>CM071570.1:45747063-45882957 GCA_036426205.1 Ascaphus truei | reverse complement strand
AATCTATTTTTGTATAGATCTTTTTATTTAAGTACAACAGTATATATTTTTTGTATATTAGATTTAGTAAATACAACAGTATATATTTTTTTATCTAATTTATTTTATACATAACAGTATAATATTTTTTTTATATTATATTTTATCAGTAAATACAACGTATATATATTGTTCTTATATTTTATTTATAGTACAACAGTATATATTTTTGTATTTTATATTACAACATATTATTTTTTTGTATATTTTATATTTATAGTACAAACAGTATATTTTTGTTGTATTTATTTTATAAACATTTATATTTATATTTATATTATCAACAGTATAATTTTTTTGTAATATTCTATATTTATCATACACAGTATATATTTGTGTATATTTAATATTTATAGTACAACAGTATATATTTTTCTTATATTTATATTTATGTACAACAGTATATAATGATATGTACTATTATATTAAAACATTATATTTATACATTTTAATTGCTGCATTATTAAATATACAACAATATATTGTTCTTTCACATTGTAGGAGACACTCTTCTGGTGGTACAAAATAATTGAAGAAATGAAATTCGAGAGGCGAAGTTCATAAGGGTTAAAAACACTCTGCAGGAAAAGCACAAGCTGCACACAAAATGCTCGTCCTCTCCCATGTCACTGTTGCCTTCTATCCAAAAACATTGATTAAACCAAGTGAGAATCATCAGTCTAAATATTTATTCACATTCCACAGATTGAATATCGTTATACAGTAAGATGGTTTTTGCAGGCTTGTGGAGAAAGGAAAAAAAAAATTACCATAAAATTTTTTTTATTTTAAATTTCTTTTTGGTCACTCACTCAGGCAAACAAGCAGTGGTGGGCGAAGTTACAAGCGCATGCACAGCAAATTACTGCTGTCAAGCAGGAATGTGATTCAAACCAGACACACGTTCAAAGGAATGGTGTGGGAGAGATGTAATGTGTGTAATGAAATCGAGTTAAAAACAAATTTATTGGGAGAGATCCTCAATTAAAATATACGGTCCTCAATACATAAATCCTATGTTAGCGGCAAATTAAAAATAAGGTGGAGGAAGGGTAGACCAAAAAGGAGTATGTATCCCAAATAAATTCTAGGCTACGGTAGCTCTATACCCTCTAACAGGGCAGGTAAGTATATGCAATGATACAGTGTATGGTTTCTAAATGTTTCTAAATGTTTGATACAGTGTGTAGCACTGACATGTGAAAGGAGATACAATATTGCCAAAAGGGTAACTCAAACAATGTCAGTAGCGAGGGTTCCCTTTACACTGCTACAGTACTGTACACGCCTATGCATTTCAACAATTTTCAAATGAGACATACAGTACAGTACCATACAGCAGCACAGCACTGCAAATGCATGCACTTTAAATATGCAATTTTACAATTACTGCGCGCGCACAGACTGTGTACTGACGTAGGTTGAACCGCGAAGGTATTAGACTTCAAAGACAACAGCTCGCAAACGCTCCCATGAGTTTTTACACAGAATTGCAGTATTGCAGACAGCGAGAATAAAATGCTAAAATCACGGGCGCGAAAATAACGCAATTCACTCCGGGCGAAAACGACACAAAACCGCACATAACCGCGATAATCTGAAATTCGCGGATCTAGCCGAGTTAGAATAAAGTTAGTCGCCACTGTAGGTTCTTAGGCTCAATACTACATACAAATAATGCTATACAAAATGTTATGATTCAGTTAATAAGAAAACTGCTAAAAAAACATGACTACTTTAATGATGATTCTGCAGCTTGTCTGATGCAGTAAACAGAGAAAAAAAAAGACATGCTATCCATATCTACTATCTCAATATGTGAGATACTAAAAGTCACATAACATTTCTCAGACCTTTCATGTGGTTAGCTCCTGGGCAAACTATTCCCTGGTATTTACAATGCTAGCATATCTTTCTACTTTATGTCTGCAGCACCCAGACAGGATCCTATTAAAACAGGATGAAAAAAACATATCAAGCAAAAGTACTAAGCAATGTAAGTGCCACATAAAATAATCCAAAATATGTTGAAGATTCTGCAATCATAAAATACTTTTGATTCACATGCTTTTAATATTCTTGTTTTCAGATTTCCCATTTTAGTAGAAATTGGCAGAAATGAAGCAAACAGTAATTGTAATTTTTAAGATTGTTCTCAAAATAAAATAAGGATGTGTTAGTACCAAATATCATGTGTATGTATATATGTGTAAAAATTTGTATACATACATACATACATACATACATACATACATACATACATACATACATACATACATACTATATAGCTCTGGTAGGTTTGAGCTATTATTCTGTCCTGTGCAATAATACCTGGTAAGGGCAGGTTCGCCAGGAGTAATTATGGGTTATCCCCACCTCATGTAGTGCAGTGATTCAGTGAAGGCAGTGTCATTAGGCCCTGTGTCCAATCAGAAGACACAGGGGTGGTGCCTGTTGGAGCTGTTTACTGTGCTGTTCCTTCCATTTAGTCAGTTGGTCTCTACCCTTGAGAGAGACCGGGTGATAAGCTGCCAGGGCTCTGGTAGGCTTGAGACCTCCCATAGGGGAGCCTGGTGTAATCCCATATCTCCTACCCTAAAAGAGGGTAGGGGAAGAGCAGGAACCACTTTTGAGGCCCTTGATCAGGAGTGAGTTCAGGGATATCCTGAGGGTGAAAACCTTCTGTCTGCTGTGTGGATAGAGACTGCTGCTGAAAACAGAACTACAATAAAGAGCATCTGTTTTTATCTATACCTCCTGCCTGAGAGTGGCATATATTGAGAGGAGGGGAATGTAACCCTTTTGCAGATACCTCACCCCATACCACTGGGTCTGCAAAAGATGGAGGCGCTGCATCAGTAAGAAGAATTCGGGCACAGCCCCAGAAGCCTGTCCTGTTATCCCCCATGTCACCATGGGAGACCCATGGCCCCCTGTTACCAGCAGGTATGCACCAACAAGAGCGATGTAACCAGAGTGCTATTTCCCTTAGGAGACCCTATATGAGATTGGATAAGGGCAACAGGGTTACACATGCATACATACATACTTACATACATACATACTGTACATACATACAGGCCTTGGCAAATCCGGTCGCCCGGGGCGACTGCATTTTACCCGCTGGCGAGGTACTGCTGCGGTGGTGTGGTTCAGCGTCTACCGGCATTTTCCTCCTTTGTCTACCGGCATTCTCCTCTGGCCTCGTGGTGTCAAATTACGCCGCGTTGCCATGTCAATGGGATGCTTCACAACGTCACGGAGATGAGGAGGCAGTCTCGGAGCAGAGCGGGCAGTAAGGGAGCTGGAATGCGTGAGCGCGTGAGAAGCCTTGGATCAGAGCAGGCAGAGGAGACAGCCTCAGAGCAGAGCGGGCAGTCGGGGAGCTAGAGTACGTGGAGCGCGAAGGTTCCGCGCCATGGAGCATGAGAGCTGTGATGGCCGAAGCCAGGATTGCCCGGCACTGCACATGTGCGCTTGTATGCCCGGTGACCAGCGGCATGGCAGGACCCCAGAATTAGGTCGCAACAATAATCAGCGCTAGGACCACACTGAACTCTCTGCTGCACAGGTGGGCGCCCTCGCTTCTCACCAGTCACCCACCAACCCAGTCACCCAAAAACAAACTCAGTCACCCATCAACCAACCTAGTCACCCACCCAGTTAGTTAGTCATCCAGTCAGTCAGTCACCAGTCAGTCGCACACCCATTCAGTCAGTCACACACCCTGTCAGTCACACAATCAGCCAGTCATGCACCCAGCCAGTAAATCAGTCATGCACCCAGTCAGTCAGTCAAGTACACAGTGTCAGTCACACAACCACCCAGTCAGTCAGTCATGCATCCAGTCAGCCAGTCACGCACCCAGTCACCCACCCACTCAGTCACCCACCAAGTCAGTCACTCACTCAGTCACCCAGTCACCCACCCTGTCAGTCAGTCACCCACTAAATCACCCACCCACTAAGTCACCCATTCACCAACTCAGTCACCCACCCACTAAGTCACCCACCCACTAAGTCACCCACTCACTAAGTCACCCACTCACTAAGTCACCCACTCACTAAGTCACCCACTCACTAAGTCACCCACTCACTAAGTCACCCACTCACTAAGTCACCCACCTAGTCAGTCAGTCACGCTCCCAGTCAGTCACGCTCCCAGTCAGTCAGGCAGGCACCTAGTCAGTCAGTCAGGCATCCAGTCAGTCAGTCAGGCACCCAGTCAGTCAGTCAGGCACCCAGTCAGTCAGTCAGGCACCCAGTCAGTCAGTCAGGCACCCAGTCAGTGTCACGCTTGTGCGAGCCCACAGACAAGACCTGACCCCGGCACTGAGGTGGGAAGGACAATGCCACGCACCCACAGTAGCGAAGGCGGGCCCAGTAGGTGGTTTGTAGTGTTGCTGGGTCTGGGTATGAAGAAAAAGGGTTAATCCAATACTCGCCAGGTTCCAAGGGTAGGAGAGGTACACAAAGTCATTATCCGTAAACCAGGGGTAAAGAGCCAGAGAGAATCCAAATGCAAAGCCAGGTCGGTTCACGAGGGGTAACTGAGAAATCAAAGCAGGACTGGCTGGACAAGCCAGGCACACACAAGGCTACACAAAGTCTATGTTCAGCAAGGTAAGCCAGGAAGAGGCATTCTTATATAGGAGACAGGAACCAGTAGAGGAGGGAGCGGAGGCGGGGCATCCACAGATGCCAAGGATAAGCTGCAGGAGACAATGGCTCATAGCAAAGCTTGACACGTAGCTGGGGCTCATTGCACGCCGTCATGCGCGTGCACCGCGGAGGTGCGGCGCATACCGAGGGGACGGAGCTATGCTCAGTGACTGTGCATAGAAGGAGCAGGTGCGCGCACGCTCTGTAACAGGAATGGTGATGCGCACATCAGCAGGGGGCGAAACTTCAGCAGCTGCCGCTGCAGTACTATAGATAAGCGAGGAGGGAACGCACCGCAAGGGACGCACTCCCCGATTACTCACAGTACCCCCCCCTTCAGGCGAGAACTCCAGGCGAGCCAAAACAGGATTACTCAGGGATCTGGGTGACATGGAATTGTTCCTGAACCCTCTGGGCATAGTGGAAGATCTGCGGCAAGGGCATTTGTCAGCGAGCGCTTTCTTCAAAAGAAAAAGCAGTGGCACAGCAATCAATAGAGGGTCAGCACCCCTAGATAGATGAGGTTTAGAGAACATCAGGTCCAAAGTCTGGGCATCCGCAGAGGTCACAGTAGGCACCGAACAGCAACTGCAGAGAAGCACACCAGTGCCCACTGTGGGAGCACAAGAAGCAGGGACGGGCACCACAGGCAAGGCAAGAACATCCAAAAGGAGCGCTACAGTCTTAGAAGAAAGCACCAAAAAGTCTGGAGAGGTCACATCAGGTACTACACAGGGAGCAATGGGTAGCGAAGTTGACTTGGGAGTAGAAGTCCAAGACTCTATGGCTTCTGGAGATATTGCAGAAGAATCAGTACAGAATAACTCTGTTATGTACACAGGGTCCTTTGAATCAGTACAGACATTTGGTACTACTGAAAGTTCCATGAGAGCCAGTCCAGAGTTCATAGCAGCAGTCATGCAGTCTGTACTGGGTATTTGCAAAACAGCAAGGGCTTGACTAGGTACGTTTATTCCGTAATGGGTATTGGTGAAAGGTCTGCTTGTCACAGAAGTGAGTGTCTGAGAATCCACAGTAGGTATACCAGATACTATAGAAAACTTTGTGGCAAGAGCCTTAGAAACAGTCAAAGGGACCTCAGACATCGCAGGTGAGTCAGGGAAAACGTGATTTTAAAGCAGGAGTCTTATCATTATCGATAGCACTATCACACAGTACAGGAGAGTCAGAGATAAGTGTTTCACACATAGAAGGGAACTCTGAGACAGAGAAATATGACTTAGCAACTGGATCCTTAGATGCACAAACAGGAAACTCAGACCTTGCAAAGGAACCAGAGACAGATAAGCTTATCTCTGAAGTGGTTGGTTGGGAATCAGCAAAAGAGGAACCAATTCCAGTGGGAGTTACAACAGGAGTATTAGTGACAGGCAAATCACTTACTACATGAGAGTCAGAGGGAGGAAAACATGCTTTCAAATCAGGAGCTTTGTAACTTCCACAAAATAACTCAGGAACTGCTGAAAAATCCTGGGATGCAATAACAGGGGGCTGAAAACTTGCAAAGGAATCAGAGACAGAAAGGCTGATCTCTGAAGTGGTAGATTGGGAAGCAGCAACAGGAGAACCAATTACAGCGGGAGTCTCTAAGGAAAAAGGCTTGGAGTCAAAGGGAGAAATCTCAAATGTCTGAGGGGCAGCAGTGATTACACTTGGTACTTTAAAGGTTTGAGAGACAAGTGCACTGGTCTCTGAAATGGGTGTATGAGAGTTTCTGCTAGGTACTGCAACAGGATTACAAAACTTTGACAAGGCTAACCTGAACTCTGAAACTGGAGTTTTAGGTGCAGTGGCAGAGAACACAGACATTTCAGAGAGGGTACTCTTTAAAGCAGGGGTTTTAATATTTGTGATAGGCATATCATATGCTACTGGGGAGTCAGAGAAAGGGAAGGCTGCTATTACATCAGGGTTTTTAACAGTGGTATAGGTTAACACAGGGAGTGCTGGAGAATCATTACATGCAATAACAGGAATCTGGCACTTTTCAGAGAAAGGAAAAAAAGGAAACTTTGGCTTACAAATTTGATTCTGAGACACAGAAGCAGGGAGCTGAAATCTTGCAGTGGGAGGAGTGAAAGAAAACTTTGAGTTGCAAACCTGATCTGTCAATGCAGGAAAGGAAGGCTCTAAGGAAAGAGATTTAGAGACACAGGCAGGGATTTCAACTTTCTGAGAAACTGGAGGGGTAACACTAGGTGCAGCAAAGGTTTTAGGGACAGGGACGCTGGTCTCAGGAGGGGGAACTTTAGTTAGGGCAGAGCGGTGAAAGCAGTAAATCCCAACAGGCTCGGTAGCTTGAGCCCTGAGGTTGAGTAGTAGCATGGGTTAAAGCAGATCCTGCATGAGGATCATAAAAAGGAGAGTTTGACTCTGAAACTGGAGGCATAGTAAGTTTGGCTCTAGGAATTAAACATTAGCTTGAGCAATACAGTAATTTGCAATGGGAGCTCCGCAGAGCTGACTTGCAGGGGTTAAATCAGGCACAGTATTAGAGTCAGAGGAAAGGGAACTTGAGTTTGAAACTGGTGACTTGAAAAATTCCTCCTTTGACTTCTGACATGCAACATCAGCTTGGGGATCCCAAGAAAATCGGGGTACCCCAAGGGGTCTTGTAGCTGGACGTGAAGCGCAGAGGGAGTCCAGGGATTGCTCCCTGTCTTTCTTGAGCCGGTCAATGGCTTGGGATAATCTTTCAGACTTGGCCGGAAATACAAACAGGGGCAGGTTTTTAGACTGGGACTGGCTTAAACCCACCTCAGGGGGTTCAATGTTTGTTGGGCTGAACATACTGTCACGCTTGTGCGAGCCCACAGACAAGACCTGACCCCAGCACTGAGGTGGGAAGGACAATGCCACACACCCACAGTAGCGAAGGCGGGCCCAGTAGGTGGTTTGTAGCGTTGCTGTGTCTGGGTATGAAGAAAAAGGGTTAATCCAATACTCGCCAGGTTCCAATGGTAGGAGAGGTACACAAAGTCGTTATCCGTAAGCCAGGGGTAAAGAGCCAGAGAGAATCTAAATGCAAAGCCATGTCGGTACACAAGAGGTTAATCCATTAGCCAGGGGTTACGAGCCAGAGAGAATCCAAATGCAATGCCAGGTCGGTACACGAGGGGTAACTGAGAAATCAAAGCAGGACTGGCTGGAAAAGCCAGGCGCACACACAAGGCTACACAAAGTCTATGTTCAGCAAGGTATGCAAGGAAGAGGCAGTCTTATATAGGAGACAGGAACCAGTAGGGGAGGGAGCGGAGGCGGGGCCTCCGCAGATGCCAGGGATAAGCTGCAGGAGACAATGGCTCATAGCAAAGCTTGACACGTAGCTGGGGCTCGTTGCACGCCATCATGCGCGTGCACCGCGGAGGTGCGGCGCGTCCTGAGGGGGCGGAGCTATGCTCAGTGACCGTGCATAGAAGGAGCGGGTGCGCACACACTCTGTAACAGGAATGGTGATGCACATATCAGCGGGGCGTGAATCTTCGGCAGCTGCCGCTGCAGTACTATAGATAAGCGAGGAGGGAACGCGACGCAAGGGACGCACTCCTCGATTCCTCACAGTCAGTCATGCACCCACCCAGTCAGCCAGTCATGCACCCAATCAGTCAGTCAGTCACATACCCACCCAATCAGTCAGTCATGCACCCAGCCAGTAAGTCAGTCACGCGCCCTATCAGTCAGTCAGTCAGTCATTCATGCACCCACCCAGTCAGTCAGTCATGCACCCACCCAGTCAGTCAGTCATGCATCCACCCAGTCAGTCAGTCATGCACCCACCCCATCAGTCACACACCCATCCTGTCAGTCACGCACCCACCCCATCATTCACGCACCCACCCATCAGTCACGCATCCAGACAGTCAGTCACGCATCCAGACAGTCACACACCCATTCAGTCAGTCACACACCCAGTCAGTCCCGCACCCAGCCAGTCAATCAGTCACGCACCCAGTAAGTCAGTCAGACAAGAACACAGTAAGTCAGTCACGCATCCAGTCGGTCAGTCACCCACCCAGTCAGTCTCCCACCCAGTCTCCCACCCACTCAGTCACCCACCCAGTCAGTCACACACCCAGTATGTCAGTCACACACCCAGTCACCCACCAATCAACCAAGTCACCCACCTAGTCACCCACCCACTCAGTAACGCACTCAGTCAGTCAGACAGTCACGCACCCAGTCAGTCACCCACTCACACAGTCATTCAGTCATCCACCCTGTCAGTAAGTCAGTCAAAGTCACACCCACCCACTAAGTCACCCACTCCCTATGTCACCCACTCAGTCACGCACCTAGGCATTCACGCACCCAGGCATTCACGCACCCAGGCATTCACGCACACAGGCAGTCACGCACCCAGGCAGTCACGCACCCAGTCACCCAGTCATGCACCCACCCACTCAGTCAGTCACACACACACCCAGTCAGTCATGCACCCACCCAGTCAATCATTCACGCACCCAGTTAGTCACCCACCCAGTCAGTCATGCACCCAGTCAGTCTGTCACGCACCGACCCAGTCAGTCAGTCAGTCTGTCACGCAACCACTCAGTTAGTCACGCAACCACTTACCCAGTCAGTCACCCACCCAAGTCAGTCACGCACCCACCCACCCAGTCAGTCATGCACCAAGCCAGTAAGTCAGTCACACGCCCTGTCAGTCAGTCAGTCATGCACCCAGACAGTCAGTCAGCCATGCACCCAGTCATTCACGCAACCTCCCACCCACCTAGTCAGTCCCGCACCCACCCTGTCAATCAGTCATGCACCCACCCTGTCAGTCTGTCAGTCACACACCCAACCACCCAGTCAGTCACGCAACCACCCACCCACCCAGTCAGTCACGCACCCAGTCAGTCAGTCACGCATCCACCCAGTCAGTCAGTCACACACCCACTGAGTCAGACAGTCACACACCCAGTCAGTCACCCACCCTGTCAGTCACCCACCCTGTCAGTCAGTCAAAGTCAAAGTCACTGTCACAAAGTCACCCAATCACTGTCACCCAATCACTAAGTCACCATTCACTAAGTCACCCACCCAGTCAGTCAGTCACACTCCCAGGCTGTCACGCTCCCAGGCAGTCACACACCCAGTCAGTCAGTCACACACCTAGTTAGTCACCCACCCAGTCAGTCACGCACCCAGTCAGTCAGTCAGTCATGCAACCACCCAGTCAGTCACGCACCCACCCACCCAGTCAGTCACGAACCCACCCACGCAGTCAGTCACGCAACCACTCACCCAGTCAGTCACGCACCCAAGTCAGTCACGCACCCCCCCACCCAGTCAGTCACGCACCAAGCCAGTAAGTTAGTCATGCGCCCTATCAGTTAGTCACGCACCCAGTCAGTCAGTCACGCACACAGTCAGTAACGTACTGTAAAAGCTGTAAAAATGTTACAACAAAAATTCAGTTATCAAATGAGTTTATTCAGAGTGCACACAGGGAGACAGCTTCAAAACAAAAACCTCTCCTCCAGATAACACGGTATGCCATATATTTATACCCTAAAACCTAAAGCTCCACCCCTTTATGGGGGGGCTTGCACGTCACTAAATATGACAACATTTTGTAATACATAACAATACTAAAGCTGATGTGTGGCAGGACGGCCTGTAGCCGAGGTCAGGGAACAGTCCACATGTGTAGTTTCAGGATAATGAAAAATGTTCAATGGCTTTATTTCTCCACAGTAACATAACATGCGGGTACACTGTCCCTTTAACAAAATTAATTCTGCTCCATGATGGGAGAAAAACTGACTAACACAGCAGACCTATCTAGCAGGCTGGCTGGCTAAACCATAACCAAACCTTCAGAGTCTTTTAAGCAGTCATGAAAACAAATGAAACAAATCTTACTTTGGCTGCAGTAAGTAGTGTTGTATCCTTCTGGCTAGCAGCACATCTATCCATGTGCTCTTGTCTGAGAGAGCCAGCTACTGCTGGTAACAAGGTCCTTTTCTACCTTTCTGGCTCTCAGGTGTCAGCTTACTTCCTGACTACCTAAGTTAACCCCTATGAGTGCTGGATGAAGCACTCAGACATATGTCTCCCAGGCGTAACTGATAGGCGTTGACTTCACTCTGTCACATACCTCCCCTGTTTGTGTGTGGCTAGTGTCCGACACGGCTGAAGCCCGACCCTCCACTCCTTCCCTTGACAAAAAATTAGCATTTCCATGGTCCTTTCCAGGTCTATGCTGAATATCAAACGAGAAGGGTTGGAGGGCAATATACCACCTGGTCAACCTTGGATTTGTGTCCTTCATGGTGTTTAACCACTTCAAGGGCGCATGGTCAGTGACCAGGGTGAAGTGTACTCCGGCGACATAATGTCTCAAGGCCTCAATTGCCCATTTTACAGCGAGGCACTCCTTCTCAATAACGGAATACCTCACTTCCCTTGGGAACAGCTTCCGGCTGATGAACAGTATGAGGTATTCAACACCATCAAATTGCTGAGACAGCACTGCTCCCAGTCCTACCTCTGAGGCATCCGTCTGGATGATGAAGGGCTCTTTAAAATTTGGGCTCCGAAGAGCAGGGCCCTCTGACAGGAACTTTTTTAGCATGTCAAAGGCGTCTTGGCACTCCCAAGACCATTTAACTTGGGTTGGGGCACTCTTTTTTGTCAGATCTGTTAGGGGTGCAGAAATTTCCGAAAAATTGGGGATAAACCGCCGGTAATACCCTGCTAACCCCAAAAGGGAGCGGACCTGTGTCTTTGTCTGTGGGGTGGGGACTTCCTTTATGGCGGCCACCTTGCTAGCTAGTGGCATTACTATCCCTCCCCCAACGGCATAGCCCAAGAACTTTGTAGTGGATTTACACAGGGCACATTTTTTTGGATTTGCAGTGAGCCCTGCTTCTCTTAAGGACGTTAGGACTACCCTTAACCTTTTTATATGAGACTGCCAGTGTCTGCTATAGATGACAATGTCATCCAAGTAGGCCGCGGCATATGCCCTATGGGGTCGTAGTACCTTGTCCATTAACCTTTGGAACGTGGCTGGAGCCCCATTTAACCCAAATGGCATAGTGAAGAATTGGTATAAACCGAGAGGGGTGGCGAAGGCAGTTTTGCATTTGGATTCTTCCGCTAGAGGTATCTGCCAATATCCTTTCGTGAGATCTAGGGTGGAGATATACTCTGCTTTACCAAGCGAATCAAACAATTCATCCACCCTATATGCATCAAATCTGGATACAGCATTTACCTTTCGCAGATCTACGCAAAACCTCACCTTCCCATCTGGTTTAGGGACCAACACGATAGGGCTACACCATTCGCTGTGGGACTCCTCGATCACGCCCAATTCCAACATGTCTATTATCTCCCTCTCTACCAGGTCTTTTCGGCTCTCTGGCAATCTATAGGGACGGGACCGTACTTTTACGCCAGGTTCTGTCTCAATCCTATGGGACACTAAATCAGTCTGCCCTGGCAGCTCAGAAAAAACAGCTGAGAACTGGTCACATACATCAAGTAGGTCTGACCTTTGTTCCGTTGTTAACTGCTCTCCCATGGGAACCTGATGGTCAGTGTACGTACTACCCTTTGGAAGCTTTGGATCCAAATCCTTCTCTCCTTCCCGAGGGTGAATGAACAGCGATCTCATTGTTTTCCAGGGTTTCAGGAGGTTCACGTGGTAGATTTGTTTACCCTTCCTGGACCCTGGTTGAGAGATCTCATAGTTCACCTCCCCGGTGCGGCGGAGAACTTGGAAAGGACCCTGCCACTTCGCAAGGAGTTTACTCTCTGATGTCGGTAGTAGTAGCATCACTTGGTCCCCAGGTTGGAAGACCCTCAAGCGAGCATTTTGGTTGTACTGCCTCTCTTGACGTTCTTGAGCAGATTTGAGGTTTTCCTTCGCAAACCGACCTATCATGTCTAGGCGGTTTCTAAGGTCTATGACATACTGAAGGGTATTCTTGGAGGGGGAGGGCTCCTCCTCCCAGGATTCCTTCAGTAGGTCGAGAATACCCCGAGGTTGGCGTCCATATAGGAGCTCAAACGGGGAGAAGCCTGTGGATGATTGGGGAACTTCTCGTACCGCAAACAACAGGAAAGGGAGAAGTTCATCCCAAGCTCGCTTTTCAGTGTCCACAAAATCCTAAGCATAGATTTTAAAGTACGGTTAAACCTCTCTACCAATCCATCAGTCTGAGGATGGTAGACCGAGGTCCGGACGGATTTTACCTCCAATAACTTCAGGACATCCTGCATTAACTTTGCCATGAAATTTGTTCCCTGGTCAGTTAACATTACTTGGGGAAGTCCTACCCTAGAAAACAGTTCTAACAGCCTGTGAGCAACCTGTTTAGCAGTGGCTGATCTCAGAGGGAAGGCCTCAGGATATCTGGTGGCATAATCAACAACAACGAGTATAAATTTATGTCCCTTCGCAGAGGGTTCTAAAGGTCCGACCAGATCTACCCCAATTCTCTCAAATGGGACGGCTACCAAGGGCAGAGGAACCAAGGGAGCCGGCTTCTGTCCTTTTTGGCTAGTTAACTGGCATTCAGGACATGTCTCACATAGTTTCATGATATCACCATGTATGCCTGGCCAGTAAAACCGGGACGAGATGCGGTCCCTGGTCTTATCTCTGCCCAAATGACCACCCCATGGGAGAGTATGGGCTAGGGTGAACACTGTTTTAATCAACCCTTTAGGGACGAGCATCTGTCGAATGACCTCCCCTGTTTGTGTAACCTTATTCACACGATATAGTATGTCATTCAACAGTTCAAAATGTGGATACACTTTTACACCTTGTTCATCTATTATCTTATTGTTGACCTGTACCACCATCTCATATTGTCTAGCCAGAGCTGGGTCCCCCCTCTGCCTCTGACGGAAGTCAGGAAGATCCAGGGCTGGCAACACTCCCGTATCTATCTGTTCCCCACCCTGGTCATCCCCGGCCATGACCTGCAGTCCCTTGGGCTGACTAATGTTACCAAAAGTCCCAGCCTTTCTTAACCAGTCCTCTTTTTCCGCACGTCTCTGTTTACGTGTCTTTGGGACATGGTGTCTACGGGGGAAAATCTCTGGGGAAAAAGGGAACAAGTCTCCGGTACCAGAGAAGTAGGCTCTGTAGGAGTAGGGGCCAACAATGTTTCGAGGTAGGGCCAGTCTCGGCCAAGTAGCACAGGAGCAGGTAGCCAGGGGGCAACTCCCACTAGTAGGCTATCCTGGATATGTAGTATAACGTTCGCCGTCGGGTATCTCTTTGTATCCCCATGGATACACTCGATATTCCAAGGAGAGTCATAAGATAATCTATTGCTTGGAATTAGGCCCTCTAGGATCAGGGTTTTTCCAGAGCCCGAGTCCAGCATGGCGTTTACTTTTGTCCCCTCCAGAGATGCTGGGACTAACCACGGATTGTGGTCCCCTCGGAGACAAGCTGTGGCAGTGGTTCTGCCATATGAACAGTCCATCTCCTCATCTCCTGAGTCCGCAAACTCGGTTGTGTGTGGAAGCTCTCGACGGGGCTCGGTGTTTGGACCTCTCCGCTGTTGGATGGGGTCCTCCCTTCTGGTTGGTGGGGTTATCCTCTCCACTGGGTGGGTGACAGGAGTCCAGGTTCTCGGGGAATACTGTGGGTGGCGGCCTCCCTTGAGTGATCCAGTGGCCTCGGACCCAGGATGGGCGTCTCTGTGGGAGTTTGTACCAGGAACCCTCCGAGATGGGAAAGGGTCTTCCGATCGGGTTGACTGGATCTCCCGAGCTGGCGGGTTGTAGACCCCTCGATTGTCTGCTCTCCTGCCTCTAGCATCACGGAAGCAACTGGTGTTTGCACGGACCGTTCCCAGCTATCCTGTTTGGTGTCGTTACCAAGGAAGTTTTCCACCAAGCGGACCGCTGAATTCAGGGAAAATGCAGCATGTCTTTTTACCCAGGAGCGGGAGGAGGGGGGAGGTACCTTTATGAACTGCTCGAGCACAAACTGTTCAAGGATCTCTTCCTTGGTATGCTTCTCCGGTTGTATCCACCTGGTACATAAATCTACTAAGCGGTGGGCTACGACCCGGGGTCTGTCTTTGTTTGCATATTTGACTGTCCGGAACCGCTGTCGGTAGGTCTCTGGAGTGAGGCCTAGGCGATCCAGAATAGCAGCCTTTAGTTTCTGATAGTCCATGGCCTCGTCAGCTGGAAGAGCCTGGTAGGCTGCCTGAGCCTATGAGGAGTGGAGCCAGAGTCGTTACCCAGCGATCAACTGTCCAGCCGTGGGCCGTGGCTACCCTTTCAAAAGTGAGGAGAAATGCCTCTGGGTCTTCGGTTGGCTTCATTTTATGCAGCATCACCGGTGGGTTATTTGGAATGCCTGGTCTGCCTGGGGCTGGGCCTTCAACTAGCAGTTGGAGTAGCTTTTCTTCCCGCCGGGCCTGTTGCTCATCTCGCTGGGCTTGTCGCTCAGCTTGCTGGGCCTGTCACTCATCTTGCTGGGCCTGTCGCTCAGCTTGTTTCTCTGCTAGCTGGAGCTGTTGCTCAAGGAACTCCATTTTTTTTTCTGTGTGGCCCTTCAGATACAGGGGCCGTCGGACATCCCACTTCTGACACCACTTGTGGCAGGACGGCCTGTAGCCGAGGTCAGGGAACAGTCCACATGTGTAGTTTCAGGATAATGAAAAATGTTCAATGGCTTTATTTCTCCACAGTAACATAACATGCGGGTACACTGTCCCTTTAACAAAATTAATTCTGCTCCATGATGGGAGAAAAACTGACTAACACAGCAGACCTATATAGCAGGCTGGCTGGCTAAACCATAACCAAATCTTCAGAGTCTTTTAAGCAGTCATGAAAACAAATGAAACAAATCTTACTTTGGCTGCAGTAAGTAGTGTTGTATCCTTCTGGCTAGCAGCACATCTATCCATGTGCTCTTGTCTGAGAGAGCCAGCTACTGCTGGTAACAAGATCCTTTTCTACCTTTCTGGCTCTCAGGTGTCAGCTTACTTCCTGACTACCTATGTTAACCCCTATGAGTGCTGGATGAAGCACTCAGACATATGTCTCCCAGGCGTAACTGATAGGAGTTGACTTGACTCTGTCACATGATGTAATTTTGTAATACATAATAATACTGGATGAATGTATGTAAGCTAAAAAAAAAATCATTATGGGGTTAAATGTGATGTCAGTTCTGCCACCTGGCATATTGTATGAGAAACAGTTTCATTGCAAGAATCTGAGCTTATCTTAGACTACTAACAAGGCTTTCTCACAACTTCTGGCCTGTTTACACTTTCATTTGGAGCTGATTGGATGAGGAAAGATCAATAAAGTCAGCAAGAAGCGAAAACATTCCATTCTCTGTTTCACACGTTCGTTCACACAGATTTCTTCACATAGAAAGATGACATAAAAACTCACAAAGACAAGACAACATGGCGGACTAAAATAGTAAAAAAAATGGCTTCTTAGATCCTAATGCTGTTATGTCAGACCCCCTAATGTCTCAACTTCATCAGTACCCAGTCAGACACGCACCCAGTCAGTCATGCACCCACCAAGTTAGTCAGTCATGCACCCACCCAGTTAGTCAGTGATGCACCCAGTCAGTCACGCACCCACCCTGTCAGTCAGTCATGCACCCACCCCATCAGTCAGTCTGTCAGTCGCGTACCCACCCATTCAGTCAGTCACGCACCCGGTTGGTCAAGCTCTCGGTCGGTCACGCACCCGGTCGGTCACGCACCCGGTCGGTCACGCACCGGTCGGTAATGCATCCGGTCGGTCGGACGGTCACGCACCCGTGCGGTCTGTCGGTCACACACCCGGTCAGTCGGTCACGCAACTGGTCGGTCACGCACCCGGTCGGTCATGCACTCGGTCGGTCATGCACCTTGCCGGTCGGTCACGCACCCGGTCGGTCACGCACCGGTCGGTCACGCATCCGGTCGGTCGGACGGTCACGCCCCCGTTCGGTCACGCACCAGGTCGGTCAGTCACGCACCCATTCGGTCGGTCGGTCACGCACCCGTTCGGTCTGTCGGTCACGCACCCGGTCAGTCGGTCACGCAACCGGTCGGTCACGCACCCGGTCGGTCACGCACTCGGTCGGTCATGCACCCGGCCGGTCGGTCACGCACCCGGTCGGTCGGTCACGCACCGGTCGGTCGGTCACGCACCCGGTCGGTTGGTCACACATGCACCTAGTCTGTCGGGCACGCATGCACGTGCGGACCCGGTCGGTCAGGCACGCACGCACACACCCAGTCAGTCACTCACCAGTCATGCAACCACCAAGTTAGTCAGTCATGCACCCACCCATTCAGTCAGTCACGCACTCGGTCGGTCACGACCTGGTTGGTCCTGCACCCGGTCGGTTGGTCACGCACTCGGTCGGTCATGCACCCGGCCGGTCAGTCACGCACCCGGTCGGTCAGTCACGCACCCGGTCGGTTGGTCACGCATGCACCCAGTCTGTCGGGCAAGCACGCATGCACCCGGTAGGTCGAGCACACACGTGCGGACCCGGTCGGTCAGGCATGCACACACACCCAGTCAGACCCAGTCAGACATGCACCCAGTCAGTCACTCACCAGTCTGTCATGCAACCACCAAGTTAGTCAGTCATACACCCATCCAGTCAGTCAGTCATGCACCCAGTCAGTCACACACCCACCCTGTCAGTCAGTCATGTACCCACCCATTCAGTCAGTCACGCACCCGCTCGGTAACGATCCGGTCGGTCATGCGCCCGGTCGGTCGGTAACGCACCCGGTCGGTTGTTCACGCACGTAGTCAGTCGAGCACCCACCCGGTTGGTCGGGCACGCACGCACGCATCCTCCCACCCACCCGGTCGGTAACGCAACCGGTCGGTCAGTCATGCACCTGGTCGGTCGTTCACGCACGCGGTCAGTCGAGCACCCACCCGGTTGGTCGGGCACGCCACCCCCGCCCGCCCCGGCACCCCTCAAGATTTACCCGGGGGAGGGTCACGTCCCTCCACTCTCCCCGCCCACCCTTTTCAGCTTCCCTCCCTCCAGTCCTCCCCCCCCCTGTTGCCTATCCCCCACGCCCTTCCCCCTCTTGAGAGGGTTGTCGGTCGGGCATGCATCCTACCACCCACACGGTTGGTCAGGCACGCAGCCTCCTACCCACCCGGTCGGTCGGGCACGCACCCTCACACCCGGTCAGTCAGGCATGCACCCTCCCACCCACCATGTCGGTCGGTTGGTCACGCACGCAACCTCCCACCCACCCGGTCGGTCGGTCACACACGCAACCTCCCACCCACCCGGTCAGTCGATCACGCACGAACCCTCCCACCCACGCAGTCGGCCGGTCACGCACACACCCATTCAGTCAGTCACGCACCCTCCCAGTGACGCACCCACCCAGTCAGTCGGTCAGTCATGCACCCATCCAGTCAGTCAGTTGGTCAGTCACGCACCCACCCAGTCAGTCATCAGTAACACACCCACCCATTCAGTCGGTCAATCACGCACTGACCTGTCAGTCAGTCACGCACCCACCCAGTGACGCACCCACCAAGTAAGTCAGTTGGTCAGTCACGCACCCACCCAGTCTGTCAGTCACGCACACATCCATTCAGTCAGTCACGCACCCACCCAGTAGTCAGTCGGTCAGTCACGCACCAAATTTTTAACCAAATAGCCATTTTGTAACCTGTCTATTGATCTATAGAACATTTTAGAATTAGAATATATAGAGGCCCTGATCCACAAAGTATTGCTAACCTTTAGAAAGCCTTTACTCCCATGCACATGAATGAGAGCTGAGGCATGCTACAGTGTATCACCCTTTTGTTCTGTCCTGTCCTGCATACTAACTTATGTAAAACAATATACTTGAAAAGTGACTATTTCTAAGGTGTCGTCCATGCTGCCGAAGACCGCGTCTGCGCACGATCACATTGCCTTAAGGCATTTATTGTGCCCATAGAGCCCGCGGGCATGCGCACGCACACGACAGCAGGAGGGGGAGCGCGTTGCACAGGAATCAGTTGAAACTGATTTCTCGGCTCGACAGGCAGGTCACTTGAGCGGTTCACCCAATGAGGGTGAACCAGCTCGTGATGTCACAGACACACCCTAGACATGCCCCCCCATGGCGCATCTACCATGTCCAAAAAACGCACCCGCTTCACGCAGGTGACGTCACGGACGTGCACACCTCCGCGTGGTCAAAGGCTGTATGGATGCAGCTTTATTACATGATTGCAACGCATAAGATTAAATGTATGGTAAAGCAGTGTGATGATCATTAGTAGAAGAAAGCAACAAGAATCATCAGTGAACTTTAATATTATAAGAAGGTTAGTGATGTGCACTGTATTGTGACTTACGAGGTTTCAATGCATCCCCAAGCTCAGGTAGTCCCACTACCTGGGAGGTCACGATGAGTGAGCTAACCCGCTCCTTCATCTGGCTCATGTGCAAGTGGACCAGTGGTCCCTCTCCCGTCTTCCTTACCTGGGCTTCGTGGTCAGACAAAAAATTTTTTTTTACTTTGGACTTGCTGCCTGCCCACCACTTCTTTATCATGCCAATCATGCGGACATTATTGCCAAGAGAATTAAGGCGCTCCAGCATGCATCCCCAAATGCGTTGCTTTTTGGCAGTGCTGGTCTTGAAGCAATGAGACTCCATTAATTTAGAGTGATTATTTACTACACCATTCTAATTCCTCATCATTACACTTAAAGCTTCCCGTTGCAGGAGCAACAGGAGAAGTCCCTGCAGTGGAGGTAGAAGCTTATACAGCCATTCCTACCGCTTAGCAGTTGAAAATGGATGAGGTTTGCAGCTGGTCATGTGTATTTATTTGAAATTGTAACATGCTCATGGGTACTGTGTTAATGGCATGCTAATACTCTACATATCGTGTCACTAATTTACATGTTCTCATAACACTCTTTCCCAATGCACATCTGCAGTGTATTTTCGAACGTGTCTCAATGCTACGATAATCTCCATTTATCCAGGTAACGTTGCGATGGTCATTTTGCTAACGGACGTTATTTTTGCATTTTATGCGCTTTGATGATACCCGTTAATAATAAGAAAATTAACCTCATTTCCCAATTTCAGGAACAGAACATTATTAAGTGAAAATGAATGGCCTTCTGATGATCTACCCCCCATGATTGTACAAATACACTATTCAAAAATTCATAGAGTTGTTGTATTTATTGTTGCTGCAGTGTATTATCACTGAGTTGACTAATGTCATTATTTTAAGAATAATACTATACTTTATATTTACTTATGACAGAAATGGATGCGGTCCCTAGACATTTGGATACTATTTCAAACGCAGATGAAGTAGCTACTCAATTGAAATGTCAATTTTGAGCTTTTAACCTAGAGTTCTAATCTGCCTAAGTCTTTGTTTAGTGTATCCATTTTCTGTGGCTGTTCTAGTCAATTTACTTTTATCAGCACATTTTGTCAGCTCATTTATACTGTCTTAAAGAGTATCGAAGTACATAATTGAAAAAGTTTAAAGTCTAGAAATAACAGCTTTTATGCACCATATCTACCCCACTGCTTGATTTGTATCTTCTATTCTTTTTCCTTTGTGTTAGCTATTTTATAGTTGGTCATAATGTAGTGCACAGTGACTTTGTATCATTAACCATCTTCAACCCCATTTCATTTATTTTGTCTTTTAATTATTTTTTCACATATTTTTCCTATTTGTTTTTTGGAAAATGGATAGAATATGTTTTCTTTTCCTAAAGAATCATTATATAGTTAAGAACATTGATACAGTGTATTCTTATATTCTCCATTATTTCCCAGAATAATGTGTACTGTATCAAAAACTGTAGAGAAAACTGAAACAAATGGGATGTTTTACTAAAGTTCCTTGGCTGCAAAACTGCACAAGAATTGTACCAGATTTATCTCCATCTGCTTTGAGTGGCATTGCTAATTCTGGTGGAGTGGTTTTTTTTTTGCACGGTTTTGCCCCAGTTTTGAGGCCAAGAATCTTTAGTAGCTGACCCCCAAAGTTTTTTACACTGCATTATAATGTTCTATTTCTAAGAGTAAATCTTAAAAGTTAACTTAATTTAATTGTAATTTATGTATTTATGTTCATATTTTCTGATCAGTGCTATTCCACAAGATATCTACCAGTGCCTGAAGATAACCAAGACACTTTCACTTGGCCCATGCAGCTGCTGGTGCACAAGCTCCTACAGTAAATGCACTGTATACAATTTGGATACAAATATATAACAGAAGTGACCTTGACTGTTTTTAATAGCATAACATTGGTACAACCAATAATGCTTTCAAATTGCAATAATATTTAGGCCATATACAGTATGTTAAACTATCTCCTAGTGAGTAAGACTTGATCCAAAGGTTTGAGATTGGCATCACAGTCTACCAATAAGAGATTATCCAAATAAATGGAGTTGCCTTTCAAACAAACTACCCACTGTAAAGGAACATGACTTAACAGATAACCACTACATGCAAAAACCCACACTCATACACTTATATGTACTGTATACATAATCCCATACAAACCTCTGTAAATACTAGAAGAATGGTAAAAACAGGATGAGAAAAAAAAACAGATCTTCACATTATAGTCAATAATCTTCAGTAATGAAGAGAATTAAAAAAAATCACAGTGGCCACTCACTAATATTACATGTTTAAATAAACGTAGCAGGATTGACCACTGAATGATTAAATGTACAGTATGTGTGAGTAAATAACTAAGGGGGGTGTAACAGGGGACTTATCCCTGTTCAGTAATGTGCCTTTAATCTAGCAGTGTGGTGGTTAACTTCTGGTAGTTAATTACTAAACTCCACCTGCCTGATTGAGATGGCTTACAAAAGCCTGTCTGTTCAAACAGGAAGTCAGAACTCTTTAGCTGACACCTGAGCTGAACTTGGAGACACACTTGTTTTGAGCTCTGCCAAAGTTAGCAGAGCTGCTTTCAAGACACAAGGCCCAAATAAGACTTCTAAACCTGGATGCTGATTTTCTGTGCACGCTCAGTGCGGTTCCAGGAGAGCAGAGAAGCTTACTCTACAGCTGATAAACAGATAAGACTTTCATTATTAAGAGACTGCTGTATCTGCTTATTTTCATGCTATGTTTGGGGCTGGGGAGAAATGCTTGACTAGGGAGATGTGAATTGGTTGCATAGTGTTTTCACTAGAATTACTCCCAAGTGAATGGAAGCTTTGTTCCCCCCCTGTGTTTGGATAATTTTCCTGATGAAAAGGAACAGGCACAATAAAGCCTATTATAATTTCACGTTATAAAGCCTCCTAATTGCGTACCTCTGTGAACGTCCGTCCACATATGGTCGTCAGAAGTTGGACAAGAGGTGTCCTTGTAGTTAAAAAGGACCGGAGTTTTTATGTGAAATTTTTTGTTATATTTTTTTTGCCTACAAACAGTCTAAACAACTTGGAAAAAAAAAAACCCTCATGCAGCAGAGATCAGATTTAAAGGGACACACACCACTGAAACTTACACTGCACTGAAACTTACAAAACCACAGATGGACTCTTTTCCCCAATCCCAAGAGACTGCTGAAGCAGGTAAACCTTTAATTACCTATCACAAAGTGTAATACGGTCATTGAAATAAGGATTTTGCCTTCTAGCCATAGTCAGGGTTAAAGAAGTGAGTCAGCCCTTAAAAAGGGATAGGTTTTTCTTGTTTTCAAAAGTTTTGCTGAAGCAGTGAAAACAGATGGTGACCCACGAGTGGTACTGATTTTGCAACTAAAGGTTGCCACACCGCATAGGGCTACCAGCTGTGAATGGAGTATATGCAGAAAAGTGTGAAAATTGATACAAAGACTGTGCTGAAGCAGGGGTATTTTTAGCAAACAAATGCTTAGTGTAAAATTGCCCTATAAAGAAAAAGTTTTTTCAAAGCCAATTGCTGAGTGTTGAGTCCACTGCAAAGAATGTTTTTTTTTTCTGCAAGTAAAAAAGTATGCCTATTATCTTGGGAGCAAAACAGACACCCAAAGTGTGAAGTGTGAATGCCATAATACCCAAAGATGAGACTGAAAATTACTGAACTCAGGCAGAAAACCAAATTCTGTTGCTGAAGCGGAGGGATTCACCTAGCAAATAAATGGTGTATAGCAAATAGACTTTTTTACCTAGCAACTGCACAATCTTGTACACCTGATAAGAGAAAATGTATGCATAGCACTGCTGATATTGAAAAAAAAAAAATCTACAGAGATGCCTGTGAGAGCCATGACCTCTACAAGCAAAATATGCCCATCGGTAGGACTATCACAATTGGGGGTTCTAGCAAATACAGTGGCAACAGCTGCAATAGCGCCTCCTGAGGTCAGGAAGAAAATGACACCTGATAGCCTAAAAATGGAGGACAAGATGCAGCGTTCCTGTAATGAACCCTACCCCACTGAAGAGTGGCCCTTCCAGTCCAATAAAGAGGAAGACATCTCTTACGGGGAACCCGAACCGAGTCACACCCACAAAACACCCCAAGAATGGTGGGGGTGCCTGAACTCGGCACGAACAGAAAAGACCGCTCCCTTTGATGACGAATATGATCAGCAGGAGACAGAGCGGGAGCAGTGGATCACCGAATATTTCCGTCAGCTATTACAGTTGCAAGAAAAGCCGGGTGGATCCAGTGACGCTGCTAAAACTTCAAATGAAGATGGAGACCCCAGTATCCCTGAAGGGACGGTGTCATCCAAATCAAAAAGGAAGAAAAAGAAAAAGAAAAGCGGTTCTTCACTTACCGTGGAAGTAACAGACACGTCCGCAGATCCTGTGGAAAAAAAGGGGGACCGAGATGCCCTGCAGGCTAGAGAAAATGGAGAATTCTTCCCACGTATAACTGAATATCCAGAGGGCCCAAGGCAGAAGTCGTGTACCCCAAAGAAGTGTCTGTCCGGTGCCAACAGTGAGGAACCCTCAACCAGTCATCCCAGGGAAGTGGAGCCGGAACCAGTGAGTGACGATCCCTTGACCAGCCCTGAAGACGCCCTGAAAATTGCCAGGCATGACTGTGATCTGCTCTGTGAAGAATTGGAAAGGGAAAAAAATAATAATGCTGAGCTACAGAAGACTGTGCTCGCAATTTACTTGGCGGCCAGGACTGAATTGGAGGATCTCAAGACTGAGCTAGATACTGCAAAGGCTACTATTTCCGCCATGGATGTAAAGCAGAGCCAGTCTGACAAAATGGTGGCTACGCTAAAGCGGAAGTATGAGGAGGCACTGAAGCAGATGACAGTCTTCCAGCAAGAGGTTCACACTCTGCGCATATAGTTGAATGCCTCACGACAGGAGGTCAACAGTGGCCGGATAGAAGTGGACGTAGCTCAGAAAGAGGTTCAGACACTCCACAGAGCACTGGATGCCTCACATCATGAGACCAACAGCTGCCGCACAGACCTGGAAGTTTCCAGAAAGGAACTACACAGTCTTACTGAGGAGCTGGACATTTCAAGGAAAACTATCCTACATCTTAACTTAGATCTCAAAGTCTCTCAGAAGGAGCTTCAGAACTTAAACCTGGAGATGGAAGTCTCACGCCAGGAGACAGCCCGCCTCCAAGCAGATGTGAAAAAATGGAAGGTGGACTGCAAGGAAGCCCTGAATAGTACAGAGACTGAAAAATGAGAAAATTTAAGATTAAAAAAAGAAAATTCTGAGTTGACAGAATACGTCAAGGGAAAGAATGAAGAGCTGCAGGCTCTTAAAGAAATAAATAAACTTTTGAAAGAGGAAATGTTTGAAGCAGAGCACCGACTGCAGAACCAACTGCAAGGTCTGCGTACACACTCCAGTATGCTGAGGAGAAGCAGCAAACGCTGCAGGAAGAAAAGCTGCAGGCTGCTAAAGAGGTACAAGCGCTGCAGGAACGTCTGAATAACCAGTACGTCCCCACAGAGCAGTATGAGGAGCTAAAGGCCACGCTGCAGGTCTTCAGAGCATCATTGGAGGCGGAGCTTCGATACCAGGTGACTCTGTATGAGAGGGAGATATGAGAAGGCTCAGAAACTGGAGCAAGAGCTGGAGAGACAGAGAGACTGTTCCATTCCCTTGAGTCAGTACACCAAGGAGAAAACAGACGCAGCGGCAACCTTGACGACAAAAATTACAGCGCTCCAGAATATGAAGGAGACTGATACAGATTTCTCCAATACGGAAAAAGGTATTGGCACTGCCCAAGCACCAGTATCCCACAGTAACTAATGCCCGTGAGGATAAGGGTACAGTGAGAGTTGGGGACTCCACGCAACTTCAAAACAAAAATACGAAGTTTGAGCCACCAAAGAAAGCACTAGCCAAACCTACAGCTGCCCAACAGGCAACAAACAGAGGTAGGAGTGCAGAATCCTTAGCTGAAGAAGCTGAACTGGTGACTCCATGGTGTGGAGAAGCTGCAGAAAGACCGCTTCAAGAGCAGAAAACTCCAAGGGCTAGTCCTAACTGCTCTACAACTGTTGCCATACACTTTGTCTACAAAAAAAAAAGTGCCCGTCGCAACAGAAATCTCAAGACCGCACAAGCAATAAGAAGACTTTACGTGGAAAAAGTCCTCCTCGAGCGACTGAGGAGTGCTGATCTCAAGCACCTTCGAGAGGAGACAAAAATAAACTGGAGAAAGGGCTCCAATCCCAGCGGGACAGAAGGTTCTCTTCCTCCATCAACTCTCATTCAAGTCACAGAAAGATTTCGAATGAGAGTGGAAGGATGGGCTTTGGCCGTGGTAAGCCCGAGCTTCCCACAAACAGGGGAGGTATGTAACTAAGGGACGTCTCCCTGTTCAGTAATATGCCTTTAATCTAGCAGTGTGGTGGTTAACTTTTGGTAGTTAATTACTAAACACCACCTGCCTGATTGAGATGGCTTACAAAAGCCTGTCTGTTCAAACAGGAAGTGAGAACTCTTTAGCTGATACCTGAGCTGAACTTGGAGACACACTTGTTTTGAGCTCTGCGCCAAAGTTAGCAGAGCTCTTTCAGACACAAGGCCCAAATAAGACTTCTAAACCGGATGCTGATTATCTGCACGCTCAGTGCGGTTCCAGGAGAGCAGAGAAGCTACTCTACAGCTGATAAACAGATAAGACTTCATTATTAAAGACTGCTTATACTGTATCTGCTTATTTCATGCTATGTTTGGGGCTGGGGAAATGCTTGACTAGGGATGTGAATTGGTTGCAATATTTTTCACTAGAATACTCCCAAGTGAATAGAAGTTTTGTTCCCCCCCCCCTGTGTTTGGAATATTTTCCTGATGAAAAGGAACAGGCCAAAAAGCCTATTATAATTTCACGTTATAAAGCCTCCTAATTGCGTACCTCTGTGCACGTCCATCCACAGGGGGTTAGTCATCTGTGTCCAATATGAATACTTGGAGATAAGGATGAAGAAAAGGAAGAAGATGATGGTGAAGAGGAACTGTGATTTTAGAATAACCTAGTAAGACAAGGAGAATGGAGCTTGGTATTAAAGATCCCATTCTTCTTACAGCAAGCCATTACAATCTGACCAGAGGACATTTTTTTTCCTAGCAGTCTCAGATCCAAGGCGGCACAAACGTCCCTGCGTTTCTCGGTACTTCCGTCATGGAGTTCTGGAATGGGGTCTCACCTCCATGAGCGCCGGTCACACAGGTGTAAGGAGGACTACTGAACTCTTGGAGTGGACGTTCTGGTTGACAGATCTGCGGGGACTTGAGGACCTTCATGGCGGTATGTCCTGTATGCGCCTGGACAAAGACTCCTAGGAGTTGGCCAATGGGCCTTCTTTGTCCTCTTCCGATTCCGGATCATCCATGGACACATATTTCAATGGACTTCATTGTGGAGCTACCCCCATCCAGGGGCATGACCACAATACAAGTGGTGGAGAATCACTTCACGAAACAAGGTCATTTCGTTCTGCTGAAGGGTCTTCTCAATGCGTCCACCTTATAAGAGGTCTTCATTTGACAGATCTTCCATCTTCACGTGACAACTCAAGTCATCATGTCAGACCGGGGTTCACAGTTTGTCTCCAAATTCTGGTGCGCCTTTTGTCTCCGACTCGGGATAAATTTGCATTTCTCCTCGGCATATCACCCTCAGACCAAAGGCCAGACAAAGCGGATGAATAGGCTCTGGAGCAGTTTATTTAGTGCCACATTTCTGACAATCAGGATGACTTTGCGCATCTGCTGCCATGGGTAGAGTTTGCCCACAACTCCTTGCAGAATGATTGTTTCCAATAGTCCACTTTTATCTCCAATTACGGATTCCATCCTTCAGCACTTCCTTCCTCTGTGGCCACATCTGGAGTTCCTGCTGTTGATGACCAGATAGGACACTTGCAGGAGCTCTGGCGTAAAATTCTGAAGTGTCTCATGAAATAGAACAGATGTGATGCTTCCAAAATTAGAGAGAATTCCTCCACGGCATGTATTAATGATGAGGATGACAATGGGGAGTCCATGAATAATAAGGCATATATATGGCAAGGGCTAAGTGTCTAGTGGGGTCCACTTGACCTCTACAGCTTAAACACTATATCAACCCAACCAGATAACCAATATTTAAATAGCAAAAGCACAGGTATACATATGCAGCCCATCCAGGTAGGTAAACAGGAGGAAGCAGGATGATGATGAATCGCACAGCCATGATTCAATTCCCAAAGGACCGGAAGGTATGAGACAAAAGTACAACACACTCCCATGATATAATAGGTCTGGTTTAATGCAGGTGGGTACAGCACGACAACACCAAAACCACCTCTACGCGTTTCGTGCACAAGGCACTTTATCAAGGAAAATGCCAAGGATAATTGCCTGTGCACGAAACGCGTAGGTGCGTTCGTGTTGTCCTGTTGCTGTACCCACCTGCATTAAACCAGACCTATTATATCATTGGAGTGTGTACTTTTGTCTCATACCTTCCGGTCCCTTTGGGAATTGGATTTTCGTGGCTGTGCGATTCATCATCATCCTGCTTCCTGAAGTGTCTCATGGAAGGCACCTCCATTCAGAAGGACCAAGCGAACCGGGTTGTCGTGCTGCACCAGAGTACAACCCGGGGACTTGGTATGGCTTTCTGTAAGGAACATGAGATTGAAAGCACCTAAGCTGTCATCAAGGTTCATCGGTCCTTTCACGGTCATCGAGAGGATCAACCCGGCCACTTACCGGTTGCGTCTGCCACCCACCATGAAAATCCCATGAAAATCCCTTCAGTGTTCCATATATCTCTGCTTAAACCTTTCATAAAGGATCCATCTGTCGCCACCTCTGCCTCTCCAATTGGACGGTCAGGAAGAATTCTAAGTTCAGTCCATAATCGATTCCAGGAGGTCCAGAGGAGGACTGCAGCACCTTGTGCACTGGAAGGGTTTCGGCCTTGAGGAGTGCTCTGGATCCCCAGAGCTAACGCCATGCTCCTCCCCTCGTCCAGGCAAATACCAAGTTAAACCTTCCTTCGAGGGCCCGGAGGTTGATCCTGGGGGGTTGGGGGTACTGTAAGGATCCATCGCAGACTTCGCCTCCACCAAGGTCCAGTCGCCTGATTGGTTCCAGGTTCTCTCCTGCCTGCAGCAGCAACCCAATATCTGATTCACTAGTCCTCCTATTTAGGCGTTGCCCTTAAACCTTTCCTCGACCCCGGCTTACTCTCGACCACTCTACTCTTCTGCTGCCCACGAACCAGCTATGTGACCTCTACAATCCATATCTCTCCAACCCTCAACTTCGGCTTGCCTCCTATGATCCTTCATTCTCCTACCCTGACTCGGCTATCCACTACTACGATCCTGCACATCGGATGCGACCTCATGTGTCCAGGTCGGTGTTTCCATATCCCCATCTCGGCATCGCGGTCCTGTCTGGTTTGTGGCAAGCATCTGTTACAGTAGTCAAATGCATTATAATTGTAACATGATATTTGATTGATTACATCTGTACCTGAACTTTTAGTGCAATTTTTGGTCCAATGGTCCTTAATTTGATTGACCAATTTTGTTGCTTGGTTACCTGAAACTATTTAAATTCTGCCTTCTGACTTTGCAGTCATCAATATTTCCCTGAGGAACGCGCTGTTCTAGTGACGAAACGCGTTGGGCGAATGCCATTGGATGTAAGTGACGTCACCATTATAGGACAGATGGACAGAGCTGAGCACACTTGCGACAAGGCAGTTTCCTATTTGCTGCTCTACACTGGGAAATCTGCTGCAATTAGCTACTGCCTCTCCTGTTCGAGGCCATTTGTTTGACTTCCAGCCAGCATGTTTGCGGATTCTCACAGACCCATCACCGCTACATACAGACAATATCTACCTGGGATTTTAATTCTGGTCTGTGTGATCCTGGCTCCAAGGTCGGGAGTATTAACCTCTCTAACCTGGATAATGTCTCTTGTAGCTTTTTAGTAAGTATTTTGTAAGTATTTTGTAAGTGATTGGAAGTAGACTGATTGATCTGCACAGTACTGTAGTTATTGAGGTCTTCTTTGATTCCTTTCTTGTGGATGAGGGTAACTCCATTGCTCTTGAATTCTCCTGTTCTTCAAGCAGCATGTAAAGAGTTTTGCAATGTTTTTTCTTTTTCTCTTATGAATTGAGAGCAGGTCTCTCAGTTCCATGTGATCTGTACACCACTCTATTAATGATAGATCAAAGCATGAGTACATTGAGTCAGAGAAAGAAAAACTGGTTCCTGTACGTGTGCCTTCGTGTAATAAACCCAGGGGAAAAGATAACCACTATGAGATCTGACATGTATGGCTCTGTGAAGCTGCTTGCATATAACCCCTTCCTTGTCCCCCTTCCTCAATTTCTTAACGAGATGAAAAGAAAATCACTATTATTGAGAGTACTGCTGTAAATAATGTCTGTCATAAAAGCAAAACAAATCCACCTCATGTTTGGAAATTGTTGTACCCTAACCGATACATGATGGGTAATCTGCAGCTTTTGTTAGGCAAAAATAAGCAGAGGTAGGATCACAGACCACATTAGCACTTCCTCCTTTTTAATAACACTGGCAGCAAACTCATTAGATCTCAGAAGAAGGACATAAAGCACAGTACTCTTTCGGTGAAAAAAGTATGTACATGTTTGTACATAACATAATAGTGTTTTGTGATTGCTGCTTTGCAACTTGTCATGTCCTATCTTTTTTAACCTAGTCCTGTTCTTTGCCAGACAATAGAAAAAACACACAGACCACATAATTCTTCATTGTCTTTATTAAAATACACAATTCCCTGTAATCCAAAAACAACACCTTTTGGCAAGTTTTGGCAAAACTAAATTATGAAATAGAATTTAAAACCAAAAAAAAAGTGTCATGTGCACATCTCTAATGATAAATGTCAATCATTTTTGGATGTTAATCTTAATTGTTAACATCTGCACTGTGGAGGCCATACAGATGTAGAATGTTTGTGTCCGGGGTTTTCCTGACCCGAGCCTGTCCCTTACGTGAGGATTTCCCAAGAAATGTACGTGAGTTATCCGCAATTTAACCTGAGTGAAGTGAGACCTGAAGGCAGGCAGAAATTCGATGTGTGGTGTTATATGTAATACCAGCCAGAATCTAAAGTTGGTGATCGCGAGTTTTTGTGTCCCCTCCCGTCTAGCTGTAGGAAAAACATGCTGACAAGGGTTATGCTGAATGTGTACTGCAACAAGCTGTACATGCTGACAAGGGTTAGAAAACCTTAGTATTTTATGTACAGTACTACTGTAAGTGTATTAAATTTACTGCAAAGAGTAAAAACTTCTTAAAACAATGAAATCAGTGAACATTTTATATATGTTGACAAGGGGTAGGTTGAGCGACACTCACTTGTTTCTTTACAGCAATTGATATTGCACTCTCTCAGCTCATGAAAAACTAGGGGTGAGTGAACAGAAAGTCTAACTATACTGTAAGTTGAAGACATTGAACTTTTACTTTTTGTAGCAAAATATTAAAACAACCAAATTGTGATAAGGTCTTGAATGGTCAAAGCCATTAAACAATGAGGAATTGTAATGAATTGCAGTATATTGCTGGATCAGTCTTGCACCTGCTTGAGACTTACAGCACTCTACATATATTAACTAATTTAAGAAATTCACTGTGCAATCTGGCGGATAGGCGATGAATTTCAAACAAACAAATCAGAAATCTATTCCCAAATCTTCAACTCAAGAACTGGGAACAGTTCTTTCTTCAAGCAGCACGTTCTCACTAGTTTATTTAGCTTAGACATCCCCATTTTTTGAGCGCTTCTTTATTGTGTTGTATTTATGGTTTTAACAATTGAAAGAAAATTGTGACTACGTCATAAGGTTATCACTGTATATAACTCACAGAGTCACTTATGAATTATTTTGATGTAATAAACTTTTTTTATTTTTGGTTTTAATAGTCTGTACCGGTCTAAAGAGCCCTTAAGGCAAAATAAATTAGTACATTAGTTTGTTTAAGATATAATAGAGAGTGCAATAAGAGGAATCTTTCTATCCCTTCTGGATAATTTGTGTGTGCCTTGAAATATAACAATGGCTATCAATACTTCATACTGTAGCTGTTGGATATACACACTAATGTGCCGTAATACTGATGATATTATGCCCTCCTGCTTGCTCTTGCAAATTGGGTTCAGATGTAAAGTTATATCCACAGATGTAGGTAATGAAATTTTATAACCATAGAATGCATATATAGATGCCACTGCTAATCACTTAGCCCAAATACACAGTTCAAATGGCAACAAATCGCAAACAGCGTTCATATGTGAGTTTAGCTGTATAGGGACTCCCCAGCTACAGCACTATTGTGTAAACACCTAGAGAGAGTCAGTTCCAAGTAAAACTTGACAGCGATGTTGGAGCTGTGCTGTTTTATAGTAAACAGCGTTTATATGTGAACTTAGCTACAAAGCAATTTCCTTGCAACAACACCTCTGTGCAAACACATACAGTATCATCAACATAATTACTGTTATTAAGCAGAGGGTAACTTTAACCCATACCAATGCTGGTATATATATATATGTTGTTTTCTAATGGCTATGGTTTAATTTGATGTTCTGAAGCGATTTGTTGCCATTTGAACTGTGTATTTGGGCTATGTGATTAGCAGTGGCATCTATAGATGCGTTCTATGGTTATAAAACTTCATTACCTAATCTGTGGATATAACTTTACATCTGAACCCAATTTGCAAGAGCAAGCAGGAGGGCATAATATCATCAGTATTATGGCACATTAGTGTGTATATCCAACAGCTATGAAGTATTGATAGCCATTGTTATATTTCAAAGCAGCATTAATTAGAGAACACAGCACCACGTGTTAGTTTTATTATATATTTTATTTTTTTCACAATATCATCACAGTTTTTTCACTGTATATATTCACATAAAAATTAAACAAAATTAGTGTGGTGTGCTCCACAAATGTACTTTCTGTGAATAACCTTGTGACGTAGTCACAATTTTCATTCAATTGTTAAAACTATTAACTCATGGTACATAGGTAGCACCCATTTGTGTCAAAATTATGACTCATTAAAATAAAAAGACAAACTAACAACAATAATTGAGTGAGCGGTGTGCTCTGCCTTCTGTTTTCTATGTTGTATTTATGGTTTTTAAGTAATAAACTAACATTAAAATGTCATTTTGTACAATTTCAAACTTTGCACCCCTCATGGAATAATGGCCAAATTTTAAAGGCCAACACATGGTTAGACTCTGCAGTGAATAATTATGTAGTTTAATAATGTTAGAGGTAATGTTATGTTAATATAGTGACATCTCAGTAACAAAATTCTTATCTTCAATTTTAATTCTACACAGGGCCATCAGTATCCCTTGAAATAGATGAGACCATGAACTTGGCCAAATTTGTGTGTGACACCTTCTGTGCCATGACCAGAGCCTCACATGGGCACGGCAGCTGGTGCACCAAGTGCTTCCCTTGATATCCTTGGAGGAGGGAGTCACAACAGCACCGTCGGAGGTCTTGGTAACATCACCAAAGCTGGTACCTCTGTCAAATAGTGCACCTCATACAGTATGTCACCATTACTGAGAAATGATGACATTGAGGCATACCAACACGATGACATTGAGGTATCATCAACACAATGACCAATCATACCACCCAAATGGTCTGTGTGATGCAGCAGACCATCGCATCAATGCTTTCTGGCTCCAGAGCATCCACCACCATCTCTGGGACCAGTACTGCTTGTTAGGACTAATCGCTTGGTCCCCATCATATTTGCCTGGCTAGGCAACATGTAGGGCGACGCTAGCATTCAAGGCGCCACTAATACATTACCTATTGTTTTTTTATTTATTTTTTTACAATAGTTTAATTTATAAAATTAACCAAAAACATAAAACTATTTTATTTTTTTATTCGTCAGAATGTATACATTTCTAATAATATTCCCATGTTGTTCATAATCAAGATCATTTATATCAATGCACATCACATACAGTATTAGACTTTATTAGTGTAGGGCAAATTCAAAAAGCAACAGCTACTCATGAATAGCAAATTATAACATACATTCTTATAACTACACAAAAATAGTTCATAGATAGATCATAAAATAACATTCTATCTACTTTAAAAAAAATGAAACTTACCAAGGCTAAAAAAATTATCAGGATGGTGAACTACTGTAGGTGTATAAAGGAAGTGACACTCATAAATATCTGACAATAAAAAGTAAACATAAAAATTAATATATTCCTACAATCACATAATAATCCACTTTCTTTATCACTCAATTATGTCTCTCCCCCCCACTCTCCCTTCCCCCACCACTTTCTCACTCCCTTCCCCCACCACTTTCTCACTCTCTTCTCCCTCTTCTCTCTTCCTCTTCCCCCCCTCTTCTCTCTCCCTCTTCCCCCCCCTCTTCTCTCTCCCTCTTCCCCCCCCTCTTCTCTCTCCCTCTTCCCCCCTCTTCTGTCTCCCTCTCCCCCTCACCCGCTCTGTTCTCTCCCTCCCCACCCCCTCTGTGCTGCTTCCCCTCTTCTCTCTCCCTTCCACCCCACATCCCTCTCTCTCGTCTCCCCGCTGCCTCTGCTCGCTCCTCTCGCCTATCTCTCCTCCCTCCCCCCCCTTCTCGTCTCTCTTCTCGTTCTCTCTCTCTCCCTCAATCTCATACCGTCCTCTTCTCTCTCTCTCTCTCTCTCTTCTCGTTCTCTCTCCATCTTCTCTCTCTCTCTCTACCCATGCCTCTTCTCTCTATACCCATGCCTCTTGTCTCTATACCCATGCCTCTTGTCTCTCTCTTCCCACCCTCTTTACTCTGTCTCTTCTCCTACAACCCCCTTTATTTTTATGGTTATACAATTGTTTAAGTAGATTACAGATGTCTGTATGGTGTATAAGCCATAGCTCACTTTTGGTAGTGGTCTTGGTGGAGTCTGAGTGATCTTGGCATAAATTGAAAGATGGCACTGCTTTTTAAATAAAATAATTATTAAATAGTATTGAAGCTGGGGGTCCATGGAGCTGAACCACATTAATTTCAGGTCAGGGGGCCCCCTGCTCCCTGAATTACAGGCCCTGGTATGGCATGCCAGTATCGCCTGCTAGTTCAAATGTCCCGGTCGCGTGAAGTAGGAGAATTGAACTTGCAATAGGTACCGACACCCTCATACTAGTAGGTGGTGCTCAGGTATGAAATGAATGCGGTTCAGTTCTGGAGACCCCCTACTTCAATACTATGCAATTAAAATAATAATAAAAGTAGCTTAATTACCTTAGTGGCTAGCCCCCGCTAAGGCAGTGATTTTTAACCAGGGTTCCACAGCAGCCAGAGGGGGAGAGCTGGGATAACTCGCCCAGCTGTCCCTGGCGTGGCGGCTTGGTGACATCCGGCAGCTCATCTGGAGTGATGTGACATCCTTTTGCCCATTTGTTTGTGTGCTGATGGGAGTATAGGGGGTGGGGGATGGAGGTAATTGCCCCAGGGATGGTGGGTAGTCGTCAAAGGAGAGTAGCAGGGAGTGGGTTTATTCGCATGAGAATGAGAGAAAGGAAAATAGTAAGTAAAAATATGCTATAAAAATAGAGAAAAAAAGAGAGAAATAAATAAAGAAAGTCATTCAGAAAACATGATATATTCCAGAGAATGAAGAGTCACCTTGATTATTCTACTCTTATTGCATGTCCAAACTGATTTGTTTTTGGCTATACAATTTCATGAGATCTGCAAGTCACAGCCAGATATGTTGATTCCCTCGGGTAGGTGAAAAATGTCTTGAGTGACAGAGACTAATTTAGTACATATTTCAGTGTAATTGAGGTCATATTTGAATATATTTTACATATTTACCAGGTATATCAGGTGTGCTCAGAGATCGGGAAAAATTGCAGATTTATTTTGCATCTAATAGCATGCAATTGTTGGGCGATTTTCCGTTGACAATAGGAGAGTTGAACTCTGGCACTTCTCATTTTCCAGTGTTTAGAAATGAAACTTCAGGATCACTGATTTATTGAATATGTACTTACATTTTCAATGTTCTTATATACATTTGTTGCGGTACAAATACTGTTTTAACTGAAACATATGAAAATGTGCAAATAGGAACTGATAAGGCATTTTTGTTTATACTACACTGAAAACGTATTGTTCATCTTGAATGTTACTTTTTGATATCTCTTCATCCATGGCTTTATGTTTGTAATTCAATATTCATTATTGTCCTTGGTGAATTCTCTAGTACAAGTGATTGTATCTAAATTTTGAATAAAGTGGAATTTGAAATACACAATGATTGAATATCCAAACAAAGTATATTATGCATAAAGAGATAAGTATCTGAAGCTGTCACACTCTCCTAAATCCCACATATTGCATTCATCTAAAATCTATGAGCTGTCACACAGATTTATTTTTGTCTTCTCCAGCATTTATCATTTGCTTAATGCATGCAATATCATTATCTGTAGTATGAATACTAAAAAGCATGTTCACAGTTAAATCATTTCTCTGATTTTTTTCTATTCCAATTCCATTTATTTTATGCTGAGTGAAAATCAAATGCTTGGTATATATGATTAGTTTATTAGGCATCTTTTGATATTCTGTGGTCACTATTCTACTCGAAAATGAAATGTAAATCATTTTACACTACATGAAATAGTACAGATTTTAAATAGGGAAGTACATTTGTCTATGTTGTCTTAATTCAATATGTAACAGTAAAGTGCTTACTAGCTTTATTTATCAAAGTCTTCTATCTTCAGAACTGGGGCACAAAATCTTCACCAGATTTACTGGATTAAAGTAAATTTCTTATTAAACTAATTACATGTTGTTTCTTCATAAATCTGATGTAACATGTTCCCACAATTTTCATCACAGTTATGTACAGTAGCTTGAGCCCTTTGTCAAATGTCCTTTACATTCATTTAAATAATACCAAGATACTGTATAAAGTACACAGTTGTGCCTCTCAGTAATTTTTCAGCACACTCTGTGAATATTTATGGAAATTGCTTAATAATTTTCCAAATTATTTTCACCTGATAATACCCAAAAAATCATTATCTACTAAAGAAATCATAGTCTCATTTGCTGCTTCATTAAATCTAAAAAAAAAAAGTTAATGTTTCTTCTCATAGACTTACGGTCAATGAGCTTTTGGAAATGGAAGAACAAAAGAAGTATGGACAGCATGACTGTGAGTGTTAAGGGCTTGGTAAACCTTATTAGCATCGCGGGATTGGAGACCAGACGCATGGCGCATCATCAGCGTGTGACGCGCACGCGATGCTCCTGAGCGACGGGTTAAGAAGAGCTCATTAGCTCCATCACTGTCAGCTGCCTTTCCTCATCCAGCCTATCACTGCACTCTGCAGGGGTCGCGCCTCTGCTCCACCCCCTGGGGGATTGGTCAGTGCCTGCTATTTATGCTCAGCTGTGCCACTGGCACTTTGGCTGAGCATAGACTCACATTACTCTGTGTTTGCCTCTGCTTACCTGCCTAATTACCTTGTTCTAGTTCTGCTTTCCCATGAACTGACCCAGCCTGCCTTTGGACCCCTCGCTCTATGGAACACTGACCTTGGCTCGAACTTTGATGATCCGCATCTCTCCTACCCTGACTCTGGCTTTGATCTCCAACGATCCGCCCTTTTCCAGTCGTGACTTTGGCAATAGCACCTTCTACGCTCTGGACCTCTCCTGCATTGGACCCAGCAAGTATATGTTTATTCTGATCTCTCCTGCCGTAGACTTGGCCAGCAAGACCATTCTACATTCTGGACGGGGTCCCCGTGTCTGTGGCTGGTGGTTGCTTATTCCCATCTCAGCACAGGGGTCTCATCTAGTTTGTGGTGAACACAGCGTAACATTATGCTCAGCCCAACAAATATAGACCCCGCTGGGGTGGGAAATGTGGTGGCATCTCATTCCACTATGTTCTCCAAGCTCGGGAAAGACTTAGAACAGTCTGACCATTGTATGGACTCATTACAGAAAGACCTCCAGGCCCTCTCAGTCCAAGTCCAACAGACTAATACACCCACTTTTCCTCCACCTCTGCCTACTCCTGTTCATCTGACTCTCGACTTCCTACTCCCAACCGGTACTCCAGAGATACCTTAGAATGTCGGGGATTCCTCAATCAGTGCTTCATACAGTTTGAGATGACTCCCTCCCGGTTCCCTACGTCTAGATCCAAAGTAGCCTATATAGTCTCATTGCTTACATGACGCATTGGCCTGGGCCTCTCCCATATGGGAGCAGAGAAGTGACCTCACACAGGACATTGGGCAATTCACAAAGGAGTTCAGACGCGTCTTCGATACCACGGGCCATAAAATTACTGCAGCTTCCTCCCTTCTCTACATCTCAAAGGGAAATCGTTTGGTGGCCAGGTATGCCCTGGAATTTCGGACAATCGCTGCTGAGACGGGGTGGAACGACGAGGCTCTCTCTTCTATCTTCTGGCAGGGCCTTTCTGATCAGTTGAAGGATGAACTCGCCGCAAAAGAGCGTCCAAGTGTCTTGGATGGACTCATTGCGATCTGCATTCGAGTGGATCAACGACTACAAGAGAGGAGGTCCGAGCATTCCTGTCACCTTCAGGTAAATCCCAGGACTTCTCTCGTTCATTCCTCCTTTCCAGAGGCCGCCGCGGCTGATGCCTCGGAACCTATGCAACTAGGTGGCAACAGGCTGTCCCCTTCAGAGAAACAGCGTCGCCGATTGTCTGGACTCTGCTTATACTGTGGTAATCCCGGTCATTTCGTTCCACACTGCCCCCTCAAGCCTGGATCCAAGTCGGGAAATGCCAGCTCCCATTGAGGCCAAGAGGAGTCTCCGTGGGAACGCTCTCTAAATCCTCTATCACCAAGGAATCTTTACCTAGCAGAATTTTGATTCCAGTATCGCTTTTGGCCCCAGGTTTCTCGGTTGCTGCTTCAGCATTTATCGATTCCGGTTCCGGAGGGGACTTTATAGATCACGAGTTCGCTAGGAAGAATAACATTCCACTGGAGAGGAAGAGGGTCCCGGTGGGAGTTGAGGCCATTGACGGACGTCCCCTGCAGTCGGCATTCATCATCCTACAAACCATCGAGCTGTCCCTCCTGGTTGAGCAGACCCACAGAGAGAAGATATCCCTGGATGTCATCCACTCTCCGTCAGCCAAGATCATTTTGGGTCTTCCATGGCTTCAATGCCATAATCCACATATCGATTGAGTCAAACCAGAACCCATCTCCTGGAATCGGCAGTGTTCCACGACCTGCGAAATAGCATGGCAGACTATTTGCAGTGTGAGGAACTCCGAGGAGGTACAAAGCACCTTACCGAGCTATTATTCGGCCTTCAGAGACGTCTTTGATAAAATCAAGTCCGAGGTTCTTACCCCTCATGACCCTTTGACTGTCCTATAGACCTCTTGCCTGGGTCCATTCTTCCTAGAGGGCGATCATACTCCCTCTCCCTTCTGGAGACTAAAGCTATGTCGGAGTACATTCGAGAGAATGTCAAGAAAGGGTTTATCAGAAAATCTTCTTCCCCCACTTGGGCAGGGTTCTTCTTTGTCAAGAAGAAGGATGGTACCCTTCATCCATGCATTGATTACCGTGGGTTAAACAAATTACTATCATAAAACAATATCCCTTACCTTTAATTTCCGAATTGTTCGATCGTCTTCAACGAGCAACCATCTTTTCCAATTTGGATCTAAACGGCGCATATAACCTGGTAAGAATTCGACAAGGCGACGAATGGAAGACGGTCTTTAATACCAGAGACGGGTACCTGGTTATGCTGTTTGGCTTATGTAACGCCCCTGCGGTCTTCCAGGATTTCGTAAATTAAATATTCAGGGATCTTCTCAATGTCTTTCTCATCGTTTATCTTGACAATATTCTGATCTTCTCAAAAAGTCTTCCCGAACACATTGAACAAGTCAAACAGGTACTACTATGCCTTCGTCAGAACCACCTCTATGCTAAGTTGGAAAAATGTCACTTTCATCAATCCTCTACCATATTCCTGGGTTACATCATCTCAGATTCCGAGTTTGCCATGGATGCCTCCAAACTGAAGTCCGTCTTGGACTGGCCGCTTCCCACCTCCCTCAAGGGCATTCAAAGGTTTCTTGGTTTTGCTAACTCCTACTGAAGATTTATTTGCAACTTCTCGTCATTGTCGCCCCTATTTCTGCTCTCACTCAGAAAGGAGCCAATATCACATCTTGGCCCCCTGCAGCCATTCAAGCCTTTGACTTTCTGAAGAAATCCTTTGTTTCAGCACCGGTCCTGATCCATCCCAATCCTAAACTTCCATTGACGCTGGAGGTGGACGCATCGGACCTTGGAGCCGGCGCCATCTTTTCACAAAGAAAGTCACCTTCAGCCAATTTGCACCCCTTTGCATTTTTCTCCCAAAAAAATTCTCCAGCACAACAGAATTATGACGTGGGCAACAGGGAGTTATTAGCCATCAAACTCACATTGGAGGAATGGAGTCATCTGTTGGAGGGTACGGAAAGTCCAATCACTATTCTAACAGACCACAAAAACCTCATGTATTTGGAGAGCGCTCGCCATCTGGGAGCTCGTCAGGCCCGTTGGTCTCTTTTCATTTCCCGTTTTAATTACATTATTTCTTTTATTCCTGTGTCCAAGAACTTAAAAGCAAATGCCATTTCTCATCAATTCCTAAGTGAGGACAAAACCGAGGCCAGAGCAGAAACCATACTCCCTTCCAAGTACATCATCTCTGCCAATACTTTCGACGTACTGGACAAAATTCTTTTGGACCAGTCAAATGTTCCGGAGGGTCTGGAGGTCCCGGATGGTTGTCTTTTCTCTTCAGCCATTTCCCGCAGGAAGATTCTGGAATGGGGTCACTCATCTAAAACTGCGGGTCATCCTGGCAACAAAAGAACTACGGACCTCATTGAACGGACCTTTTGGTGGCCCAACATGCGAAGGGATATCGGCGAGTTCGTCAAAGCTTGCACCACTTGCGCCCGGAGCAAGGTCCCCCGCAGTAAACCTCAAGTACTTTTGCATCCACTACCCATCCCTGACCGCCCCTGGAACCATTTATCGATGGACTTTATTGTAGAGCTCCCGGTCTCCAAAGGCATGAACACTATATTGGTAATTATTGACCGCTTCTCGAAACAGGCACACTTCGTCCCACTCAGGGGTCTCCCCAGCTCTCCTACTTTGGCGGACATCTTCACCAGGGAGATCTTCCGCCTTCACGGAATTCCCTTGACCATCGTCTCCGACAGGGATTCTCAGTTTGTCTCCAGATTTTGGCGGGCCTTCTCGAAAAAACTTGGCATATCCCTGCACTTCTCATCTTGGTACCATCCTCAGACAAATGGGCAAATGGAGAGGACCAACCAGTCCCTAGAGCAGTATCTGCGCTGCTTTGTCTCTGAGACGCAAGACGATTGGGCGGACATTCTTCCCTGGGCTGAATTCGCCCATAATTCCCTGCGGATTGAGTCTACGCAACTCTCCCTTCTTCGCGAACTACGGGTTCCATCCGGCACGTCTACCCATCACTCGCTCTTCTTCGGGGGTTCCGGCAGCAGATAACCGGGTCCAGACCTTGCAGTCCTCTTGGACCAAAATTCAAGAGAATTTGAGGAAAGCTGCTTCCAGGCAGAAGGCTCAAGCGGATCGCCACCACCGGAGATTTTGGAATTTAATCCAGGAGACAAGTTATGGCTCTCCTCTAAGAATATACGCTTGAAAAATCCCACACTCAAGCTTGCACCAAGATTTTTTATGTCCCTTCCAAATCTTGGAAAAAATAAACCCGGTGGCATACCGTTTAAAACTCCCAGCATCTATGAGGATACCATCCGTGTTTCACGTTTCCTTGCTGAAACCTGCCTATCACAGTTCCTGGTTTTCGGATCGTTCCCCCACACCACCACCTCCTCATCTCGTGCAGGGAGAACAGGAGTATGAGATCCAGGCTACAGTATCATCGATTCCCGAAAATCCAGAAGGACCACTCAGTACCTCATCCACTGGAAAGGTTATGGCCCAGAGGAACGTTCTTGGTTTTCACACCACCAAATTCATGCACCTGAACTCATCAATAAGTTCCACCAGAGATATCCTCTTAAACCTTACTGGAATCGCCCTGAGGTCTCTCTTGAAGAGGGGGTGCTGTCAGGACTCGCGGACCCATGCGGTCCCGTGCGCCTGTACTTACCTGCGGCCCACTCCGACACCTGCTGTCAGCCCTCTGCGCTGCCACCCTCCCTCACGCATCCCTCCCTGCATGCACAGAGCACTCCCCATGGGAGTGGCGTCCCCCACTGATGCACTGTGCAGGCGCAGACCCCGCATCGCAGGATTGGAGACCAGACGGATGGCGCGTCTCAGAGTATGACGCACATGCGTGATGCGCGCGATGCTCCCGAGCAACGGGTTAAGAAGAGCTCATTAGCTCCATCACTGTCAGCTGCCTTTCCTCATCCAGCCTCACTGGAATCTGCAGGGGTCGCGCCTCCACTCCACCCCTTGGGGGATTGGTCAGTGCCTGCTACTTATGCTCAGCTGTGCCACTGGCACTTTGGCTGAGCATAGACTCACGTTACTCTGTGTTTGCCTCTGATTACCTGCCTCGTTACCTTGTTCTAGTTCTGCTTTCTTGTGTACCCACCCAGCCTGCCTTTGGACCCCTCGCTCTCTGGAACCCTGACCTTGGCTTGAACTTTGACGATCCGCATCTCTCCTACCCTGACCCTGGCTTTGAATGCCGACGATCCGCCCTTCTCCAATCCTGACTTTGGCAATAGTACCTTCTACGCTCTGGACCTCTCCTGCATCGGACCCGGCAAGTGTACGTTTATTCTGATCTCTCCTGCCCTAGACTCGGCCAGCAAGACCATTCTACATTCCGGATGGGGTCCCCGTGTCTGTGGATGGTGGTTGCCTATTCCCATCTCAGCACAGGGGTCTCGACTAGTTTGTGGTGAGCACAGCGTAACAATCATGTAGCTCTACTCCAATGCCTTCTTACATGATTATCGTAATCCTCCATCAGCACTGTAATACTGCAGTTGACCACTATGCCAACTGTGGATGTGGGAGAGCTACGGCCATCTAGGTCTGTAGCCAAAATCAAAAGTAAAAATAAGCACTCTTCCTTATAGTACTACTGTACATCTCCATGTAATGCCTAAACAGCGTGAAAACTATATTGACCAAAAAAAAAAAGTAAATTTGAACAGAATAGACACAGTGGGAATGAGAGAATATCAACATGAAACCATATGCACCATGCTCTCTACCCAGCAATCCACAAGAACTCTAATGTACTTACCCTGACAAAAGCTCAGGTGGCAAGATGGGCAGACACAGATGTAGCCAGCCATACTTTTTTCAGTACCATGACAAGGCACAAGATTCAAGCCGTGGCAACAGTTTGTTCACCATGGCTCAGCGACGAGCCGGTGATGGTAAGCCAAAAGAATTGTTTGTGGAGTTCATTTATGTAACAGTGTGGTAATTGGGTAAAAATGCACAACTGCCAGAGATATAATATCAAATTATTTAACATCAATTCATGCCTATAATAACATGGACGGTGCTTCCCTGCAGTATGAATCCGAACTAATACGTACAAGACGGCGGGATCCCCACAGCAGACGGTCCAATAAACTAAAAAAATGGGGGCACTCACGGAGGCAAACATATCAAAATACATGTTATTATTATAATGAACGGTGAACAGGACTAACACAATAAAATTCTAAAAATACGAAAAATGTGCAAGCCGCTAGTAAATTATGATAAAGTGGCTATGCAAGATCCACGATTCACAACAGAGAACCACACATCAGTAGGTACCCTCATGAAGTGTTGGTGACTGTACCCAAGTAAGGCATGCAAACAAATATGTATCTAATGAAAAACAGTCATATTAGTAAAGTGCAATTATCAGAAATATATAGCTAAAGGATGGATGGTACAAAGCAGAGAAAACCATGGATATCCTGCCCAAAGTTCATAAGTTTTTTTTGACCCCACTCCACCCTCCCAGGACGTCCCATCGTTTCTGGGATTGCGAGTTTATGCGAACATACAGTATCTGCATTTTTGTTAACTCTTACTTAAAGCCACATGTGGAGAATCTTTCATCAGAGAAACTTTTAATGTTCTCCTTAAAGTACAATGTGAAATTAGTGAACAAAGGCGCAAACAACTTAAAAGTGGTATGAAAAATATTAAAATATTAAAAGAATAAAGTATACTTAATCAAAGATGTAGTGAAAAATAATAAATTAATAAACGTGATATTAAAAAATAATAATATGTGCTAATTAATAACCCAGCTCAAACCCTCTGTGGGACCTGTTTCACGGGTTCCAAGGAGTATGATATATTTCAAACAATCCAGGAGGAGCATGTATGGGATAAGGAGAAAGAGAAAATACACAATTTAAGTGCAGATGTATGGAACATAAAGTCTGGCATATGTTGCAATCTTGGCTCGAGTGTTCAGCCTACTCACAAGATTTAGATGGATAAAGAGCAGTTTGCAATTGGGGCTGCTACCTGTGTGGAATAAATGCAGTCAGGATCTCCCTCAGAGGCACACTCAGCAGTATGTAGATGTATAAAGGAGAGATAAGAGAACACTACATAGCGCGATCAGTCTGATAGACAAAGTTTATATATAAAAAAGGTATAATGGGCGATGTGGAAGAGGTTTGCGCCTAGCTACGCCAATCTGTTTGTGGCAGATTGGGAAAAGGATAACATCTGGTTGGAAGGAGAGCTGGGCGCGAACCTTGTCCTCTATCATCATTACATCGATGATGTGTTTATGATTTGGAGTGGGGGATGACAAAGTGAGAATATGACGTAAGGGGGGGAGGTCTGACATAACAGCGCTGGGATCTAAGCCGCCATTTTGAGTCAGCATCCATCTTAGGTGCCTGATATTGTCTATTGTTTGTATGAAAGTTGGTATGGAAGTTAGTATAATGAAACATTTTTTTTCTTTTCGGCTCCGGAAGGTTTTGATATTAAGCTGTTCAGCTAACTACAAAAAGACCTTGAAGAGGGGAGAAAAAGTGCCAATGTTATGAAAATAAGAGACAGATAGGCACTGTCTCGCATTCCGAGGGAGGTGCCCATGAAGTCTGTATGTAGAGTAAAAGTCACCGGCTTGTATAAGGAATATTGCTGAATCAGTTCATTTATGCATCCCATAATAATGTTATTAACTCGATGTGTTCATGTTCATATTTTGTTTACATAGTGATGACACGCAACCTCGTATAGGGGGTGTGGGCTTAGTATTTTGTGTATAAATAAGGCCTGTATGCCACCATGTCGTTGGGAGAGTTTAATTTTGAAACTCTCCTCTGCGTGTGCACCGTACACTGCAATAAACTTATCTGTCATTCTGCAAAACATATCCTCAGACTTGTGTTTTTTATTCACAACTTTCACAGATGGCGCCCAAATAGGGAGCCAAAAATACCGGAAGCTGAGCACCTGAAAAAACCACTCCTCGGTCACTCAAATCTGAGCGCTCGTAAGAATCAAGGTAAAAGGCACCTTTTGAGGAAAGCCTGAGTTTAAAAAGTTGTTTTGAGTGGTGTGTAGAGAGATGTGTTTTGAAGGGTGTCTCAATCTGTGTTGACGGGTTTACCTAGCAGTTTCAAATAAGTTTATTTGTCTGTTCCTGTATCCATTTTAAAGTGTTATAGATGTTAAGTTTTATTGGGATTAAGGTGAGAGTCCCGTTAAAAGTTTTGGTGTTTTGGTGATGAAGGTGAGTGTTTGTATGCTTAAGGGATTGGTTTTCAGAGTGTCCTGGGTTGTGATAAATATTTTTGTTGTCTGAGCAGGAAGGGTCCCTGATTGTACATTTGCTGTCTTGTCATTAACATACCAAGTGAGTTTATTTATGGATATCTGTTTAGAAGGTCTTATCTGTATCCATGTTATAAAAGTATAAGGTTTATCAGGACTGGGTTGGACCCGCTGAAGTAATTCAAGTGTTTTCTTGGGTATAGTTATGGTGAAAAAATATGATTGGGGAACAGTCTCGTGACAGGTCCTTATTTGCATATTTCAGAACAATAACATGCCGAAAGAGTTGTACGCAATCAGCTTGCGCTGATTATTGTATCAGGAGTATTGTACAGGTCAATTAAATGTGATTACTGTATCAGGAGAATAATGGGAAACCAAAGTTCTCAAAATTTGCCGTTAGAGGTTGTGTGTCTGCAGACAAAAATAATAAAGAATGGATACAGAGAACAAGAAGAGACAATATAAATATGTTTTGTTGGCCAATGAAAATACACATGCAAGTCCCAGTGAAAAACATGCCACCCCAATGAAAAAAGTTTGTTTGCAATAAATTACTATGGAAGGAAGCGTGAACCTATGGGCAGCCGCACCGGTTTTCTTATTCGTAAGAATGCGAACGCAAGGGCTCATAGTGGAACCTTCTAACTTTCAGTAATCACTGTGTGTCTGTGACAGTATAAATCTTTGGATTTTATGAGATTTTTGTGGCTAAAGTCATGCATGGCAGGCCTGGCTGACCTGATGCCACAGAAATCAGTTATACATGTATAAGCTTTGTCTTCCATTTCCCCACATGCAATAAGTGGTTATAAATCATATCCTGACATAAACTCAAGTTTCGGTGCCGGCAAGTAAAATTGTTGCGCCCTTAATGGAGAGTTGCTAGATGAATTTGATACCCTAATGAATTTTTCCTGAATGATTACCTGTGTGAAAGATAAACCATGCTAAGTATCACCTGTGTGCACAAATCACCATCCAAAAACTTGCAAGTACGTACGAAAACATGAATATTATTTGCTCACAATGAAGTCAAATGTCTGCAAAGAAAGAGAATCAGAATCGCAGCAGCACAGAGCGTGCCCCCACCTTTTTCTCCAGCGCGAAGAATGTGCCAAGATAAGAAAGTTAACTCAAAAGCTCCGGAGCATCAGAGTAGTTTTAAATTCAGGTTATTTATGAGAATAAAGAAAGAGAAGGGAACTTTTATTAATATAGTTGCAGGGTGAAATTGTTTGGTAATAGGGGAGAAATGTTTTTCTTTTATTTGTTCGTTATTTTTGTGATGTTGTTTGGCTGTGTATGAGAGAAGTTTTTTGTATTGTGTGTAACCAGTACAAACACATTTCAATTTTATTTCTATAGGATTAGGATATGTTTGGGAATATTTTGTGTTCAAAAATGCGGGTAAAAGCTCACAAGCATTGTTTGAAGTATATATTGTATTGTATTGTATGTTTTTATGTATATAACACCATTAATATGCACAGTGCTTCACAGGAGTGGTGCACATCGTAATCATATAGGTATCAAATGGTAAAGGTAAGAGGTCATGAAATAAGTGATCCAGACATAAAAGTAAACGTTGAGCAAAGAGAAGTCCCTGCTCTGAGGAGCTTACAATCTAATTGGTAGGTAGGGAGAGCATACAGAAACAGTAGGATTTGATTAGAAGCCAGGAGAGGAATTTCAGGAGGGGAAAAGCAGAATTAGAGTTTAAAGAGTAGAGTGTTTCTGGCAGCAGCGTTTGGGATAGATAATAGGGAAGACAGGTGAAAGTCAGGAAGGCGGGATAGCAGGGGATTACAGTTATCAAGATGGGAGAGAATGAGGGTCTGAATCAGAGTTTTAACAGTTGAGCAACAGAGGAACAGGTGTATCTTTGTGATATTGTGGAGGAAAAAGCGACAGGTTATAGAAATATTTTGAATGAAAGAGGAGAATATGAGAGAGGAGTTGGGAGTGACCCTAAGCAGAGCCTTAAACAGCAGTCCCTTGAAGAAAGAAGATGCCGATCACAGTTATTCAACTCCAAAAGACATATTGGCCGCAGCGCCTTACGAGACAATGACAGTGAAGGGCACGCGCCCTTGTCCTCTGAGTTATCCCTCATAAACTTCATTCTCAAAAGCGATGTTTTAAGAATAAAAAAAGGAGGGAGTGACAAAGTGAGAATATGACGTAAGGGGGGGAGGTCTGACATAACAGCACTGGGATCTAAGCCGCCATTTTGAGTTAGCATCCATCTTAGGTGCCTGATATTGTCTATTGTCTGTATGAAAGTTGGTATGGAAGTTAGTATAATGACATATTTTTTTCTTTTCGGCTCCAGAAAGGTTTTGATATTAAGCTGTTCAGCTAACTACAAAAAGACCTTGAAGAGGGGAGAAAAAGTGCCAATGTTATGAAAATAAGAGACAGATAGGCACTGTCTCGCATTCCGAGGGAGGTGCCCATGAAGACTGTATGTAGAGTAAAAGTCACTGGCTTATATAAGGAATATTGCTGAATCATTTCATTTATGCATCCCATAATAATGTTATTAACTCGATGTGTTCATGTTCATATTTTGTTTACGTAGTGACGACACGCAACCTCGTATAGGGGGCGTGGGCTTAGTATTTTGTGTATAAATAAGGCCTGTATGCCACCATGTCGTTGGGAGAGTTTTATTTTGAAACTCTCCTCTGCGTGTGCACCATACACTGGCGACACACTTTATTCGAGCTTGGCTAGTCCCACGAATTCGGGTATACCCGGGTGTATTGAGGTTTGTGACTGTTTTCTGCCCGAGTGCATTGAGTTATTTTCCAAGCAGGGATTGAAGCATTTTATTCCCGCTGGCTGCAATACTGCACAGTATATATATATATACTGCATTACAATTCATGAATTTATGCCATCTGGTAGACACGCGAAGCATTGCAGCCTATTAAATCCTAATCATTATCATTTAACAGATCAGCCGCCCATCAGCCAGGCATGAACCCAGGCTGGGAAGGCAAATGCAACGGGGCTTGTCAGAGGTGAGGAGCGGCGCATTCCAGGTATCTGCCAGGTACATACCGGGTATTTGCTCGAATAAAGTGTGTCGGTGCAGTACACTGCAATAAACTTATCTGTCATTCTGCAAAACATATCCTCAGACTTGTGTTTTTTATTCACAACTTTCACAGGGAGAACAGAGTTTACTTAAATTTTTGGAGAACATGAACACAAACACATATAATTTAACATTTACAAGTGAAAGGGATTACCAAAATATCAATTTTTTGATTTAACCATATACATAGAAAACAATATGGTGAAAACAAAAAACTACTTCAATGACACTGATAAAAATAACTTTATTAGAAGGGATAGCTGCCACCTACCAAGGTGGATGGACAATCTACCATCCAGTCAGCTTACCCGGATAAAGAGAAATTGTACAGACAGAGAACAATTTGAAATACTACCAAAAAAATTTCAAAATAAATTCCTGGAGAAAAAATACAAAAAGGAATTATTGAGAAGGCGAAGGATAAGGTGGATGAAATAAATAGAAGCGAATTATTAAAAGTGAAACAAAAAGATCCTATGATGAATAAAAAATTTGACTTCGCATCTCTCACACGGTACCACAGGGAGGCAGGAAAAATTAGGAACATAATCACCAAGCACTGGGACATTTTGAAAAACGACCCAATTTTGGGTCATAATATACCAGACAGACCAAATGTCATTTTCAAAAAAGCAAACAACTTGAAAAACAAACTGGCCCCAAGTGCACTTAGAGACATTAAACAGTTGGATAACAGTTGGTCAAATAGAAAAGTTTTTTTTTGATGTAAGAGTTGCACAGCATGCCAGTTTAAGTCACCAGACCACAATCATTTTTGTTCTAATGTCACAGGAGAAAGCTTTAATATAGAGACTTTCATGACCTGCAGGACAGACTATGTAGTTTATCTCTTGGAATGTTCCTGCAGGTTACAGTACGTAGGGAAAACTATCAGACCTGTGAGAACAAGGATCATTGAGCATCTGAGTGGTATAAAAAGAAAATTATTGAATCATAATATACCTAAACATTTTGTGGAATTTCATGGTGGTGAACCGGCATGCTTGCAATTCAAGGCCATCGAACATGTATTACCACATTGGAGGGGAGGAGATAGGGGATCAGAGTTGCTCAAAAGGGAGACATTCTGGATCCTCTGCCTTAAGACACTTATCCCCAAAGGTCTAAATGCAGATATAGATCTTGCACCTTTTTTGATATAAATATGTGGTTGTATCTAATGATCTTGTTTTTTTCTTCTGTTCCTTCCTGCTTCCTTTTTGTCGTCCCAGCCTTCTGCGTTTAAGGATAAAACATTTATATAATCCTGTCTGTATAATTGTACCTTTTAGTAGATGATATCACCATATTATGTTACTACTATTCAATGTATTGTATCTGTGGTTTATAGATGAATAACACTGTAGAACTATTATTATGGCTATTATATAGTAGCTTTAAACAAATGTCAAATAAGTGTTTACATACAGTATATGCAATGAATAGGTCATTTTCATTTTAATGTATAATATCTGTTATTCTTAATGAATCTCATTGTATAATATGATTAGATTGTATCAGTTATGAATGATTGTTTGTTGTCCATGTAAATGAAACGTCATTTCTACACCCCCAAGTATTCACATACATACATGTATTAATTAATAAATATTCACACTTTATTATTTAATTATACTCACCCCCACACATTTATATATTTAGGATTATTTATTAATATAAGGACTTGTCTCGTCCCTCTAGCAATACTCAGCTATGATTCCACTATTAAGGCTTATATCTATTTGAGATTAATTAACATAATTTAAGAGAATATATCTTCCAAGTTTTCTAAATAATCTTCTAGTCTGCCCCTAGAAATCCATAGCCATTTGTACCATATATGATTGCCCTCTTCCTCTTTATAATTAATTAGTAGATTAATAGTCCATTGAATTTATTAAATTATGAAGTATACATCTTCATTAATATAATACTATCCTCCATAAGTATTATATAGTCTACATGACGGTTCATACCTTATATATCATGTGTATTGTTTTCTGTAAGATATTAGTATAGTCATATTTGTTTTGTGACATATTTACACAATATATATGTTCATATCCATGTTCTACACAAGAAAGACACCTGTGCCATCAGGACTGATCTATTTATTTTAGCTAAATTGCATAATTGATTTATGAAGGTATATATAGGATCCATTTACCTCAGTATACACAGTCCTGACGAAGCCGAACACAGTCTATCTAGACTGGGCGAAACACGTAGAGTGGGATCTTTTTGGACCTGAAGGCGATCCGTAGTTCACCAGCCGAGTAGCCGAGACGTCACACGCTCCGACGGGCGCAACGAGACAGGCCCTGATAGCAGACAACACGCAAAGAAAGCTTGGAGTATCCAGGGGAGGCGGTGAGCAGTGCGGTGACCCTTCGTTTCTCACAAATTATGTGACCAATGCTTGTTTTTATTTAGCACATTGTAAGTGCGCACTTTTATACCATTTTTATATATAAACTTTGTCTATCAGACTGATAGCGCTATGTAGTGTTCTCTTATCTCTCCTATATACTTCTACATACTGCTGAGTGTGCCTCTGAGGGAGATCCTGACTGCATTTATTCCACACGGGTAGAAGCCCCAATGGCAAACTGCTCTTTATCCATCTAAATCTTGTGAGTAGGCTGAACACTCAAGCCAAGATTGCATCATATGCAAGACTTTATGTTCCATACATCTGCACTTAAATTGTGTATTTCCTCTCACTCCTTAAAGTACAAAACATTATTGTCCAGAAGGGTACATATCAACATGTGATGTTGAATCCTTATATTCAAATATCGATTACAAAGAGGAGATCACAGCCGTTAAATACTTGTTGGGTATACAGAACTTAGAATTCAATAATAAATGTGATTTGATGACACAATTTGTATCATTTATCTTGTCCCATAACTATTTTCTGTTTGATAATAAATTCTACTTACAAACTTAAGGGACTGTGATGGGATTGACATAAACCCCATCATATGCAAACCTCTTCCAAGGTTGGTGGGAACAGGAGTTTGTTTTTTTGCAGAGGACATGTTGTAATATACTCAGTTCATACCCTTATGACTCAGGTACTTCAATTATGTCTTCTTCTTTTGGGAGGGGGACACCGGCAGGTGTAAACAATTTATCACAACACTCTATAAAAAATGCTTTAAATATTCAATTTACCTTTGACATTTCTACAGTCTCTATACCTTTCTTAGATCTATTGATTCAGATGTTCGAAGATGGTAAGATAGAGACTGATGCATAAGAGCACTGCCAAAAAAGCTTACTGTACTACAATAGCTGTCATCCAGCCCCCCTAGAAAGAGGGATTCCAGTGTAACAGTTTTATCGACTTAAAATAAATTGTTCCATAACTTCAGTTTTCCAAATAATTGAAAAGGGATATAGTAGAAAGTGTTTCAGGCAAGCATACAAATGTGTTAATAAAAGTGAGAGAGATAGCCCTTTAGTCCCTAAAAAGAGACATGCGGGAATAGGAGTTCCTCCCATACAAGAAATATTCATATGCACGTTCAATAATAATAGGCGCCCCCCCTCCTGGACATCTGACATCATCGCGTAACGTCGTGAGGGCACGCTGACGTCACCGGGGGAGCCTCGACTGTGTAAGGAATCCGCTCCACGGTTTACTGGTTGCCTTACCTTGCAGACTGGACAAGGAAGCTATGGCTAGGCAGGAGGTCTAGGCGATCCTGACATTACTCCCCCCTCTCAAGAGCAATCTCCGGACAATCCTCCAGGCTGTTCCCGGAGGCCTTGATGAAAAGTGGACTCAAGGTGACCCACCTCTGATGGTTTGTCAGCGGGCAGAGAGTACTCCACAGGTACAGACTGAAAAAGTCCATCAGAAAGCCAACAGAGGAATTCAATTCTCTCTCGGAACAGTTGAATGTCAGGATGCATCAACCCAAACGCCAGAGAATCTGTGAGCAGTAAGCTTGACTTTGCAGAGTAGGTCACAGGCTCAGCAGAGGACGCATCAGATATTCGTAGATAAACGGAAGAACGTGCGCTTGTCTTCACAGCAGGAGCAGAGGAGCCAGTAGATCCTCCTGACAACCCTCCAGGTTTAGCAAGGTGTCCCTGATGGAAGGCCGACTCACGATGGCCTTCGGACAACACTCCATGTTTTGCAGGAACATAGGGATCAGCAACAACTCCGGACAACCCTCCAGGCTCTTCAATGAAATCTTGATGGAAGGCCAACTTAATGTGTACGTCAAGTGCTGATGGGAAATCTGTGAGAGGTGCATTTATCCTCCTCGCAAGAGCGTTGGCATCAGCATCAAGAATATTAGGCATAGCAAGGAACTTCACCAGGGATCCGTCTAACGTCATAGCAGGGGCATCGGGAACAGATACATCAGGCTCTTCACATGCGGCAGATGGGACATATTCACTTTCCGTGGTCTCTTTTTGCGACTGCCGTTTCGTGGCATCACCCAATGAAAAACCAGCTATTCGAGTTTTCAGCTCTTCCTCCAGCGAGGCTCTGGTTATGCTCAGTGTGGCCTTCAGCTCCTCATGCTGTTCTTTGGGGACACACTGGGTACTCAAATAATCTTGCAGCATCTTTATTTTGTAGGCAGTCTGGAAACTTTCTTCCTGCAGAACTCGCTGCTTTTCTTCAGCATTCACCCATTTCTCCTTGGTGTCTTGCAGATGTGTACGCAGTTCTCGCAGCTGACTCTGCAGCATATTTTCTGCTTGTGTGCGCCGCTCCAGGGAGACACGTTCTTCTTGCAGCACTCTCTCTGAATTCTGCAGTGCTGTCTGCACATCTAACTTTTCCTGGGCCAACTGTTTCTTCTCCTCTCCTAATTTATGGAGTTTCTTATCTCCTTCACTGACTTGGACATAGAGATTCTTGCACTCTTGTGTTACAGTTTCAAAACTGATATTTAACCCTTCGAAGATTTCTCTCAATGAACCTAGTTCTGTGTTGAAGTGGCAACTCTTCTCCTTAGAGGCTTCCAGCTCTGTAGTAAGCCTGTGAACCTCTTTCTGAGATGCTTCCAGTGCTGCGTCAACTTGAGCCATGAAAGTCTGGTACTGGGCAGAATCAGCGTAGGCCTTCTCAAGCTTACTTGACAAGATCAACCTGTCATTCTCCAACTGATAGTTTTCTTTTTCCCAGTCACCCTCTGCTTTTTCCAGCGCTAATTGCATCCTTGACTTTTCTTCTATCAATAGTCTCTTCTCCTCTTCTGATTCATGGAGTCTTTTATCTCCTTCACTGGCTTGGACAGAGAAGTTCTTACTCATTTGGTTTATAATTTCAAACCTACTATTTAACTCTTCGGAGGCGTTTCTCATAGAACGTATCTCTGTTTTCAAGTAGCATCTCTCCTCCCGAACGACTTCCATCTCTGTTTTGAAGTAGCAAACCTCCTCCTGGGAGACTTTAAGCTCTGTATTAAGCCTGTCAATTTCCTTCATAGAGATTTCCAGGAATTCGTTACTTTTAGAAGCGAGGTGCCGATTCTCAGCAGCATCAGTATATGCCTTCTCCAGCTCAGCTGAAATGCCATCCAGGTCACTCTCCAACTGCTCTTTTTCTTTCTCCTGTAGAACACACTTAGCAATTGCTGAGGAACGACAGTTTTGTAGTGCAGAATTAGCTTCTTGCTCCTTATCTAAACATCCATACAGACAATCAATCGCTTTCTGTGCAGCTTGAAGTGTCTGAGTAGGAGCATCTTTCTTCTCTTCCACTATTCTTGGGATACGTCTGTGAGTTGCCTTAAGCTGCAGCATATCTCTTTCATCAAATGCAGACTCTGAGGTTAAATTTTCATTCTTAATTCCTTCTGCAACTTCCACAGTAATGCCTCCCTTCTTTTTCTTCTTCTTCCTTGCTTTGAGAAGTTCTGACTGTTTGAGTGGGAGCCATAATTTCAGACATGGGGAAACCACACTTCCCAAGAAACCAGTAAAGAGGAAATGTGTTTTTAAAACAGAAGCATTAGAATGAACAACAGGAATATTAGACACAGAGAGACACAAGATAGGAGAGCTGTGTAAGGAATCCGCTCCACGGTTTACTGGTTGCCTTACCTTGCAGACCGGTGCAGTTCTGGAACAGCTCTCCTGAGGTTTGCTGCAGACTGGATTCACTCACCAAAGCAATACACACTCCCTCTGGTATCTACTGCAGCTGTGCAACCTTTCACTGCAACCTATACTTGCATTCACTCATTAGGAGCAGTAACCTCACACCCCCGCCAGGGATTGGCCTGCTGGCCTTTAAGTACTGTCTTCCCATAATGCTCCCTGCCGAGCATAGTCCTAACTGGATGTCACTACTGTTTTGCCACAAGCTCTCGCTTGTTCTCCTATGCTGATACCAGGTTCCGCCCTGCGTCCTTCAGCTTCCTTCAAGCCGCTTGTTCTCCTATGCTGATACCAGGTTCCGCCCTGCGTCCTTCAGCTCCAACCCACTCACAGACATGTTTCAACCTTTTTTTTTTTTTTTTTTTTTTTTAAAGTTTTATTCATATTCCAGTTTTATATACAAAAGTAACATTTTTGAAAATAATAAACCGTCCCAAACATTACAAAAAACCCATACATTTCATAATATCATCATTTCATCCTATCCTTACAAGTTACCACTTATCTAAAGAGAAAATAACATCTCAAAAAAACCTTACACCCTCCCTGCCTTTCCTAAAATTGCTTTTTTGTTTTTTCTCATATTATCAAACACTTCTTCTGTTTTGTCCCTTTTCCAGTTCAGTATAGATTGTAAATCTTTCATCACTAATTCGTGCGTCGCTCCTGGACTATTCTGCTTAATACTGGCAATCCAAAAATCTGACTCCCCCACTTTTTCCTCAACCTCAGCTATTTTCTGCCTTAAATCTCTTTCCCTTAGTGTTTCTTCCGGCCCACTAGGTCCTGCCCCTCCTCTTACCTTACTTTCTGATACTGCCCCCAATACCTTACTTTCTGATACTTTGACCTCAACTCCTGAGTCCTGGATTTGTTTTGGTTTTCTCTCTCCTAGCGCTGTCCTTGCCCCTATTTCTCCTTCGCTCTCACTTCTGCTTGTCCCCCCTACCATACGCTTTGGTGTTCCTGTCTTTTCTTTTGACTCCTTTTCCTTAACTCCACTAATTCCTGCATTCACCTCCTTCTCCCTCTTTTCTTTATCTATCACAACCACTTTCCGTTTGGGTACCTCCTCTGTTTCTTGCGCTTCCCTATCTAACTCCTTTTTTCCCTCTTTCCCTTTGCTCACGGTCAGTTCTTCTTCCCCACTCCCGTCAAAACTGGCCGGATCAAGCGCACAAACCTTTGCCTTCACCCCCCTATCTTGCCGTTGCTCACTCTTCCCCTCCCCTTCACCTGTACAAACAATGTCACTTTGTAAACTGCGCTTTTGCGCCCCTTTCTTGGGTCCAGTCGTATCCATTATTTCCACTTCCCCCTCCCCCTCTATTGGGCCACTTTCTACCCTTTCTTCTCTTCTTAAATCCTCCTCATACATTGCTGTTATAGCAGTATCAAGCCCTCCCTCTTGGGAACTCTCCATCTCAAAAATTCCCAGACCCTCAACTGTCTCTTCCTCTTCTTCTAGCACACTGTCCCCTTTAGCTGTCTGGGCATATGTCCTTTTAGTGCACTGCCTAGCCAAGTGTCCTTCCTCTCCGCAAAGATGGCATCTCTTAGGGACACCACAGTTGGCTGCAGTATGTCCCTCTTCCCCGCAATTTCGGCACACAATTCCTGTTTTTGTGCAACCCTCCTTTGTATGTCCATAAGTGTGGCAATGCCTGCAATATAGAGGCTGTCCCGGGTAAAACAAAAATCCTCTGTCTCCTCTGATATTAAACATGGCCGGTGGATGTGTAACTCCTCCCACACATGATGGATCCCGTCTGAACCGTACCCAGAAACGTCTCTTCCCGTTGTACATGCCATACGGGTTTTTAAGTTCTTCACCTCCTCTGATCATTTCACAATACCGTTTCAAAAACGTCACAATCTTTCTTAAGTATATACAGTCAATTCTGTTGAATGCTTTTTCGGGATCCAGGGCCTACACCATCATGGGAATATTATGTTTTTTTTTTAAAGACTATGACCTATCACTCTCCTCGTATTGTCTGCTGCTTGTCTGTTAGGTATAAAGCCCACCAGGTCATTATGGACAAGGGACGGGAGATATGCAATTAATCTCGTGGCTAGTATTTTCAAGAAAATGTTTATGTCCGTGTTAGTAAGTGAGATGGGTCTATAGCTAGAGCAGCATATAGGATCCTTACCCTCTTTGTGTATCACTGATATTGAAGCCTGAAGCATATTTATAGCTAACTGAGCTCCCTGGAGAATGGAATTTTAAAGCTTTTGTAGATGAGGGATTAGTAGCCTGGATAGTTTTTTGTAATAGATATTTGAAAAACCATCCGGTCCTGGTGCTTGAGAAATTATAAGTGACTTGATTGTCTTTTCAATGTCTTTGGTGGAGATTGGCTTATTTAAAGATAATAAAGCACTCTCTTGAAGTTTAGGTAGACCCAGAGAGGCAAGATAGGCTGATAGACAGTTTGGGATTAATTTGTTGGTTTTTGTCGTCTTTTTACCACCATATAATTGGGAATAGTACAGTTGGAATTCTTCCACTATTTGGTCTGGATTTGAGGTGAGAGGGCCATTTTTTGGCCTGAGAGATTTGATATGGTTTTAAGGTTGTCTGTTGCGAAGTCTTGCCGCAAGTAGAGAATCAGCTTCATTTGATTTCTCAAACTATATCCTTTTAGTCCGGGATAAAAATGTCTCTGCCTCTGAAACAAGACATAGGTTTAAGTCTCCTCTTAGATTTATTAGCTTTCTCAGAAAGGCCGTGTTAAGAGTCTGTTTGTGCTCTTACTCCATTTGTATGATTCATTTTTTAAGTTTATCAAATGTTTCAAATCGCTTCCTTTTTCGGAAGGCTGTTATGCTGATAAGTTTCCCTCTCAAAACTGCCTTGTGGGCTTCCCAGATTGTGGATAGGGAGGGGATGCTGTCTTGGTTCATCTGAAAGATGCTTGTTACTTCTGACTCAACCTGTGCTAAAATTTTAGGGATTTTGAGTAGAGACTCATTTAGTCTCCATGAGTAATGTTTATTATGTGTGCACATTTTCCAATCTGAAGAAATTTCATTATTACTAGCCCATTTAGTTTGGGATCAGGGATGCCTCCACGAAAATCATGTCAAAGCGGGAGTAAGAGTCATTGGGTGCCGAATAAAATGTGTAATCCTTAGTTTGAGGATCGAGTTCCCTCCAAGTATCCACCAGATTTAAATTCCGCAGGCATCTGACTAATGTCTCATTATCCCCTTTTCTATGGTTTTGTCTCAATGTAGGCTCACCTGAAAATCTATCCATAGACTTTTTAATGGTCAAATTGAAATCACCCTTAGGATCACTTTACCTTTCCTGGCACTGCCCAAGATAGCAAAAATGTCCTCAAAGAATTGAGAGCTTTTATCGTTTGATTCATAGACGTTAGCTATAGCAGTGGTTCCCAAACTGTGCGCTGCGGCGCCTTGGTGCGCCGTGGCTTGGCTTGAGGGGCGCCGCGATTTCAAACTGACAGGCCGATAATTCTGATGCCTGTCTGGTTGAAAATTTGCAGGCGGCCGTCGGCAAGCAGAGCGGCAGATGTGGCCCATTCTATAGTGTGGTGTGCAGGCGAACACGTGTGGGGGGGTGGTGAGCCTGTGTGGGCGGGGGGCGAGCCTGTGTGGGCAGGGGCGAGCGCGGCGGATGCATGCTGGTCTTAGCCACAGAGACAGTCATCCTGCACTCGTGCTGCCAGCAGCTACTAACGAGGACGCAGACAGGAGTGAACAGCGGGGGCAGAGTTAGAGTCAGAGGTAAGCTAAGGACAATTTTTTTTCTTTGGGGGCTCAGCGCTCACACCAGACTCTCTACAATCTCGTGCGTGCGCCAATAAAAAAAATGGGCGTCTTCACACAGACTCACACACTCGCAACCCACTCCGCACTCTCACACAAACTCATCACACGACTCTATCACACTCCACAAATTACTCACTAACAAGACTCTCCCATTACAGACTTCTCCACCATACTCGACGAAAACAGACTCTCACACGTGCTCACTGACATCTCTCACAGTACTCACAGACAGCCCCGCACCGCCCCCCCCCTAATTACACAAAACCCGGCGGACCAAAAGTGACATAGGGTGGTGCAGAGAAATGTAAACACGAGCTGCATAAGAAGGGGACCCCGGACAATACTCATCCTAGGCACCTGGCAGCAATTGCAGCTCAAGCTCATGAGTCGGGGTCACGTGCAGTGGGTGCGGAAGCGCCTCGTAGAACCAAATTTAGAACAGCCCCATCTAGGGGTGAGACGGCAAATCAACGGGACTTCAGTCCTCTTATAGCTGTCGATGCGCCTGCACAGCCGTGAGAGTGCGAGAGGTGGCTCCAAAACCGAATTACGTGGAACGCAGCAATACGTCCGGGTGGTCGGATTGCTGTCCCTTACGAATATTTTGAAGTTTCCCACGGAGCAAGCGCTGTGCATTATAGGGCCGTTCTATAGTGGTCATGCGTCGTGAGACACGGATAGCATGTAGCCTATGCGAACACGCGTAAGCACGTTCCACAATGCCTTTTCCCTTGATATAGCCGGGATGTCTGCATCTAAAACGATGTATGTGGGATGAGTGAATATGGTGTATTGTCATGGGTTGTGTGAGTGAGTAAAGCCCTAATAAGATTGTTTGTACAAGAAAAAAAAAAAGTTTAATAAAATATTTTTTATTTATTTGTCAATCATGTGGGGGCGGACACAAACAAGAAAGGACACATACCTACAACATTTGAGAGGGCCGCCGGTATTCTGGTGCGAAATGATCTTTCTGTCCCCTCCTCCTTCCCATCCCCGTCTTTGGTATTGCCTTGCCGCTGGTCTTTCGGCTTCCCGCGTCCCTGCGTTTACCGCGGCAAAAAAAAAGCGCTTGCGTCATTTATAGAAAGGCCTGACTAAACTCAGCACAACCTAAAATCTTCTGTGCGCACGGGTAGCGTAGCTGACAAACCAGGCACTATAGAAACTGCCTAGGGTTGGCCAGGAAATTGCTTGACTACAACAAATACTGACACCATACTAGACCCCCAAACCCCCCCGAATACATACTAAAAAATACCACCCACAACACCCCAAATACATTATAATTGTTCCCCCCACCTCCCCATAACAAAATATCCCAACCCCCACCCTCCCCTCCATCATCACCACAGCTCATCCTGGCCCCCCATCATCATCCACTCATCTTGCAACCTCTTGACTTCCTCCATCCCCCCCCCCCCCCCCCCATCATTTTCATCTCTCCAGGCTGTCCCCCATGTCCCTTCTTATCTTATCCCCCGATCATTTATCTCCCTACTGGCCCCCCCATGCCCAACTTATTCCCCCCCCGCATCATTTTTATCCGTATCCCCAGGCCTGCCCCCAATGCCCCATCTAATTTCCCCCCGCCATAATGTGACATCCGCAGAATGGCCCCCATGCCCATCTTATATTCCTCCCCTCCCCCTCATTTTTACTCCCCAGTCTGGACCCCCATGCCCCGATCCTTTAAGTCCCCCCTCATCATTTTTTTATCTCTACCAGACTGGCACCCAATAGCCCCATTCTTATCCCCCGCCCATCCATTTATCTCCACAGGCGGCCCCCCATGCCCCATCTTGATTCCCCCTCCCCACCCCCATCATTTTTATCTCCCCCAGGCTGGGCGCCATGCCTCATCTAATTCCCCCCCCATATTTTTACTGCCCCCAGTGCTAGGCCCCAGCCCCTCTATATTACCCCCCCCCCATCAATTTTTCATCTCCCAGGCTGGACCACCCATTCCCCATCTTATTCCCCCCCAGCACCATGTTAAACCATTTCCCCCCCCGGGCTGGCCTCCATGCCCCACCTCTATTTCCCCCCCCCATCAATTTTATCTCCCCAGGCTGACCCCCATGCCCCATCTTATTCCCCCCCAGCACCATTTCCATTTCCCCGGGCTGGCCTTCCAATGCCCCAACCCCCATCCCCTGAGAGTCTGTGTGAGAGTGTGAGAGTGTGAGAGTCTGTGTGAGAGTCTGTGTGAGTGTGTGAGTGTGAGAGTCTGTGTGAGTGTGTTAGTGTGAGAGTCTGTATGTGAGTGTGAGAGTCTGTGTGAGAGTGTGAGAGTCTGTGTGAAAGTGTGAGAGTCTGTGTGAGAGTTTGTGTGAGAGTGTGAGAGTCTGTGTGAGAGTGAGAGACTGTGTGAGAAAGATACCGACTGCGCACTGCAACTGTTGGTATGTATATACAACTTTGTTTTCACTTTGGGTGCCGTGGAAAAATCCTGATCGCCTTAGGGAGCCTTGAAAAAATCCTGATCGCCTTAGGGAGCCTTGAACCGAAAACGTTTGGGAACCACTGAGCTATAGTGATGTCTAAACCATACAAGGAACCTAAGATTATTAAATAGCGACCATCTTTATCTCTGGTAGTTTTATCTACTGTATGAGAAATGGGATATTCTTGTGGATAACAATCACTACGCCTCTTTTTTTAACTGAGCTGAGGAAAATAGTACTGTGGGGAAAATTTTGTAAAAAAATGAAGGGTGTGAGAGAGATCCAAAATGTGTTTCTTGAAGCAAGATTATATCACTTTCCATTTTTTTGTAGTCTTCAATAGCCAGGCGCCTTTTGATAGGGCTATTCAGGCCCTTAAAATTTATCGGTCCTGGTGGAACTATCAGCTGACTCCTTACAGACTTAATTCTCATTCTCCCATGAGTTTGTTTAAGTGTACTTCTGTTATTTTCCTCTATTTGTCTAATACTATTTTGTATGGGGTGGGGGGAGGATGGGAAACCAAAAAAAAGGGAAAGGTGGGGGTTGGGGGTGGGGGGTGGGAGGAGTTTCCACGGGACTGGTGAGGTACCCATGGTCATGTTGTCCTCTTAAAGGGAGTAGTGTGGGGGGAGGTTGAGGACCAGGGAACTGCCTTACAGCATGAGCAACAACATAAGCTCCTTCACAAGCAGCTCCGCAACCGTGTTATGTGAAAGTTTATGGTATCGGTGAGTGAATATCGTAATGTTTTTTTTTGTTTTGTTTTGTTTTTTCCCCTCTGTTTATCAACTTATGTTTATTTAGTCAATGGTTTACCCTATTCTGCTGTGACCTACACACTTGCTCCTTCCAGGCCTGTTTTAAAATTAGATGAGGGGCCCAAGAATTGACCAACAAGAACTCTATTGTGTTACAATATCCTTACCAAAACCTTTAAGCAATAACTTCTGGCTAGGGGACTAGATTGACTAGACCCTTTGGTGCAATCTGTAGCTCCCCCAGGCCAGGGCGAGGAGGACACAATCCAGGCCAACCAGCAGAGATATTAACAAAAATACTATAACAATGGTTAGTCGCTTTCTTGCGAGAAGGTCCCGGGACCTCAAATCCTTCTGACGTAGGGATTGTGTCATTCCTCTGTTTCTTTGAGGCGCCCTGTGTCTGCCAATCCATATTGATCTTGTGAGACGAGCCTTGTCCTGGCCATCTTGGGGGATGCCCAGGCTATTGAGAAACTTGGGAACGTCGTCAGGATTTTTTATTGAGTATAATTTACCCTCTCGTATTGCAATCATCTTAAAAGGGAAACACCATCTGTATCTGATGTCTTTTGCCCTTAGGATATCAGTAATAGGATTAAGAGATCTTCTGCGGATGAGTGTGGCCGGACTTGAAGGCGAGAATTCTCATGGATCAGATTCTGGGGGGTTCTTAGTTTCTGACAGAGCTTTTCTTTTGTGTTTAAGTGGTGCTGACAGAGTACCATATCTCTTTGTTTGTCTTGGTTGGTGACCTTGGCCTAAGGGCCCTGTGACATTGAACAATTTTAAGGGAGTCCTCTGGATTATCTGGAAGTAGTATTTTAAACCCTCCGGATTCGTTATGGATCTGGGATCCCTTTGATCCTGAAATTATTCCACCGACTCCAATTTTTGTATTCTTGAGTCTTCTTGTATTTGCCAGACCTCGGCCAATTGAGCTTTTAGTTTCTCTAGGTCTCTCGCGGCCGTATCTTGATCTATTATTTCGTCAGTTTTTTTTTTCCAATGCGTCCATTCTTGAGCCTAGCTCGGTAACCTCTTTTCTGGTCTCCACTTGTTCCACTTGAAAGAAGGATTTAATTTTTCTGAAGATCTTGTCGATATCCTTTTTGTGGAGTTCTAGTTAAGATGCTCTGTTTCCGATTCAGATTCTGATTTCTTGCGCTGAAGGGAGTAGTCCGCTCAGACGGCAAATGGCTTTGTTTGTACGAAAGATCTCCGCCACTTTGGCAGTGTAGTTCTCATAAAGGATCTTGAAGACATCCTCAGGCTCTTTTTTTTCTGTAATCTTTGAATGTAGATTTTTTCACTTGATTAATTAGATTGAAGGCACGGTTGTTAGCGGAGCATTTCAGTTCCGGCAGCCATGTTGGTCAGTACCACGTGGGCCTACCTGTTGTAATTTTAATTGTGCTTGGGGATCTTAGTGGCTTACAAAATCTGATAGAGTCAATCTTATGTGGAGTGTTATATTTGAAGAAGTAAAGGAGCATTCTCTTGACCAGGGAGCTTTATGTTTTCACCTGTTCCTCTGGACCCTCCCTACTCTCATGGGCCACCGGGGCTGCAGGACCAGTCTCCCTATGATTGAAAAAAGGTAAATAGTCTGTGTTCTACTTAACATAGATCCAGTCTATTACCCTGATACTGTGCAGCCAGGTTGTTGGTAGTGTTTTTATGAGGGGGTCTAAATGTGTATCTCGCAATTGATTGTGACCGGACTCCGGATCAGAATAAAAAATTTAAAACCTACCTTTCTGTGTCTAACGTGCGGGGCACGTGGCGAGGAGAGAAGCGACCATTTTGTCCCCGGAGATCCACTGTCGACAATGGAGCAGAGGAAACCATGCCATCCTGGAGGATTAGAAACACAACTGGGCTAGGGGATTTCAGCGGAGCTCCCTCTAGCAAACGGGCTCATCTGTGGGCAAAGACAGCATGGAGGCTCTAAACGGTGCTCTGGTTCAGCCCGGCCCTGGGTCATGATGGCCGCCGCAGTCAGTGAGTAGAGGGAGGCGAGGTGGAGGCAAAAAGAGACAGTGCACCCATATTTCATGTGCTTCTGCTGACGGGTCCACCGGAGCACGCACAGAATTGGTTGCTGGGTCCGGAGAGTGAGGCAGGATCCCCCCACAGCAGTAGTGACCGGTTAGGGGATTAAAATATGCGCCCGGGCCGTGCGGGCTCTGCTGCAAGATGACCGCCATCAGTCAGTGAGGAGATGTAGGAGCATCTAGCTCCCGTGTGCCTACAGCTCCCCCAGAAAGACGGGCCAGATCGGCCCACCCAGTTTGTGCTGCAGCATTGAGTGAGCTGTTGGGGAGATGGACCACGCCAGATCAGACTGCCCAGCTTGTGCTACAGCAGCAAGTGAGCTGCTACTATTGTATTATTTGTTTTACTCTGTGCCCAGGACATACTTGAAAACGAGAGGTAACTCTCAATGTATTACTGTCACGGTTGTGCTCGCCACAAACCTGGGTCAGACTGCGTGGCTGAGGTGGGGTTGTAAAAGCACTGACCTTAGACCGCGCAGGCTGATCCGGATTGCGCAGTTCGTAGTCGTACGTAGCAGGATCAGGATAGGAGAAGACAGCATCGTCGTTGGACAAGCCAGGGTAAGGACAGGAGACATCAGGGTAAACGTTGTATAAGCAGGAGTTCGGCAACAGGTAGTCAGGAGAGCCCCGCTTCAGCTTAGGAGCGCGGGGGTGGCTTCTGCGCATGCGGCGACCATGGCCCATGGTACTGGTCTCAGGAGGTGGTAGGCAGACCAGAGTAGCACACCGCCTAGCTGCACGGGTAAACCAGTGCTTCAGCGCAAGAGTCCTGAGCGGGCTAGGGAATCCTCCGTTTCAGCGCAGGTACCAGGACACGGCCTCTGGATTAGGGAAAGAGCAACAGGCCCCAGGAACCAGGAAGCTGAAGAAACACAGGGAAACCTCCGCTTCAGCACAGACGACAGGAACAAGCGGGCTGGGGAATCCTCCGTTTCAGCGCAGGAACCAGGACACGGCCTCTGGATTAGGGAAAGAACAGCAGGCCCCAGGAACCAGGAAGCTGAAGAAACACAGGGAAACCTCCGCTTCAGCACAGACGACAGGAACAGACCGCTGCGAAATAAAGCAGCCGGTCACAGGAAAACAAGAAGCTGAAGTCAACCAGAAGAGTACTCAGCTTCAACACAGGAGACTGGAGCAGACCGCTGCATGAATATAGCAGCCGGCCTTAGGAAACCTGGAGCTGCAGACAACAAGGAGAGAACTCAGCTTCAGCACGAGAGACAGGAACAGGAACAAGCGAGGGCTTGTGGCAGAACAGTCAGTGACATCCGGAAAGGACTATGCTCGGCAGGGAGCATTGTGGGAAGGCAGTACTTAAAGGTCCGTGAACCAATGGCAGAAGGGGCGTGTGGCAGCATTACTTTGGTGAGTGAATCCAGGCTGCAGCAAACATCAGGAGAAGTGCTCCAGGACCGCACAAGACTGCAAGGTAAGGCAAACAGTAAACCGAGGAGCGGATTCCTTACAGTACCCCCCCCCCTTCACGCGAGACCTCCGGGCGCACATGACCACTCATAGAGTTGGGGGACCAGGAATTATTCCTGAACCGTCTAGGATTGGGGGTAGAGTCGTGGTCCAGAGACTCGTGGTCACTCCTCTGTGTACCCCCACCCCCCGGTGAGAACTGCAGCCGGACAGGCCCATCCATGGGTCTCGGGGACACTGAGTTGTTCCTAAAGTTTTTTAGGTGGAAAGGGGATCCGTAAACGAGCAGTTCCTTGGTGAGTACTGTTCTAGGATATGAGAGTGGTGGAAGAGACATCATTGGTACATGGCTCGCCCCGCAAAATGGCTTGGGAATCCCGGGCTGTGAAGAACCAGAGAGTTCCGGAGCAAAAATGGCAGAAGAACCCCCACTGGAAGCCCAGTCCTTAGTAAAGGGACCAGAATTTAGGACTAGTGGCCTAGATAGTTGATCGAATATGCCAGGGCGACCTTCGGGACAGACAAAGTCTTGGCTGGACACTGCATGTTGGAATTTGCGAGAGACTTTTCCTCCAGAAGTCTCCCAGGTAATGGTTAGTGAGGGTATAGGGTGGGTGGAAGCATCTCCCGGTATTGGTATTGAAGGTGACAAGGCAAGCAGTAAACCAGGCATAGAGACCGAAATCCTGGGATACATACAGAGTATCTCCAACTGAGAGGAAATAACAGGGGCAACAGAAGGTTCCGAGGGAGAGAACCATGGTTTAGCAGGGGCAGAGAAGCAATCAACAGTGGAGCTCTCAAATACTGGGAAATCCTCAGTGGGAGATAGTATTGTCTGGGAAACAGGAATAGGCTTTGAGATTTTCATATCAGGAGCTTGAGAAAAAGGCAGAGCCAGGGTAGTGGCGGGAGGGAAGCTAACATCAGAAGCTGAAGTCTGTACCTCAGTGACAGGGACCTGAGAGACAACAAGCAGCAAGTAGGAACTATGAAAACTCTTAATGACAGACACCTTAGGAGCACAAGGAGTCTTTTCCGAAACTGCAAGGACCCTAACCACAGGGGTACTTAACCTGACAAAAACATTAATAGGTGTGTTTCCTAGTGCAAAAATACTGATAGCAGGACTCCTAGCCAGTAGTGAGGGTGTCTGGGTTTGACTAGTGAAAAAATCAGATGTATTGATAAGTGACTTAGAATCAATTACTGAGGTTCTAGATTTGCTGGACATGTGTGAAAAAATACCCTTTAAGACAGGAGCTTTAATTTCTTCCCAGAGTAACCCAATGGTTGCTGGGGCATATTTAGACGCAGTACTGAGGGACTGAGTTTTAGCAAGGGCAGGAAAACTAAATAGCTCAGATTTAAACCCCAGGACTTGTAATATAGTCAGGATGGTCTCAGACAGTACTAAGGGAGTAACCACAGATATGCTGATCCCTGGAGAATTAGCCTGGGCAGAGAAATCAGGGGAACCCCCAGCCAGGATAACCATTGTAGGAAGAGATTCAGAATCTGAAGGGTGGTTATTACCTCTCAGAGTTTCAGAACCGGTAAGGCACAATACAGCAAGAGGGGAAACTGTGTGCAGGCTTCTTACTAGTATATATGAAAAAGCGTCACTTTTGAGAGAAAGCCGTGTGTCAGCAAACATTCCTGGGAACACAATATGAACCCCAGGAGGGACATACAGACCACTGTATGCTTTTAACCCTAAGCTTAGAGAAGAGTAGGACACAGACAGTACACGGGGGTTAAACATAACTGTACTGGTCTCTGAAGTAGGTATTTGGTAAGGAATGTCTGGGAAACCAGAAATGACTGCAGATTCCACAATGTGGGGACTATGCGCTGAAGCAGGGATCACCGCTCTCTGGGCGACAGGCTGGTTCAGTGTAATACCCGGGAGAAGGAACTCTGCGACCAAGCTTAGGGAAAAACCTGATTCCTGAATACATTTTACAGGAACCAGAACTTTAGCCGAAGTCTCCGGAGGCGAGACTGCGGAAACTTGAGCTGAAGCAGGGGATTTATAGCAAAGAATTTCTAAGGAATCCGTAAGGTTAGGGGAATCCTTCAATGCAACCTCTGCTGTCTGACTTGGGGACTCAGTCTCTGAGGCTAGTACGAAGGCATTAACTTGGAGGCAGCCAGAATTTACAGGGGTTAATGCAGACAGTACCTGAGAGTAGAACCTAGGGAGTCTTCTCTCTGAATTGGGGGAGACAAGGGATTTCTCCTCTGGAGCTAGGGGCGTGACCATGGCTGGCAGAGAATAGGGAATTATCAAGGGAGACTCAGAGAGCTGCCCCACAGGGGTTAATACAGAAATGACCCTGGGAACAGAACCTAGGGATTCCTTCTCAGACGGGGAAAGCGCACAGGACTGCCTGGCAGGAGTTAAAGCTGGAAAACCCTCAAGGGCTGGAGTGAGGGATTCAGAGTTAGAAATAGAGGAACTAAGGGACTTATTCTCAGATACTAGAACCTTAGTGTTGGTTAGAGAAACATACGTATACTCCAGGGGAGCCTCACAGACCTGATCGACAGGGGTTAATGTAGACATATCATTGGTGTCAGGGAACCCGGGCATACAATCAGGGCTAGGGACCGTGGCAGTTACTACGTTGGGGAACGGTGATAGTGGATCAGACTGGTCAATTCCTGGAGAGAGAGATACGTCCCCAGGTTTACCGACAGGACTGGCAGCACAGGGAGATAGCCAAGCGGCAGCGTAGCTGGCGAGGAGAGGGTCCTGTTCCTTTATGCAAATGTCCAATGTTATGGAAAGAACATGGAGCGTGTCTTGGGCGTGAGCCAACATGAAGAGAGGGTCCTCTCGTGCTATGTAAATGCCCAAAGACAAGGCCAGGGTAGAGAGTGCCTTTTGGGCGTCGGCCAGTTCCAAAGGGTACACGTTATCCCAGGTTATAGGGTAATCAGGGAAGTGAACACAAGCGGCCAGAGACTGCTTTAAGTCCTGGAGGTAGTACGCCTTCATCATGAGATGGCTACGGCATTTATTTTGCAAAGGGGTTAAACCTTTAAACACAATCTGATCTTCAATCAGGGGTAGTACTTCGCACAGATACTGGTTTTCAAACTGGGACTGGTCTACAGGCCGGGACAGGATTTCAGACAGAAACTTACCAACCCTCACCACAGGGCGGTCCGAGTTTGTGGGGCCGAGCATACTGTCACGGTTGTGCTCGCCACAAACCTGGGTCGGACCGCGTGGCTGAGGTGGGGTTGTAAAAGCACCGACCTTAGACCGCGCAGGCTGATCCGGATTGCGCAGTTCTTAGTCGTACGTTGCAGGATCAGGATAGGAGAAGACAGCATCGTCGTTGGACAAGCCATGGTCAGGACAGGAGACATCAGGGTAAACGTTGTACAAGCAGGAGTTCGGCAACAGGTAGTCAGGAGAGCCCTGCTTCAGCTTAGGAGCGCGGGGGTGGCCTCTGCGCATGCGGCGACCATGGCCCATGGTACTGGTCTCAGGAGGTGGTAGGCAGACCAGAGTATCACACCGCCTAGCTGCACGGGTAAACCAGTGCTTCAGCGCAAGAGTCCTGAGCGGGCTGGGGAATCCTCCATTTCAGCGCAGGAACCAGGACACGGCCTCTGGATTAGGGAAAGAGCAACAGGCCCCAGGAACCAGGAAGCTGAAGAAACACAGGGAAACCTCCGCTTCAGCACAGATGACAGGAACAAGCGGGCTGGGGAATCCTCTGTTTCAGCGCAGGAACCAGGACACAGCCTCTGGATTAGGGAAAGAGCAGCAGGCCCCAGGAACCAGGAAGCTGAAGAAACACAGGGAAACCTCCGCTTCAGCACAGACGACAGGAACAGACCGCTGCGAAATAAAACAGCCGGTCACAGGAAAACAAGAAGCTGAAGTCAACCAGAAGAGTACTCAGCTACAACACAGGAGACTGGAGCAGACCGCTGCATGAATATAGCAGCCAGCCTTAGGAAACCTGGAGCTGCAGACAACAAGGAGAGAACTCAGCTTCAGCACGAGAGACAGGAACAGGAACAAGCGAGGGCTTGTGGCAGAACAGTCAGTGACATCCGGAAAGCACTATGCTCGGCAGGGAGCATTGTGGGAAGGCAGTACTTAAAGGTCCGTGAACCAATGGCAGAAGGGGCGTGTGGCAGCATTACTTTGGTGAGTGAATCCAGGCTGCAGCAAACATCAGGAGAAGTGCTCCAGGACCGCACAAGACTGCAAGGTAAGGCAAACAGTAAACCGAGGAGCGGATTCCTTACAATTACTTCCTGGTAAAATATTTTATAAATAAATAAATACTAGTGAAAGACAGCAGAATTAAAGTGACAGACCAGACCAGATCAGACCACTCAACCTTTACTCCTGCATTAAGTGAGGTGATACCAGCTAAAGAGACAGGATGGGCCAGATAAGACCACCCAGCTGGAGCTCCAGCAGTAAGGGAGCTGCTGCTAGTTAAAGTACTGGGCAGACAAGAGCATCCCCCCCCCCACAAGACCCCCCCCCCCCGTTATCAAATATGGTCTTCTTCACCCTCCTCGGCTGCACGGCACTCCTTCTCATCCTCTTCACTCACTTGGGGAAGCTTGAAGTCCCGATATTAATTTAGGGCTGTTGTGTGTGGTCGCAAATTTTAAGTCACTTGTGCCATGCTAGAGGGGAACTCATGGTTTTCGGACTATTACCTGTGTCTGGCTCTCATGTCCCGAATGGCTCTTTTCCTGGTCCAAGATGTTAAGGTACTAGGACATATACTTTATTTTTAGATTTTTTTAGATTAGGGCAATTTTGGGGGTGTTTATACTCCATTTATTTTCGGAGCTGAGCTGACACGTGGCTGCTCTCGTTAACTTTCTGGCCACGCCCCCTTTTATGTATTTTCTTATTGTAAAACAAAAATAATACTTTCATTATTTTATAATAAATGTAAAAAGGGTTCCTAATTCATTTTTTAAGCATTTAAGAATGAACCTTTTCAGTGCCCTTAAGAAAAAATGCAAAAAGAAAAGAACCTCATAGTGTTGAAGGTGATGTAAATTAATAAAATAAATAAATTTAGTGCAGTCAAGCATCTCACAAACATGAGTTTCTCAGATGGCATTTATATGTGCAATGTTCTGCTGTGCCCTTGTCCTCCCTGCTGCAACTTTTGCGTTGTTTCACTTGCGTGTACAGTATCTGATGTTCCAAGCACAGGATCTGCTTGTCCAATTATGTAGCAGGCTGCTGTCACCAATGCTTGTCCCAAAGCATTTCAAGAATGTAGTTCTCCTCATCAGGGGTAATTGGTATCTTGGGTGTCTTTCTATGTGGGAGTGATCATTTGGGGGACTGTCTGTCTGTATTACCCTGAATTTTGCATACAGATGCAGCTGCCGTTATTCGAACAAATCACGGAGCCGTTTTCGTGTGCTCTGCTGTATTCCACGCGGCATTAACGCAGCCAATCGCCCCAGGCTCACGTGTTTATCGCGGTTGCTTTGTTTGAATTTCATGGATTTTGTTTCTTTGTGTGCAATGAAATGCAATGAAATGAATGAATTGTAATGTGTACAGTACTGTGCTACTGTTTCAATTTCAGGTGTTTAAAACCAGAAAACTAAAATGCCATATTCTGCACTCGCGTCTAAAGGTGGTACGGTTGGAAGAAATCACGCGCCATGACATGGGTATTCTGAGGTATACAACGCATGAAGTGTTCGAATAACGGCTGCTGCATCTGTAAATCTTTGGTGTGCTTTCACTATATTAAATTAGAGCAATCTTGACATACTGTGTGACAATCATCCCTAGATGATCAACTATTTTGGAATATAAATAAATGCGATCCAGTGTTCTATAATATAATTTAAGTGACACTTGTAGTTGAAACTGAAAACTATATGATAATTTAGACTGCTTTTTGTAGGAGTATAGTAACAAGTATACAGAGGCGGCACATTTTATTTGAGTGCGGCTAGCTCCGCAAGCCGGGGGATGCCCCGGCATGCTAGCCGCACTCCCTCGGCGTGCCGCGCGTCATCGTGCCTGTGCCCCCTGCACGCGCGTCCAGGGCTCCCCGAGGGAGCCCTGGTGTCCCGCGATGTGGGGGATGGCGGAGGGGGTTCCGGGGGACCCGGCGGACCCGGCGAGCGGAGGGAGAAAGCCCCGATCGGAGGGCGCTCCTCCGCGGCTTCGGCGCGCGCCAGGCACATCCCGGCGCGCGCCTGGTTACTGCTGTGGCCGAGACCGGGCAAATGCTCAAATAAACTCGGCCGCAGCAGTAAAGTTGGATTTTTGCACTTTATTATTTGTGCATTCAAGCTTTATTGCATTTGTTGAGGTATTTGTTATAAATATTTTATAGATATGGAATAGTTAAAATATTTAATCCTTCTGATTGGTAATGTATTATTTGGAGATTGTCTCTGGTGTTAGATATACCTGTATCAGTAGTTTGGCAGGTAGTGAGCACCGAGTCCTGAGGAAGCAGCTTATAGTGAAAAGTGTTGAGTCTGAGGATTGAGCGGGACTCGTCCTACTCTACTGACTGCCCCTCACCTCTGGAATGCCCTTCCCCTCAATACCCGAATAGCACCCACTCTATCCACCTTTAAGACCCACCTTAAGACACACTTGCTTAAATAAGCATATAAATAGCACTGTGGATAATACTGGACACATGATATAAAGCTTAGCCCCCTGCAGACGCAATTACCAGAACTCCCTCCTACTGTCCCTGTATGTTCTCCCTACCTACCAATTAGACTGTAAGCTCCTCGGAGCAGGGACCCCTCTTCCTTTATGTTACTTTTATGTCTGAAGCACTTATTCCCATGATCTGTTATTTATGTTATCTGTTATTTATTTGATTACCATGTGTATTACTACTGTGAAGCGCCATGTACATGAATGGCCCTATATAAATAAAGATATACAATACAATACAATACTCTCTGTCATCCAGAAGAACACACCTGAAGTGCTGATGAGAGAATCACTTGGGATGCCAACAAACACAGAGGCGGTGAGACCGTAACTTATTCACAATTCGGGAGATCCTCAATTGAATGTGATATGTTTTAAAGAATGTCCACATTGTAAGTGTGCATTCTATTGATTTGGACATTGAGCTATAAAACAGAGGTTTATTCAATTTGGACTATTGTCTCATCTCTGTTCCCCTGACATTTTCATTCCAACTAGACTACCTATGCAGAGATTGCCACAATTTGGGCTATGCAATTTTAAAGAAAGTGCAAATGTAAGTATTTTCACCTGAACTGGCCCTCAGAACCCCGTGCACATTTGGCAACGTATTATGAAAATTTCTTTCTACATTTCTTCTCCTGTGGCAATTCACCCTCCCCAATTTGGAGCGTGAAGATATTACAGTAAACACAATTGAAAATAATACCTTTACAATCTTTGAAAGATGGGAAATATATTTAAAAGAACAAACCTACTGTAACTTTTTAGTTTTATTGCTACTGTAAGTGACATTTCCATTTTTTTTTCATTTGAATGCATTTACATTTTTACTCTATTCCTCTTATTGAAAATAAACTTTGTGTTTCTTTGTTGCAATTTGAATACATTACGAACAGCTGAAATTATTATATCTGACAGTATCCGGTAACATTTCGCCAACTGCCTAAGGAATTAAGAATGAATAACCTACAACCATATAACAAAAATGGTACAGCTTTCATTACCGATAATGTATGTACTTTATTTTTTGTAATCATGCTGTGGCACAGGTTTTATTGAAAATACTTTATTTACCATGATATTATAAATAATACATCAGAAGGGAATATGATCACGCAGTAAATCGTCCCATCATTTTTAGTGACATAAATATGTTGTTAGGAATTATTAATAATGCACTGTACTGTAAAGATGCTTATTTTAAAAAATCAAATTTTCAACTATCAGAAGTAAACGAAAAATATTTACTGCGGGGATATTTTAATATACATATATTCATGGAAGAGGATAAAAAAAACATTAACTTCTTACCTTAGATTCCTCCAATTCATTTGATTTATTTGCATGAAACTTCCATCACCCAATGTATTTAAATAATGTATATTATATAAATATATATATATATCTATAAAAACACAGAAAAAACAGGCGCACTCATAGCGTAAAAGGTATAACAATATATTTATGGAGTCAAGGATTTAAAAATGCACACTCACAAACGTAGCTTAATAAAAAGCATTTTTGAGTAAAACTCAGCCAGCCAGATGCAGGAACCCGGTAGCAGATGACTTTGGTATAGTGTCCGGTGTAGGTACACTGCAGCAGCCTCTATGGATACCTCAGGAGCCCGGGGAACACGAGGGACGCCGCCTTCCTCTCAGTCCTGCGTCACACAGTGAGTACTCAGCTCACGCATTTCGTCTCAAAGAGACTTCATCAGGAGAAACAGCATAGGTGTGGAACGTAGTATTATAGTAAGATGAACCAATCAGGACACAGAAGACTACTAATTGCTAATCAGGACTCCTGATGAAGTCTCTTTGAGACGAAACGCGTAGAGAGTGTTGTGTGGAGGTTTTACTGCCCAGTTTTATTATATTTCCACTCACTGGCTTGCTACAGCAATTTATTGCGGTTTTTGGAAGTATTACTCTCAGCTGTCCACTCGTTGCATACATGGGAACTTTTTCCGGTTGAATCCACTGACGTCACTGAGTTCTCGCGGTATCTGGAGCTGAGTACTCACTGTGTGACGCAGGACTGACAGGAAGGCGGCGTCCCTCGTGTTCCCCGGGCTCCGGAGGTATCCATAGAGGCTGCTGCAGTGTACTTACACCGGACACTATACCAAAGTCATCTGCCACTGGGTTCCTGCGTCTGGCTGGCTGAGTTTTACTCAAAAATGCTTTTTATTAAGCTACGTTTGTGAGTGTGCATTTTTAAATCCTTGACTCCCTAAATATATTGTTATACCTTTTATGCTATGAGTGTGCCTGTTTTTCTGTGTTTTTATAGATATCTTCAAGGAAGTGATGTTCCCTTCAATCGGGCTGCAGAGACTCTTTTGGATAGCAATTGGAGCATTTTTTAGGATTTGTATATTTTTTATTATATATTTTTTCTGGACTTTTCATCTGTTATTTTTATATGTTTATGTTTTGTTTGTACTATGTTTCTCCACCTTGTATAGTATAGGGTTTTCATCATTTATATTCATTTAGTGGTTTAGGTTGGCGCCATTTTTTCTTTTTGTTGTGTTATATATATACTGTATAAAAACAGAGGATAATAGACACTCGAAGCATGTATAACACCAAAAATGGACACACATCAAAAAACAATAAAAATAAGATAAATATTTCACCAAACCAAGGACCGATTAATAATAAACAGCACTGTAAGTACAGATGTTCAAATAAGTATAGTGTATTGTCATGATAATATCATGAGATATTAAGTATTGTAATCCCGTTGGTGCTTAAAGGGTTAATGAGCTACAGTCTGAGTTTAAAAATACAATATATATTGGGTTTATATTGGCCCAGGCTTGTCACGAGTGGGTACTGGGTTTCAAACAGAACTTGACTGGTGGGTTATTCTTCATGGGCTCACTTAAAATGGCCAGATGGGTTGTATATTGCTGATAGAGTCAAGATAAGGGCTGAGCCTGAAGACTTGAGATTAAATATGGCTCCTGTGAAAACTGTCTATAAACATGTTTTTTTTATAGCTAAATTTCAAAGGGAGTCTCTGTGTTTTTTTGCAAGGCCAGAGGCGTGGCTTCAGAAAGTATCAAACCAAGAGTGACAATATTAAAAATGAGAATATCCTGTGAGGTCATCGCCTCTGCATAATAAAAGTTACACATTTGTAATTGTGTCACTAAGAGCACAGTCTGACATCACACACTGTGGGGCCTATGCACTAAGTGCTGGGGGGAAAAAAATCGACGGACTGGTTAAATTGCCAGTTTTGACAGCGTTGCTATTACTGTATGAATAAAGCCCAGAATACCTGTGATAGCAACATTTGCAAAACTCGGGTGGTCCCCATGGGTGTCCTGTGGCCTCCAGGTGGTCCAAACGGGTCTCTGGGGACCACCCGAGGACCCCCGCTGGCCTCTGGTATCAATCCTGTGCAGAAATTTTTTTTTGTTTATATACAGAGTGGGTGGGTTGTGTATTAGAGAGTGGGTAGTACATATTGTAATGTTTATTGGGGATAGAGGGGGTGAGTGAAGGGCCAAGTACCCACTTCACTTACCCCCTCTGCCTCCAATAAACCTGCTACAGTATTGTGCCTTAACCCCTTCATTGCCTTAGCAGCTAGCCGCTAAGGTAATTCAGCTGCTTACATTTTAATTTTGTTTATAGTGTGCATGATCAGGGGGTCTCCTGAGCTGAACGAAGTTGATTTCAGCCTTTCCGAGATAAGGGCATTGTGTGGGGTGCCGGTATCTCTCCTCTTTGTTTAGATCCCACGTGGGATACCGGCGCTCCATACCGGGCCTGTAACTCGGGCCTGTCGGGGGTTCCTGAGGCTGAAATCAACTTTGTTCAGCTCATGAGACCCCCTGCTCACGCACACTATGAATAAAAATAAAATGTAAGCAGCTTCATTACCTTAGCAGCTATCCGCTAAGGTAATTAATTTTTTTGGGGTGGAGAGGTGTTTGATACTAGTGTGCTTGAGCAGGGTTTCTCCTGAGCTGAACAAAGTTGATTTCAGCCTTGGGGACCCATACTTCCCGAGATACAGGCCCCGCAGTGTCGGAAGAAACGCGTAGGGTCACGTGGTTTTTGTCAGCTACGGTGGTGGAGCAGTGCAGACGCCAGATGCCAGAAAGGAGAGGAAGTTCCCTGAGTCGCTTTCAGCACAAATCATGTATACCAGGAACAACAAGCTGCAGTTTTGGGTTGCCAGAGAGATCTACACAAGGTGACACTAGCAGCAGTGAGGTCTTACAGGAATACACTGTGCGACGGAACAAACGGACGGCAGTCTTGATATGTTGGCGCATGGGCTTGCTCATACAACGCTTTTTATTCAGTGGCAAATTGTGAGTGTGCATTTGTCTTGGTTCATGTTATTGAAATTTTGTATTCGGATTTTACACAAGGATAGGGTGCTATTTTCTCTTCTTGTTTTTCTAATAGGTATTGCTGGGAGTTTGTTGAACCCAAGAAGCTGTCTGGACCCTTAAACATCATTTACCAGGTTTACCCACATCTGGGTTACAGGACATTACACCACATTTTTGGTGTATTCTTGCAATTTGATTTCTATAATCTTTTTATTTTTAACAATTTCATAATTATCATTTTTCATATATTAAATTTACTTTACAATCTTATGTATTTTAGTTATTTATCACAATTTAGCATCCGCCATTTTTAGCTCTATTACCTACACTCATTCATTGCATTTATATGGTTTTATATTAATAGTCATCTGTGTTAAACCAGGGATCTCTTGGTATTTTTGATTTTTTTGGGGAGATCACTGTTCGGGTGGTTACCTCAACAGGCTCTGTCTATTCCTTTATATCAATATATATGTATATACTGTACACACACACACGAAGTAACATGACAAAGTAACTATATTACGAAACGCGTAGGAAGGCGCGTTCCAGTGCCAATTGATTGTTTTTATGGACATTTGTTCACTACAAGTGAAGATCTCTACGGACACCGTGCACCAGTCTTTTCCGGTGGGAGACATGATGGAACTTTGGTGACGGCATCAGAAGTCTGCCGCGAGTCGGATACATGCATCCAGCGAGTAACAGAGCTGCTAATGGTTGAAGTGAATATCCTCTCTTTACCTGACGATCTGTACATCAGCTGAGGTTCCAAAGACGACTCCCTGTGAGAGTGAGAGACCTGCCTCTTCGATCTGTCTGACCGTTGTGTGCCCTGCCGGTGTGCCGATGTGGTAACATGTCCATTACATGCCATGCTTTATATGATCTAATTTGATGTACGTGAGAAACTCACTTGCTGTCACATTATTAATATATATTTTTAATACTACACCATGAGGTTTTGCGCTATTTTTTCTTTTGTTTTGTTCTTCCAAAGTCTACTCTGTTCTCTCTGGGTGAGAGAGCGAAACCAGCTGCAGGGAGAATATTAGTTATCCAATAAAGTCCATTGTTATTGTCTGTTAGTGTTTGATATTTGCGCAGTTCTTTTTCTCCCATTTGCTTAATTACCTTAGCAGTTGTAACGCTAAGATAATTAAAGGAATAACCCCTCCCACAACCTTCCCAGAATGCCTAACCACCCACCCTGGGGCAACTACAACCTTCCCCCACCTCCTCTACCGCAAACAAATTGGGTATTGATGTTTAACCCCTTCATTACCTTAGTGGCTAGACATTAAAGTAATTAAGCTTCTTTTATTTTTTATTAAATAAGATTGAAGCAGGGAGTCTCAAGAGCTGAGCCACATTCTTTCTGATCCGGCAACCCCATGCTTTCCAATTTACAGGCCCCAGTATGGGGTGCCGGTATCTCCTGCAAGTTTAAATGTCCGGTCACATGGGCCGTGACATTGGACATTTAAACTTGCAGAAGTTCCTGGCACCAGATTCTGTGACCTGTACCTCAGGAACAGGGTGTCACCGGACCTGAAATTAATACTGTTCAGCCCCCAGAAACCTCCTGCTTCAATCCTATATAATAAAAAATGTAATTAAAACCAGTGTGATTGCCTGTGATAGCTTTGCAGGGAGGCACAGATAGAGGGACCACTTCTCTCTGCTCTCTGAGCAGTTCTTACAGACTGGTGTGGCTCAGTAGGATTAATCTTGTTGGAGTCCCATTCAGAAGCAGGGGCCCCCGTGTGTTAATCTTTATGGAAAAACAGTCTGCTGAATTTTTCGGCATGGGGCGCTGCAATCGGGCCGTGGTAAAGCTCCTTTCAGCTGCAGTTTCTGGCAAAAATCCAAATAAATGTGACCCCCATCTGTAGATGTAAAGCTCCTTGTGGCAGGGTGTCTTCTAACACAACACATTGCGGGCCTCTCCTAACACAATTTTAAACATGTCTTTAAATGTTACATTATGTAATAGAAAGAATCTGTTTATGACTAAGATGTAACTTTAAATATATTATTGTGACATTGACACAAAGCATTATTTAATAATTGCATGAATACAGTATATGTTCCTATAATGTATAGCTTGCATATGGATCTTTGGCATCAAACTGTAAGTATATGAAAAAGGTTATTTTTTTAAAAAAAACATAAATCAAACATTTTACACAGCTATCCTTTTTTTCTACACTGTAATTCCTTTCAACTTTTAATAGAGCACATGTAGTTTAATTTTCCTTACCATACTCTTAGAGAGTTCCGCAATAGACAGAAACATAAATCATTGAACTACTTTTTCTATCCATGAGTATTGATTTGAGATGCTGCTTATTGTTTGGTAATTGCATTATCCATTGTGCTAAGCATTACTATGAGCTTTCTTTAGTTTTTCTTGAAGACTCGGGTCCATATAAACTAAACAGTGATGGTCTATAAAACACCTTCCAGATTATGGAATAGACGGGTTTAGTAAATGTAATACTGTATTATCAATACGTTTATTGTATTTATCTCATAAACATACCACCTTTTGTTTTTACCAGAGCATCTTTCTATTGTTTGCAGATTTGTGAAATAAATGATTGTCCGGCATTTGTTTCAATATCATAATGTATTTACTCTTTTCTGAAACAGCAACTACATAAAAAAAATAATCATTAAGGGCCATGACTTGTCGATGCCTTAATCTGATGCTGTCCCCTAGCACCAAGTAAATGACCTGCAGCCATAACTGAGGAGAAAAAGGTAATCACATTATTATGATTTAAAAAAAAAAAAAAAAAAATGCAAATGAAGAGACACACTTGGCTTATTACTTCACAAGCCTTAGAGGAAAAGGGATACACCTAACGTAATCTTCTATTTGCCCAATGCCGTGAGGCCAAAAACACTAAATAAACCTGGAAAGACAATCACATACCACCTGCCCAAACTGGGTAGGACCTCTCTTAAACATCATCATACCACCACCTTAAAGGGATAAAGCCTGGCTAGATCCCCACCCTGGAGAACATACAGATGTATAAAAATGTACTGCCTCCATGCCTGCGAAGGTTTGCTAGGTCCAGAATGCAGCCAGACAAGGGCTTGATAGCGGACAAGGAACCAGTTAGCTGCCCTGAAGGATTAATTTAGCAGGGTCCCTGCTTCTGAATGGGACTACCACAGCATTAACCCTACTAATTCAGTCACGAGCCTGTAAGAACTGCTCAGAGGAGTCGTAGAGTGAAGCAGTCTCTCTGTGCGAGTCCCTGAACAGCTCTTCAAGACTCCAGTCTGTCCGTTATATCAATGTTTATATACTGTATTAAAGCAAGGGGTCTTCGGAGGTGAACCCCATTAATTTTAATTCTGGGGACCACCCACTTCTGGAGATACAGACCTCCCATAGGGGTGCCGGTAGCTGCAGCCCCCGAAAGCAGTGCATTTTGTGTCCCAGGAGTAATGAAGCACTGTTAATCGTCCCGAGCCAGACAGTTTGTAATATGTGTGCAGAAAAGTCAAAGAGAACGAAACTCTCTCTGCACACTTGTCCACAGTCACGGAGGCAGTAAACCTTACTATGTATGTACTCCAGAAAGCAAAAATGACGTAACCTAGAATTTGTAAACTTCACTAAACATTCACAAATGCTTCCTACAGTGTGCAACTATATATAACCTCACTTTTATCCTGCAGCATAGTAATTCATGTCACGTTTATATTTTTTACATTTTATTTAAAAAACAACTCACTATAAAAAAGTAATCACAACTATAAAACTCTTGTAAGAGCATGGCTGATAGACATACACTGCCCCTTGCCTGTTTCCTCTCTTTTATCTTATCATGATGTGACTTGTGATGGACAGGGCCTCAGCCAATGACATTTGATTTTAGAGAGGTCGAGCTAAGGGAGAGAATCTTGAAGAGTCCCTGGCAGAGCAAGGAGGGGAGAGCTCGTGTACCCTGAGCGATCTCAGGGCTGACCGAGTGTGATTGCGTGCCAGCCAGTGAGCCGCACATTGTAACGGACACTGGGCAAGAAGATCACAGGTCAACTCTAGAATTAGAGATAAAGTGTATCAGCCATCTGCCACAATATGAAGGCACATATAGCAACAGAGGGGTTCCTCAATGAGAGCCATGTATAGGGTACCAAAATATTTGTGAAGTACAGGCCTGCTACATTAATACACTGACTAAGAGCTCCAATGGTGTTTCGACACCTTTACACAGGCCTTAATACCCAGGGTCGGGTGGTCACAGGGAGAGACACGGGTACACTCCGAGCAGTGTCTTATGGGAAGTGTTTATGTCCATTTATATTCTATACAGATGCAGTGGCCATTATTTTAACAAATCACGCGGTGTACACCTCGGAATACTCATGTCATGGTGCAGGATTTCTTCCAACCGTACCACCTTAAGACGCGAGTGCAGACGAGTGCATACAATGACATTTTAGCGTTCTGGCTTTTAAACACCTGAAATTGACACAGTAGCACAGTACTGTACACATTACAATTGATTAATTTAATTGCATTTAATTGCACACAATCCATGAAATTCAAACAAAGCAACCATGATAAACACGCGTTCATGCTGCGTGGAGTACAGCAGTGCACACGAAAACGGCACTGTGATTTGTTAAAATAATGGCCGCTGCATCTGTATGTATTGCAGGATCCTCCCATTTGGGGATCAAGTTGTTTCTCTTGGTGCCTAACGATAATCACCTTAGAATTATTCTTATGTTACAGACATGACGGTGGTATGTTTCCCTTTGTCTGACCTATCACCATGTGTTGGGTAATGTATAAGTGATGAGCACTTGGGCCCCCAACTTTGCAGCATGTGTACAGTAAGTCTAAGGTAAAAGAGAGGGGTTACATTGGAGGCGCTGCTGAGATTTTTTGTAATTGGTGTGATAGACACCATACCTTCCCTATATACTGTATGTATACATTTGGTCAGACAAGGGCATGGTTGAATTGTACCTAGTGAGCAATTTTTGCACGGGAATGGCCTAGAATTTACCAGAATATTCACCCTATAGTGCTCCCTGTTGAGTATATCTGACATTTCCTCATCATGAATGTGGCAATTTTACATGAGTGGTGAGCACAGGATGACCTAGGTTGTAAAAAAGCATTGATCCTTATGGTACCTGATACAGCCGGTGATGCCACATCTCTATGGGAAGGGCTCAAATACAGGCATACCCCGCATTAACGTACGCAATGGGACCGGAGCATGTATGTAAAGTGAAAATGTACTTAAAGTGAAGCACTACCTTTTCCCCACTTATTGATGCATGTTATGTACTGCAATCATCATATACGTGTATAACTGATGTAAATAACGCATTTGTAACAGGCTCTATAGTCTCCCCGCTTGCGCACAGCTTCGGTACAGGTAGGGAGACAGTATTGCTGTTCAGGACGTGCTGACAGGCGCATGCGTGAGCTGCCGTTTGCCTATTGAGCGAGATGTACTTACTCACGAGTGTACTTAAAGTGAGTGTCCTTAAACCGGGGAATGCCTGTAATGGGGGGAAAATTGTGTTATAGTACTAAGACTGCATTTGTAATGTGTACTGTGTGTGTGATGAAGACATTTATTTTGCTTGAGCGCCTAACAGTAATGTACAGTATAGCAGGGAGGGACAATTGAAATGTGGGACATCACTTTTGGTTGTTAACCTACCTCTTGCCCTAGCAATCCCATAAATTACACTATTGTAGATAGTCTCAGAGTTTTTAGCTAAAATTGAGAAGACCATGGAGGAAACCGGTAAGCCCCACACTGGAGTGCCGGAGCTCTTGGCCTCATTACATATAAGAGCGTTGCCAAGAGAAGACGCTCAGCCGAACTGAAGGGGAGACCACCAAATGAGAAATACCCTCTAGAAATGGGATGAATACAAGAGGAAACTGTTATCCGAAGGACACATTCTTTAACTTCTGCTACATGTATGGCTTAGAGAGACACTATGCCAAGCGCTGTGGAAAATTAGAAAATCTGTAATATGGGATTAAGAGATTCATCCAGTTTGAATCTAACCAGGGAAATGAAAAAATGTATCCAGTGAAGGAGCATTCTAGGCACTACATGAAACAAGACACTGCAAAGACTATCCCTGCTAACACCTGAAGCACCTACCAATACAGCCATTGGTGAGACTTCTCGTGTGGGGTCTCAGTGATGCCAATTACCTATACCTGGGTAACCCACACCTGTAGTGGTGAAACTGGAAATCTCAAAGATGATTCTGGGGGTTATGGGATCCCTGATGGTGGTTTCCTTAATATGTCTGGAAGTCTGAAGTAAGGATGAGACTGGGGCCATAATTGGGATGAATGCCAAAATCATTGGGCAACCCTTTAGCCATGGTTTCTGTAGGCCTACCAAAGAATAGAGGGGAGATCCCTGGCCCAGGTTCAGAGGCCTATAGGTCTAACTTACAGTTAGAAGCATTGGTCCTCTGAATCCAGGGGTATCAGGAAGCTCATGTACCGTGGTGTCATCAAACTCAATCCAACGCCATCCACCTTGAAGATCCGGACAAGGTGACAAAATGCTTCTTTATTTTATCTTCAATCACCTTCTTCTTTCTTCATCTGTCATTATTTATTTATTTTCTTCATCTTTTTTCTTCATCTCTTAATCCAAATACCCAATGGTAAATCCACACACAATGTTGACTCGTTGGCTTCTTGAGCTCAAATGAGGCGTCAAGGCCTTAAATATGGCCTATGATGTCATATTTTTATGTCAGATGGTACATCTCCAATCTGATTGGATGCTTTTTTTTGTGAAGAATGTGACATCATCTCAAATGTAGGAAACGTCACATCCTTCAACCCACATGGCTATATCACATGGTATTAGTACCATGTTGCTGTACCATGTGATAGGCTACCTTAGTTCAAAAGGATGTGACATCATCCCTTAAAGTTTTATTAATTAATTGTGGTGTTTAGGTGCTTGTGTATATTTTATTAATGTGTCTTTTGGGACATTATGTCTTTTTATTAGGATGACCTTTGACTGCTATAGTTGCTTGTCATGCCCATATTATATGGGTATGATTTATCACTATGCCAATCAATGGGTACAGGGTTGGTATAGTGGGTCCGGGGTGGGTTGTTAGGCCTCCCGGGTAGGTAGTGGTAGAGGGTGGGTTAACCCCTTAATTACTATAGCGGTTAATAATTGCTAAGGGGATTAAGGGGTTAGGGTCATTAGATTGTAATCATAGAGACCCCTATGAAAGAACATAGGGGTGAAAAGAAGGCTCCTAGTATAGCACTCCCAAGTATAGTAATGATGAAATTATTAAAATAACCTTTTTTAATTTAGTAATCATAAAATATTGGTGGACTAAACAACACAAGACATGCCCCTGATTGAAACACTATCCTTGGTATGTGTCTCAATCTAATGTCAAAGAAATACGATGATGTGTCTAGTTTATTGTTCACACTAGAACGAAAGAATATTCTCCCCAAGTCCTGTTAGGACTCGGTAGCGGTCAGATCCGTATTTACAAAAAGTGAGCATCGCCACTAAATGGGTAAACAGTTTATCTTGTATCCTGATATAGCCAGATACTGTTACTCCTTATTGACTTTAAGCGATGATCACCACAGATGGAGAATATGGTGTGAGTAGTTAAAAAACCTTTTACCTAGTAGGTTTGACTTTGTAAAATACAATGTCCGGTAAATTAACTATTGGAACTGGTTGTTTTTTTGATGCTCTAGTTGCCTAGAGTATCTCAGTGGCTTTGAAATGTTGCCCTATATGTATAGGTGTATATTGATATTATGCAACGGTTATGCTCACCACAAACCTGGACCGGACCGCGGGGCTGATGTGGGTATAGATACACACCGACTTTAGACCACGAAGCAATTCGGTTGCGAATTCCATCGTCAAACATAGCTGGGTCAGGACTGGAGAAGGAAGGATAATCCGTGGACAAGCCGTGGTCAGGATTAGAGAAGGCTGGGTAAACGATATTCATGCTGGGGTTCGGCAACAGGACGCTTGAGCGAAGGTGCTTAAACATAGAAAGGAACAGGAACAGGGGATCCAGTGCTTCAGCACAAAACAGCACTCCCTAGCTGGGTACAGCTGTGAGTAGTGGAGGCCACTGGAAGCAGGAGATTGCAGCAGGTAACAGGAACAATGATGCAGGCCTCTACATGGAGATTATGCAGCAGGTAACAGGAACATCGATGCAGGCCTCTGCAGGAGGGAAGGGGATAGGATAAGGAAAAAGGAAAACTGAGAGCACAGAAAAAAGCGTGTATCTGGAGGCCAATAGAAAAATAACAAAAACTTTATTGAAACATACCTAGTTTAAAAAGAGAAACCTCTAACGTGTTGGAGGTTTCTCTTTTTAAACTAGGTATATTTCAATAAAGTTTTTGTTATTTTTTCTATTGGCCTCCAGTTCCACGCTTTTTGCTGTGCTCTCAGTTTTCCTTTTTCCTTAACCTGCACTTACCTGTGGATGCACGCTGCTACTGGATGTCTTCGATACACCAGCGGTTGATTTTGTGAGTACCCCAATCATTGAACTGTATGCTGCGTTATTTCCGTCACTAGGGGATTTGGTCTGGCATTGCGGGTGTCTGCTGGTTCCCGTCGGGGGACCTCATGATCGCCGTGGTCAGCTTTTCCCTATACCTATGTGATTGCTTATTGGCTTCATTCGCTACAGCTACAGCTTTCCGCTTTATACTCAGGACTCCGGTACATCAAGGGTTAATGTGGATGCCTCCGCATGATGCACGCGTGTCTACTGGGCTAGTAGCGCCACACATTGAGGTTCATTCCTCTCATTACTACGGGAAGGGGATAGGCACTGCAGACAGGACAAGAAACACCGAGGCTTCAGTGTAACCACGGTGGCAGAGTTTGCCAGTAACTAGGAGCAATGGCAAGAAGGCCAAGCAGGCCAAACACAGGCTGTGGCAAACACAGTTACTAGAGAAAGTCTATGGGCGGGGCAGGAGTTAAATAGAACAGACAGCTAATCTGACAGAGCTGCATAGGAGGCAGCAAGAAGCAGGCTGCAGTCTAATTGCAGAAGCAGGTGATGCTGATTGCAGAACCAAGGGGGCAGTTGTCTAGAAGCTGCAAGGTTCTGTAAGGAAAATGTTTCAGCAAAACCCAGGAGCGGATTCCTTACATGTTATTATTGGGTTTCACTGTTGTGGGGTTGTGAAGGAATCTCTCATAGGAAACATGAGATGCTGCTATTTTGCCTGTAACATTTGTTAACGTTATTCTATGCAGAATGTACTGCTGTTGCTGCTTTATTTGTGATAGAATATTGCAGCTCTAAGATCTTCTGTTAGATGCCCATTGGCATCAAATAGCTTAGTTAGGTATAGCCAGTAGCAGGCCAGTGCTTTATAGATCACAGATAGAATTGTAAGTTCGATAGTCCTTACATGAGTGATTCAAATAGTATACTGACATACTGCTGCGGCCGAGTTTATTTGAGCATTTGCCCGTTCTCGGCCGCAGCAGTAACCTGGCGCGTGCCAGAGGGTGCCGGGCGCGCGCCGAAGACACGGAGGAGCGCCCTCCGATCGGGGCTTTCTCTCTCCCGCTGCCGGGTCCGCCGGGTCCCCCGGAACCCCCTGCCGCCGTCCCCCACATCGCGGGACACCAGGGCTCCCTCGGGGAGCCCTGGACGCGCGTGCAGGGGGCGCAGGCCGAGGGAGTGCGGCTAGCATGCCGGGGCATCCCCAGGCTTGCGGAGCTAGCCGCACTCAAATAAAGTGTGCCGGTAGTGTAGCTGCTGAATTATGCTGCTGTATTATCCTTGGGAATATCACATAATCTCACACATACCCCTGTCCTGGACTGACCGTGGCTAGCATGATAGATCCACATTATAACTTTCCCTTCCTCCATGTGCCAAAATGACTCTACTTTACTGTAGTAAACTATTACTTAATACCAATAGATTCTGATGGAGTCTAGTCCCCTTGGTGATTTACTAGGGGAAACATACGGAGGACTCAGTGATTCGCCATACACCTAACATTAATATGCTATTATACAGCTAGTAGCTACCGGGGTCAGCTTCTGTGACGTACCGGCGTAGCGAACCAGCCTCTGTGTGACAGAATGACTCGATATTACTTTGATAAACTGTAACTTAATACCGGTGGATACTTGTGAAGTCTTGTCCTCTAGATGTTATACAGTACTAGGGGAAACATTCAGAGGACTCAGTGATTCACCAAGCACCTAACAATAGTGTGCTCGTATACAACTTGTAACTTCCGGGGTCACATGCTATGACGTGATGGCGTAGCGCACCGACGGCCGTTTCACGTCCTGTGACGCTTTCTCAAGGCGGCCATTAGATTGTATTTTTTTGTATGTATTCTTGCTGGCAATGGAGGTCATGGCCCTGCAGTATGCTGATGAGGATGCCTTCATGATGGCAGGGGTAAGTAGAAAGGCTTATTTACTTTATTTCTGCTGCCAGGCTAATATTTGATTTAATAATGGGCAAATGAGCTATTATCCATATCTGAATAATAGTTATTTTGCCCAATACTGTACTGTATGTTTTTGGGGTGGGGGGGGTGGGGGAGAGGTGTATTTATTGCTATGTATCCCCCCCAAAAAAATTGATACAGGATTGGTACCGCAGGCCAGCAGGGACCCATTGGGACCACCCGAGGGCCCTCAAACACCCGCAGGGAACCACCCAAGGACCCCCGGACACCCACGGGACACCTGATGACCCCCCAACACCCATAGGCTGACACCTGCAGGGACCACCCGAGGACCCAGTCGCCCATGGGGACCACCCGAGGGACCCAGACATCTGCAGGGACAACCTGGAGGCCCACACATACCCGCAGGGACAACCCAGGGACACCCGCCGGCCTCTGGTATCAATGCTGTCTATCAAAAAATAAATGATGGTTTTGTGTGGGGGCACAGGGGGTGGGTGGGTTGTGTATTGGTGTTTAGTACATATTGTAATGTTTACTGGGGGCAGAGGGGTGAATGAAGGGCCAAGTACTTCACTCACCCCCTCTGCCCCAAATAATGCTGCTGTTGTTCCTTAACCCCTTCATTGCCTTGGTGGTTAGCCGCTATGGTAATGAAGTTGACTGTAAATGCATTTTTATTGCATCAGATTTTTGCTGGGGGTCTCTGGTGGTGATATTATTGGCTATCAGCTCCAGAGACCCCCGGCATCAATCTGATGCAGGAAAAATGCATTATTTTTTCTAAGTCCTGCCTCGCCGCTTATCGGCAGCTTCTCACCACCCTCTTGTCAACTTTTCCTGGCGGGACGATTTTGAGAGGAAATCTCAATTCTAGAGCGCAATTAGCCTTGATAAGCTAATAGGGGATAGAATAGCACGAGTTTGAAAAGCTGGCGATAAGTGGTGAAATTTTTTTTTATCGGCAAAATGTTTCAGTGAAAAGATCTATCGCCGACTTATTGTTGCTTACTGAATAGCAGTAGCCTTTTTTGGCGATAAGGTGACGATAAGTCGGAACTTACTGCATAGGCCCCTATGTTTCAATATGATGTCTTTCAGAGTTAGAAAAGTTGGGGTAGAATTTGAATCTACGTTTTAAATCTGTTTGTCGAAAATGTGTTCAGATTTAGGTAAAGCGGCCCCTCCATTGAAAGTTTCAACCATTTTGTTTCCAACATCTCTACTTTAAAAATATCTTTTGATCATTTGTTTTCTTAAAAATATATTATCATCGATAAACAAATTAAAATTATTTGGACTTAACATAGGTGCAAAAGTCAAGCCCTTTGATATAACGCTTTTGATTTGATGCACTTTAGGAGTTTTTTTGCTCATATTAAAAATATTATTATTCTTTTTCAAATAATTTAGAGTGTCCCAGAACAAGATAGTCCAGAGTCAGTGATCAGAAAAAACACAATTATATTGCATAGTTTACCCAAGCAGATATTGCTGCATCAAAAGTCAATATAACTAGTACCAGAGGCATATGATTGGTCATTACATGCATTAATTGTAACTTCCAATTGTAAGTAGAATGCAAGCTACATAGCATAGTCCTGTGGATCTGTCTGTTTAATCACAGCCGTGAGACAAGGACAGACCACCCCTGGACTTAAGGGCTTGTGTCACCTGGAGTATAAAACTGTCAAAAATGTATAAACGTAAAGATTTTGACGATAATCTAGTACTCACGACCTCCATATTTCACCACGATGCGTCTCTGGAAGGTGTGCACACGGCTGAGGAAAACGTGTAACCAGATGTATTCCCACAGGGGAAGAGCAAGACACTGCACTCCTAAGAAAGATAGAGGCTTTATTGCAAAAAAAATCATTTATTCTATCTTGACAACACAATAAGAATCGGGGAACGGTAGAGAATCTCTAACATGTTTCGCGCTGTCAAGCGCTTTATTAATTTATTTTGTGTCTTTTTCTATTTTTGATTTTCTCCTTCCTTTTTTCCCTCTGAAGTACATTTTTTGCTGCTTCCTACCAGTGATCCCATCACTTCCAAAGGGGAGAAACGGTTGTCTGTCTCCCATGAATTTAAAGGGAGGCTCAGATATAGAGTGGGATGTGTAGGACTGTAGGAGATAAGGGCAGAGGTACAACCAGAGAGACATCTAATGGGTAAATTAATAGTGGCTTTTATTCCTCTAGCCTGTATCATCCAAAAACAACACAGCTTCAGGCAGTACACAAATAAACAAAACAACCTATCCCTTTGTAAGGGCTTTCTCACTTCCCAATCCCTTTCTGAAGGGCTGGGATGATAGGCCTCTTGCTAACCTCTGACCCCAAAGTCCAAAGAGGTACCTGTAAGCAAGGGGCTCTTTATATCAGTCTCTGGGTTGGTGTCCATGGGGTGCATCCTCTGGCGGATTACAGTGACTGCTGTGTCCTGAAATAGACTGTATGGTCTCTGGGGATCTTGCAGGCAGCACAGTCCTTCTGTGCTCAAGACGACCCTCTACAGTTTGTGTAGCACACCTTTCAATCTGCTTGTTGAGTCAGGTGGAGACTGGTTAATTGACTCTAGCAGCCATTAACCAGCTCCTTGCTGGACTTATTAGCTACAGATAGCATTTTTGTGTGCTGCATTTTTAAACTGGGGAAAGGCCTTGTCACAAGGACGTACAATGTACTGTACATCATAAGGGCCCCCCAGGGTTCCAGAATTTATTATTTTTTTTTTGTATTTATAGGGCTCGCAAGAGGTTAAGTGAAAAATTTATATTTTGAGTTCTGAGGCAAATATGCCTGACATCTTTAATAACGTTATTGTGGAAATGTACATTACTGCTGCGGCAGCTTTTATTCTAACACATCGCCGGTTTTTCCCTGGCTTTTTCCTGGAATGCGACGCACTTCACCTGGCGCATGCCGTGTTCATTTTGCCTTCCCAGCTACGGGTCATGCGCGGTTGACGCGCGGTTGATGCGTTTATTGAGAATGGATCGGATTGAATAGGTTGGAATTCTTCGCTTGTCCGCCAGAAGGCAGACATTCATGAATTGTAATGCGCATGCGCTTCAGTAATGTGTCGACTTGCAGGTGTTTCGTGTAAAAAAGATACCACAGTGTGCTATTGTAACTTGGCCTCGAGACTGAAGGAAGAGGTGGCAAAAATGTATCAATTTAGGCTTTTCATATTAAAAAAATACAAAGACCAGTTTCGGTTACAGTATTCTCCAGAGACCCGCCGCCCGCCACGAGTGTTCAAGTGCAGCCCGCTTTCCAAAAACCCGACAGAAGTTGCGCGTATTTGATATGGGCCGCGATTAATGCAACAGAGGATAAGATGGCAACAGTTGTACAAAATTATCAGTATTTTACCGAAAACTATGACTTTTTCAAATTTTCGCCAGCTCCTCATACGTGGAAGCGTGCAATAAGGAAAAGGTTATGTAGCTATCCCTGTTTTTATCGTATTGAGCCACAATTTGTTGGATGGTATTGGTGTGTATCACCGGCTTTTTCCTGTATCTATGATCATGATGACGGCAAAAGGCGAAGGGTCGTGTTAAAACCAACTAAGAAACGACAGTCGCTGCCAAGCAATGCACCAGCAACGGCTTCCAATGACGGTCCCACCGTCAGTGACAACCCTTGCTGTCTATCCAGCAAGCCTGAGCCGGATTTCACGTGCAGTTTCGAACAAGCTTGCATGTACCTAAGCAATTTCCAGCCTCAACAGCTGACTACAGGTGGACTAGTCCCGCTGCAAACTATCGACGTGGATGATCAAGAACACTGGACTGGCAGTGGACTGCGCCAGCTGAATGGGAAATTCTATGGTGAGTACTGTTAGTATTGTTGCCGTATTATTTTCTGTGTTTTTTTTATTTTGACAATGCAGTATCAATATTGGTGCGATTCGAAAGTCAAGCGATTCTCCTGTAAGCAATATCATTGGCTGAGCGGCTTCTACAGTAATGTACTGCAGATACTGAACAATTGGTGGAACGCTAGGCGCATGCGCATTGGAACCTTCTTGAAACGCATATGCGTGTCATTACATCGACGGTAGGCGCTTGCGCATGTGAGCAGGAGACGCCCCCCGAGAAAATTATTGGTGGGACTGGCTTGGAGCGTCTTTCGGGGGCTGACCATTACAGTAAAACTTTTATTTTTATTTTTCCTCAGAAAAGAAAATGGCTAATGGAGGGATTTCGATGGATAATATCGCTTTGTGTAACAATGCCTGCACATTGCTGAATCAGATTTAAAAAACAACGTACCGGAGTCTACAGTTTAGCGGTCGTAGTTATTGATTAGGATAGAATACTGTAATACTGTACCTGAAACAGTATGCTGATGTTTTCCGGCCGTACAGTATACAATACTTTTTTATATACAGTACAGTATACTGTGTAATAAACCCGAAAAAATTAAAACTATGCATTTATTCTACATGTATCACATACATTATGTGTCTTCTACAGTATACAGTGCCAGTACATACAGTACAGTACAGTACAGTTTGTGTCTTCTATTTTTTTTAATACTCTTATACTGAGCATGCCTACAGTATACAGTGCAGTATGCCTCGACATTCTAGAAACACTGTATTTTGTTACAGTAGCAAAGGAGCCAATGGAACAATGTAAAACAAATCAACATGTTCTTTTATTGGTGGAGTAAGTACAAAAAATTTTATTTACAAATACTGTACAATGTAGAAACATTTTAAGTGCACAGCAATTCAAAACATCAACAGGTGTATGGTTTACTGCTACAGTTGTGAAAACATTTATGTTAGTCAGTATGGTTTACAGTCACATGTTTTAAAAACAAATTCTTTATTCATAAAATAAACAAAACGCAATATCTCCTTTATTAAAGAACGGCAAGTCAAAACATATACTGTACAGTGGGATGGTGTGCAAAACAGTCTGCACCAGTACAGTCCTTGAGGGCAGCAAACAGGGCGGGATTTCAGGGTAACCCAGTGGTTCCCAACCTTTTTGCGGTTCAAGGCTCCCCAAGGCGATCATGATTTTTCCGCGGCGCCCAAAGTAAAAACAAAGGTGTATATATATACCTAACAGTTGCAGTGTGCAGTTGGTGTCTCTCTCAGACACTCTCACACACTCTCACTCTCTCTCACACACTCTCACTCTCTCTCAGACCTCACTCTCTCTCTCAGACCTCACTCTCTCTCTCTGATCTACAGTGACTGCGTGTCCGAAAATAGACTGTATGGTCTCTGGGGATCTTGCAGGCGCACTAGTCCTTCGTGCTCAAGACGACCCTCTACAGGGTGTGTGCACACCTTTCAATTGCTTGTTGAAGTCAGGGTGGAGACTGGTTATGCTCTAGCAGCCATAACCAGTCCTTGCGGACCTTATTAGCTACAGATAGCATTTTGTGTGCTGCATTTTTAAAACTGGGGAAAGGCTCTTGTCAAAGGAGTACAATGTCTGACATCATAAGGGCCCCCCAGGGTTTCCAGGAATTTATTATTTTTTTTTTGTATTTATAGGGCCTCGCAAGAGGGTTACGTGAAAAAATTATATTTTGAGTTCTGAGGCAAAATGCTGGACATGCTTTAATAACGTATGGTGGAAATGTACATAATGCTGCGCAGCTTTTATTCTAACACATCGCCGGGTTTTCCATGGCTTTTTCCTGGAATGCGACGCACTTCACCTGGCGCATGCGTGTTAAATTTTGCCTTCCCAAGCACGGTCAATGCGCGTTGAAGCGCGGTTGATGCGTTATTGAGAAGATCGGATTGTGAATAGTGGAATTTTCTTCGCTTGTCCGCAAGAAGGCAGACATTCATGAATTGTAATGCGCATGCGCTTCGTAAATGTGTCGGACTTGAAGGTGTTTCGTTGAAAAAGATTACCACAGGTGCTTTGTAATTGGTCCTCGAGACTAAGAAGGAAGAGGTGCAAAAATGTATCAATTAGGCTTTTCATATTAAAAAAAATACAAAGACCCAGTTCGGTTACAGTATCTCCAGAGACCCGCCCCGGCCCGCCACGGAGTGTTCAAGGGCAGCCCCGCTTTCCAAAACCGACAGAAGGTGACGCGTATTTGATATGGCCGCGATTTTAAGGCAACAGAGGATAAGATGGCAAAATTGTACAAAATTATCAGTATTTTACGAAAAATATGACTTTTCAAATTTTCGCCAGCTCCTATACGTGGCAAGCGTCAATAAGGAAAAAGGTTACTGTAGCATCCCTTTTTATCGTATTGGCCTCAATTTTGTTGGAGGTTGGGCTGTGTAATCACGGCTGCTTTTTCCTGTATTATGATCTGATGACGGCCAAAGGCGAAGGGTCGTGTTAAACCAATAAGCACGGACAGTCGCTGCCAAGCAATGCACCAGCAACGGCTTCCAATGACGGTCCCACCGTCAGTGACAACCCTTGCTGTCTAGCCGCAAGCTGAGCCGGATTTCACGTGCAGTTTCGAACAAGCGTGCATGTACCAACAATCCAGCTCAACAGCGAAACAGGTGGACTAGTCCCGCTTGCCAAATATCGAATGTGGATGAGCAAGAAACTGGTTGGCAGTGGACTGCGCAGGCTGAATGGGAAATTCTAGGTGAGTACTGTTAGTATTGTTTGCCGTATATTTTCGGTTTTTTTATTTTGACAATGAAGTACAATATTGTGTGCGATTCGAAAGTCAAGAGATTCTCATGTAAGCAATATATGGGCTGACGGCTTCTACAGTATGAGGTACTGCAGATACTGAACAATTGGTGGAACGCTAGGCGTCATGCGCATGGAACCTTCTTGAAAGCATATGCGTGTCATTTACATCGACGGTAGGCGCGTTGCGCAGTGAGAAGGAGGACGCCCCCCGAGAAAATTATTGGTGGGACTGTTGGCAGCGTCTTTAGGGGGCTGACAGTAAGTAAAACTTTATTTTTATTTTCTCAGAAAAGAAAATGGATAATGGAGGGATTTCGAGGATAATATCGCTTTGTGTAACAATGCCTGCACATTTGCCTGAATCCAGGGAATTTTTTTAAAAAACAAGTACGGGTCTACAGTTTAGCGGTCGTAGTTATTGATTAGGATAGAGACTGTATATACTGTACCGATCACAGTATGATGATGTTTCCGGCCCGTACAGTATTTACAATACTTTTTTAATCAGACAGTATACTGGTAATAAAAACCGAAAAAAATTAAAAACTATGCATTTATTCTACATGTATCACATACATTATGTGTCTTCTACAGTATACAGTGCCAGACATACAGTACGTACAGTACAGTTTTGTGTTCTTCTATTTTTTTAATAATCTATACTGAGCAGCCTACAGTATACAGTGCAGTATTGCCTCGACATTTCTCGAAAACACTGTATTTGGTTACAGTAGCAGAGGAGCAATGGGAACAATGTAAAAAATCACATGTTCTTTTATTGGTGGAGAAAGTACAAAAATTTTATTTACACATACTGTACAATGTAGAAAAACCTTTTTAAGTGAACAGCAATTCAAAACATAAAAACAGGTGTATGGTTTATTGTACAGTGTGAAAACATTTATGTTAGTCATATGGTTTTACAGTCACATGTTTTAAAAAAAATCTGATCATAAAATAAACAAAACGCAATATATCCTTTATTAAAGAACGGCAAGTCCAAAACATTACTGTACAGTGGGATGGTGTGCCAACAAAACAGTATGCACCAGTACAGTCCTTGAGGGCAGACTGAAACAGGGCGGGATTCAGGGCTGGGAACCCTAGTGGTTCCCAAAATTTTGCGGTTCACAAGGCTCCCCAAGGGATCATGCATTTTTCCGCGGCGGCCCAAAGTAAAAAACAAAGGTGTTATATATATCCTAACAGTTGCAGTGTGCAAGTGGTTCTCTCTGCAGCACTTCACACACTCTCACTCTCTCCACACACTCTCACTCTCTCTCAGACCTCACTCTCTCTCTCCAGACCTCACTTCTCTCTAAGACCTACTCTCTCTCTCAGACCTCACTCTCTCTCTCCGACTCACTTCTATTTCAGACCTCACTACTCTCTCCAGACCCAACACTCTCTCTCAGACCTACCTCAATCTCTTCCTAAGACCTCACTCATCTCTCAGACCTCACTTCTCTCAGACCTCACTCTCTCTCCAGACCTCACTCTCTCTCTTATCTCTACCATCAGACGTCTCGCTCTACCCTCAGAAACTCTCTCTATTGCTCTCTCCCTCACACATCTCTCTCGTCGCTAAGACCTCTCTTCTCAGACTCTATCTATCACTCAGAACTATCTCTCTCAGACCTCACTCTCTCCTCAGACCTATCTCTCATAACCTCTCTTTCTCTCAGACCTCTCCTCTCTCGAACCCTATCATCTCTCGCGTCGACTCTCTCCTCAGACCCTCTATCTCTCAGACATCTCTCTCTTAAGACCTCTCTCTCTCTCAGACCTCTTCTCTCTCAGACCCTCTCCATCTCTCTCTCTCTCTATCTCTCTCCTAAGGACCTCTCTCACTCTCTCTCTCGACCCTCACTCTCTCTCTCAGACATCACTCTCTTCTCAGACCTCACGCAATCTCTCAGACCTAAATATCTCTCAGGACCGAACTCTCTCTTAGACCTCACTATCTCTCCTCTTCCCAGACCTCAATTTCTCTCTCTCGACCTCAGACCTAACTATCTCTACCTCAGACTCACTCTCTCTCCCTCAGACCTTCCACTCTCTCTCCCTCAGACCGCACTCTCTTCCCTCAGGACCTCACTATCTCTCCCTAAGAACTCACTCTCTCTCCTCAGCACTTCACTCTCTCCCCTCAGATCTCAACTCTCTCTCCATCGGAACTCAACTCTCTCAGACATAAGACCTCACTCTCTCTCTCTCCATCAGAACCCCCCCTCTCTCTCTCTTCTCCTCTCTCTCTATCTCTCCTCTCAGGGACCTCACTCTCTCAACCCTCTCTCTATCAAGACCTCTCTTCTCAGACCCTCTCTCTCTCTCTCTCTCTCTCTCTCTCTCTCTTCATATCTATCTATCTCTCTCTCTCTATCTTCTCAGACCGCATCTCTCACCTCTCCTCTCAGAAATCAATCTCGATATAAGACCTCAATCTCTCTCTAAGGAACCTCACTCAATCTCTAAGAACTCACTCTCTCTCAAGACCTTACACTCTATCTCAGACCTCACTCTCTCTCTCTTCTCTACTCCCTCAGACCTCATTCTCTCTCTCTCTCCCTCAGACGTCACTCTCTCTCCCTCAGACCTCATCTTTATCACGCAGACCTCACTCCTCTCCCTCAGACCTAACTCTCTATACTAAGAACTAACCTCTCTCCCCTCAGACTTACAATCTCTCTCATCAGATCTTCACTCTCTCTCCCTCAAGACTCAACTCTCATCCCTAAGACCTCACTCTCTCTTTCTTCCTTCAGACCCCCCTCGATTATATCTCTCTCTTCTATCAGACATCACTCTCTCAGACCTCTCTCTCATCAGACCTGCCTCTATAAGAACTCTCTCTCTCAGACCTCTCTCTCTAAGACCTCTCTCTCAGACCCATCCCTCTCCTCTATCTACAGCTCTATCAGACCTCTCTCTCTCTCAGACATCTCTCTCAGACTCTCTCCCTCTCTCTCTCTGACCTATATATCTCTCCGAACGCTCTCTCCTTTCAGACCTCTCTCTACGACCCCTCTCTATCTAGACCCGTATCTCTCTCTCTCCCCTCTCAGACACTATCTCTCTCTCTCAGACCCTCTATCGCTCTCTCAGATCTCTCTCTCTCCTCACCTCAGACACTCATATCTTTCTATCTCCACTCAGACCTGTCACTCTCTCTCCCTCAGACCTCACTCTCTCTCCTTCAGACATCAATCTATCCCTCCGACCACTCACTATCTCTCCCTCAGACCTCACTCTCTATCACTCAGACCATCACTCTTATCCATCAGACCTCACTCTCTCTCCTCAGACTCACTCTCTATCACCTAAGGACATAAACTATCTCTCCCTCAGACATCCACTCTATCATATATCCAGGCGAACACCTATCTCTCGTCTATATCGATATAGCTAGATTATAGAGCGAGACTATATATCTAGAGATAGAGATAGATAGAGACATAAATATCTATATCAGAACATATATCTCTCAGACCTCGTCTCTCTCAGACCTCTCTTTATAGACCTTCTTCTCTCTACTTCTGACCTCTCTCTCTACTACTCGACTCTCTCTCGAACTCTCTCTCTCTCTATTATGACCTATCGCTCTCAGACCCTTCTCGCACCTCTTCTCTCTATCAGACTATATATATCTACCATCTCAGAACTCTATCCTATATACTCTCTGGATGAATATCTCTATATCGCAGACTTCTCTCTCGATAACCAGGAATCTACTTTCTCCTCAATCAGAACTCTCTATAACTCTCAGATATCTTCTCTCTCTCTATATCATCTGACATATATCTCTATCTCAGAAACTCTCTCTCAACTATAGATCTCTATATTCTACTTCTCTCTGAAATCTAATCTATCTCAGGACCTCTTCTCCAGACAAATCTCTATCAGAACCATATCTCATCTCCTCTCGAGACCTCTCTCTTCTAGACCCTCGCTCTCTTATCAGGGACTCTCTCTCCTCAGACCGCTCTCTTCGCTCCTCTCTCTCTCTACTACAGACCTTCACTCTCTCAGAACCCATCCCTCTCTTCTATTCATCTCTAGCATCACTCTCTCTCTCTCAGACCTCACTATCACTCTACTCTAGAACCCTGCACTCTCTACTCTCTTCAGACCTATCTCTCTCTCTCAGACCTCACTCGTCTCTCTCAGACATCACTCTCTTATCTCCGACCTCACTCCTCACTCTATCTCGCACACTACTACTCTTTCTCTCCTCTATCTCGTCTCTCTCTCTCAGACCTCACTCTCAATCTCTAGCTCTCAGACTCACATCTCAACCTCTACTGCTCTCCAATCTCAACTCTCATCTCTCTCTCTCTTCAGGACCCTCACCTCTCTCTCAAGACCTTACTCATCTTAGACTATTCTCTCTCTCTCTCTCTCTCTCTCTCTTATTCTCTCTCTCTTCAGAACCTCTCTCTCTCAGACCTCACTAGCTCGACCATCACTCTCTCTCTCTCACTCAGACACACACACATCTCACTCTCTCTCACAGACCAGGCACAACACTCTCAACTCTGTCTCACAGACAAGACACACTCTCACTTCTCTCACACCACAGGACACTCTATCTCAAACACAGAACTCTCTATCCAAACACAGATATGTCTCTAACACTCCTATCACACAGATCTCTCTCTCTTCAGACCACCCATCACTCTCTCTCTCTCTCAGACAGCATCTCTCAACTCTCTCTCATTCTCTCTCTATGGCAGACATTTTCTAGTGCAGACACGCTATCTCTCTCTCAGGAAGACTCTATCTCGAGACAGACATCTGCTCTCTGAAAAAACTCTCTCTCATCTCTCTCAGCGACAGACACTCTGCTCTCTGCTCGCAGACGGACACTCTCATCTCGCAGACAGACACTCTCATTCTCTCGCAGACAGACACTCTCTCTCGCTAGGGCAACAGCTATTCCTCTTCTCGCAGACACGGACCTACTCTCTCTCGCAGACGACGCCTCTCCTCCTCCGCAGACAGACACTCCTCTCTCTCCAGCAGGACATTCTCCCGCACACTCTCTCTCGAAGCACCTCTCTCGCAGACATGCACTTACTCTCTGCATAAGCCACCTCTTCGACAGGACAGACACTTCTCTCTCTCGCAGGGAGACAGAAACTCTTCTCTCTCGACAGACAGGACACTCCTCTCTTCCGACAGGTACAAGACACTTTCTCGCCTCTACGCAGCCAGACACTCTCTCTCCTCTCGCGACAGCACTCTCTCTCTCGCAGGACAGGACAACCTTATCTCTCGACAAGGACAGCTTTCCTCCCGGCGACTTCTCTCGCCAAGACTAGGCAATCTCTCTCGCAGACAGGCACTCTCTCCGCAGACAGGCACTCTCTCTCGCAGGGACGCCAACCTCTCTCTCGCGGACAGACACTCTTCTCTCTCGTGCAGACAGACACTCTCTCTTCTGCAGACAGACACTTCCTCTCTCGGCGCACTCTCTTTCCTCACAGACAGGGGACCAACTTCTCTCTCTCACAGGACAGACACTCTCTCTCTCTCGCCAGACACAGGACACTCTCTCGCTCTCGCAGACAAGGACACTCTTCTCTCTTCGCAGACAGACAACTTCTCTCCTCGCAGGGACAGACACGTTCTCCGCAGACAGACACCCTCTCCTCAGACAGAGGGGAGAGAGGAGGGAGTAGGGAGGAAAGGCACGAAAACCGTGCAGGCAGGGCTTCAACACACACACAACACCACCGACAACCCACCACCTACCAACACACACAACAACAGACACAACACAACAGCCAACCATACACACACTCAAAGGACCAACCAAAACAAAGAAACACACACCACACAACCCAGACACAGGGTAGAACACACAACACACACCACACACACAACCACACATACACAGAGCGATCAACAACGAGAACCACACACACAACGAAAGACACACTGAAAACAAAACAACTAAATCACACAAGAAACAACCACCACACACACACACAACCCAAGGAAAGACAACACACCACACACAAAGGGAAAGGACACCACACACCAAGAAGAAAATGCACACACCACAAAAGAAAGAACCACACACCAAGACACACCAGCACCAAGAAAGACACACGACCACCACACACACAACACAAGAAAGGTACACACACACATACAGCAAAGACATCAGACACACACAACAAAGAAAAAACACACCACAGAGAGACACACAAGCCCAATACAGACAACACACCACAGGACACCCACACACACCAGAAAAGAAAGGACACACACAGGAAAGACACACACGACACAAAGAGGACAAAACACACACACAAAAGACACACACACACAAAAAAGGAAAGCCACACCACACACCCACGTAAACACAGCCACAAAGAAAAGACACACCACAGGACACACACAAAAGAGACAAACACACGACGAAAAAACAACACAAAAGACACCACAACACATCACAGCAAAGACAAAAACAGACGCACCACACACACAACAAGAGAAAGGACAACACACCACACACACCCCCTACACCAAAGAAGGAGACACCCCACACAAGAAAGAGACACATCCAAAAAAAGACAACACACACACCACAGAAAGACAACACCACACACAAAAGAAGACACACACAGATCACACAGAAAAGCGCCGAACACACACACACACACCACACGACACAAGAAAGACACACACAAACAAAGAAAGTACACAACACGCCACAACAAAGAAAGACCAACACACACAAGAGAAATACACACACAAAAAATACACAACAACACAACCCAAATACACAACAACAACACCAAAAATACACAACACAACCACACACACCACACACACACACACACACACAACACACACACACACACAGTGAAGCCACGCAGTGGAGAGCAGCAGGCGAAAGTGACGGATGTGGAGGGGGGGGGGTAGGGAGGGGGGAGGAGATCCAGTTGACAGGCAGCTCCCTGCAACACAGTCACTTGGGCAGGCCCACATGTTACAACTCTCCCTCCCCTCCCTTCTCCTATCACCCCCTACCTTCTCTATACCGCGGGGCAGAAGGGGATCGGGACACCGTGCAGACAGAGGAAGCAGGTGAAGGGGCGACACACACCATTCTCACCGTGTGCTCTGCCCCAAAGCCCCGCCCCGGCTCCTCTCTGCATCAGCAAATCCCCTGAGGCATGCGAGGATGAAGGAGGATGGTGGGAGGGATGATCGGGAGGGACTGGTGGGGCGGATAATTGCCGGAGCCCCTCGGGAACCGCGGCGCACCAGGGCGCCGGGGCGCACAGATTGGGAACACTGGGGTTAAACTTTGAAAAACCGTGCCTTTTGCGGCTTCAGGGACTGGAATTGTGCAGGTTCCTGTGTGTGTGGGACAGCGGAGTTAAAACATTCATGGTATTAAAGTACAAGAAAAAAAACACACAACAAACATCTCATTTTTATGTTACAGAGGGTCCAAAATACGGTACCAGACAATCCACGTTTCAGCCCACAATAGTATGGTTATACCTGTGAGTACAAAAAAAAAAACGTTATCATAAAAATACCAGTATAACAAACGAAACATCTTCCTTTATTAAGAAAAAAATATAACAGTAAAGTGGGGATGGTGTGCAAAACTGTCAGTAAGACCATGCCACCACTACAGATCCCTCGCGAGCAGCGCAAACAGGGAAAAGTTTTCAGGGACAACCTTGAAACCATGCCTCGTTGGCTGCGCCCTCAGGGACTGGAATTGTGTGTGTGGACAGCAAGGTTTAAAAATTCTGTATAAATACAAAGTAAAACAAACACACAACAACATCTTCTTTTAGTTAAATCAGCAGGTCAAAAACATGCAATGTCCCGGCACAGCTTGTTCTAACAAAAGATGGAGCATGGCGGGCAGTGACGGCATGTCGACGGAGAAAGGGTTGCGTGCCGACGTCCTCCCCGCACGTTTCACTTGACTCTTCCGCGGTCAAATAGAAAAGCGCAGGATGGTGATTACTAGAAGCGCCCGAGGCAACGGGAAGCGCCGCGACTTTCCCGGTTCGCGGGGTGGGGGTGTACTGACCGCGGCACCCGTGTTTTTTTTAAACCCGTGGTGTGAGGCGCCATTAGACTAAAACAGTGGGTCGCCACTGGTACAGTAAGCCTACAGTACTGTTTCAGCACAACAGTATGGTACTTAAACAGAAAGTCCATCACATTGTCCGTCATAGCCGATTCTTGCATGGCGCAAAATGGCCATTAAGGCAGCTCGAAGCCCTAATCATTACAGGTCTGTATACGTATATTATTTGTTATTGTGGATATTTATATTACAACAGTACTGTATATATTTTGTAATTTACATTACAAACAGTATTACTTTTTAGTAAGTGTATATTATAACAGTAATATATTATATTTATATTTATATAAACAACAAGCTATATATATTTTATATTATTATACAGTACAACAGTATACAGGCAGTACCCCGTTTTACGTTTACACCCGCTTTAGTACAACCAGTAGTCATCCGTACATATTTTAGTTTGCCCATTTACCCCTATGTACGGTTACACGTGCTTGTCCGGAGTAAGGACACAGGGGGCGGCGGCGCCACCTCACATTCCTGCAACCTCCTTCATGTGTCTTCATTATGGTGCGGCTCGATCTCCCTGTTCCCTCTGCCCTCCCATCTGTCTCAGTTTCCACCCCATCTGTCTCGTCTTGCCCTCCCATCTGTCTCCGTTCCCCCTGCACGCACTCTCCATAAAGCAGCAGCTAAAAACAGTGATTCCGCCCGTGGACTCTGCTTCCTCCGCTCTCTTCCTCCCACTCCTCCCTCCTCACTCCTCCTCCCAGAGCTTGCGAAGCTTTGCATGTGATGTGAATTACGAGCAACAGTGAGGGGAAGGAGAAAGATCTTATGAATGAAATCTTTTTGTGTGGGTGTGTGGTGTGACTGAGTGAATGTTGTGTGTGTGGTGTGTGTGTGTGTGTGTGTGTGTGCGTGAGTTGGGGAGTGAGCTTGAGTGTGTGTGTGTTGTGCGCGGTGTGAGTGTGTGCCATGTGTGACTGAGGACTGTGTGTGACTGAGTAAAGGTGTGACTGAGTGACAGTGTGTGAATGGCAAGTGATGTGACGAGTTTAGTTGTGTGCAGTGGTGCATGAGTGAGTGTGTGACAGGTGAGCTGTGACTGATGCATGTGACGGATGCAGTGGGTGTGAGGAGTGTGTGACTGAGTGACTGTGTGTGACGGGTGTGGACTGAGTGACTGGTGAACTGATGTGCGCTGAGTGACGTGTTTGTGGATGAGTGACTTGTAGTGACAGTGGTGTGACTGAGTGCCGTTGTGATAGGAGTGACTGTGTGTGACGGTGACTGTGTGTGACAGGGGGGATGGAGTGCCAGTTGACTAAACGTGACGGTGTGGACTACTGTGTGTGATGAGGGACAGTGTGTGATGAGTGAGCGACAGTGTGTGACCGAGCGACAGTGTGTGACCGAGCGACAGTGTGTGACTGAGCGACAGTGTGTGACTGTGTGTGTGTGTGTGACTGAGTGCGTGTGCGTGACTGAGTGCGTGTGTGTGTGACTGAGTGCGTGACTGACTGAGTGAGAGAGACTGAGTGAGTAAGTGAGTGAGAGAGAGAGACAGAGAGAGAGAGACTGAGTGAGAGAGAGAGACTGCGAGGAGACAGTACTGACCCGCGTGCGTGCCTCTCACCTCCTTGCTTGCTCCCATTCATTTTATTTGAATAAAGCCTACTGTATTTATTTTGGTTACAAATGCATTATTTACATCAGTTATGCACATATATGATGTTTGCAGTACAGTACATGCATTGTAAAGTGGAAAAACGGACAGGCATCTCCGGGACTACTATAGGGGGCTTATCGACGGCCGGAATGGCGTCACGCAGGCCATCACGCTGACAACCGTGTGGAGCTGAACACGCAGCATAGCCCAATACACAGCCCCAGCGCGCGGGGCTTGTTTCTAGAGACTGAAATCACCCCCTTTTCATCCCATCTGTTGCCTCACCATAGAAGTTACGATCGTGATCAGGACCATTAAAGTTTTTATTCATGTAAGTGTATACTACTAATTTTATCTGTCTGTAATACACATTATGGGCCTCATGCAGAGAGCAGCGCTAATAGCAATCTCGCCATTTTCCGGCGAAAATCGAGCTGAAAGCAGCAGAAAAAGGCAAGTTTTAAAAAAAGCGCCATTTTTTTTTTCCCTTGAAATTCGCCGCGCGGCTGGAGAGATCCTAATCTCTCCAGTGTTTTTTTCTGCCGTATGCAGAGACCCGCGAACGCCATCTAGTGGCTGTTCGCGCCAAAAAAATGGCGCGATTTTCTGTTGCCTCACCATAGAAGTTACGATCGTGATCAGGACCATTAAAGTTTTTATTCATGTAAGTGTATACCAATAATTTTATCTGTCTGTAATACACATTATATCTCAATCTTGGTGCGCTTTTGTGTTTTTCTCTTTTTTTCTTGGGACTTGGTATCGCTGTCGGAGTTTTCTGCTGGGATCCACATTGGAGGTGGGGGAAGACACCTTCAACATCAAGAGCTGCAAAAGATTAGAGAGGAACCACCATTCCAGTTTCTTAAAGAGCAAGAGCACGGACTGGACATTTTTTCTATAATTGTAGGGAGACAACTCTTCTGGTGGACAAAATAAGTGAGGAGAATGATGAGAAGAGTGCATTAAGGGTCAAATACACTCTGCAGGAAAAGCACAATCTGACTGTATCCGAGAGCAGCATAAAGAAGATGAGACGCAGCATTGGATGGAAATATGGACGTGTGAGGTTAGTACTGGACAGTACAGGAGGTAAAAGTGTTGTTTAGGAAACTGTACTGTACCGCTAAAATTATTTATTCCTTGTCATTACAGAGCGTACCCCATGATACGGGACGCAAACAAAATCAAAAGAGTGGTCCAGGCCCAGGCATGGATCGACAGTGGGGAAACTTTCCAGGATTGCATCTTCACTGATGAGTCTACTGTGTCGCTGGAGAGATTTGCAAGCTTTGCATTCCACAAAAAAGGCCGCATATTTTGAAGCCGCGGCCAAAACACCCCGTGAAGCTGCATGTGTGGGGTGCCATCTCTAGGCGTGGACCAGGATGCATTGTCATCTTTGAAGGTAAAATATATCAAATATAATGTAGCTTTATGCACTGAACTTTACTAGTGTAGCCTTGCAGTATGCACTGTACTGTACTATTGTGCAGTTTTTTTCAGCACTTTTCTTTTCTTGCTTTAGGAATCATGAATAAAGCTTTCTTCCAAGACAACATTGTCCCTGAGATAGTGCAATATTTCACACGCGAGTTCCCGGATGGTCACCGCTTCTACCAAGACAACGATCCGAAGCACACCGCGTCAACTTCGCATATCCTTGAGCGCGCTATCAACTGGGTGAAGATGCCAGCAGAGTAAGTGCGGTAACCGTGTCTCATTTTTTCCCACTGTTTTTACTGTGTACTGTATCTCTTAAACTAATTGTCCTTTTTTTCCAATGACAGATCGCCAGACTTCAATCCGATCGAAATGGTCTGGCATCAGCTGAAGGACCATGGCACACTATAGCAATAAATGGGCAATCTAAAAAAAAAACAGGCCCAAAATAAAACACACTGCATAGAAACAAACTACATTACAAATGCCAAGAAACCAATTGATTGCCTCATTGATACATCCTGCCATATAATATGGGTATATTTCACCACTATGACAGTCAATGGTCCACCAAAAAAAATAATAAGCACCAAAAATACTACATTAATTTAAAACAATCACCAAAAGAAACACACCAAAAATAAACAACAATTAAAAAGTCAACACCAAAAAATGACATGAAATAAATAAAAGAAAACACCAAAAACATCAAAAAATTCAAAATCAAAACACCAAAATAATAACAGAATTAAAAAACAAAACACCAAAAATAAACAATAACTAAAACAACAATCAACAAACACAAGATTTATACAAAACAATCAACAAAAATACAGTTAAAATAAATAAAAGCAATCATTTGCCAAAAATGCATTGCTTGTCACTGTATTTATCTATACCCTAAAGGGGCATAGATAAAGACATTGCCAATCAATGGACAATCAAAAAATTACAAATTAAAAAATACAATAAATAAACCTGAAAAATAAAAATTCCATACATTTACACTGGCGACACACTTTATTCGAGCTTGGCTAGTCCCACGAATTCGGGTATACCCGGGTGTATTGAGGTTTGTGACTGTTTTCTGCCCGAGTGCATTGAGTTATTTTCCAAGCAGGGATTGAAGCATTTTATTCCCGCTGGCTGCAATACTGCACAGTATATTTATATATACTGCATTACAATTCGTGAATATATGCCATCTGGTAGACACGCGAAGCATTGCAGCCTATTAAATCCTAATCATTATCATTTAACAGATCAGCCGCCCATCAGCCAGGCATGAACCCAGGCTGGGAAGGCAAATGCAACGGGGCTTGTCAGAGGTGAGGAGTGGCGCATTCCAGGTATCTGCCAGGTACATACCGGGTATTTGCTCGAATAAAGTGTGTCAGTGCAGTAATGTTTTTCTTACCTTTAGATATCTTCACACTCCGATTCCTCAGGAAGCTCTCAACCAAAGACGCAATGATCCTCAGCTTCAGGTAAATTCCTTCTTCTTTTCTCCAATCTTCTATTTTTAATCCAATTTGGGGGGAGACGTGTTTCCGTCGGCTTCTTGAGGACAAATGAGATGGAACAGACCTTATATAAGACCTGCGACATCACATTTTACTGTCAATTGACACATCTCCAATCCTATTGGATAGTGTACCATGTGACAGAACCTCTTTTTTTTAAAGGATGTGATGTCATGTAAAGAAAGTGAAGTCAGCAAATCAAGATGGCTGCCATCACAAGGTTTACTCCATCCAATCAGGTTGTGAGATATACCATGTGAGGCATCATGGGAACACATCTCCCCCCAGTTGGATTGCAAAGATTGAAGAAAAGAAGAAGGAACTTAAGTGAAGCTGAGGATCATAGCGTCTTTGGTCGAGAGCTTGGGAATCGGAGGGTGAAGACATCCAAAGGTAAGAAAACATTGAATGTATGTAAATTTTATTTTTCAAGTATTTTGATTGTATGTTAAAAAAAAATCTTTTCTGCTTGTCCATTGATTGTCAATGTATTTATCTATGGCCCTTTAGGGCTGTAGATAAATACAGTGACAAGGAATGCATTTTTTGGCAAATTCTTGCATTAATTTGTTTTAAATATATTTTTGTTGATTGCTGAGTATCAATCTTGTGTTTCTTTGTTGATTGTTTTTGTAATTATTTTTTATTTTTGGTGTTTTGATATTTAATTCTTGTATTTTTTTTGGTGTTTGTTTTTATTTATTTTTTGTATTTTTTGGTGTTTTGATTTTTAATTATGGGATTTATTTTGTGTTTTCTATTTTTTATTTCTGGTATTTGTTTGGTGTTTGCTTTTTAATTATAGTTTATTTTGGTGTGTTTATTTTGGTGATTGGTTTGTTTTTATGTTAAACATTGACTGTCATAGAAGTAAATCACGCCCATATCATGCCAATCAATTGCCAATCATGCCAATCAATGTGTAGAGGGGGTGGAGGGTGGGGGTTGTTGCCCTGGGGAAGGTGGTAAGACCTCCCAGGTGGGAAGGGGAGGGTGGGTTAACCCCTTAATTACTATAGCAGTTACTAATTGCTAAGGTGATTAAGGGGTTAGGGGACATTAGATTGATTTTCTTCTTCTTGTGTTCCTGCCAATGGAGAACATGGGTGAAGAGGATGGTGAAGGGGTAAGTAGAAGTTGTATTTACTTTATGCTGCTGTATATTGTTTTATTCTGAATGGGCAAATGCACAATTATCCATATCAGGATAATAGTAGTTTTGCCCATTACTGTACTGTATGTGTTGGGAGGGTTGTTTATTGGGGGTAGAGGGATTGGGTGAAGGTGGTATTTGGCCTGGGTGGTTAGTGGGAGGGTTAACCCCTTCATTATCTTAGCGGTATTAACCGCTAAAGTAATGATGGGGTAAACCCCCCCCCGCAAGGCCTAAACATGGGCCAAATACCACCTTCACCACCCCCACTACCTACAATAAACCTGGCACTGGTAGTTAACCCCTTCATTGCCTTAGGGGTTTCCTGCTAAGGTAATGAAGCTGCCTGTAAATGCATTTTTCCTGCTAAGGTAATGAAGCTGCCTGTAAATGCATTTTTCATGCATCAGATTGATGCCTGGGGTCTCCGGTGCTGATATTAATGTGTTTCAGCTCCAGAAATTCCCAGTATCAATCCGATGCAGAAAAATGCATTTTATTTTTTCTAAGTCCCTCTCTCACAACCCTTTTCACCAGCTTCTCAACAACTTTTGCTGGTTAGAAGAATCTCAGATAAAATCGAAAATTCCTGAGCCCCGATAAGATAACTGAAGCTACTATTATTGCAGTTTTATGAAAATTGCAATATGGGGCTTCTCACAGGCTACCGCATGGCTTGTTTGGCCAGGAGACTGAAATCGAGATAAAATGCTTTTGCTGCATGATGTAACCAACTTATCAAGGCTTTCTAAATAGCTACTGTACCTTGCGAGAATAGCTCAAAAACTTCGATACGGTGGTTATCAAGGCTTGTAGAATAGGCCTCATAGAATTTGAAGGGAAGGAAAGAACCACATTTCTGACGTGGTTGGTCCACCCATCTGTCTCTTTCAAAACCTCAGACCCTGATAACCTTATGTCTATTCCACTATTTTTTTTTCATTTTCTTACTTTATTAGTCTCTACCAACTCTGTTGGGAAGCTATTCTGTGAATAGAAAAATATTACTAAACACTCACATATTTTATTTAACGGAATGAATACATAGAATTTAGAAGAAAAAACAAGGTTACAATTTATGTTTGGTGCTTGAAGCACAGCAAGATAAAGTGACTTGCTCAAATTCACAAGGAGCTGACAAAATTATTTCTTCCTGGATTCCCTTGCTTCAAGGTCAGTATCATTGTTTTTACAGTCAAATGCCTTTACTCATGGAGCCACTTCCTCCTACAGATTATAACACTAGGTAGTTTGTGTTATTGTGGTATGTGATAAAAATGGTGATTGCAAGAAAATGCAGAATACATTAAAGTTTAAAAATGTACCTAATGTATTTTGATTATGGATAATGAATATTCATTAATAAGTGGACTGTAAAACTAAAAAAATTGCCCAATTGTCGTGTGAAGATCAAAAGTGTCAATCTAGGAATGTTTCTTAGTATCTCAATTGTGCTACATTTTTATTCAGATTCATAAACAATTAATATGTACAGTATAAGCTGTTCCTGTTCTCCCTTGTGCAGTATTTATTGTAAAATCGCAACTAATTTTTACACAGTCCTTGTCTACAATACAGATATTGCACATGATTTATTGTCACATAAGGAGAAACCATTTAAAAGAAAGAAATTAGTCATGTATTGCAGAGAAGCAGCTGTGGTATTTGCTTAGATGTTATATTCAGTTATCTTAAAAACTAATCAAATGCAGAAAATAAATTAAATTGTATACATGTAGCTTGATTGAAAATTAGATTGAAATAAATATAGGCTTGCCAAAATCCTGAATCATTTATTGCTTATTTTGTTAACCAAGGGACTTTAAACCTATGCTTAAAGTTTATTCCACCCCAATCATAAATTATGTGAGAGATCGGCAGGTTGTACTGTACAAAACACTACCTAACATTATAAAAAAAAAATAGATTTTGTCAAAGAGAGAAAGATGTTCATTATTTATTTCTCTTGATACAACTATTTCTAGAGACAACTGTAAAGGAGAAGAACCCCAATTTAAAAGCATTATCTCACTATGACAGATGATATGAAATTTGAAATTAATAATAAATGTTATTATAAACAACCGATAAAATACAGGGCTTTAAAATAACAATTAAATAGAGCATTGATGATCCATTTGGAGTGGTGAAACCCCGGATTACAAACAATACCAAGATACAGTGTAATAATATTAGACACTGTGCCTACGGGTGATCTATATGCAATCAACTACCAAGGAAAACAAGGGTGAAGGATGGAACTATATCTTAAAAACCCTAATTAAAATGCCAGCAGCTAATCCTGAGAGGATAATTTGTGCACAGTGGTTGACCAATTGTTGACAGTACCCAGTGGGTACCCAATTATCCTGAGGGGATAATTTGTGCCCAGTGGTTGACCAATTGTTGATAGTACCCAGTGGGTTAAATTATAACCACCAGGTACAGGTAATTGTCTGTGAGATCAGATGTCCACAAATTTCATGTAGACCAAATAAACCACTAGTAACAAGCAAGTAGGCAAGGATCTTGAGAACAGATAGTTGCCAATATAAGAATTAAGTTGTTATTAACCTTAATAGGTCACTATAATTCAATCGTATAAATACCATGGACAAATGTGTAAACAGGGATCTTAGAACGTTAGATTCAGAGCATGTGGATGTTCCCTAAATAAAGAACACTGTAACTAAATAGTGTGCCATGAATATAACCATGGTTATGTTAAAGCACCTCAAAGGTTGTAATAGTAATATAGCAACTCCCTGAACTGAATACTAAAGTATAATCTATAATTTATGCCGAAATAACCCAAAGGTAGTGCTGTTGTACTCAATCTACAGTGTAGCAAGTACTGAATGAAACTTAGCTACTGTAAACATATAATTCACTGCGATTGATATAGTGGATGGCAAAATTGTAGATAATGTACGTATGTTCGTGATAATATGTTAATAAAGGACCAATGGTGCCCGACTACTATGTTTCCCCTTAGGAATATGCTCTGTGAGACCGTCGTATCTACCCGTGGTGAGCTCTGCGCGTGCACGTGGTCAGATGTGCCGATGTGCGTGTTTCACTGAAGAAAGCTTTGTCAAGGCCAGTAGGAGGGGTTGTCCCATAGGTTGGCGAGGATTTAAATATCAGCGCTAATTGGATATCCCCTTTTTATTATCCCTAACGTTGCCACATGCATGCACAGTTAATAGAAGCAAGCCAGGTAAGTGAAGACAGTCTCAATTCTGTTAGGCAGTCTCTGGAGAGCTTCAACTGATACTAATGTTACATATAGATAGTGAACTTCAAAGTATGTACTGTATCACTAGATAATGGAGTTAATGAAAATTAACACAGCAAACATGTGGTAAGTAGCAGTGGGTTAATAGATTATCAATGTCCAGATTTACACAGACTTGGGATGGAGTTCCCACGCTCTGATTGGCCATGTGTCGCCGGCCATCTTTGTTTTGATGACATCATCTTAAAGGCAATTGAAACTCAGCCATTCTGATTGCTGGCGTCATTGCCTTTAAATGACGTCATCATTTTTTTTTTTTTTTTACAATTCACATGTTTTTCTCGGCCCAATCAGGACCGTGGGAAACATTTGACCAAAATGTGACGTCATAGGCCTATAAAAGCCTATGTCGCCTCATTTTGAAGCCAGACGCTGAGGAGGGAACACCTCCCCACCTAAGAAGAGAAGAAGGGCGTGGCAGAAGAAGATGGAAGAAAACGGAAGAAGACAGAGAAGACCCCAAAGAAGAAAAGAAGACCCCAAGACTGACGGGACGGATTACAAATAGAAGAAAGAAGACACCATTATGAATTGTAAGGGTTTATTTTTTTTATGGTTACCTGTGGATTGGTTCCTGTGCTTCCGGGTCGCCTGGATTTCGGTGAGTGGGCATCTAATGGTAAGTAAACAAAAGAAAAGTGTATTATTTTTACTTTTACAGCAATTTTAATTTTTTTATTCATGTCTTTTATTTTGTCAGTCCCATTTAATGCCCGTGAATGTAACTATTATGTACCTATGGCTATACATACATTCACGGACACTGAATGGGTGTATTATATGTGATTTTTGGATGTAAATGCATTGTTTTTTATGCTCTATTATTGCCCCTGTATGTTATGTATATCTATCTATATGGATAGACATACAGGGATAATAATTGATTGTTTTGCTAATGTTTATGTTCTTTTCATGTACAGTATGGCTAATGTATTTATCAGCTTTATTTTGACATTGGTGTGAATAATGTAATTTGTATTTAGTTACAGGTTATTTTTAATGGCTTCTTTCTGGTAGTTAGATAAGAATGATGGTGGTTACTTTCAATTAGAATTCTTTTGGCAATGGGTTGACTTTAGGAATTGAATAGGGAATTGTATAATTGATTTGTATTGTATTGTAATTGGTTTAGGAAATGGATTAATTGATTGATGGTAATTGTATTGATGTTGCTTAGTTTCTATTTGATTTTCATGATGGCATTGGTGGTTAGGGAACATTGTTCATAGTGTATTTTATTGTTACATATATTTTGCATAGTGTTACATGATGCACAAATTAATTGCATCATGTACACACTCCATGCAATTGTGTGACATTTAATATACATTTGTGTAGCTGCTGGTTTGTTGTTTTATATTTACAATTGCTGCTGGATTTATTGTAACATGCAATGTGGTGATTTTAAGATTAAGAATTCATGTTTTGATTTATGCATGTTTTATGTGTTTCATAATGGGCAAATAATCAATTATCCATATCTGGATAATAGTTTTTTGACACATTATTGTACTATATGTGTTGGGGGGGGGGGGGGGGTTTGATGTATTTAATGTATAGGTCCGGTTTATTTTTTTTACATACAGGGTTCCTTTTGGTTTGCGGGGGACCTCTGGAGACCACCTGCGGTATCCTCGGGCTTCTCATGGGTAACAGGCTGGCGGGTTCACGGGGAACACCTGCGGGGAAGAACCGGTGGCCCCACATCTGTGGGGGCACCGCGGACCCGTAGGGGCCAGCCGTGGGTCCCCAGACCCCCATGGGAACCACCGGAGGCCCCTCAGACACCTGTGGGTCTGACCCGGGGCCCCCCAGACATCCACTGGCCTAACGTGGTGACCCCCTTGTGGCCCACGGTGACCCGCAGAGACCACCTGGTGGATCATGGTGCCTGGCGGAACCCACCAACAGGCCTCCAGACCCTGTGTGAAACATGATTCTGGACACCTGTAGGTCTGTAAGGTGACCCGTCAGGCCCACCGGGACTCCCATGGGCCTGGGGTATGAACCCTGTATGTAAAATAATAAATCATGCATTTATGGGGGGGCAAAGGGGGTGGGTTATGTATTTAATAAATATAATGATGTTTATTGTGGGGCAGTGTATTGTTTTTATTGTGGGTACTGGGGGTGGGGGAAGGGGGTATTGGCCCCAAGGGTATGTGGGTAGGCCTCCTGGCTGGGTAGTGGGTGAGGGTGGTTAGGCCTCACGTGGTGGGGAGTTAGTGGGGGAGGGTATGTAGGCCTCCCGAGTGGTGGGTGAGGGTGGGTTAACCCCTTAATGACTGTAGCGGTTAATAACCACTATGGTGATTAAGTGGTTAGAGGACATTACATTGGATGTTTTTATTCTTGTGTATGTTTTGCAGCATCGGAGGGGGCATGGGCAGGATGAAGATGAGGATGAAGACGGCCTTCATCGTGGCTGCCTGTAAAAGGTAAGTGTAATATGTTTTTACTGTATTTATTGAAAGTTATATGTATTTAAAATGGGCAAATGCATTATTATCCATATGTGGATAATAGTAATTTTGCCCATTACTGTATTGTATGTGTTAGGGGGGTGTATTTAGTTATAAATATTGTTTATTATTTTTGGAGGCGCAACATTGGTACCGCACTCCCGTGGGGACCCCCGCTTGGTGAGCCGGGGACCCCCGGACCCTCGCGGTGTCAGCCGGGACACCTACGCGACCCCCAGGCTCCCTCGGGGACCCCCACGGGGTCATCCGGGGACACCCGCCGGCCTGTTGTATGGGTTTTGCGCATGCAATAATGTAAAGCAATAATTTTTTCTAAGTTCAGCTTTTTTTGCGTCTACCTTTAGCTGACGTGTTCTGATCAATGCAACTTTTGCGTACGCTAAGGTTGCGTTGCTTAGTGCATCCCGCTTAAGGGCAGAATTTAACGCAAACAGGGTAACGAACGAGCAAAGTTTGACTTAGAAAAAATTCCTGATAAAAGTCAGTTTTAGAGCGCAAAGTGCCTGTTTGCGTTGCTTAGTGCATCTGGTTCAGTGCAACATCACGTTCTAAGAGCACTTTGCACTCTAAAAGTGACTTAACGGAGCTTAGTGCATGACCCCCAATGGGTCTTATCATTTTCTACATCAACATAATCAAAATCCATTAGGACTTAAGTGTATGGCAATAGAAACCTTGGCACATAGTTGTAGAGGCGGTGACCGTATTAAACATTTAGCAAAAAGAGAACTATTTTGGATATATGAACTGCAAACTATGATTCCAAAGGGTTTTAATGTAGATTTCAGCATTTTGCCCATTTTGGGTGATAAATTAGTTAATTATAGATTCCTTGCAACATGATCATATGTGCTCATTTTCTATTTTTTCAGTTGGAAGTCTTAATATTATCTAACTGATACTACATACAGTACCGGCAGCTTTTAATTGAACACTTCCCGCACGGCAGGAAGCGTGGTGACGCGGCTTGTTGCGGCGCACTGTGACGTCACAGTCACGTGCGCGCCCGGCTTCCCCGGCTTCCCCGGCTTCCCCGACACCCCTGGAGTTTAAAGTGAGGTAAGCGGGGTGCGGGGAAGCAGAGGGGCAGAGCAGGAGCCGGGTTCGGGGTCGGGAAGGGGGGCTAAAATCCGCCCGAAGTGGAGGGGGGGTGCGTGGAGGAAACGCGGCGGCGCGCGGACTTGACTGGCGCCAGCCGGAGTAGATCCCGGCATGCCACCGGCATTTGTTCAAAAAAAAGCTGCCGCTACTGTAGACTGTTTGGAATTATATATGCAATCTATTATGATTGTGTTAGGTTAGATCATGAATATGAGAAGTATTGATGAAAAAAATTTTTGATGGTCAGATATGATACTGTATATGACATATCCACTATAATTGATTGGGTTTAAGTAATGAACATTAATGTTTTATTTAACCATCAAGAACTATCTATTTAGAACATTGAGATTAATTCATTTATTTTTTGTATTACTTTTGAATATATTTTTCTAATGTGATTAGGGTTTATAGATTTGTTTCGAATTTATATGAATTTATATTTTGTCTCAATTGAGTATAGGGTTCAAATAATTCATTTAAACACTTAGTATTATAGATTCGAAGTATTGAAATTGACCTGTTCCTTTATCTTTGATTAATGATGATATTGTTGACTAATTTTCTAAAGAACACAATAAGTGTATTAATTGGGTGATGATTGGAAATTATCAATTAGGATGCTATGTTTATTTTATAATATTTAGTAGACTATATGTGGGTGTCAGTTTGTGATCATTGTCTGTTCCAAATGAACACATGGATTGGTTTCTGATATTAATTGTTGCTGAATACTGTATATGCATCAGCATAAACAATGTTTGCATCTATTTTTTGGTGTTCTGTGGAACTGGTAAACATGCACTGACACATTTATATGTGTTAGACCTTATATAGGATATCAATGTTAGAAGACTTATTTCAAGCATAAGAATTTATTAAGGGTTAAAAACATATTTGTTTTAAATAATTTGGCAAGTTTAGGTGTTATTTAGATGTACTTTCAATCATGCTTAATTGCTATCACATGTCTATCAGCTGTTGTGATCAATTGAACATGCCCCTGAAGAAGCGGAAGGATCCGTGAAACGCGTAGGGCGGATTTTGCCCCTACTCCCACGGGTGTACAGGCTGTGCAGAGGTTACGTGGTCTCCTTCGTTTTCCATCGTCAGTGATTCCCCATAGACGATATGTCATATCCGGTTTCTGTCCATGTCATCCACACTTCTCGCGAGAGAAGCAGCCGGACATCCAAGAGATTTGGGTCATCCAGAGCAAGGAGAAGGGAAGTAGGACACCTCACTGGGCAGTGTACCACACTGGAGATCTGTGTACCCCAGCGGGACTGGAGGACGAATCGTGGGAACACCGTAGATGGCGGCTGTCAGTGGGAAGTGCCTACCCTTGTGATTTCATCACGTTACACTGCACATGTCCTACTTATATCTTGTGAGTAGGATTCCAATTTTTGTCCAATTTTTGTCCAATTTTTGTCTGTCACCGTGAGGAGAGGAGCTGTTTTTAATCATCATTGTTTTTAATAAATGTCATTTTTGTTCATCTCACCTTCTTGCCTACATTCTTGGGGAACTCACCACTCCCTATATCCCTTAGCCATTGCTGGTTTGTTACAGTATCACACTATGTATTTTTGTTTCCTTTTCTCTTTTATGTGCTACTCATCTCTAATTGGATCCAAGTGACTTTGGACTTTGATAATCATTCATTATGGACACCTAATCAAGGACTTATATCACTGGTATCATTTATTTGTTACATTATCTGATAGTTTATGATGTATTTGATGTTTTGATGCACATTTAGTTCATTCATTTGGCGCTGTTAGGTAACATCTTTTTCCATGTTCATCTGGCTAGGGTAGTCAGAGTTACCTTGTTATTGGCGGCCTTCTCACATTCTCACATCACAATTTTGTTTAGATGTGGTTTATTTTATTATTTTTTTCACTAACTATTTCGGTTTATAATTACTTAGATTAGGCAGCACTACACTTTTATTTTTTCCTTTTTTTACTTAAGTAGAACCACTACTGACTACTTTATGTGTATCTTTTTTACATGTCTCGCGCTCCCACACTCTGTTTTTACGAACAGAGGACAGGGACCATCAGTAAGCTGACGAGGATGCCCTTCACATTGGAAAGGGTAAGTAGAACGGTTTTATTTACTTTATTTATGCTTGCTAATGTTGTGATTAATAATGGGCAAATAATCTATAATCCATATCTGGATAATAGTTATTTTGTCCATTACTGTACTGTATGCGTTTGGTGGGGGAGAGGGAGAGGTATTGATTTAAATGTGGGCCATGTTTTAATTTTTGACATACAGGAATGGTACCTCAGGCCTGCGGGGACCACCTGAGAACCCATGGATGCCCACGGGTACCACCTGAGGACCCATAGGGGAGAACTGCGGGGAAGCCCTGGGGGCCCCACAAATGTGGGGGCCCCTTGGACCCACAGGGACCACCTGAGGGCCCAAGACACCAATGGGAACCACCTGAGTGCCCCCAGATTCCTGTGGGAACCACCTGATCACCACAGACACCTGTGGCGAGACCCGGGGTCCCCCAGACACCCGTTGGGACCACCCGTGGACCACATTGGACCCACGGAGCCTAGCGGGGACCACCCAATGGCCCCCAGACACCCATGGGTAGCCCCTGGGGTGCACTGTGGGGCCTGGGACACCCGCTGGGACCACTGAGGACACCCGCTGGCCTGGGGTATTAATTGTGTGTGTCAATGAATAAATCATGGTTTTCAGTATGGGGGGCACAGGGGGTGTGTTGTGTATTTGCATTTATTAAATATTGTAATGTTTATTGGGGGCCTAGGAGGTGGGTAGTGGGGCTATTGTGTGTATTTTTTTGTATTGTGGGTAGCATGGGTGGGTGAAACGGGCATCGGATTGATGCCAGGGGCTCCGGGGGTGATATTAATGTGTATCAGCTCCAGAGACCCCCGGCATCAATCCGATGCAGGAAAAATGCATTTACAGCCCACTTAATTACCTTAGCGGCTACCCACTAAGGCAATGAAGGGGTTAAACACCTGTGCCAGGCTTATTGTGGGAAGCGGGGGTGGGTGAAGTTGGTAATTAGTCCCTGGTGGATGTTTAGGATCCGATAAGGCCGAAAAAGGCCTTATTTTTTCTAAGTGCCGTCTCGCCGCTCCTCGCAGCTTCTTCCCACCTTCTTGCCAACTTTTTGTGGCAGGACGATAGGGAGAGAAATTCTCCATTCTAGAGCGGTGATCAACTGCGAGAAGCTGATGGGGCTACTAGAATACAGCGAGTTGGAAAAGCTGGTGATGAGCGGTGAAAAAATGGCTTATCGGCAAGCTGGGCGGCGTTTTTTTTGGGGGGGGAAATTGCGATTTTTGGTCTTATCGCCAGCTTATCGGGGTTTACTGAATCTCAGTAGGCAGTTTTAGCGAGAAGCTGGTGATAAGTGGCTTTTATCACTATTTACTGCACGTGGCCCATAGATTATGTTTAATAGTACTTGTAATAAAAATGGTGGGAGATATTAAGTATTTTAATCATTTTAGTACTCCAGAGATTAATGTGACTACATATTGACTTAAAAATACAAAGAAATTGATTTTTTGTCAGGTAAAGACCCTTCCTGTGTCTGCGCTGCTATATAAAGAGGGCTTTATAGGGTGCTATCGTGATCGACCACTAAAAGTGAAATATGGTTAGAAGGTTATAGACCTTGGTGGGCAGTTGCAAAGGGGCTTCAATAATAAACAAGAAACCCTACTGAATCCTGACAGTAGTCAGTTGCAGTCCCTCTGCAACTAGATCGTGGGTGGTCAGTCTAAAAGAAAACCGTAACATTCTTGAAATATCCCTTGTGCGTCACAGAGAGAGGTGACAGATAGGTCGCCACTTAGTTGGAGGGCGTTATTAAAAATTAGGATATAATGAGATGACAGATATTGAATAATAATGTTTAGATATTCGTACTCGTTGCAAGGAGATGGATGCAATATGGTCACTTTATCTAATATGGTCAAATGCCTGAGGTTTAGGAAGTTGCACAAAATTAGGAGCAAGTTGGTCAAGAAAACTCGCCTAACTCTATTGATATATATTGCTTCTGTTTAAGTTTTAGAGAAATTAGGTTATGAGCATGTTTCTGTATTCAGTCACACTTTTAAACGTCACAAGAGGAGTTTTTTCTTCTAAGTCGTAAAACTGTCAAACCAGTGGTTGGTCTTATTGTTTTCTAAATGAATGGGAGTTAGAATATAAAGCCCTCCCTGTTAATTTTGTTATAATTCAGCAAGGGTGTGTTTTGGGATGACACAAGTGAGTTTATATCTTTCTTTTGCCATTGACTTCTGGGAAACATCTATAACATACATTATGGTAACGTACTGTATAAGGATTTCTGTTTTATCCTTTTATTTTACTTAACTTGTTTGCATTTATTGCAATTGTATGTTCTTGTAATAATCTTTTTCTGTAATTTAAGCATTGTCTTTTTGTATGTTAGAGCCACACTTTAATAACTGATGCTTTGGATTCTGATTAAACTCTTTGCATGCTTGGTAGAGTAAAGTACATTTTCCGGACACATTTTGCTAAAACATATTTGTGTGTCAGATAAACAGTTCAGAGGTGGATGTCACTTGCAGTACATTCAGGCCCCAACTTCCTCCAGTCTGTATAGGAGGGGGTCCCTCAGAGTCCACTTAACTAACAGTCCATTCAATCATATCAGGTTAATCAAGCAAAAACTTTTATTAAGTAAATATTTTTTCTTTTTAACCTATAATAGTACAGCAGTAACACACAGCCTAACCAACCCACAGCTTAACCTTGCAACAAATGGCTTTAGCTTAATACTGCACCTTTATTTATTCTCATCCTTGTCTCCTCCTCCTCGGTCACTGATCGCGGATTACGTTTTTTTTTCGTTCAAATTATTAATCTATAGCGCAAATTGTAAGTGATTGCCCTTTTTGAGAATGAGCATTGATATCTGCAGACCAAATTAAGCAGCCGATCCAAGGCGCATCAAAATCCGCAAATAGAATTCATCCATTTCTAGCCATTACCACTCTGGCTGATCCAGGAACTGCCTCTGGATTGAGCAATTAGTAACAAGTATGAATACAATTTAGAGTATTGGTCCATTTATACCATGTTCCCTCTGCCTGGCTTTTCAGAGGAAAATCGCAAATCGATTAAACGATACACACCACATCAATTGTAAACTTGAGTCAGCAGTTCCCAAAGGCATGCCAATTGTTAATAGCAGTGAGTACATTTTAGATGCTGATTAGGCTTAAAGTAAACAAAGCAGGAGATTTAGAAATTAAACAGTATAAAGATTTACAGTGCATTGCTGTTTTTACATATCTATGGCCATCCCAACACATTTCATATATGGTTTATACAGTATAGTTGTTGCATTTTTCAACCCAAATATTCATGCGTATTAATTAACCTCTTCACTAGTTCATCTTTGTTAGCTGGCTTCACACAGTTGCACAGATGATGTTTTTATGCATGCAACAACAGTGCGATGTGGTTCAAATCAGGAAATATATAAGTAGTGATAGAAATACAGTTATGGGTATGAATAACAGAAGACACACAGCAGAACATACAGTATACAAATGGTATAGTTTTGTATTGTAATACTAGTGTTACAAGTGCTCAATGCAGTAACTTACTCTGGGGGTGTTCTGATCCAGTTGATTCCATTGTCCTTTATGAAGGTTGCAAATGCACTGTGTATTGGGTAATTATCCAGATGGGAAGTGTTCATAAATGTAAGGTGCTACCACCCGATCTAAAATGACCCTTTTGAAGTAGGCTTTATCCATGATACCTGGAGACACAATAAAAATGGTACACTGTTACAGTTGATGGGAAAAGGGACAAGATCAGCTCAAAGTATAGTTACTGTTCAGAACACTGAAACAGAAGTGAGGTAACCTTAAATAATGACAATAGATCCAGGGTTGAGCCTTGATAATGACCCCATACATAAACCTTTAGTAAATGTTTAGGTCTTGGCTTCCGTGATAAATACTTTTATTTAGCAGACTACCATATTAGAAAATGTTCCCAGAGTGACAGAAATCTTCACTATTCTCATCATAAAGGCAATTGCTCAGTCCCCATTCAGTTACTCTGGCCTACTTTCCCTTGCCTACTTTCCATTACTCTCACTTTATTGTTGTTTTATTTTTTTATTTTTAATAAATGTTTTTAGAAAAATACAAGAAATACAAAAAAATACAAAAAATAATTTGTTGAGAAGTGAAAAACATTTTTTTTTTTCAAATTATAGTTAATCATATTTATATTAAGTTTGTCACATCTTTGGGTAGATTTATCATTTTGTTCTAGTTCCTGGCTGCGGTAATGATTTTTTTTTAATCAATATACCAAATTGCATGTAATTTAGTTCCTCAATCATGCAAAATAATAATGCATGATGCATGATGAATAAAATCATGCATTTAATAATTATGACTCTTTACTTATAATACTTTAGATGAATCATGTTTTTCTAGTTCAAGACTGGTTGTTGTTTCAAATTACAGTAAATGCAATATGTCTAATTGCATTTAATGGAATTCAGTCATAGACATATTAAATAACTACTACAGTACTAGTTACTTTATTGCAAAAATTCTATATTATTATTATTAGTAATCAATTACTGTATGTTAAAAACCAAAGAAGAAGAAAAAGCAGCACGTTCAACCTATGTTAAATTGTAATTCATGAAAACATGATTTGAAGTTATTATGATTAATTCTGAAGATGAATCGTGGGACCTGCCTGTTGACCCCTCACTCTCCAATTATTATTTTTTTGTCAGCCTTATATTTTTTTATCTTGGTAAAATCATATTAGGTACTGTAGGAGTCTGACATTAGATTAATCATGAAGTATTTGATTGGATTTTAATGATATTTTCTCTCTCTCTGCCAAGCCAAGCACTGTGACAACTGCCAACCTATATGTTACATAATGGTGGCTGGTGGCAAGCCTGCAGTGCCAGTCAGGTGTTACACTGGCGACACACTTTATTCGAGCTCGGCTAGTCCCACGAATTCGGGTATACCCGGGTGTATTGAGGTTTGTGACTGTTTTCTGCCCGAGTGCATTGAGGTATTTTCCAGACAGGGATTGAAGCATTTTATTCCCGCTGGCTGCAATACTGCACAGTATATATATATATATATATATATATATACTGCATTACAATTCATGAATTTATGCCATCTGGTAGACACGCGAAGCATTGCAGCCTATTAAATCCTAATCATTATCATTTAACAGATCAGCCGCCCGTCAGCCAGGCATGAACCCAGGCTGGGAAGGCAAACACAACGGGGCTTGTCAGAGGTGAGGAGCGGCGCATTCCAGGTATCTGCCAGGTACATACTGGATATTTGCTCGAATAAAGTGTGTCGGTGCAGTAATTCCAAGTTATCCTAGATATTATGTTATATCACTGTATTTCATAGCACAGCAAGTTTGGTGCTGGTTTGTTTGGGCTCCCACGACATGGTCGGTCAAATATATATATATTTAATATCATTCATGGTGCCATATCTGTACTTTTTGTTTTTTCTATAGCAATGAGATCATTATAACGATGATGATTGATGATGGTCGTGGCACTGGTGGTGGTGGTGATTGAAAACAAAAGCCACTGACAACAGTGATGGTGGCAAGTTTGTCCGTGGTCCATTATGCAACCGCAAAGCTTACGAGTTTAATTTATGTTAGACAGTCATCCTGACAAACTCTATTAAAAGTTCTGATATTTACTTATTGTTGTTACCTAATGGAATTTACTAATAAATAATATACTGATACAGAGTCAGAGACTCATTGCTACTGTAACGGGTATTCCACCCCACCCAATCGCATATATAGTGTGGGTGAGTAGAACATGCGGTGTTACCGGTGTGGTGCGTATACCTGCAGGCTCACAGGAGGTCTGAGCCTCCGCTAGTGAGAGCCTGGGGTGAATCCTCTGGAACGGTTCTTCTTTCAGCGCCTCCACCTATGTAGGATTCTATGGAAATGTAGAATGACCCTAACATAGGAACCCACTCAGAAACCACATACACCAGTATTATGGATAACAGGTTTACTGAATGAACAAACACTTTACTAACACACATATAAGACATTACACAACATCATAACCTTATGCTATAACCGTATCACCTTCTGCCCAATGTCTGGTGTTCCCACCCAGTGTCTGGTAATCCCCACCCAATGTCCCGTACTCCTACGGAGGTCGTGGGTGACTGCGCAGTCACTAAGAACTACTAGGCCTGTTGGTGCACATAGGATTCAAAGTTACCTGCCGAGCACTCCGGTGCTCGGGCCTGCAACAATCTTCTCAAAGGGTCAGACGTGCGATGCATCCGTCTGATCCTATCCAGGTGATATTCTCCAGAACCCCAACATGGGTCCAACCGCTTCACGGGAACAGCAACCGCCGCTGAATCCCTATCTCTCTAACGGGCAGTAGCGTGACAGGAACCCTAACCTTGGGCCTGTCCCTGATGTACCGCAACCTGAGATGACTTGGGGAAAACTCCTAGGGCCTGCGGGGTTAATAACCTACCCCCCTCCCCTACTACCCCAAGTCCAGAAACCTCGCTAACCACTAGCTCCTAACTCGCTAGTACTACCAGCCTGCAGCAGACACACAGCTCTCACAGTCAGCCTGCAGACTCCCACACACGCTGCACACACTGCGCCCAGTACATGCAGTGACAAGACACACACAGTCCTATTTGCCAGTGCACACAGCATTACCCGCTGTGGCACTGCAAAACCTGCACCGTACACACCTAAGGGTGACCTCCCTATCTAGGGCCGTCCCTTATAAATTACCCACTAACCTGGTGGGGAGTTGGGGCCTACCTGGGATGTAGGAGACCTTACGCGATGCAGGAGCTTCACTCACTCCCTGCACCCTTCCTTCCCCTTCAGCTCCGCTGCTCCAACTAACTGTGTAGCTCTCTGCCCGCGAAATGTATCCAATCTATCCAGGGCAGTCCTGCAGCCCTATTGGCTCCTATGAGGCACCTGGTGCCTCCCTCGCTAGGCACTATGGGAATTGTAGTCCCGGGGCACTTACAATAACATTGGGGCCGCATGCACGCCCTCCCTCTGCCTACACTAATGCTTAATGGCCGCCGCAACCTTTCCGGCGCCTTCCCTGCCCTCACGCAACTGTTCCCTGCCTATCGCAGCCTCCCTGCGCATGCGCGAGCTATCTGGGCCACCGGGGACCTACTGCGCATGCGCGAACCGGCGCAACATGGCGGCGCCCTTACAACCCGGCTCCGAGAGCGCCGGGAGCCCTCTAAAGCGCGTGCGGCCTTGGCAACCGGCCGCACGCGTCCCTGGCAACCCCCGAGCCGGGGCCTGACCGCCCTCACCCCTGAGATCGCCGCGCGGTGCCGCCATTTGACTCGGCTGCACCCGCGATCGTCAGTAAGGTGAGGGGGGTGCTGACAGGCTGGGGAGACCTGGCTACACTACTAAGACCAGTACCAGTGGACAATGCATTGATTCACACAGATACAATACTCAAACAAGTGCTGATTTTGGGACCTATTCTAGTACTGTAGCTCCAAATTTTGACAAACTGCTTCTAAAGTGATGCTGTTTTGTAAGCATTATCACATGTCCAATCTGTGTCTGAAAGGTTTTATTAGAAGCGATTTAATTCCGGTTGTGCAAATCCGTACGGAATGACCAAACTCACATTTATTGCAAACTAACTATTCCAGTAGCTTTGAAAAGTGCAAAATGCTAAACTTTTTCACACAACTCATTTTATTTTCTCTACATGTTAGAGAGTGTAAGGGGTGTGAGGAGGGCGAGGGGGCTTCCAAGTTAGGGTCTCATACAGTAAGCAGCGATATGCCACTTATCGCCAGCTTCTCGCCAAAAAAGCCTACTGCGATTCAGTAAGCTGGCGATAAGAGCAGAAATTGATGATTTTTTTTCCTGAAAAAAAAAACAGCAGACGTGCGGCGATAAGCTACTTTTCGGCACTGATCGCCAGTTTTACAAACACGCTCAATTTTATAAGCCCTGATCAGCTTATCGCGGCTGATCGACACTGTCATATCCCTTAATGATAAATGTAGCTTTCAACATAATACCCTGTCAGTTGAAAGTGAAAATAGATGAGCAGATTCTCCTGAGATAGCTAAATTGCCCATATGGTATATTTTTGAAACCACATTTGATGGTGGATTTGCTTCTAAATAGCCTACTATTTGTTTTAATATAAGTTTTTGAAATAATTGTAATAATAAATAACAAAATCCTTTTCTGTCACAAACTGCGGAAAACCTGAGTAAACAACTGTGATGTTTAGTGTTGTCTAATCATTTTCTATAAGAAAAAAACCTTCTAATTCAAATAGTTTTGCCTAAGTCATAATACAGTAAAAAGAGAATAAGAAGATTAATATTAAATTTAGGTGCCAACACGATCCATTACTGGCAGAAGAAACTGTTACCAGGCATTAGTGTAGAGCAGTGTTGCAGCAAGGACATTTTGTCCCTGAGGAATTATTCGGAGAGTGATAAAAGTCTAGCTTAAGCTTGGTAGACTCTATACTGCATCCTTATAGTCTCTCAATCAATATGTAGAGCAAAAGAGAAATACAATGTAAAGAGAAAAAAGGAGAATATGTATACAGAGATTACATAACAAATATGGAAACAAAAACAATTAAAGAAAGACACCAAAGCTGTTGCCACAAATGAATTTTATCAGTATTACAATATTAAAGGATTTTATTTTTAAAAGTGTTTTTCCCCACTGCTTCATCATTCACTTAAAATTAATATGTCTTCGAAATGGCTAAACTGTGTTGATTACCTCCATGACTACAAGATGTCAAATTTTGTGAAAGCACAGTATGCAAATAATTTGGATGACAGGTACAATGTATTTCACAGAAATGTAAATTGTGCACCATAACATTTTAAATGTTGTATAAATGAAAGCTGTGATTGTGCAAATGTGACAATGTACCTATCATAAAAATCATTTATCAATATTGTTAAGTGACCCTTTAAAATTAGTATCAATATTACTGAAGTTACTTTGCATGTGATGCCAGAAGTCCCCTGCCCATGTAAATGATTTGTGTCTTTGGGAAGGATCACATACTGTTTGAATGGGATTTTCAAAATGGACTCTTGAGGATTGCAAACATTTTGATCAACTATAATTATACAAGCATCTGTTTCTTCAAAGGTATAATAATTAAAATTGTCAGCTATTGTTGGAAATGTAACATTTTATTGTTAATTGTCTGGTGATTTTGATTGCTTTCTATAGAATAGAACCACAAATTCACACAATTTCTCAATACAGTATCTATAAATTACTTAATGAATGCACTCTCTCTTTAAAGTTGATTAACAATTCAAGAAAGGCTTGGGAAAAAATACTGAACACAAATATACTACTGTATGTGATTTAGATAGTGTCAATTACAAGGAATAGGTGAAAGGTTATTGTATTCACTGTAATTCTAGGAGATAATCAGTAGAACACAGAATATATTAAATGACTATTAATTTAACCCATTTAGCTGCAGTCAATATAAGTCTTACAGTAACTAATGACTAGTTGTGTGTGCTTATAAAAAAATGAAGCACTAAATCTGTCAGTAAACACAGGGAACTTGGTCTAAATATTAAATATTTCATGTTGCTTTTTGCTCTTTCCCCCCCCATTTTATACATTGTTTTGGAAAATGTAGCAATGACATTATATGAACTATGTACAGTGAAAGCTGTTTTTGTATCAAACCATGAAACAAAGATATGTTTTTTTCAACGCATGTTTAATGTGTAGGCTTACTTTTACAGTATGTATACTAGCCAGGGCTGTAACCACAGAGTTAAGTGTGTCTTCTCAGAGATTTTGTTGTGTGCCTATAAAAGTTGATGATGAATCATCCATCTGAAGCAGATTAAAATGTTGTAAGTTAGTACTGCTTGCTTGTCAATGATTGAGCTCTCCCCACATGGATAACCAACACTTACAAGACTAACTATCCCTGTAATTTATTGCTGAAGATTCGAGCAATAATGTTTTGCCTTTTGGCAGTGAAATAATGTAGCTAAAATTCTAGTAGCCTTAATGGTCCTGGACCATAGAATTGTAGGGTTTGATAATTATTAGGGGACCAACATGAGAGGTTTTTTTTATCAATTATATAATTCATATAATTATAATTCATAGAGCTTTCTCTACCTCATAAATCTCTTCTTCAAGTGTGCTTTAAGACCGAAGTTTAAGAACCAAGTTAATTTCATATACAGTATAAAGAAATGTTGCCACGCCATCTTCTTGCTGTCAAATCAATGTGACAGGCCTTATATAGGGCCTGTGATGTCACATTTGACAGACCCATTGGACATAAACCAATCAGATTGGTGGATGTATTGTATTGTTTGTCTTTATTTATATAGCACCATAAATGTACATAGCGCTTCACAGTAGTAATACATGTTGTAATCATATAAATAACAAATAATATATACAGTATAACAGGTCATGGAAATAAGTGCTTCATACATAAAAGTAACATTAAGGAAGAGGTTTACCTGCTCCGATGAGCTTTAAATCTAATTGTACCATGTGTCTAGGCATCATGTTTGGCAGGGAATTACTTCTCTACCAAACTTGACGGAATTACATTGTACATCCCCCAATCTGATTGAATATGAGTGGGTAGTTGAAAAAAAAATTGTAGTCTCTATCAGTTCCGTATTCACAGAGCCACATGTCAAGAAGGGATGAATTTTGTATTAATTTGTCGAACTTTTTTGGAAATAACTTTATTATGGTTATCACTTGAGGAGCTGACGCCAACTGATTTATCCAGAGCAGGGTTCATAACCAGATTTAAGACTCCACACAGAATTATTTTCTTCTTACATTTCTTCTCCTCTCCTTCCCTTTTACAGCATCTTAATCTTTAAGTGCATATAAACTGACATTTAAATACATGTGATTGTGCAGTTATATATATACAGTATATAACCACAAAGAATGTTACAAATATAATAGCCCTAAGTAAACTTTGATCCATAAATTTAATATCTGATCCAGTATATTGTCTGCAAAGAAAAATAGGTAACTTGAAATATAGTCGAACTAGATGTCTCACTTGTCAATTTTTATTGACAAAGAAAGAATTTGGGAGCCATTCTAGCAGTGAGACTTTTTCAGTTAACATCTCTAATATCATCATCCACTTTGAGAATGTGTCAATGTTGTTTTAAGATGTCACATGCCAGATGCCATTGGTTGGTATATGTGGAGATAAAGCGTATCGATTTCTGTTCTGGTCATTTCATCTTATCCTTCAAAAGGTCTACACGTGGCATGTACTTCGTTCTTTTGTATGCTGTCTTTACCATCTTCTTGCTGTAGCCTCTATACATATATATTTTGTGGGGGCTCAGGGGTTCCTAAAAAGAGCTTGCTGGGGTTCTGTGTGTTGTTTGTAGCCTCTATCAAGAAACCATATCGACAAAATAGGTAACTTGAAATATAGTCGAACTAGATGTCTCACTTGTCAATTTTTATTGACAAAGAAAGAATTTGGGAGCAAACCTACATGACACCTTGGTACTGTACATAGCCATTTTACTAAACTGTCTGCTAGCACTTGACTACCACCCAAACCAGTGAGGTCCTATAATTGACAGAGGTGTAAGGTGTGTAAATATATCAGAGTTACCAAGGAATTTACCAATTGGGACGACTCAAGGGTTTTAAGATCCGCAAATTCATCAGTTGCTTAAACTCAGGGGTCATCTAATTGGGGGTTTGTATCTGTGGGGAAAAGTATGTGGGTAAAACAAGGAGACTATTCAAACAAAGAGTCCTCGAACACATTGGCACGATATGAAACTAAGTGGACACCCCAATAGAAAGGCATATCAACTTCTGCCAAAGCGGTGATTTAAATGCAATACACTTTATTGGCATTGACCAATTTTCACCTGGACTCAGGAAAGGCAATTGGGATGCTGACCTGCTAAAGATTGAGGCAAGATGGATCTACTGTATATGCTCAAAACGTTATCACCGAAGGGCCTAAATGAAGGCTTTGTATTCACACCTTTCATATAGAAGCATCGTAGTATCTAACTGCCCTCCTAATCATAGTATTCAACATACTCTGAATTTATCTGATTTTATCTGGACTTCGAAGTGTTTTCTTCCATAATGCGAATGATATATTTTCTCTGCATCAACTCTGACAGCCCTGAGGTTTTTTTTTTTTGCACAATCCCGTAATCCTTTTCATTTTACGACTATTTTATCTATCAATCATTAAATTGTGGATATCTGGAATCCAGAAAGCCTCTTGGATTATATCCATCCTTGTAGCAGTTGAATTATATTTATTCATTATGAGCCACTGCTACATAGTATCCACTGATTTATATATTACTATATCCCACCATAGGATAGATACCTAATAGGTCTCTGCTCTAGGAAAACCCTATCCCCCCAGCCCACTCCTCCCACAGCTTATAGTTCTACTATGAAGAGGAAGACAACAGAGAGATCTCCCACATATCCCTTTTACCACTGCACAGACAGGCTAATAAAGTAGGTAACAAGGATGTACTGCTTCTTGATATGAATAGGAGTGAACTATAGGGGGGACCCTGGTAATCGCACCCTGTACTAGGAGTGATCAATTACCTAAAACCGCCTTAGGCAAAACAATAAACTTTTATTAAACATATATATACACATAATGACGACGCAAAAATCAGTGAGTAATAAAATAACTAAAACACAGGTACGGGTATACACAGGAGGTAAATAATAGATTAATATCTATAATTCTTATTAATAAATGGACCCTCCTGATAGATAGCTCCGATAGGAGAGGTATGCGGTGGGGATAGTAATGCCTGGTAACGTATGTATAGCAGATAATGCTAGCAAAAGCCATGGCAAAATCCACCACCTGGATCAAGGAGAGGGTGGAGTATTAGTGTGTATACTGGCACTGATATAGCAATGCCAAAGATAGGTGCCTCAGTCTGTGTCAATCGGTGGTAGTGTATGGAGTGCCATGGTCAGTGTGACTGCATGTGGTAGTGTTCAGATAGTTACACCGCCACCATAATATGATGCGCAGCCCACACTCTTGAACCCACAGTTGACGGCTAGGGCCTGTGTAATACACTGTTAGGCTAAATCGCTGAAAATAGCCCAACCTCCAGTACACAAACTAGCACAAACTTGCACACCTCCCTCCCCAGTAACGGAGCGATCTCACCCGTGACCTCCGACGTCAACGCGATGACGTCATCCCATTTTGCCATTGCTTTTGCTAGCATTATCTGCTATACATACGTTACCAGGCATTACTATCCCCACCGCATACCTCTCCTATCGGAGCTATCTATCAGGAGGGTTCATTTATTAATAAGAATTATAGATATTAATCTATTATTTACCTCCTGTGTATACCCGTACCTGTGTTTTAGTTGTTTTATTACCCACTGATTTTTGCGTCGTCATTATGTGTATATATATGTTTAATAAAAGTTTATTGTTTTGCCTAAGGCGGTTTTAGGTAATTGATCACTCCTAGTACAGGGTGCAATTACCAGGGTCCCCCCTATAGTTCACTCCTATTCATATCAAGAAGCAGTACATCCTTGTTACCTACTTTATTAGCCTGTCTGTGCAGTGGTAAAAGGGATCTGTGGGAGATCTCTCTGTTGTCTTCCTTTTTACTTGCTATGCCAGTACCATCCCTTTGCACCGGCTATACTATCTGCTATCTGGTGAGCGGTATACTATTAGTTAGTTCTACTATGAACTAATCTATTTTCATTGTTGGTGTTTTTAGTCATGATCCTGACAACAGGTCACACTGCATTACCTTATTTCTTCGAATCGTGAACTACCTGGATAGTGTTTGAGTGACCTGAACATTGCAACTACTATTGCCACACTGCATTACCCTCTGGTATATGCTATACAATTATTACAAAGAATGGGGACAGTATTTTCCTGAGTAATAACTTATAATCAGTTTACTATTTGGTTAAATGAATGTTCTCAAGGGACACTAGCCTGAGACGTGCAGCAGTAGTCTCCACACATACACCATTGGCACATAATGGGTACATCAGAGGTTAATAGGACGAACACAGTATCAATTAGCACAGCTATAAAAACCTACACAGGTTCAATGGTACACTTCCTCTAACTAGGTGCCTTGAGAAAGCTTTCTATCGTGAAATGCGTGCGTCGGCATCACGTGAAAAGGTAAACAATACTGTTGCAACTCTCTGTCTGTGTTTTCAACTCCGCTATACTCTAATAGACTCAATGGTCTGAGGATGCCTTAAGAGGGGATTAGCTAGCACCATTTGACAAAAGTGTCACTGTTATGGATCTCTAGTTCCATTTACGGAGTCTGTACCTGGCTTCTTATCCCTTGCTGTTTATACTGGGTGATCTTTCACCTCGATCAATACAGTCTGGGACACATTTTATCACCGCTTGAGATGTAGAGGGTACTGATCCCTATTATTGCAATAGTATATCCCAAAGTGCTATGTGTTAGTTCTACAGTCATCTACCTTGATAACCTTGGTACTAATATCAGCAACCAGTGCCGTCTTAACGCATGGGCACGCTGGGCAGTTGCCCGGGGGCTCCACGAGCATAGGGGCCCCATGCTGATCTATGCACAGACCAGAATTTAACACTAATTTTCCGATCACCCGCCTCAACATTCAAATCTCCCGCTAATACGGTAGAAGGAGAAAAATTATGACTTGTAGTGGAGAGTTTACATGTCTGCATTCGCAAGAGAAATTTTGCAGGGCCCAGTGCACTGCTTTGCCCGGGGGCCTACAAAGTAACTGGCACTACCAAGGATCTCAATCAATATAGATGCCTGCGGAACATGTGCACAAGGCAAACAAGGCATGCAAAAGCACAACATTACTCTGGCAATCTCCACCAGAATACATCAAACCCAGCTAACTTCTGGAAGGTTATCAACAATATATTCCAGCCTTCTATCCATCAATATCCAAGTAATATCACTAAGGGGGCTAATACCCTTACAAACCTCACTGACATTGCAAACGCATGCGATGGGTTGGAAATGTCTCTGATTTACCATCTCTTGCAAGTATATTTTTTATATATTTATTGTCCACAGGCAATTAATCCTTTCATATATTGATTTATAAATGGTTATATGTGTTTTATAGGTGTCATTTTGTTGTGGGGTTTTTGTTTGTATTATGTTTAGTCAGTCAATTGTCGTTTGTATGTAACTGATTGGAAGGCTGGGCTATTTTACCCAGATGGTGATTCTCATTGGTTGAGGTACTAACCTACATAGGTATTTAAACATCACCATGAGATCACATGACCAAACCCTGAAGAAGTGTAATTTGACACGAAACGCGTAGGTGACATCATACGCAGCGATGTTACGTCTGTGACGATGGACTTCCGTGCTGCAGCCTTATGACACCACAAGGATGCCGTTAGGAGGATTTTGAGTATCAAGGTCTTTGTTATATTATCCTTGCAGTCTTGGACTCTCTCTCTTTTATACCAACTAGGGAATACTCCTGATGTGAGGTTTGGGTGTCAGCTCCGATCCTTAGTGTGTCACGGGCGTTTTTTGATCTATGTGGTCTAAATCTTAATGTAGTGTCATTTGGCCTTCATTTTGGCACATTTTTTGTGATATTTTATGTTTTATTTTATAAAGATTTATGTACTAATTTTGGTCTTTTTCGTTTTTCTTTCCATGCGCTCCTATTTTTGTGTTTGATGTGCTGAGTGTGCCCCGCTGATCACGGGAGACTGGGAGCTGCAGGGGAGACTTGAAAGTCGAGGGAGAGCATTTGGAGGGACAGCGCGCACAATTCCCCTTTATTGCAAACGCATTCAATGATTACTTTGTGGGGTGTGCTACTAACTTATTAGCGAAACGCAACACAAACCACAAACCTGAATCTCATCCTGGGAGTACCTATATAGCCCCACCCCCTCCAAACACTGCCCACAATTTTCAATTTGGCCCAGTATCCGCAGGGGAGATACAAGCGCTCCTGAAATTAAAACTAAGCAGCCAATGTGGACCTGACTTACTACAATCTAGGTTCCTAAGGCCTTGGCCATGTTTGGCGCTTGCTCGCTCTCGCTTGCTGCCGCTCGCTCTACCAGGAGCTTTTTGCTGTCCTTATAGAGGAGACAGCAAGCGCTTGGGAGGCGGGTATCACTGTGTGTGTGTGTGTCACTTGGTAGCTGTCAGTATGTGTGTGTCACTGGGGAACATGTGTGTGTGTGTGTGTGTGTGTGTGTGTGTGTGTGTGTGTGTGTGTGTGTGTGTGTGTGTGTGTGGTAGACAATCGATACCCGATTAGGAAGAATGCCCTTTAAATGAGGATCACATCTGAGAATTCCCCAGTGATTGCTCACTATCTTCTGAATAGCTTTATAAGACTGATTGTAGGTGGTAATAAATCTCAAACTGGATTTCACAGTATTGTCCGCAATCACTGGTGAATTATAACCCAGACGAGATGTGACCTGCCTATTCCTAGATGTCTGCAACATTTTGGATCTATCAAGAGAACTAACTTTCTTGAAAGATTCAGAAACTAATTTGTTATCATAACCTTTTTGTATAAATTTGAGGCTGAGTTGTTCAGACTGCTGGACAAAATCAGTATCTCTGGAGCAGTTTCTCCTGATTCTGTGAAACTGCCCCAGAGGAATGTTGTGTAACCACTGCTTTCGATGATTGCTGGACGCATGGACATAATTATTTACAGAGACTTCTTTAAAATGGGTGGATGTGATAATATTAAGATTTTCATCTGTTGTAAGTAATAGATCCAGAAAAACTATGGAGGTGGCATCTATATTAAATGTGAATTTCAATCCCAAAGGATTGTCATCCAATGATTTGAGAATATCAAATAGTTGGGCCTCCTCTCCATCCCAGATGAAAATCATATCATCTATGAAACGGCCATAGTACACGAGGCCCGCTCCAAGATGTTTATTCTGCCACACAAATCTCTCCTCCCAGAATCCCATGAAGAGATTTGCATAGCTGGGAGCGAACCTCGTGCCCATAGCCGTTCCACAGATCTGTAAATGAAAAACCTCCTCAAACAAAAAATAATTGTGATTTAAAATAAATTTAACACAATCCAAAATAAATACCTTGTGTTTCCTTGGGATGCACAAGTCCCTGTCAAGCCAATATTTCAATGCTTCAATACCCGTGGCATGGTCAATGCAGGTATATAATGAGGCCACATCGCATGTGGCCCACAAATATGTGGACTTCCACTTGATGCCAGAGGTGGCCTCGATGACATGGAGCGTGTCCCTAATATGTAACCTTAGCTGAGCTACGTATGGTTGGAGATGATAATCCACATATTGGGACAAGCTCGACATCATCGACTCCACCCCAGAAACAATGGGGATTGACCAGGGACTTGTGCACCTTAGGCAAATGGTAAAATATAGGTGTACGAGGATGGGGATTAAATAAAAATTTAAACTCCGTTTTGGAGATAATATCCTGGGTGAGTGCTATAGAAAGAAGCTCTTTTAAATCATTTTGATAACCCAAGACCGGGTCAGACTCAAGTGTAACATAGGAGGCTTGGTCACCCAGGAGTCTGCGTGCCTCTAATAGGTACGCAGAAGTGTCCTGGATGATCACTCCTCCCCCCTTGTCTGCCTGCCTGATGACAATTAAGGGATTTACTTTAAGTTGATTTAATGCGTCCAGTTCACCTTGACTAAGATTTTTATTTTTTTTAGGTTTTTTACAGCATAATGCCTCAAAGTCCTGCAGTACTAAACTATAGAAGGCTTCAATGAATCCTCCCTTAGACTGGTAGGGAAAAAAAACGATTTGGGTCTAAAGGATGAATGTACAATTTTTAAATCCTCCTCCAAATCAAAATTATTTTCAGTGGGATGTAAAGACAAATTTAGAAAATCAGTGCAATCCTGTGATGCATTCAAGACACCTTCTGATTCCCCCAACAGTGAAGAGAGGGCTTCTAAATGAACATGATCCTGTGTATTTAATAGATCAGCCTCTTTATTGTATCTAATGTTAGTTTCTTGTATATTATAATGTCTTTTTAAAGTGATTTTCCTAATGAAACTATTAAGATCTACAAACAGCTGGAAGGCATTAGGGCCCGTATTCGGAGCAAATGACAGCCCCCTCTCCAATAGAGATATATCATAAATCGATAATTTTTTAGAAGATAGATTAAATATAGAACTGTTACCCTCATTGGGGGATATTAATCTTCTTCTGTTCTCCTTCTTCCCCTGTTGGACTCTCCCCGCTCTAACTCCTCTCCTCCTCTTTTTCCCAGACTCTGGGATTTGTTGGGAACCTCTCGGTCCCATAACGGATACTGTTTCTCCTTGTCTCTTTCTCTCTCCTTCTCCCTGGACCTCTTTTCCTGTTTCTGGGATTTGTCTAAAAAATGATGAGGAGATGTATTAGTCACTTTTACTTCTTTAGGTCTAGTGGCTTTTACTGTATCAGTGGTTGGAGGGATACGGGACTGTTCACAAATGCCCTCTTCTACCGACAGTGGCTCAACCCCAAGGGCCGAGAATCGACTGCCAGGAGCTGTAATCTAGTTTTTAATTATACATTCTAAGTGTGTTTTTAACATATACCATGTTTTTTTAGATCCTTCCCACATTATGTGTTTATTTATTAAGGTTATTGTCTCGAATCTGCTCTTCATATAGTCCGTCATCTTAAGCATTCACATCTATGAGCGGCACCCTAAGAGCTTATTATGGGTTAATAATTACCTTGTCACTGATCGTTAAGTAATGGACTGGCTGTATAAAAGGGCAGGACTTTTACCCATGAATCATCAGCCCTTTGAGAAAGTCGCCGGGTGGTGACGAAACGTGTCAGGGTAACTGTGAGCGCGATTATGTCACGAAGACGCTGCGCACACGCACGAGGCCATACCCAGCGCGGGAACATTACAGCGGCCATTCGGAGTGGAGAGCTGATTTTGGACAGCAAACAGACGGAGAAACGGCGTCCTTGGTATCCGGTCAGCGGCAAACTTGATCAGCGATCTGGAAGTGATTTTGCCCAGCAGAACCGGATGGTGGTGATATAATTCACAAACTGCCTTTCAAACATTTTTATCTTGTGAGTGTGATTCCTTCCCCCCCCTCCTTCCCTTCCCCTATTTTAAAATAAACATACAGTGTTATGCTATGAGGCGTGCGCTCTCTCTCTCTTTTTCTCTTTGTAGATATCCATGGAGGTGGTTTATCCCATGTGAGAGCGGCCGAAGACCCCTTTGTATACATCCTATAACTCCAATTATGGACTGACTTTTGAAGGACTGGTTGGACTTTATTTTTCCATATTTTTCACTTTCTAGCACTTTTTACACATTTTTTAGTAATTTTTAATAACTTGTTATACATTTATTTCTATGGTGTTGTGTTGTGTAGATTTACCTGTATCACGTTTGGGTTATATAATACACTGGCGACACACTTTATTCGAGCTCGGCTAGTCCCACGAATTCGGGTATACCCGGGTGTATTGAGGTTTGTGACTGTTTTCTGCCCGAGTGCATTGGGTTATTTTCCAGGCAGGGATTGAAGCATTTTATTCCCGCTGGCTGCAATACTGCACAGTATATATATATACTGCATTACAATTCATGAATTTATGCCATCTGATAGACACGCGAAGCATTGCAGCCTATTAAATCCTAATCATTATCATTTAACAGATCAGCCGCCCGCCAGCCAGGCATGAACCCAGGCTGGGAAGGCAAATGCAACGGGGCTTGTCAGAGGTGAGGAGCGGCGCATTCCAGGTATCTGCCAGGTACATACTGGGTATTTGCTCGAATAAAGTGTGTCGGTGCAGTATACAATATTGCACACTTTATGCTTAGACACACTTAAAGAATTATATACACTTTTTATATATATTTATAATCACTACAGTTTATTTACTTAAACATTTCATTATAGTACTACTTTGGCGCCACATTTTTTGTTCTTTCATATATATA
>CM071570.1:45617742-45747039 GCA_036426205.1 Ascaphus truei | reverse complement strand
TATATAGATATATATCATATATTATATATTTTTATAGATATATATCTAATATATCAGGTCATAATAGTATATACATACACATGATGATCAATATTCTAAAATCAATGGTTAGAAGGGGTTATTAAAACCGTACTGTACATTACTAAATAAAACACTGTCTCCACTAACCGACCAGCGTACATGACATGAATTTCCTTAATAATCCCTAACTGAATCTTCAATCGTCAACTGTCATCCAATGCGAATGAGAGACCGGCGTTGGTGCGTGGGTCGGGGTAGCCGCGGGCCATGGGATCCAGGTCTTCTACATGTGTTTACATTTTCCTTCCCCTGGCTTCACGTCCCCGATACTATGGATTCATACATGTTGGTGTATCTTCACTCTTTACTACTTGCTTGCGCCGAAGGCCGGACACTCCAATCTTGGCCCCGAGCGGGTCGACCAACTTGGGACAATGACACTGGGGTAGTCTTTTTTATTCTCCGTGCTGTGAAAAACCTAGCTCAAGCATCCCCTCTCTTATATCTTTTCCTCTTTCTTCGCCTCTTGCCGATCCGCCCTCCTCGCCCTCCTGACTAAGGACTCCTATCCCTCCCCACCCTAACACCTTTTCCTCCTCCCGTCGTGCGCACCAACGTTACTCCCCCCACTTCCCCTCCCTCCATTTTCTTTCCATTTTCTCCCTTTCTCTCCCCTCTCTTCACCATATACATTCTGCAAATGAATGTGAACAATATCATGCCACTAAATACAAATATCAGTACCTCCAAACAAGTCAACTATTTTAACCAATCAAGTAAACAAAAATCAATTAGCAATCATTATTTACATCCCTAAAACAATTGACAGTCCATCCCGAACAATGAAACAATTACTAATTCACTCCTCGAGCAGAACAATTCAGCATGTGAAAAAATATAAGTACCAACCAGAATACAAACTTTAAAACCAAGGCTAACCCTGAACACAAGCACACAATATCAACAATTACATCTACAGTGGCGACCAACTTTATTTGAAGTTGGCTAGTTCCGCGAAATTCGGAATATCCCGGTGATTTGCGGTTTAGTAACGTTTTCTCCCGGAGTGTATTGCGTTATTTCGCGCCCGTGATTTAAGCATTTTATTCCAGCTGGCTGCAATACTGCAATTCCGTGTAAAAACGCATGGGGCGTTTGCGAGCTGTTGTCTCTGAAGTATTATACCTCGCGGTTCAACCTACAGATACATCTGGTGCGTTGCACGGGCGCAGTAATAGTAAATTGCATATTTAATTTTATTTAAAGTACAGTATTGCACTGTACATGCTCGACCCTGTTGGGGTGAAGTGAGGGGGTTCCTAACATCTGGGGGAAAATTTTAATTCTATGGTGAGTACTGTCTTGTTGCCGTATTATTTGGTGGGGCTGGCTGGGTACTTCTTTAGGGGGCTGACCATTACTGTACATTAAAACTTTTCTTTTGTTTTTTCTCAGTATTCTGTGTAATAAACCGATATAAAAAATATGTTTTATAAAGCACGTAGATCAGTTATGTCTTATTTTACAAAAAACTATCCACTAATTATTCCCTTTCTTTCTCCCTCTCCTCTCACTTATGGCAAAAGAATTTTGTTCCTAGGTGCCCTAGAACAGAAGTTCACGCCAATTGCCCGTTAACTTGCCTCGGCCCAAGGTAGTTTCCACTCCAATTGCGCAATAAAATGTAAAATAACCCTTCTGTGGGTCTGAGCGGGTTTGAAATTTACCTGGTCTCATGCGGGGGGACCCTTGCCATAGTGGCAAAATATCAGCCTTCCAAGACCCCCGGAAACCGGAGGTACAAAAAGACAGTTTTAAAGCACATTACCAAAAGTGGCTTTTTTCATGCCATGCAAGTCAATGGCAGAAACCTGAACTTTATATCACCCTGAACTCCGTTCTGTTGCCACGAGAGGGTCGCAATTGTGCCATGCAATCCTGCCGCACACCACTAGACTACGTATGGTGACCGAATCTGAGCCCTCTAGGTCGAACAGAACCGAAGTTGTGGGTTCCAGGTTTCTGCTTATTCTGACTAGCCGTTCAAAGCTTTCTCCGCCATTGCGCTCAATGGTAGGACCCTCCTCGCACGGCGTGACCCTTCTCATCGCCGCCCATTACTGCTCGGACCTGTTGGGGTCAGTGAGGGGGTTCCTAACATCTAGGGGCCAAATAAATTTTATTTCTAGGTGCCCTTAAAACAGAAGTTCCCACGCCAATGTGCTCTAGTTCCCACGCCAATGCCGTAGTTCCTACGCGCATTCGCGAACCAGGCCAGTTAAAAAACAGGTGCAGCAAGCCGCTACAGTCATTTGTTACAACTGGCAAAGGAGCAGATGGAAACAATTTGAGGCAATTCAACTTATTCTTTTATGGTGGAGTCAGTACAAAAACATTTATTTACAACATACAGTACAGTACTGTACAATGTTGAAACATTTAAAGTGCACAGCAATTCAAAACATCAACACACAATAATACATTCTGCAGCTTTATTAAATTCTTCTGCCACAAAAACATTTTTGGTGCATGGGGCAAAGGGAGTTAAAGTGACTTGCTTTTATGTGCTGTATTTGGGGGTTGTCTTTGGGGTTTATTCATCCATTATTATGATGAACTGCGCTTTTGAAATACACTGGTGTTACTATTTCAGCCACACACCTCCAGAGTTTTTAATACCTCCTAGGCAAGCGTCAATCGGCTGAGTCACCTAGCCTACAGTACCAGTCCACTCCTCCCCCTTCTCCACTGGGGAGTTGATCTGCTGATTATTGCATTGTTTCTTAATCCACCATAGCCGAGCTACAAACACTCAGCATGCCTTGCTTCTAATCACACCTATCCCCCTCCCCCAACCCTTAGAGGCCTGTTGTTGAACGGTAGTGCTTTGGAAAATCAACATGGTGTTTTATTGGTGGAGTCAGTACAAAAACATTTATTTACAAATACTGTGCAATTTGAAACATTTAAAGTGCACAACAATTCTAACTCCTCATACACAATAATACATTCTGCAGCCTTTATTAAATTCTTCTGCCTGCCACAAAACATTTTGGTGCATGGGGCACAGGGAGTTAAATTGACTTGCTTTTATGTACTGTATTTGGGGTTGTGCTTTTTGGGGTTTATTCATCCAATTATTATGAGGAGCTACCTTTTGAAATTACACTGCTGTTAACTATTCACAGCCACACACCTCCAGAGTTTAATCCCTCCCTAGCCAAGCATATTGCCATTGTGTTCTTAATCGAACCGCCCATAGCGAGCTACACAACACAGTACGCCTGTGTCTAATCACACCATCCCCTCCCCCAACCCTTAGAGGCCTGTTGTTTGAAAATGTAAATCTGATGTGCACAAGCACTGTGAGAATTGAGAGTAGACTGAGACAGTATTTTCTCAGGTGTGAAAATATTGTCAGTCACTATGGTTTAATGTCACACTGTTTTTATAGACAATACAGTACATTCGTTAAATATCTTTAAAATAAAATATATAAATCCTGGTATAAAATCCTGGTAAAATATTTATAAATAAATAAATAAAATAATTCATTGGTGCACTGTAGGGGTGGCTGTCAATGATTATGATTAGCAGGAAAGTAAATAAATATTTTTTTATTTTATCAGGAGCCAAAAAATACAAATATAAAAATAATCAGGAATAATACATTACAGTAATGCAGTCTTTATTAAGTTTATTTTGGCAGCTTGAAATGTAAACCATTTGGAAAACCTTTGTAAAACATGGTGGAAACATGAGTAATGCACATTTAGGTATTATTATTTAATACTATCAGTATAATACAGTACATACTGTAATGTACTGTATAATATACTGTACTGTATATATGTATAGTAAAATTATTTTTCTTTAGTCTTTATCTTTCCTCATTCTGTCTGCAGTACAGTAGTTCATTGAGAGAGGAGAGGTTTTGTGTACATCATTGCTGCTGTTTATATACTGTACATTGGACTGTACAAGCAGATTTGACTGGACACAACGCCCCCATCCCCCTAGGCCACCGTTTTTCCTGAACGACAGAAAAACCAAAAATGTGTGCAGTTACTGTACTGTATTATGACAGAACTACTGTAGGTGGCTGGTGCAGCTTTGTTGGAAAGAAAAAAAATGGGTGCGGTTACTGTAGATAAGGCAGTTACTGTAGTACTACTGTCAACTAGTGTACTGTATACTGTACTGGAACTACTGTACTATATACTTCGGACACTGGTAAATTCTATGTACTGTAACCTGATGGCTGGTGCTGCTCCTCTGTAAAGAAAAAACGAACTACTGTATACAGTACTATGTACTCTTCTATCTGGAAAGAAAAAATCTTGCCATACTTACCTGTAACATCTGTACTTACAATACTACAGCACAGTACTACTTTCCTGATGCTTGCCCATTACGACGCCCGATGACAATGGGCAACACAGTGGCAATATGTCTATATATTTATTGCAGCGTTCCACGGTGAGTACATCGTTCCAAAAACTCAGTATGCCTTTCAACAACTCGCCTTTTGGAGGGTTTCACCACTTTCCGGATATGGTCTTCAGCTGATGCCAGACCATTTCGATCGGATTGAAGTCTGGCGACCTGTCATTGGAAAGAAAGGACAATTGGTTTAAAAGCTAAAAAACAGTGGGGAACAAAAATGGGACATGGTTCTACTGCACTACTCCGCTGGCGTCTCATCCCAGTTGATGCCGCGCTCAAGGATATGCGCCGCCTTGACGCCAGTGTGCTTGGGATCGTTTGTCCTGGTAGAAGTGGTGACCATGGGGAAAAGTAACGTGTGATTTATTGCACTATCTAGGGCACAATGTTGTTCTTGGAAGAAAGCTTATTCATGATTCCTATAGCAAGAAAAGAAAAGTGCTCAATAAAACTAAAAACTGCACAGTACTACAGTGCATACGGTAGGCAACACTAGTCAGTACAGTGCATTAGGCGACATTATATTTGATAACTTTACCTCAAGAGATGACAATGCATCCTGTCCACGCTCTAGAAATGGCACCCCACACATGCAGCTCACAGTGTTTTGGCCGCGGCTTCAAAATAAGCGGCCTTTTTGTGCAACGCAAATCGTGCAAATCTCTCCAGCGACAAGCTAGTAGACTCATCAGTGAAGATGCAATTCTGGAAAGTCTCCCCTGTCGATCCATGCCTGGGCCTGGACACTCTTTGATTTGTTTGCATCCGTATCTATGGGGTACACTCTGTAATGACAAGGAATAAAAAATTTTTTGAGCGGGCACAGTGCAGTACAGTTGCTAAACAACACTTGTTACCTCCTGTAGCTGTCCAGTATCAACCTCACACGTCCGATTATTTCCATCCAATGCTGCGTCTATCTCTTTATGCTGGTTCGGATACAGTCAGATTGTGCTTTTCCGCAGGCAGTGTTTTAACCCTTTATGCACTCTCTTCATCATTCCCTCACTTATTTTGTCACCAGTAAGAGGGTCTCCCTACAATGTAAAGAAAATATATTGTTTTATTCATATGCAGCAATAAAGGAGATATATGTATAATATCATGTTGTAATTATAAATAATTGAAATATATCAAACAAATATGACTTGCTGTATATAAACTATAAATATGACACAATAAAAGTAATCTGTTGTAATATAAATATATACATCCTACTGGGTTATATACCGTTGTAAGATATATTGAAATATACAAAAAATGTATATTCTGTACTATATAATATACATATACACCATTATAATATACTGTTGTAATATAAATATACTTCCTACTGTGTATATACCATTGTAAGATTAATTGAAATATACAAAAAAATGTACTGCTTTACTATAAATATAAATAAAGAGAAATATATGAACTGTTGTACTATAAATATTATATACAAAATAAATAACTGTTGTAATATACAATAGAAATATACAGTAAATCCTATACAGAATATACCGTTGTAAGATTTAATGAAATATACAAAAAATATATCTGCTGTAATATAAATAGACAAATATATATACTGTTGTACTATAAATATTAATATACAAAATAAATATACTGTTGTAATATAAATATACAGTACTCCTATACAGTATATACCGTTGTAAGATTAATGAAAATACAAAAAATATATACTCCTGTACTATAAATATATAAAGACAAACTACTGTATGTTGTAATATAAATCAACAGAAATAACAACAGTATTAGTAGTACGATAGCAGAACTGTACTGTAGATGTACAGTACAGTTTTCTGTATTTTTTTTGTTAAGTTTTATAAATATACTATGCGTTTGTTACCCTTGGTGCCTTTTCGGGTCTCGTTTTGTCCGTGTGCATGATAGCTCAAGTGTTTAATGAAGTCACAAACGAGGTCAGAAGTAGCTAACCGGCTTGGATAAGCAGCAATTCGGTGTCCGCTCCTGTCTCATTCTCCTTAATTCGCATGCTGAGATCCTTAGAAATCTTTTAACAGGCATTAGCTGTGAGTAAAAGAAATACAAACACAAGAATGTATATTCAGATGTTAGTCGATGTGTATTCTATGTGCAGTCATATATCACAAATGGATGGTTGTATTTATAGCGGTAATGACTACACACGCCCACTTTCAACACCTGTAACCCCTGGCCGCCATGACATAAAAGGTCACACACTTTGCATAGGCCACCACTCCCATGATCTTTATCTGAACTTGCCCTTGTCCAGAATACTGTACTGCATTGTGACCACCTGCTTCCATGGAGCACCCCGTTTCTATGACGCAAGAAAACCACTCATCACCTCTGCCGTGCCTGTCATGCTGAAAAGCGAAAGGCAGGAGCCGTTTCCACACGCCAAGGGCAAAGCGACAGGCTAAGGCCAATAAGAAAACCTTTGCGTGACCCCAAAGGTAGGTTTTCTTAGGCGTAAGCTCATTATGTGAAGAAGATATATGGTTATGTACTCTCACAAAACGGAATGGCATGCCAAACCGCATCGGACTCCGGCCAGGACCACTTCTCCAATAGACTTCGATGGACTCTGCTGTAGCTTTCCGGAAATCTTCATCTCCGTCTTCTCCAGGCCCCCATCTTCTCGGCGTTATTGGCAAAGAAAGATACGAAAAAAGGAAGTAAACTATCATCTGCGACGTTCACGATCTCTTTGCGGTATACACTCTGTTCTCGCCCGGAATACCAAAGGTCACCTTCTCACCATCCTCGTTCGACGACGCTCCTGGCAACACTTCTCCTCTACGGTATCCACAGGTCACCTCTCTCACTGCCATCGTGCCGCTTCTCTCCATGGAAACCCATCTCCATCCTCCGTTTGCACGCATCCCCCGTCAGATGTCCCAGACGGCGCAGTGCACAAGAAGCAGCTCGTTGGTACCCGACTGGCTGAATGGGATCAAGTGTGGATCTCCCCGTGAATTCATATTGTGCTGGCAGAAGATTAGTACTGCTTCTGGAGACCCATGGTTAAATGTGGAGCAAGGATGTACAAAGGTAGCTATACGTATGGATCAACGGATGGAGAAGATAGAGGCTGACATTGCGCACATTTATTTGCCGGTACTAGGTAGTCTAACCCCTGTTTCACGACCGCCGGAGAGGAGGGTGACATGGATTGTGATGAATGGGACCCCGTCGACCACCCCTTCTTCAAGGTCCAAGTGCCACCCCCTCCACCTAGAAGTAGTAGTGTACCATGTATGCCTCGTTGAGGCAGACTGACTGAATGAACCCCGTAAAGACACGCTCAGGAGACAACACGGCGACCAAGATAAGGAGGAGGTAATAGTGTCGCTTCCAGACATCGCTACCTATCGCCCGTCGCCTCAAGCACAACACCGTTCCCAAAAGTACCTACACCGGTCTCGGCATCGAAACAGTGCCCGAATACATCCCCTGTGCGATCTGCCCACCCGGGGCTCAGGGAGAAGTATAGGGTGATAAGTTGCTGGGGTACCGTCCACAAGGTATGCTTGATCATTTTAAGCACCGATTGTTCCCTACCAACGTTGTACTGCGGTGGTGATGTGTCAAAGTGAACTAGAAGAAATCGCGTTTTAAAAAGGCCTTCCTTCCTGCCAATTTAAGAAAAAACATTGTGGAAGAAAGAGGTGCGCTTGTTATAACATGACCAGATTCCGTAATGAAAGGGCATTAGAAACTGATGAATGGCGTTTGGTCACGCATTGCAATGAATCGGGCATGAGAGGACAATGTGGAGGGTACTGTCAGTGAGGACGCATACTGTTGTGCTGAACGTATTGTACTCTCGCGATGTTTTGCCCTACAGTACATGCTGTACTTAAACAAAGGAGATGTTGAGTGTGCGGAGTTTTTTTCCAGCAGGACATGAACAACTCTCAGTTCTGGGAGCACAAACAGCACGGTTTTCAATGTTGCCCTGAATGAACCTGCCGTTGCTGCACCTCGTAGGGACTGACTGGTGTCAGGTCTGACTGACCAGTCGTTCGGCACGATCCCACTGTACTGTATACAGTACTGTGGTTCTTTAATTAAAGGAGATGTATTACAAATGTCACTTTAACTCCCTTTGCCCATGCACTCAAAAATTGTTTTGTTTTGTTGAGTGTTTGAATTGCTGTGGCACTCTTAATGTTTCAAAGCATTGTACTGTAGCTGGACTGTATTGTAAATAAATGTTTTTTGTAGCTGACTCCACAATAAAAGAATAAGTATGAATGCCTGCAAATGTTTCGTTCATCGCTCCTTTGCCATGTAACAAATGTACTGTAGCGGCTTGCTGCCTGTTTTTTAACTGGTTCTGGTCAGCGCAATTTGGCGTCAGGAACTACGGGCAAATTGGCGTCGGGAACTAGGGTCAATTGTTGGGCGTGGGAACTTCTGTTTAGGGCCTACCTAGATAAAATTTATTTGCCCTAGAGTTTACGTGGACGACCCCCTCACTTGACCCCAACAGGGTTCACCGAGCAGTATATGGGCAGTGAGGAAAGGGTCACGCCGGACGAGGAGGGTCCTACCGATTGGAGCGCAATGGCGGAGAATGCTTTGAAACCGGCTTAAGTCAAGAATGAGCGAGAAACCTGGAAGTGCCGACACAACTTCGTGTTGCTGGTTCGACCTAGAGGCTCAGATCGGTCACCCATGTTAGTCCTAGTTGGGCGGGGCAGGATTGCATGGCAAATTGACGACGCCTCTCCGTGGCAAAACAGAACGGAGTCAGGGTGGATGTAAATTTTCAGGTTCTGCCATGACTTGTCATGGGGCAGAAAAAAGCCACTTTGGGGTAATGTGCTTTTAAACTGTCTTTTTGTACCACTTTGCCTGTTTCGGGGGTCTTGGAAGGCTGATATTTTTGACACTATGGCAGGCAAGGTCCTCCACGCTGGGGACTAGGTAAATTTAAACCCGCTGCAGACCGGCACAGAGGAGGCAGGTTATGTTTACATTATATGGGATTCACAGTATATACAGGATTTAGTATATTTTTTATTGTAAAGATTAAAGAATGTACTGTATTGTATTAAAAACATGTGGACTGTAAACCATAGTGGACTACAAAGCAATATTTTCACCTACCCTGCTGAAAATACTGTTCTTCAGTGTACTTCTCAATTCTACCAGTGATGCTGTGCACATCAGTATTTACATTTCGAAAACACAGGGCTCTCTATTTAAGGGTGGTGGGGAGGGGGATGGTGTGATTAGTACGATGCTCGTACTGTGTTTGTAGTCTCGGGCTATGGTCGGTATAAGGGAAAACAATGGCATAAGTTGGTTAGGGGAGGGGGATTAAAAAATGTGGGGTGTGTGCGGCTGAAATAGTATAAGCAGCAGTTAATTCAAATAAGTTTCAATTCAAATGTAATTGGATTAATATAACCCCCCAAGACAAACCCCTAAATACGCACATAAAGACTAAGTCACTTTAAAAACTCCCTTTGCCACAGTCACCAAAAATGTTTGTGGCTAGAAGGTAATTTAATAAAGGCTGGCTAGAGTATTATTGTGTGTTGATGTTTTGAATTGCTGTGCGACTTTAAAATGTTCAATGTACAGTATTTTACTGTATGTGGTATTAATGGTTTTGTTTAACTGACTCCACGCAATATAAAAGAATAAGTTGAATGCCTGCAAATTTTTGCTCATCTGCTCCTTTGCCAGATTGTTGTAACACAAAGTACTGTAGGAGGCTGCTTCTGCACTGTGTTTTAACTGGCTGGTCTGCGCAATTAGGGGCGTAGGAAACCTACGTGCATTGGAGTGGGAACCTAGGTCTCATTGGCGTGGGAACTCTGTTCTAGGGGGCGCTAGAATAAAACTTTATTTGGCCACTAGATGTTGGTGACCCCTCCTCACTTTGACCCCGAACAGGCGCGAGCAGTAATGCGTCGTCGACTGTGAAGAGGGTACACGGCCGGTCGAGGAGGGGCCTACCATTGGAGGGGCAATGGCGGAGAAGTCTTTGAACCGGCTAAAAATCAGAATGAGCAGAAACGGCTGGAACCGCACAACTCGGTTCTGTTCGAACTAGAGGGCTCATTGCGTTCACCATTTAGTCCTAGTTGCGGCAGGTCAGTTGCATGGTCAAATTGCGACCCTCTTCGTGGCAACATAAAACGGAGTCAGGTGATGGTTAAGTCAGGTTTTCTGCCGATTGACTTGCATGGCAGAAAAAATCCTTTGTGGTATATGTGCTTTAACTGTCTTTTTGTACCGCTCCGGTTTCGGGGGGGTCTTGGAAGGGCTGGATATTTTGCCATCTAGGGCTATAGGATCGCGCCCCCGCATGAGGACGCATGTAAATTTCAACCTGCCAGACCCATCATGCACGGGTTATTTTACATTTTATCTGCGATTGGCGGTTGGAAGGCTGCTTAGTAGGGCCCGGCGTCAAGTCCATCGGTTCATTGGCGTGGGAAGCTTCTGTTCTAAGGGCACCTAGGAACAAATTCTTTTGCCGCATAGTGTTAGGAACACTGATACCACTGTTCATATACTGTGGAGACAAATAATGATCTACGATAACTGAACTGTGGTGGTAGTCAATAATGCATAGTTTTATTTATTCGGGTTTATACACAGTATAACTGTACGGCGCTAAATATCATCTTAGAATATTGCAGTAGCATATATTACCCATCGAATCGCCCCGATAGCCTTTTCTTGTTTCTGAGAAAAAACGAAAGTAAACGTTTTATGTATGCAGTACAGTAATGGCACCGCCTAAAGAGTACCCAGCCAGGCCGCCCAAGCCAAATAATCCGGCAGTCAGCCAGACTTACTGCCAACTCATTGAAGGTGGGTTGTCCGCATTTCAGGGCTTGCGGCCGGCGGCCGTCCAGCATTCCAGTCCAGCTTTTCTTCATCATCCCGTCGATAGTTGGCTAGGCTTTCCCAAAGCTCCTTCCCCCCGACACCGAACGGGATGAACACATTGCCCCTGGGCTTACGCTCGTAATACACGGACCTCGATTGCCCCTACCGAGAGCAGACACAACCAAGAGGTAAAGGGACTTAGTGCCACCTGTATTCAGCGTAGGTGAGGCTGGTAAAATCGTCTTAGAACTGAATAGCATGCAAGCTTCATCAAAACTGCAGCGCCAAATGCTCAGCTCATCCTCAGGCTCAGGTTTGTCACTGGGCAGTGGGGACCGTTCATTGGGAAGCGCTGCTGGTGGCTGGTACATGCTTGGCATCGACTGTCGCTTCTAGTTGGTTTAACTAGCGGACCCTATTGCCTTTTGTGTGCCCGCCTTCCTATGATCATAGTTCCAGAAAAATCCGGTGACATCACCCAATCCCCTCTCAGACGAATTGGGCTCAATACGGTGAAGATGGAAGGTAGTGAGAATGGGAAGGGAAACAGGGGTCACTACATAATGCGCTTTTCGCTTATGCAATTGGCAAAACGGGGCTTCCACGTATAAGGAGTAGGCGAAAATTTGTATAAAGTCGATAGGTTTTGTCAGGTATAAAATGACTGATAAATTTCCGTAGCACTGTTGCCAATCATTACTTATCATCTGTTGCATTATCGCGGCGGGGGCGTTTCTATATCAAATAGCTTCGTAACCTTTTGTTTCTGTCAGGTTTTTGGATAGCAGGTCTGGGCACTTGAACACTGCATGGGGCGGTGGGTTCCTGCGTGAGGAATAGTGTAAAGACATACTTAAACTAGGTCTTGTGTTCTTTCTTTATATGAAAATCCTAACATTGATAGGGCATTTTTTGCACGCGGTCCTCTTCCTTCATGTTCAAGGCCGAAGGTGGCCAAGTTATCAATAGCACTACTGTGGTAGCCGGTATTCTTTTTTAAATACGGTAAACACCTTGCTAAGCCGACACATTAACTGTTTCGGGCGGGCAATTACAATTCGATGAATGTTATGACCATCATGGTCGGAGCATACTTAGGCTAAGGTACATTGCAGTCTTTATTAAAATGCGGGCTTGGAAGCCATCATGATCAGTGTTTTTCTAATATAACAGGCTATCAACATAAGCGGGGCGTCAGCGCGGTACGGGCATGAACATTGGCGTGGTGAGCCTGGGCGCGTTCATTCCTCGCCGGCGTGAACTTTGAGGTGGGCATTTCGCAGGACATGCGCAGATACAATCGTCCGGTGATTACTGTGCGAATATATAAGGCTGGTGGGGCGGAGCAGTTTATCCTTAAATTTTAAAATTACTGTTAGAAGGCACCACTGTTCAGTACAAACTTTACACAATAAAGCATAGGCAGTTTCATAGACAATCAATTGATTTTAAAACAGCATGAATGAAAGCTTTTGAAAGAACAACATCATTTCTTACCTTAGTACGCCGGGAGTTTGTCTGTATTGTATTATCAGTCTGCTTAGAATGACATATATAGCATACAATGCTTATTACAGTTGGGAGGCATAGTAATTATGATATACGCGATACAAAAAATAATCACATGTTAAAAAGGGCTTTTTAAAAAAATTAAGGCAATTAGATAAATAGCATTTCTTTAGTTCACTTGACCATTACTTGGGGCCCCGGTCACCTAAGCCGATCTCCGGCGTTGGCGCAGGCTTACTCACGAACCATCCGAGCTCATGGGGCATCAGGTAAATTTGACCCCATAACATATATAAACGTCGATAGGTAGCAAAAAAAATAAACACTTGAAACTAAAAATCTAATATCAACGCACGGTTGCTTCTTAATTTTAATCGGCATCTTCATCTGTATTTTCTTCTTTCTTCTAATAAATCTTCTTGGCTAACTGGGGGCGGGGGTCTTCGTTTTGCGCATCCTCTCATTCGGCCTAGCGTCCCTTGGTCTTCTTTGGGTGCTTGCTTCCGAGGTCGCTTTCGCCTCGCTCGGCGTCTGGAATTTGCATCACAAAAGAGACGACATAGGCTTTTAAAGGCGTCATCATTTGTCATATGGTTGCGCGCACGTGGCCCGTTAAAAAGATTGGGCGTGAAAATCCTGTGTTTATTGTGCGGTTGCGTATAATAAATAAAATGGATGGATCGTCATTACTTTAAAGAAGGCAATGAAGCACAGAGCTCTAATCAGAATGGGGCTTTGGCTTCATATTGCTCTTTAAAGTATGTACGTCTATGAAAAGAAACTATGGCCGGGCCTCGAGGCATGTAGGTAGGGGCCTCAATGCGAGTAGTGGGGGGTCGTGTGGAGACTCCTATGCCCTACTCTGGATTTGGGGGGTTCCTAGCTATATACCCATGGCAAGTGACGAGAGCTTGGGGGGAGAGGGGTAAAGTGTGGTTGGTTGCATCGGGTGGGTAGTGTTGAGTGATGACTGATTATTTTTCTTGTCTATCCTTCTCTGTGTCATTTCTTGGTGTGTTTCCATTTCATTTTTGTCGCTTCCTCTATTATTCATTCTCTCTTTTCTTTTGTTACTGTATTCCTTTGTTTATGTGTCCTCTATTTTCCCCCTTCTTGTTTTTCCTTTTTCGCTGTTTCTTTTTTTTTTCCTTCTACCCCCTTTTTTTTCGACTCTCCTCTTCTTAGTCTTTTTTTCTTCCTTCCCATCTTTTTCTTCCTTCCTATCCCCTTTTTTTTTCTCTCCCTTCTTTTTTTGCTTTGTGCCCAGGACATACTTGGAAACGAGAGGTAACTCTCAATGTATTACGTCCTGGTTAAACATTTTTATAAATAAAGTAGTGATAGGGGATAATATGCCAATACTGTAGGATGCAGCTCTAATGAGGATATACCTATCCAGTGTTAAATTGAAAGAGAAAAAAAGTGCAATCCTATATAGCAATATAAAAAATAGCTGGGCAATTTATTGAAATACAAGAAAAACTTGGTTCCTGGACATATACAGCTAAAAACAATGACAATACATATATATATATTATAACACACAAGAATAGAGGGAAATCAATAAGGAAGGTATAATAAAAAATAGTATTAATCAGGGCAGCGTGGATTCCCAAAGCACACTTTGTGAAGTCCATAGGGCAACACTTAGAGGTTCCTTTATTAGTATTGCTGCAGAAAGGAAAAAATGAAGGAAGCAAAAATTGTTCAACTGCAAGCAAAACTAGCAGAACCTTCTGACCTTCACAAGAGTAATGGTGGGTCAGAAATGTTAAAAAAGCTAAAAGATATCAGAATATAGCTCAACATGCTCCTAACTCCAGGTTGAGAATATACTGTACTGAGTTGGTCAAGGAAAACATTTTTTTTTTAAAGAAAACAAGCTAGATACACTTCTAGCTAATAAAATTAGACATTGGCAACAAAGTTACAATATACAAGCCATTAGACTCAAATTAGGAAAATAAAAGTAATATCTAACCCTAAATTGATTGTAGAGAAATGTAAGAAATACTATGAGAATCTCTATAATGGAGAAAATGTGTCTCACAATGCAGGCACAAGTCGAGCCTTAAGTGATTTTCTGACAGGCTCAGACTTGCCTAGACTGAGCAGGGAGGACAATGATGGTTTATCAAGGGATTTCACGATAGAAGAGTTAATGCAGGTGATTAAACAACTAAAGCCATCCAAGGTGCCGGGCCCCAATCAGTTCTCCAATTTATATTATAAAAAATTCCATACATTATTGGCCCCCCACCTTTTTTGCAAGTTTAATGCAATTCTAGCAGGCGCTTCATTCCCAGAACATATGCTACAAGCGTCCATCTCTCTTATATATAAACAGGACAAAGACCTGACGCATTGTGAAGCTATACACCAATTTCTCTGATAAAAACAGATATGAAAATGTATTCAAAATGTATTCAAAATTGATAGCTAATAGATTGTCATATCTTGCCTAGACTAATTCACCCTGACCAAGTTGGTTTCATAATAGAAAGACATGCAGCCGACAATACGAGGAGAATTATAGATTTGATTGAAATGGCTAACACTAAAAATATCCATTCAATGGTGCTGAGTCTAGATGTTGAAAAGGCATTTGAGAGGATAGACTGGCCATATCTAAATACCACACTTGGGGCACTTGGCTTCGGGAATAGAATATTAAAGGCGATTGCTGCATTGTATACAAACCCGGTGGCGCGGGTTATCCACAAAGGATTTCCCTCTGAATTTTTTTCATATCAAAAGTGGAATGAGACAGGGCTGCCCTCTCTTCTCATTATTATGAGCTCGAAGTATGGAAACATTGGCAGCCCAGATTCGGCAAAACCCGGATATTTCGGGGATTCAAATTAAAAACCAAACACATAAAGTAGCTCTCTATGCGGACGACGTAATATTTATGATATCCAGATCTCTGACCTCCCTGCCTAGTGTATTTCATCTGCTAGAGAGATTTAACAGGATCTCAGGCTTTAAAATCAACCATGAAAAATCTGAGGCATTAAACATAAACCTACCAAAAGACATGGAAAAACTCAAAGCCATAAATGTCAACTTTATGTGGCAACATAAGGCTATTAAATATCTCGGTATATATCTCATAAACAACTATAAAGCTTTATATAAGATGAACTTTCCCAAATTATTGCTGACATTCAAATCTGGTCCACGTATAACATACTGTGGATTTGTCGAATCTACCATATAAAAAGGAATCTACTCCGTTAGATTCTGTATCTGCTCCAGACTCTTCCGGTGCCGGTCATCCCTGGAGATATCCTTTCCCTCCAATCTTTACTATCCAAATTTATATGGAACTACAGGAGACCGAGGGTGAAGAGGGGGATCATGGGACCACATACTTTGACGGGGGGATTAGCAGTATCTTGCTTGTTGTCCTATTACAAAGCGGCCCAATTATGTCAAATTGCTAAATGGCATACAGACCCCAATTTGAAGCGATGGTTGGAGGTGAAAAATAATTCTGCTCTCTGTTTAAACCGCATAATTTAATTTGGTTACAAAAATTGAAAGTCAATGTTGACTATAAATCACATTCCTCAATGACCAACTCTTTATCAATTTGGGAGGCCGTAAAACTCAGATGTAATTTAACCACTAAAAAAAATCAATGATGGCCCCCCTATTGGACAATTCAGATTTTGCTCCTGGGATGAATATCAAGAATTTTACCATTTGGAAGCAGAAAGATTTGTTAGATTAAAAGATCTGGAGGTTAGAAATAGTATTAAAACATCTAAACACATTAGGTCAAAAAAAGACATGCCATACTCTGAAATCTTTAGATACCTCCAGATAAGAGCATTTTATAACAAGTTTAGCCCCCGGCCCCCATTTAATAAATTTGGAGAAGCTCTGTATTTTAGAAACAGACACTAGCGGACTTACATCTCAAATGTATAAGGAAGTGACCTTTTCTGGCCCTGAGTACTCCCGAAAAATGGGAAGCAGACATAGGAGAAGTACTGGAGGAAGATGAGATTTTGGGTTCGGTAGCTAAAAGCTCAATTTGCACGACCTTAAGGGAGAACGCTTATAAGCTAAAGATGAGGTGTATCCACTAAAATTATCAAAATGTGTCGTAGGTTACTTCCCCTTGTGTCCAAAACAATGTGGAGAAACAGCAGACCTGTTGCATATGCTGTGGTCTTGCCCTCAGATTGCCCCACTGTGGGAGAAAATCAGAGATTGGCTACAGAGGATCTTGGGCTTCTCCATTCCATTAGACCCCTGGCTGATTCTCTGTCTGGTTCTAGATGATATTATACGCTACGCATTCCCAATCCCCCCCCCCCCCCCCCCCCCCCCACCAGTTAGGTTTTTATTTTGTCTTCTTTAAGTGAAAGTGTTAAAGTATCATATTTAAATAATGTGATATGGAATTGTTGTATGTTGTGCCAAAAATAAAATAAAAATTTTAAGTTAAAAAAAAAATAGAGTTTACTACTGCTACAGTATGTGTACTGTAATCAAGGTTATTGTTGGCGGGCTGTAGTAATTTAGAACAATTCAATTTGGTGTTGTGTTACTCACATAGGAGGTGGAATGTGTGCTAGATTACTTTAAACTGTTACATGTAATTATGTGTATAGTACTGCCATTTATAACATGTATGCTATTAAACTATGTAAAGTATGAGTACCATGTAATTATATTATAAATACATAAGATAATAATAATAATAATAATAATAATAATAAAAAATAATAATAATAATAACGCCAACCTTATTCTTAGTGCAGTATTAGAATTAACAATAATTATTATTAGTTTGGGAAGTATCCCTGTTTCCAGCCTACAAATAATAATTACTGTATGACATCATCTTCCTAGCGATTAAAATATGTTTATACTTATGCCTAGTGTAATTTCAGTGGAAGAGTAAACAAAAACCCTACTGTACATAAATAAACAATTAAATGCAAGCACTGGGTTTAAAACAGGTAATGTTTTGTAACTCAATGTGCATAGAGCCTGAAAAGCATTCCAAACAAAAGAAGACTTATAAATAATTATGATGTTCAAAATGCATTACTACACAATACCAGTATCAAAATGAAAGATTCCATTGATTTATTAAAGAATTCATTCATTTTTGTTTGCTTAAGTCTACTCTGCACATTAACAAAACAATAATTATAACTGCTTATTAGTCATGCATTAAAGAAGATACAATGTTATGGCACATCATGTGTATGCTTAGCTATAACCATGTTTTTTGTCCATGTGTTTGAATGATAGAATGTATTGATTGAGGGCAAAAAGATCCACCACACAACTATGGAAGCAGAACAATATAAAGGAGATATTTTAAAAAGAAACTTAGTTGCCAGCTACATTTGCATTCACTGCTTCTCTGTGTTTAGTACTATAAAAAAAGACTGACAGCTTGAGAGACAAAGTAAAAAAATCAATATCTTGAAAATCAAGGCATTTTTTCCTCTGCTGAATGTTGATTTAGAAGTTTTGCATGAATCTCATCTTGTCATTCGATTGAAGTTAATTTAAGGTGTCATACAGTATCTACTAGACTAGCTTTTCTATTTTTCCTATCTTCTGAAATAATTAAGAGGAGACCTTTGCTCACTTAAAAATGCAACTGTAGGGCATGTTGTCTAACATAGTAAATTCGTTTTGTTCCCTGGCTTGCCCAGCAATTTAATACTGCATAATCTTCAAATGATAACATTTTGTTCCCTCCTCATATGCAGGATTGTTGCTCATTTTCTTATCTAAGACAGGCTCAGAGTAGGCTTTGCAAGACTGCAAGCAGTCTCTGTTTGTCAGTTATCTCTGATATACACATATCTGAGTAAATGTGTGTATGATTAGGCCCACTGGGTGGCAGAATGTGTCCTTATATAGAAGAGCAACAAACAAGTATGGTGCGCTCTTAAATTTACAGCTGGATTAAAATAAATCTCAAGGGACTAAAAGGAACTTTCACAATTACCATCATAATGATGGAGAAAAATCACATATAGTATATGTGATACATAGAACTTATTAATATAAATTTAGCATAGGTTATACTTGATGGACACGTCTTTTTTCATTCTATAAACATGGTGATTGTTATATCTATATAATCTTATATTTATCTATATATATAGATATTATATCATCTAATATATCTAATTATATCATCCAAAAAATATATATATATACTATATCCTGCGTTAAGTTATAGGTGAGTAAAAAAAGTGACAAAACCCTCCACAGCAAGCAAGATGCAAATGTAACATACAACTGTATGCTCATCTGCATGTCTTAGGTCCGGTCTGTACGCCCACCTTTCCCTTTTATATATACTAGATATAATATATATATATATATATAATATATATATATATATATACATATATATATATAATATCTTATATATATATATCCTAAAAGAAAACACAGTGCAAAAACCCCTTCAATAGTGTAATAAGTTTTATTATTAATGAGAAAAAAAACGTAGTTAAATAAATAATCAGAATTTAAAAATCATCACAAGCTTATTACATCTACCAGATGTACAGTAGTTTTAAGGTGCTTCTGCATCCACAATTCATTAATCTGCTCCAGCATAATGTGATGTGGTCTCACTATGCCCAGGAGCCTTGTGTGGGGTTGAGCGGCAGGTGAATGTCTCTGCTGTGCCTTGCACAGTCAAGCTTTTTCTCCCTTCTTTGCTCTTACTCTCTGATTGGCATCTCTATTGGTCGGAGGATGGGGGCTTTCCAGGTGTTATGTCAGCACAGCCTGCCTCAGTAGATCAACAGTTGCAAGGATACACAAACAGGAGCTCAGTTGTCTCACAGCCTGTCAAGATCCGATGCGTTTTGGAAACGGTTTTCCTTCCTATGGGGTCTATACATATATTTGTTTATTTTGTTTTACAATATACACAGAAAGCTAATGTTTTAGTGATTTTTTTGATGGTTTGGTTTTGGTGGTAATCTGTTAGTGATAGCTATGGATAGTGGTAATACTGTGTCCTGCGTTGCAGCGGCAACAACAGAAACATAATTTTTTTGGTGCAGCAGAATTGCCATTAACACATTTGTCAAATCTTCTGCAAACATTCATTTTCATGAAAAATTCTGAGAAAAGCTTTGTCTCACAGCACTAGCTTTTACATCTTTTGTTTACTAGTGTTATGGGAAACCTACATGTGAAACTGACAGTTCTCAACCGCATCATGGGACAAAAGTGCAGCCGTGTCTCGTGCTTTTCAGGTGACATATTCTATCTATATTCCATCTACTCACGGCAAGTAGTCGAGTTTATGGCGAGTTGGCCGTCCTGTATTTAGTGGTCAGACAGAATTATTATTTGTGTGGTTGCAGTTCCGCATGTGTCTGGCAGATGGCAAAGTGACTGTATTTGCCTATCGGGGACATTGGATGCTACAGTAAATATACACAATATCTGAAAACAGGTGTCTTTAAGGCCAGATAAAAAGCATGGACATTGCACTAATCATTGTTAAATTATCTTGGTCGCTCAAGACGTTATTACATTTAGGCGTTTCACATTTTATTACAAAACAGAATGTTAAGTACGTTATTTAACATTGTCTTCACTGTCGACTGTTGCATGTTACATACGATGTCAACTCCTTTTAGTAGGCCCCAATGCATTTTTGCCTACATGATATTTTCTACTATTAAAGTTGGGACAGATAACAAGGCAACTGTATCTGAGATCTATGACCATATCATTGAAATGTATGAATACTTCAAAAATTCACCAAACCCTCACGGTGGGAAGAATTCTATACGGAATAATTTGTCAATGAAAAATTGATTTATTAGAACACCCCCGTGTGCAAGTCACACAAGAGGTTATTGGTCACTGCACACATCTTTTGCGGGTATGTTTGATCATGACAACTTCAAAAGGAGAAAGATTGAGACCAAGAGATTTAATAATCATACTTCCCGAGCCTCCAATGTCAACACCGGCTTACCAGCCTGAGTACCAGCCTCAATACCAATACTACTACCATTACGGTCCAACCAGCACTGAAAACCTGATGAACCTACATTCTGGTCACCTGCCCCTACTGTACCTGAGTACCAGCCTCAACCTGATTATACCTGCATGGCTCCGTCTGGCTACCTGGCTTCCTGGCTACCTGTCCCAATATCAGTAGAAGGGGCAAAACCATTCTGTCAGCCTGCATCCTGACTACATGATTGACTGGAGCGGCTACGCATAGTACCCCCCTGACATTGGGTCATCTCCACCCGGTTAGAAAGGTTTATAATGAAGGTAAATATAATGTACTGTACTGTAGTAACTGTAATTCCCAATGACATGCATACTGTACTGTACTATATGTGTGCAATAGCCCGTAAATGCATTGACGCATGCGTTCATGCATGTGCACTTTGGTGTGCATTCGTGCATGCGTACTACAATACCTATTGTCACACTGTGCTCACCACAAACAAGGTGGACCACGGTGCTGAGGTGGGAATGGATATTACACCACACACAGCCACAGGGGCGTGTCTGGAGTGTAGAGTAAGTGGGAATAGCCGGGTCAGGGTTGGAGGGGTACGGGTTGTCATTATACTTGATGGGGTCAGTGGAGGAGAAGTACGGAACGTTGCAGGTACTATTAGCTGGGTCAGGGATTGGAGAGAGCAGAGTCGTAATGGTCCGTTTGCCGAGGTCAGGGTAGAAGAGAGCTGAATGGTCATTTGTCCGGATGCCAAGGTCAGGTTTGGAGAAGAGTGGATGGTCGTGAAAAGTTAGGTCGGTACACAGGAAGAAGCAGCAAGGCAAGACAGGACAAGACTGTGGAGGCAGAGAAGAGGTGAGTTCAACGCAACTAGAACTATGCTCAGCCAAAGTGCTAATGGCACAGCTGAGCATATGTAGGTGAGAGCGTCCAATGAGAACCTGCAGCGTGGGGGTGTGTGCAAAGCGAGGCTGCGATAGGAGACCAGGTAACAAGGCTCAGATGAGCTCCCTGGGATGGGGCCTGTGTGTATTGTGTGCGTGTCCGTGTGCCTGCCCATGTGCGCCTGCACACGTGAGTTGCACACTCCCCCTGGCCTAGCGTAGGGATGGCTCTAAGGAGCTGGAGTGAGTGTGCGGGTGCACACCCAAAGTGCAATGGCCGCCAGAGGAATCGGCGGGACCCACGGATGGAGGAGTGGGTGTCGAGAGAGTGCCAACAAACGGAGTGGGTAAACGGGGAGCACGCCGAAGGGGGCATGGCTCCCTGATCCTTACACCTACAGCCATGTGAAAAAGAAGGTACACCATCTTTGAATTCCATGGTTTTACATATCAGGACATAATAACAATCATCTGTTCCTTAGCAGGTCTAAAAATTAGGTAAATACAACATCAGGTGAACAACAACACATGACATATTACACCGTGTCATGATTTATTTAACAAAAATAAAGCCAAAATGGAGAAGCTATGTGTGAAAAACTAAGTACACCCTTACTTCCGTAGCAATTAAGATGCTAAGTAGCAGACAGGTGCTGCTAATCAAATGCCCTTGATTAATTGATCATCAGCATGTGTGACCACCTCTATAAAAGCCAAAGTTTTAGCAGTTTGCTGTTTTGGAGCCTTCAGGTGTGTGTTAACACAATGCCAAGGAGGAAAGACATCAGCAATAATCTTAGAGAAGCAATTGTTGCTGCCCATCAATCTGGGAAGGGTTATAAGGCCATTTCCAAACAATTTAAAGTACATCATTCTACAGTGAGAAAGATTATTCAAAAGTTGAAAACATTCAAGACAATTGCCAATCTTCCCAGGAGTGGACGTCCCAGCAAATTCACCCCAAGATCAGAGAATGCTTAGAGAAATTGCAAAAAAAAAACAAGAGTTACATCTCAGACTCTACAAGCCTCAGTTAGCATGTTAAATATTAAAGCTCATGACACTACAATTAGAAAAAGACTGAACAAGTATGGTTTGTTTGGAAAGGTTGCCAGAAGAAAGCCTCCTCTCTAAAAAGAACATGGCAACACGGCTTAGATTTGCAAAGTTGCATCTGAACAAACCACTAGACTTCTGGAACAATGTCCTTTGGGCAGATGAGACAAAAGTGGAGATGTTTGGCCATAATGCACAGCGCCACGTTTGGAAACCAAACACAGCATATCAGCACAAACACCTCATACCAACTGTCAAGCACGGTGGTGGAGAGGTGATGATTTGGGCTTGTTTTGCAGCCACAGGAACTGGGAACCTTGCAGTCACTGAGTTGACCATGTATACCAAAGTATTCTAGAGTCAAATGTGAGGCCACCTGTCTGACAGCTAAAGCTTGGCCGAAATTGGGTCATGCAACAGGACAATGATTCCAAGCACACCAGCAAATCTACAAGAGAATGGCTGAAAAAGAAAAGAGTCAAGGTGTTCAAAAGGCCCAGTCAAAGTCCTGACCTCAACCCGATTGAAATGCTGTGGCTGGACTTTAAGAGAGCTGTGCATAAACAAATGCCCACAAACCTCAATGAACTGAAGCAACGTTGTAAAGAAGAGTGGGCCAAAATTCCTCTACAACGATGTGACAGACTGAAAGTCATACAGAAAATGATTACATCAAGTTATTGCTGCTAAAGGTGGTTTTACAAGCTATTGAATCATAAGGAATACTTAGTTTTTCACACATGGCTTCTCTATTTTGGCTTTATTTTTGTTAAATAAAGCATGACAGTGTAATATTTAATGTGTTGTTGTTCATCTGAGGTTGTATTTCACGTAGGGATAGCGTTGCTCCACGCTAACGTGGGTACTGTGAAGACTCCCTCTTGCAGTCTTCATTCTGGGGGGGGGGGGATTCCACACGTCCCCTACAAAAGTGAGCTCCCACGAGGGGGGCTCACAAACAGAAGAAAACAAAGGCAGACAGGTGCACTGAGGGGTGTAAACGATTTATTAATCTAAGACAGTGGGTAACCATCCACTGATACAGGGTTAAAACAACAATGAGGCTAAACAGTTATACTAAAAACGGGACTGGTAATAGACCAAAATAGTGGATGAGGGGTAGGGGGTGACCAAAGTGATCTAGCTAAGCACTACAGAGAGGGTCCGGACCAATCTGAGTACTTACGTGACCTCACGTGGTGGCAGTTCCTGTGGAGTATTTGCAGCTTGTGGAAGCGGGTCTCCTTGTCTCTAGCAGGGTAAGTACTCAGATTCGTCCGGACCCTCTCTGTAGTGCTTAGCTAGATCACTTTGGTCACCCCCTACCCCACATCCACTATTTTGGTCTATTACCAGTCCCGTTTTTAGTATAACTGTTTAGACTCATTGTTGTTTTAACCCTGTATCAGTGGATGGTTACCCACTGTCTTAGATTAATAAATCGTTTACACCCCTCAGTGCGCCTGTCTGCCTTTGTTTTCTTCTGAGGTTGTATTTACCTAATTTTAAGACCTGCTAAGGAACAGATGATTGAGTTTATGTCCTGATATGTAAAACCATAGGATTCAAAGAAGGTGTACTTTCTTTTTCACATGACTGTATAGTATATACTTAAAGCATCATCACCATTTTTTTTCAGAAATTAAAGCGTCAAATCGACAGCCAGAAGATGATGTTGATTTCGAAAACCACTATATTTTAAACTTTTATTTTTTTACTTTTATGTTACCAGCTTTACTGTTCGAACAATTTGAACTTGTATTACTGTTTTTTAACTTTTACAGTACTTTCTAAATGCTTGTATTTCACGCTTGTTTGGCACAGCACATACTGTATGTGATAGATAGATTGATGTGATCACCTTAAATAAAATTTCACACTTGAAATGTTTCATGCTCTAATTTGACTTCCTTGTGAATGACACGCAGGGCTATTGCAGTAGACAACCAGACTTCTTGAGCCGCACCTCCCCCAACCTCACAACTATAAAAATCTAGCTCCCCCGGACCATAGAAATTTCACAATGAAATGTTTTATGATTTGGCTGCAAGGTTAGATTTAAATGAGCTGTCCTCGACCGTCGAGAAACTATACTTCCTGGTGAATTACACGCATGGCTGTTGCGTGCCTTTCAGACGAATGCGCATATAAATCAAGGCTGGGCATTGAACATTAGAATGCCTTGGATAACAATGGAACACTGAACCTGAACAAAATGTTCAAATCCCCCAAAAATATTTTATTTGTTTTTTTCTAAACAAGGCGAAAATAAATTGCAGGACTTAGCAAAAAATAATGTGATTTATATTTGTCATATTTATCAAAATTAAAAAATGTTAAATCCCCAAATTTGTATTTGTCAATGAAATGGCATATCTTTGCAGAACAAACAGTTTTAGACAGCACACAAAACTCTGTATAAAGTGAAATAATAGGTGCAAGACGGGAACAAGGAGGACCCTGATTCCTTCCAAATAATCAATAAACCACAAATGTTAACCAGATAGTAAATGGATCATCCAAAAGTAAGTATTGAATGGTACTCAAATTGTGCAAAAAATGGTCAAACAAGTACCGAAGGTGCCTAACCCGACAAACGAGAAATGTAGTCTTGTTAAAATTTTTAATATTGAATAGAAAAAAAGTATCCGCCACTTAATGTTTTTATAAATTGCACATGCAAAGATATGCCACAAATGTTCCCAGCACTCAAACGGAAAGAACAGATAGTAAATGGATCAGCCAAAAGTAAGTATTTAATGGTACACGAATGATGCAAAAAATGGTCAAACAAAGACCAAAAAAAGAAAGCACTATGTGCTATTGCAGGGACAAGGACAGGGAAGGGGAAAAGGGAGAGGGGAGAGGGAAAGAAAAGGGAAAACACAGGGAGTTAAAAGTCCAGGGCAAGGGGGGCAACGTCACGTTTCGGGGTATAGAAACCCCTTGTACAGGCCCGTTCCCAGGTAGAGTTGGATGAGACCTTGTTCACCTTTCCTAGAGATCTTGAGTCAAGAAAAACAGACAAATTCCTTAGGGACGCCCAAGATGATATTTCTGGTTTAGTCTATAACTGGCAAAGTAGGGGGACGTGGGGTGGCACTGGGAGATGGAGACACCAGAGACAGTATCCAAGGGAGCAACAGACACAGGAAGAGGGGGCCTATACAGAAAGTGATTCCTCCGCCAGCTCCATCCCACATTTTTTTGAGCAGCGTCCCAGTTGGGGCACCCGCGGAAGACGCGGAGGGCGGGTCGGAAACACCACCGCTCGGGATCCAGGCCGACCGGGGATGAGGACGCGCTCACACATCTCAGCTGGTGCTGAATATTTCCAGTAGAACCCTCTCGGAGGAAGAACTTGGGGTCCTTAGTAGGGGTCTCTCCTTTGTGCCAACCACTCATGCTGATCATCTCGAACTTGATGTTGACCTTGCTAGGTTTTTTAGAAACCTTAGACTTAAGGGCTTTTACTCTCAACAACAGTTACCCACACCCACCCACAGTGGGAAATCGATGACGATACTCCCTTTCACCTCTTGACGAGAGATTGTAAATCCAAAAGTAGGTTTAATCCCCCACCCCTTAACCATACTATTGAGACCTATATTTCATTGATTAAGAGGAACATTGAGCTTTTAAAAACCAAAAAACAGCAGGGCTCTAAATCCAATTTCTCCAAAAAGGCCCAGGCTATTATCTTAGATTTAGAACGTGACAAATACGTCATTATTAAGCAAGCGGATAAGGGTGGTGCAATTGTAGTTATGGACAAGGTTGCTTATAGAGATGAAATCCTACGTCAATTATCTGTTACCACTAACTATCACATTAGTCCTATTAATCCCACGTCTAATGTTGTTTCCAATATTTTGGCTGTATTGGATCCAGCTTTGGAAGGAGGTGTCATCTCGAAAAAACAGAGGGATTTCTTGATCAAGACTGACTCTATTATGCCAGTTTTATACACTCTTCCAAAAATCCCCAAGGATCTCAACAGACCTCCCGACCGCCCCATTGTGGCAGGGACTGACTCCATCTTCCAGTCGATTGCGGTTTTCCTTGATAAACTACTGCGGGCCCCAAGTGGTTGGATCCAGAGCTTACATTGAGGATATTACGCATTTTCTGCGGAAGATTGACGCTATACCTAGGTTTGAGGGTGATATTTTACTCGCCATACTTGATGTTAACAGCCTCTATACCTCAATTCCACGCAATGAGGGGATTAGGGCTGTTAAACAAGCCCTTGACCTTGAGGATCTGTTTACCCCTAGGGAACGCATGCTGATTATTGACCTGTTGGGATTATCCTCAGAGAGAATTTCTTTCTCTTTGAGGACATTTATTACATGCAATGCCAGGGTACGGCTATTGGATCGAATGTCGCACCCACATACGCCAATATCTTCATGAATTCTTTTCAACATCAGTTCATTTTTTGTCATCCATTATTCATTTTGTCTGGGCGTATGTGGGTGCGCTATATCGATGACATTTTCCTGAACTGGACTGGAACTCAGGGTGATCTGAATTCCTTTATTACTGATATTAACTTGGTCCACTCTACGATTGGCTTCACCTCCAGTATTAGTGATCATGCCATCAACTTTCTGGATACCACCGTTAGATTAATAGACCATAAACTTGAATCTGAATTGTATACAAAAGCTACAGACAGAAACAACTTGCTTTGTTTCGATAGCTTTCATCTACCTAGGTCTATTAAGGGTCCACCATACAGCTAATTCCTTAGGGCTAAAAGAATTATTAGTAACCCTGCATGTGTCTCTCGCAGCCTTGATGTAATGCAAGCTAAATTTAAATCTAGAAAATATCCCGATACCTTGCTCAAAATTGAGCGTGATAGGGTTGAATCAATTGACAGATCTACATTATTCCATCCACCACGTCATGCAAACACTGATAATAAATTTTCCATCCCATTTGTGTCTACATAGTATTCCATCCCATTTGTGTCCCATTTGTGTCTACACTTAGTGAACGGATCAAAAATGTGATTATCAGACATTGGAGACTGCTGAGCACGGACCCCCACTTGGCCCCCACTTTAGATCTCAAACCTCTCTTCTCGTATAAACGAGGTAAAAACCTGAGATATAGACTGGTGAAGGCTGACTTAGGGAGCACGAGTACATCCCAAACTTTTCTCGGTACCCCCAAAAAAGGTTGCTTTCGGTGCTGCAGCTGCAGCCAGTGCGACAGCATGCAGGAGGGGGATAGATTTACGCACCCTCAAACAGACTGTACCTATCAGATCAAGGGTTTCTATACATGTTTGTCCAAAAATGTGATCTACCTTATCAAATGTCCATGTGGGATGGGGTATGTGGGGGAGACTACGCAGTGTGTCAAGGATAGGATCCGACAGCACAAGGCGGTGATCCGCAGGCAGGATCCTGATGCCCCGGTGGCTCACCATTTTACAGAAGCGGGATACAACCCCAGTCAGCTCCTTTTCCAGGTCATAGATGGGCACACCAGGAGCAGGTGTGGTGGGAATAACAAGATGCACTTGCAGTGCAAAGAGACACAGTGGATCCGACGTTTGTGAAGCATGACACCACATGGCATTAATAAGGATCTGGATTTGAGCTGCTTCTTCTAAGCTTTTGCTCTAATGCCATTCACTGGGTGTCTGTCACCTTAGTTCATGTGTCTGGTTTTACCACTCGACTGCCTGCTGCATCTAACTCCTCTCTTTCGTTCACAGATCTCTCCATCGATTGGTTCTATGGTGTCCTCCGCTGGAACATGTGGCCTCCCTCTGTGTCCATCATTGTGTGCTGTGATCTACCCTTGACACCTTAGTCTCCTCCACCTCTACCACATCATGTCATTCTCTGTCCTGGTTATTCATTCCCTTGGTATATACTTACCCTGCTTTACATTATTAGTTGCCTGTCACTACTTGGGATTTTATATATAGCTAGGGCATATACCTTTATTATTAAACGGTGACACACATGTTTAACCCTTTGTATTTGCTATCTTCACATTATGCTATATATCTCTGTCTGGGCCCCTGGTGGGCTGCTGCTGCATGGAGAAGATCTCCTCCAGCCTTGGTGCATCTCCTGGTCTCTTGCTGGCACTAATGTGGCTGCTTTACAACCTCTGACAAATTCTATGTGTTAGCTCCGCCCCCAGAAGTGCCTGTGCATTGGGGAGCTGTATCTCATGAGCACTGCCTGCCAGCCGTGACGTCATCAGGCCACGCCGCTTTAAGGCTCTCAGACATCACCATCTGCACATTGCTGGGCTGCCTGCACCAGGAGGAGTTTGCTGCCACGACCTGTTTTTTGCCATTGGACATTTGCTGCATTTACTGAACTCAAAGTATATTCTTTCTCTCTCTATGTGGGTGCATTTACATTGGTCTCTCTGCCTTTATTTTGTCTTATGTGAGGTCTGTATATTCCTTGTCTCCATAGGCTCTCCAGCGTGGGTCATTAACCCTTTAGCACCCAGCTTTGCCAGCTAATTCCACTGCTACTTAGATAGCCTTTATAGTTTTGATGTATACCTTTTAGGTTCAGACCCTTATCATCCAGTTTCCTTAGGGTTAGTTTGTCTGAGTCTTGTGCCTCACAGCCTACCTTCATTCTGTTGGGATATTCAGTGATAGCTTGTCACTGTGTCTCCCAGGGACATTGTTGCAGGGTTTAGGGAAGTACCAGGTGACCTCGGTCTACCTGGGAACGGGCCTGTAGAAGGGGTTTCTATACCCCGAAACGTGACGTTTCCCTCCTTGCCCTGGACTTTTAACTCCCTGTGTTTTCCCTTTTTTCCCTCTCCCCTCTCCCTTTTCCCTTTCCCTGTCCGTGTCCCTGCCCTAGCACATAGTGCTTTCTTTTTTGGTCTTTTTTTGACCATTTTTTGCATCATTCGTGTACCATTAAATACTTACTTTTGGCTGATGCATTTACTATCTGTTCTTTCCGTTTGAGTGCCTGGAACATTTGTGGCATATCTTTGCATGTGCAATTTATAAAAACATTAAGTGGCGGATACTTTTTTTCTATTCAATATTAAAATTTTTAACAAGACTACATTTCTCGTTTGTCGGGTTAGGCTTCTTCGGTACTATATGCTTGTTGTAGATAAACAGAAATATTTCACACACACACACACGGTCTCAAGCAGTGACAACTTTTATTAAAATTTCACACAGTTCAACAGTAGACAACAAGACTACATTTCACGCTTGTTAAATGCATGTTAAATACATTTTTCTCAAGGGGGGACATTGCTGAATTACGGGGTGACAACTAATGTTATGTTTGTGTTATATGTTTGTGAGTTAATGTAGTATGGATTGTCATGGGTTCTATTCATTGTATTATGTTCACTTATTTTTCACTGTCTAAACACTTTTATATACACTATTATGTCATAGAGTGTAAATTATGCTCTTAAGGGTATTTCACCCTTATTTCATGGGAATATATAGTGGTACAGTTTGTGCTGGGAGAAGGTCCTTTCATTTAGTTCTATCACTAAGGGCAGGCCTGCACAACTGGGAAATTGAGAAGGGCCGAACTGCTCCAAGGAAAAAAAAAATTGGGCCGCACGGGTAAAATCACCATCGTCATCGTTATCGTCGTCGTCGTCGTCATCATCATCATCATCATCATCATCATCATCATCATCATCATCATCATCATCATCATCAATCTCACATCCAGCACCTATCATCATCATCATCATCATCATCATCATCATCATCATCATCATCATCATCATCATCATATCATCATCATCTCTCCTCCAGCACCTCTCATCATCATCACCCTCATATCTCCCCCAGAACCCCTCACTATCAACCTTTACGATACTCCCCATCTATCTCTCATACCCCTATCTCTCCCCCTCACCCACACACATAATACGCCCGATCCACATCAAACACACAATACCCCCTCTGCACACCACACACATAAAGCATCTCACATCCTTCTCTCCCCTGCACCCCACATCCCTCTCCCCCTGAACACCGCACTCATCCCACCCCCCCTGCACCTCACATCCTTCTCCCCCCTGCCCCTCCCATCCCTCTCCCCCCCGCCCCCCCCATCCCTCTCCCCCCCTGCACCTCCCATCACTCCCCCCCCCTGCACCTCCCATCACTCTCCCCCCTGCACCTCACATCACTCTCCTCCCCTGAACCTCACATCACTCATGCCGAGGAGAGGGCTGTATCTTATGCTCCACATAGTACACTACCCTGTCACCCTGAGACCATCTGGAGGCAGGTACTACCTGCAAACGAGGGTGAGAGGCCCCAATGGAGGAAACTCTATTCAGAGTTGATTCCCCACCCCATTGGGGATCTGAGTTAGTAAAGCCTCCATGATTCACGGTTCACGGGAGAAGACCTGTACCATTTCACAGACTCCCCCAACACTTTCCCATTTTGTGGAGAATGAGAGTCTGTGTACCATATTTATTTTAGTTGTGCCAGACTGCAGCCCCTCGTATTCACCTCAAGGAGCATTCTCCTGCCGTTCAGACTGCACTTTTCCCACATCTATTTATTTTCAAGCACCCAGTATCCAGGGACAATAAGCTTAAGGATCACATTAACCTGCTCCTTGCATTGGCTAAGTGAGCCATTTATTATACTAGGAAGCAGCGTTTGGAAGGGAGATCCCAATGAACATTGCGGCAATGTTCCAGGCGCTGGTACATTCCCGTATCCGGATAGAATACCTTGTACACCGAGTCCACTGGAATGGTTTAAGAGTTTGCCTCCCATTGTGTGTCAGACGGAATGATCTGCTCGATCCCCCCCATATGGATTTTTTTATATTAACCCTCCACTTTATTTTCTTTAATAGTGCACTTGCTATTGGTTTATTTTGATATTTGTTTGCCTGGTTTCTTTTTGTCCTATTTGGTTCTTGAAACAAAGTAGGATTGCAGTTCAACTGATTGACTGAATGTGACAGGGTGAAGTCAGGTACTGATAGTCATGCCTGGGAAACATATAAATTAGTCCTTCATCCAGCACTCAGAAGGTTAACTTGGTAAGAATAGCTGTGCAATCAGGAAAGAAGCAGACACACCTAACAACCAGCATGATATATAAGGAAGCCAATGCTTGTAGTAGGTGGCTGTCTCATACTACAGAGCTGTCCTATGCAACCTGCTAGCCATATGGATTCCCAACCTCTTTCTAAAGGACAGTAAGAACTTTCAATATTGTTTCCTGTCTGTTGTGATGTATGTTAAAAGGTTGGGAACTGGAGATAGCCAGCCATCCTGATAGGTAGGGCTTGGATTGTGAGTAAGTTCTTCCAATGTGGAGTAGATGTTATTTTTCTATATTTTGTGTTGGCTTAAAGGGACGGTGTGCCCAAATGTTTAGTTCTGTGGTGAAGAAATAAAACCACTTAATATTTGCTTTAACCGGAAACTACACGTGCGGACTATTTTCTGACCTCGCCTACAGGTCGTCCTACCACACTGACTTTGCGACCAATCAGGTAAACCAGAACAAAATAGAACTCCTCCTTCTGCACCACACAAAAGCCCCATATCAAGCTATGGAGGGAATTTACAATTCCTATCTCGCCTGCTTTGAGGTAGTGAGAAAAAAATGTGAATTGTTTAGAAGCGATTTAGGGGCCTATGTGCTAAGCACCGATAAGCCACTTATTGAGACCTTTTCATTGAAAAGGCCTACTGCTATTCAATAAGCCCCGATAAGACACTGATTAAAACCCTTTTGGGCAATTTATTTTGTTCGTGAAAAAAAAAAAACGCCAAGCTAGCAGCGAGAAGCCACTTATCGCCAGTTTTTCAAACTTGTGCAATTCTAGTAGCCCAAATTAGCTTATCGAGGCTAATCGTGGCTCCAGAATAGAGATTTTCTCTGAAATCCTCCTGCTAGGAAGGTGGTGAGAAGCTGATGAGAAGTGACGAGAGGGGACTTAGAAAAAAATGCATTTTGCCTGCATCAGATTGATGCCAGGAGTCTCCGGAGCTTATACCCATTCATATCAGCACCGGAGGCGCCCGGCATGAATCCCATGCAATAAAAATGCATTTACTGAAAACTTCATTACCTTTGCGGCTAACCGCTAAGGCAATGAAGGGGTTAAGGTACAAAAGCAGCTTTATTGGGGGCAGATGGGGTTAGTGAAGCGGGTACTTCACTCACCCTCTCTGCCACCAATAAACATTACAATATGTACTAAACATCAATACACAACCCACTCCCTGTGCCCCACATAAAACCGGATTATATATTTTTATACATAGGATTGATACCAGAAGCCAGTGGGGTCACCGGGTGGTCGCCACAAGTGTCTGTGGCAGGTGGTCCCCAAGGGTGTCTGGGGCCCTCGGGTAGTCCCCATGGGTGGTCCCTGTTGGTGTCGGGGGATCCCCAGGGGGTGCCCAGGGGTCCTCAGGGGGTGCCCGGGGGCCCAGGTGGGTGTGCGGGTCCTCGGGTGGTTCCTGCAGTGGTCTAGGGGTCTTAGGGTGGTCCCCATGGGGTTCTGGGGGCCCTCAGTTGGTTCACACGGGTGTCCGAGGGCCCTCGGGTGGTCCTTGTGGGTGTTCTCCATGGGTTTCCATGAGTCTTCAGGTGGATCCCGTGGGTGTCCAGGGGTCATCAGGTGGATTCAACTTGTGTATGGGGGCCCTTTGGTGGTCCATGTGGTTTTTTGGGATCCCTCAGGTGGTACCCGCGGGTGTCCGGGGAGCCTCGGGTGGTTCCTGCGGGTGTCCGGGGGTCCCCGCTAGCCTGCAGTAGCAATCCTGTGCCTAAAAAAAATATATATGCATACATTTAAATAAATACATATTCCCCCCCCCCCCCACACACCCAATATATACAGTACAGAAATGGTAAAAATTACTATTATCGAGATATGGAAAATAGCTAATTTGCCCGTTATAAAATAAAACATTAGCCAGCCAGCATAAATAAAGTAAATTAACCTTTCAACTTACCACTACAATCATGAATTGTGTCCTCATGAGTATTCTCCAGGTCCATGTTCTCCAATGCCATAAGAACACATGAAAAATACAATCTAATTGGCCCTAACCCCTTAGTCAACTTAGCGGTTAATAACCGCTATAGTAATTAAGGGGGTTTACCCATCCTCCCCCGCTACCCACCCGGTAGGCCTAACCACCCACCCCGAGACCACTATACCCACAATGTACCCATTGATTGGTATAGTGGTACATCATACCCGTATAATATGAGCATGATAAGCAACTATATCACTCAATATTCACCCTAATAAAAAAACATGAAGATCAAAAATACACAATAATAAAAGATATACACAAGCACCTAAACACCACAATTCAAGAAATAAAAGCATTAGCAAACCAATTAAATATATAAATAAAAGCACTAACTAACCAACCAATTTAATTAATAAAAGCACTAACCAACAAAACAATTATTTAATTTAAACCACTAGCCAAAAAATCAATCAATGAATTAATAAAACCACTAACCAATACATCAATTAAAACCAGTAGCCAACAAAAGAAATAATTAATTAAAAATGCTAAAACAATCAGAAAATTAAATAAAAACAAGCCATTCAAATTACAAACAATTTAAGACAAACAAACAGAAAACTAAAACACAACAATCAATAGAAAAAAAGCATTTGACAAAAAATGAATTGGCTGTCACTGTATTGATCTGTACCCCAAAAGGGCACACATGAATTCATTACCAGTCAATGGGCAATGAAAAACATAAGAATAAAAAAATACAATCAAAAACCTGCGAAAATAAAATTACATACATTCAATATTTTTCTTACCTTTAGAAGTGTTGATTCCCCGAACCATGGCAATTCTGCTAGCTCTCGTACCGCGAAGTCATCAAAGTCAATCCAACGCCATCCACCTTGAAGATCTGGAACAAACTATAGAAATGGAATCAACGCTCTCCAATTAACCTAAAAGATAAACTAAGGTGCAATGGGGTGAATGCATATAGTAGAGACAGAAGTTAACCATAGGTTAACACAAGAACCCCAATTGTTGCACTGAAAGTATAATATGAATACCGTAATGATAGGGGTATACAATAACCCACTGGAGGAGTGGTGTATTCCTGCTAGAATCGACACATCAAGGTGAGTATTGTTCTCACAATTAAACAAAATAACAAAATTTTATTTCTATAATACACAACAATAACGTTTAAAAGTATATACATAAGGTTAATTAAAATCCCCGGGTAGGCAGCAGATTAGGGTGTAGCAATACTGGGTAATTAACCAGTGGAATGCTGACTCTGTATACTGCACCGACACACTTTATTCGAGCAAATACCCAGTATGTACCTGGCAGATACCTGGAATGCGCCGCTCCTCACCTCTGACAAGCCCCGTTGTGTTTGCCTTCCCAGCCTGGGTTCATGCCTGGCTGACGGGCGGCTGATCTGTTAAATGATAATGATTAGGATTTAATAGGCTGCAATGCTTCGCGTGTCTACCAGATGGCATAAATTCATGAATTGTAATGCAGTATATATATATATATATACTGTGCAGTATTGCAGCCAGCGGGAATAAAATGCTTCAATCCCAGCATGGAAAATACCTCAATGCACTCGGGCAGAAAACAGTCACAAACCTCAATACACCCGGGTATACCCGAATTCGTGGGACTAGCCGAGCTCGAATAAAGTGTGTCGCCAGTGTATATTGAGCAGTGTTACCAAAGTCTAATGGCTGAAATAGCAAATTAGGAGCTTCAATAGTGTATGGTAATCTGCAAATATACAACCCTTCCAGACACTTGCTACTAATTAGATAGCATGTTATGAATCAGCTGATTTTGCTAAAATATTGGTATAGCTCGGCAGAAAAAGACCCTCCTTAGTATGGCCACACGTAAACTGGCGTTGCTTAGTACATCAAGACCTACTTTCAATATTGTAGTAGGGGAAAGATTGAAAAACTAGCAGTATACCAGATATAACAACCTTCAGACTGCAAGCTACACTGTAGCAAGACACACCATGCAGTCTGAAATTAGTACACAATGTGGCAGTGGAGGACAAGCATCATATGTTAATAACAGCCCACAGTGTAACTTTTAGTAGCCGGCTGCGCTTGCACCTCCTGTCCCATACCTCTGAGCCAAACTCTATTGTATAGCGTGACAGCAATATAGCAGGCGCCACGGAACCCAGCTACATACACACATTGCACCCTGGTACAGCAGCTCGAGTTGGTAGTGTAATCACTAAGCTGACTGGCTAGGCAAAATAAGCACATAGGGGTTAGTAATGCATGAGGCTAGGTGTAGGGAACAAGATAGATACGACCGTATTGTGATGGTAATGCGCTGGTAACCAGATACTGCTGATACTGCAGAGCTGTAGCACAGCTGATTTAGACCGCCTCCTGTATTAGCGTCACCGTCGTGACGCTCTAATCCCTATGCACGTTTCGTTTGTCTCTGTAAACTTCAGCAGGGGAGGCAAAAATAAAATGACATACATTCAATATTTTTCTTACCTTTAGAAGCGTTGAATCCTGGCAATTCTGCAAGCTCGTACCGCGAAGTCATCAAAGTAAATCCAACGCCATCCACCTTGAAGATCCGGAACAGGTAACAAAATTCTTCTCTCTTTTATCTTCTAGCACCATCTTCTTTTTTCATCTGTCATTATTTCTTTCTTTTCATTAATCTTCTATCTTCATCTTTTAATCCAAAACCCAATGGTAAATCCAGAACAGGATGTCCTCTCGTTGTCTTATTCCTATTAAATGATGTGTCCAGGCCTTATACAGGGCCTGTGAGGTTACATTTTCAGGTCAGATGGTACAGGTCCAATCTGATTGGATGCTGTGTCTGTGCCCACCTCCTTTTTTTGTTAAGGATGTGACATCATCTCCAAGGGAGGTACATCACATCCTTAAAACTACATGGCTATATCACATGGTATTACAGCCAATGGAATGGAAGACAATCCCATTTGTTACTGTACCATGTGATAGATTACATTAGTTTAAAAGGATGTGACATCACTTTAAGGAATAACAGTGTGCGACAGCAAGCATCAGCTTCGGCAGTATTTACATACAGTAGGGGGAGAGGTTTTATGGAGACAATTTATGGAGACATTTGCCTATTGAAGAAGTATTCACCCCAATGGCTTGACCGCCACATCTTTGTGCTTGAGTGCAATCACCTTTTTTTGTGAGTGTGAATACGTCATTGATTTTAATTTTTAATTGTTTGAATAAATGTATCTGCACCATAGTAGTGTATTTGTGCTTTTCTATTCTACTGCAGTTCTTTTGTATGTTTCAAAGAGTTTGGGGAAAGCTCTTGAAGAGGAAGCATCACCCACATATGGACTTTGTTTATGGAGAATATCATAGGAGTACAACATTGTGTAAATTGTGTTAATTCCTGACCCAATCCTCCAAACCAGTGTGCATAGTAGATTATTTTTTTATTTATCAATTACTGTCAGTTTGCTGTGGTTCTGCATTGGCCACATGATATCCATGGTTATATCTGAAGGCAATAATTTAATTAGATTCTTTTGAAAGTTGTATACACATCTGAAATTATCCATGGTCCTGTCATCATTTCTGTCTATTCAAGAATTCTAAATTGCATAAAATGCTTACATCAGGCAAAATTCCAGATGAATGCCTCTGAGTCAATGTATTGAATAATGTCATAAAATAATGTTATGTCCTATAAATACAACACAAATACTGAAATATACAGATGTAGCCACACTTACAGATGGGCCACGATTCACCTACAGCCTGCGCGTCACTTAAAGTAGGTGGACCACAGCCCAAGTGTGGTGTTATCGTTGCCAAGCGCAGCACAGGGTGAATTTTCCATAAGGATTTACACAGTGGGGGCCGCTGCTTCTGAATGGGTTTCCCACTGCATTTATCATACCAGGCCACATCAGTCTGAAAGAGCTAAACAGAGAGACTCTCTCTGTCTCCATGTACAGCTCCTACAGGTTATCACACAGTTTTTATTTTTATTACATAGGATTGAAGCAGGGTGTCTCCGGAGAAGAACCACATTCATTTCACATCCGGGGACCCCCTGCTTCTCAAGGTTCAGGCTTCTGTATCGGGCGCTGGTATCTCCTCCAAGTTTAAATGTCCCGAGTCACTTGATCGGGAAATTTTAACTTGCAGGAGATACCTGCACCCCATACTGGGGCCTATACCTCAGGAAGCAGGGGGTGCACAGATCAAAAACTAATACGGTTCTGCTAAGAAACCCCCTGCTTCAATCCTATGAACTAAAAATAAAATAAAAGCAGAGCTTCATTACTGTACCTTAGTGGCTAAGGGATAGAAGGGGTTGAACTCCAGTACCCGGCTTGTTGCTTGTAGAGTAAGGTGCGTTCCCACCACCCACCCTGGGTCAACTACAATCCTCATCCACCCCCTCTACAACAAAAAATCCGCCCCCAAATAGGCAAAAGCCCTGTTAGCCAAATATTGCTAATAGCGTGTTTGTGTGACGATGTGCTCACCACAAACAAGATGTGACCACGCTGCTGAGGTGGGGTAATGTATATAACGCCAACCCACAGCCGCGTGGGCACGTCTGGAGTGTAGAGTAGTCTTGATACTTGCCGGGGTCAGTAGTGGAGAGGTACGGATCGTTGAGGGTGCTTTAGCCAAGGTCAGGATTTGAGAGTTACGGATCGTTGAGGGTGCTTTAGCCAAGGTCAGGATTGGAGAGATGCAGATGGTAAAACATAAGACGGGTCAGGAAAGGAGAAGAGTGGAGTCTGAATGCAGGCAGGATCAGGCAACAAGGCAAGGCAAACAAAACTGCTACATAACATAGATTATACTCAGCCGATGAGCCTCTGCAGAGTATTTACAGGGCGTAGAGACCAATCAGAGCAGGAGATTTGTCAATGAGCAGGATTCTGGTAGGAAGCTCAGCTGCAAGAGGCATGTGTGCGGAGTCTTCCTGATGAATTACTAAGAGGATACAGGTGCGTGCACCACATGTGCAGTACGTGCGTGTCGCGTGCTGGTGATGTCACCACGGGGAAGTACCCGGGAGGCAGAGCCGGCAGGGTTGTCATTTAGGTTTGCGCGGGCTGTGCTCCTAAGATGATGACAGGCCTTAGGTTGAGGTTTAGGAGCGGTGCAGGTAGCTGTACGTATGGAGGGTACGTTTTGCTTGCGCCGAGCGCGCAACGCCTCACGGATCCTTACAGTACCCCCCCCCCCCACTCCTCCGGGTGACTCCAAGCAGGCTTCAGGGGGTACTTCTTGTGGAATCTCTGGACCAGTCTGGGCGCATGGACTTGATGTGATGAACCCAAGAATGTTCCCCAGGTCCAAACCCTTTCCAGTGAACCAGATACTGGAGTGCACCTCTGGATATCCTGGATTCCAAGATGGATTGGACTTCGTATTCGTGATGCCTCTGAATGAGTATAGATGGGGGAGGAGAAGAAGATACCAGAGTGTGTGAGTTCTGGACCATGGGCTTCAGGTGAGATACATGAAAAATGGATGGTATTCTTAGAGAGGGAGGAAGTTGTAGTCTATAGGCGACCGGGTTGATCCTTTCCATTATTGTGAATAGTCCAATGAAACGTGGTGCCAATTTAAATGAAGGGACCTTTAGTCTTATATTTTTAGAAGATAGCCATACTTTGTCCCCGATTTTGAAAGCTGCTGGCTTACTACGATGTCGATCTGCCTGTACTTTTTGCCTGGCGGTTGCCGATCTGAGATTGTCTTGGATCCTCTTCCATAGACATTGAAGGTTCTTGATTATGTCATCTGCTGCTGGAACTCCTGAAATGGGAGGATAGGGAGAAGCAAGGGATGGAACCCGTAGTTAATGAGGAAGGGTGACTCAGTGGTGGACTTGTTGCGCAAATTATTGTGAGTGAATTAGGCCCAAGGGAGAAGTTCTGACCAATTGTCTTGAGTATCGGGGACAAAGCATCTTAAGTACTGTTCTAGTGACTGATAAATTCTCTCTGTCTGACCATTTGTTTGGGGGTGATATCCTGATGAGAAATGTAACTCTACTCCCAGCTGTTGACCAAAGGAACACCAACATTTTGAAATGAACTTTGACCCTCTATCATACACGATGACCAATGGTACCCTGTGAAGTCGAAAGATCACCTTGACAAAGATGTCTGTCAGTTTGGGAGAATTGGGAAGGCCCTTAAGCGGAATGAAATGTGCTTGTTTTGAGAACCTGTCTACCACGACTAGGATGGTGTTCATACCCTTGGATGCCGGGAGCTCTACTATAAAATCCATGGACAAGTGTGTCCAGGATCTGTTCGGAATAGGAAGTGGTCGAAGAAGTCCGGGGGATTTGCTCCTGGAAGTTTTGTTCTGTGCACATGTAGGGCACGCGGCAACGAAGTCTTTGATATCTTTTTGCATTCCAGGACACAAAAAAGTCTGTTCTACTAGATGGGTGGTACTTCTGGTACCTGGATGTCCTGAAGATTTTGTAGAATGGCCCCATACGAGAACCTTCCTCCGAAGAGAATGAGGAGTAAACAACCGACCCTTTGGAACAGTGAGATGACTGGGTATATGGGTTTGGGTCTGTATAATGTCCTTTAAAGCATCAAAGGTATTGGCGGAGAGAATGTACTTACTGCTGCGGCAGAGTTTATTCGAGCATTTGCCCGTTCTCTGCCGCAGCAGTAGCCTGGCGCGCGCCCGAGAGTGACGGGCGCGCGCCGAAGCAGCGGAAGAGCGCCCTCCGATCGGGGCGCTCTCCCTACCGCTGCCGGGTCCGCCGGGTCCCCCGGAACCCCCTGCCGCTGTCCCGCGATCGCGGGACACCAGGGCTCCCTCGGGGAGCCCCTGGACGCGCGGGCAGGGGGCGCACGCTCCCGAAGACGCGTGACCGCGCGTCTATGACGTGTGGCACGCCGAGGGGCGGCCACTAGCAAGCCGGGAGATTTCCCGGCTTGCGGTACCGACCACACTCGAATAAAGTGTGTCGGTACTGTAGATGGTAGGATGGGTTTCTTTTAATCCTCGGACTTATCATCTACCAAACATTGATGGGACAGGGCATCGGCTTTGGTGTTCTTTGAACCCGGAAGAAAAGAAAGAATGAAATTAAATAGGGGAAAAAAAAGTGACCACTTGGCTTGACGAGACCCTAAACGTTTGGCACCCTCGATGTAGAGTAGAGTCTTGTCTTCTGTGAGAATAGTGAATGGGCTCTCTGTACCCTTCAATGGGTGTCTCCATTCCTGCAGAGCAAGCTTGATAGCCAGAAGTTTGCGGTTCCCAACGTCATAGTTTTGTTCAGCCGCCGAGAATTTTTTTGCGAAAAAGGCACAAGGGTGCAGTCTGGCCCAGGGAATTTTCCTTTGTGAGAGGATGGCTCCAGCCCCCACGTCCGATGCGTCCACTTCCAAAGTAAATGGAAAGCTGGGGTCAGGGTGAGTGAGAATGGGTGCTGAAGCAAAGGCAGTCTTTAAAACCTCAAATGCCTGTATACAGTAGCTGCTGGTTACCACGAAGCAGGATCCGCACCTTTCTTTATGAGGGCTGTGATAGGCGCCAATTTGGAAGAAAAATTCAGACTAAATCTGCGGTAGTAGTTTGCAAAACCTAAGAATCTTTGTACTACTTTGAGTGAAGAGGAACGTGTCCAATCTAGAACCGCCTTTACTTTTGCTTGATCCATAGTAAGGCCTGTGCTGGAAATTATGTAACCGGGGAATGCTGTGGAAGTTTGGTGAAATTGGCATTTCTCGATTTTTGCGAATAGATGGTTCTCCCGGAGTCGTCGGAGTACCTGCTTGACATGATTAATGTGTTCATCCAAGGTTTTGAAAAAATCATGATATTGTCCAGTTATCATTCAGATAAACGATTACAAACTGATTGAGCAAGTCACGGAATATATCATTTACAAAGTCCTGGAAGACTGCAGGTGCATTACAAAGCCCGAATGGCATAACCAGGTACTCATAGTGCCTGTCGCGAGTATTAAACGGTGTCTTACATTCATCGCCTTGTCTTATCCTTACCAAATTGTAGGCCCCTCGGATACGTTGGCACCCTGTAGGTGGTCGAAGAGCTCTGGAATTAAGGGCAAGGGATACTGGTTCTTTACCGTAATCTTATTGAGACCTCTGAAAGTCTATACATGGTCTCAGAAATCCGTCCTTTTTCTTCACAAAAAAGAAACCCGCTCCGGCTGGGCAATAAGACGTCTGAATAAATCCTCGTTGTAAATTCTCCATAATGTAGTACCTTATGGCCTTAGTTTCGGGAACAGATAAGAAGATCCTCTGGGAGGTATTGATCCCGGTAGTAGGTCGATCGGGCAGTCATAAGGGCGCTGAGGTGGCAATACTTCGGACCTGGCTTTGTCGAATACATCTTTGAAGTTGACATAACACCCTGGTAATTGTGCAAACGTCTCCTGGGGAGAAGAAAGTCTGCAAAGGCTTCTGATGGGCAAAAAACAGGACTTAATGCAAGAAGAGCCCCATACAACAGATTCTTTACCTCTCCAATCGATGTGTGGATTGTGTATCTATAGCCATGGGAGACCAAGGATCATATCCACGGAAGGAGTGTGGATGGTATCTAAGGAGATCTCTTCGGAATGGACCATAGTAGTGAGAAGATTGAGCAGAGAGATCTGTAGAGAGAAGAAAGCTGGCTGCAGGGCTCTACCATCAATGGCCTCTAGTCCCATTGGGCGTTCCTTGGGTACAAGCGGGATGTTATTCCTTTCTGCGAACCCCTGGTCGAAAAAAAATTACCTCCTGACACGGAGTCCACAAAATCCAGTGTAGAGACCTGAAATCCCTCGCCGGAGAGCATGATGGGAAGAAGAATCCTAGACGGACGTTTCTCAGTGATGGAGGAAATGGCAATGGTTCCCAATGTGGCTCCCCTAGATCTCACTGGGCTTTAGCGTTTTCCTGGTTTCAGGGGACATAATCGGAGTAGGTGTCTGGAGCCCGCACAATATAGACAGAGGCCAGCGGTAAGTCTACGTTGCTTCTCTGTCGCTGACAGATGGTTGTCACTCAACTGCATAGGTTCTGGGGGAGCGAGAGAAGGAGGTTCCTGATGACTGACCTTAAGTGGAGAATAGGCCCCTCGTGGCGAAAGAGTGCGGTTGCGAACCCTTTCCGCTTTCCTCTCTTGCAGTCGCTGATCCACGCTGATGCAGGCAATGAGTTGCTTGAGATTGGTGGGATGTTCTTGGGTGGCCAGTTCGTCCTTTAGCGTTTCAGAAAGGCCTTGCCAGAAGGCCGCAGAAAGAGCCTCATTATTCCACCCTGTCTTGGCAGCAATGGTCCAGAACTCTAGGGCATACCAGGCCACTGGATGGTCTCCCTGGAAAAGGTGAAAGAGGGAAGACGCAGCTGTTACCTTCTGGCCAGGGGTATCAAATACCTTGCGAAACTCCCGAGTGAAGAGTCCAATGTCCTGGGTGATGTCCAATCGCTGTTCCCAGATGGGGGATGCCCAAGCCAATGATTCAGCTACTCACAGCAGCCCTACATGCATGCTCTCCAACAACATTCCTGATGACTCCGTCGCTTTTGTGTGGGCTTCAGTTTCATGCATCTCACCAGGTCTGTGTCATGGTTGTGCTAGCCACAAACAAGGATCGGACTGCGAGGCTGAGGTGGGGTTGCATAATCACCGACCTTAAGCCTTGGAACCGGATCTGGAGTGCGAAGTTCGTGGTCAAACACGCCAGGGTCCGGACTGGAGAAGGCAGTGTAGTCTGAGGAGAAGCCAGGGTCAGGATCGGAGAAGGCAGCATCGCCGTTATTCGGGCAGGAGTTTGGCAATGGGTAGACAGGAGCTCTCCACTTCAGCGTAGGAGTGTGGGCATGGGAGTGACCTCTGTGCGATGAGCGGCCTCGGCCTATGACGCCAGTGTCTGTAGGAGGAGACAGCAGGCTGTTCGTAGAACACCGCGGGGCAGCGCCGGGGAAAAACCAGCGCTTCAGAACAGGAGTCCAAAACAGGCCTCTGTGTGGAGAGTAGCAGCAGGCCTCAGGAAACGGAAGGTAACCTCTGCTAGGGGAGAATGCAGCAGGTAACATGAACCAGTGCTGGCAAGCCAGCGCTTCAGCACAGGAGTCCGAAACAGGCCTCTGCGTGGAGAGTAACAGCAGACCTCAGGAACACAGGAACACAGACCTCTGCGTGGAGAGTAGCAGCAGGTTTCAGGATACTCAGGAACTAATAATGAGAACTAGAGAAGTTAGTAAACAAACGAAGCAAGCCAGGAGGCTTGTGGCAGAACACAATAACGTCCAGAGAAGGATTATGCTCGGCACTGAATCAGTGCCAGAGCCCAGCATATAAAGGGCAACGAGCCAATCACAGGAGTGAGGTGTGTGAGCATTCCTCCAATGACGTAGCACAGGACTGAAGCTGCAATGAAAGGCAGCACATGTGCGATTGATTGCCAGAGGGAGACTTAGTAAACTGCAGAGATCTGCAAGGCTAGAATCAAAGCCTGGAGCGGATTCCTTACAGTCTGTGTTCCAAGCCTTTTTGGCAGATCACTACTCCATGCCCTCCTCAGGCCATTCTCTAGTTGGCTCAGTGCTGCCTCATTCCAATGCGTTTCGCCTATAACATTGGCTTCATCAGGGATTTAAGTGTTTTGTGACTGATGCATGCAAGAGCTCAAGGCCACAAAGATAACAGCATCCTGCCTCCAACGTACAGATGTAGAAAACGTTATTATGCCCGTTAATGCCCATTAAGAACACAACATAAAAATTTAAATAATAATATGTGTGTTAGACCTTAATCATTTTTTAATAGCACTACTGTTAAGTAATGCACCATCAGTTACGCATCATCTGCTATGTTTGTATTCTGTAACATTTGAATGCTCTTTCTATATAATCTACTTCTTCTAAAGAGTTTTGTCCTGTCTCTAATCTTGTCCTGTTTTTTACTGAACTCGGAAACTGACACTTATTATTGTTATTATCTTTTTTTTTATTTTTTTCTATTTCTATTTAAAACCAGAGATATATATCTATATATATATATATATATATATATATAATATATATTATATATATATATATATATATATATATAATATATATATATGATATCTATATATATATATATATATATATCTTTTGAATAAAATGGTCTTTTAGTTTTACTCTTTGGCCAAAGTGTTGTAAGCCCTTAATCATTGTTCCTGGTAATGTACAGGTTATTAAGAATTTATATTAGTGTTAGGACCCTTGAGACGTGGTCTGCCTTGGAGGGGCTCAAGGGCTTACAAAAAAAAAAGGAGCACTGGGCTCTGTCTGTGTTTCATGTTCTGTCTCTGGTTTTAAATATATATTGCCATGCTCAGTAGCACTCATCTTTGACACTTATACGCATATATATGTTGTGGTTATTTTGGGGGTTCAATATGAGCTTATAGGTGTCCTGTGTGTTTTGTAATCCTTGCTCAGCCGGTTTTGGCTGATTTGGAGGGTGGCTCCTCCTTCCCTAGTTTGAAGCTCACCCCCTCCCACTTTTAAATGGTTAAAGCTCACTCCATTCCACCGTCCATACTCATGGGAACTTGCATGCAGTTTGATTGCGACAAATCTAATACAGAGTGCTTATCCTGGTATTTTACAGGTTATAGAGCTCAAAACACAGAACCCCCAGTAAAGCTCTTTTGGGAACCCCTGAGCCCCCACAAAATATATTATATGTATATGTGTCAAAATGGAGTGCTATTGAGCGTGGCATATGTATACAACAGACGACAGAGAACCCAATGTCATCCAACATGACAGAAATACACAGTAAAATACTTATATATTCTCTGAAGTAGAGTCTTTAGTTTAAACCCTTTGGCCAATTGTTGTAAGCTTGCGAGCCACGTCAAGGCAGACCACCTGTTCGCAAGTCCTAACACTACCAGATAAAATACTAATATACCTCTATTAGGATTAAAAATTCTCATTTACCTCTATTAGGAGGGAGAACCCACAGTGGGTCATATCCACAGAATGAGGCACTTGCAAACTAGGGAAGTGGGAGGGGCGGGCTTAAAAACCTGGAAGGAGGAGCCACAACCCTCCACCAGCTGGAACAGCTGAAATGGTTAACAAACACAGAACCCCAGTAAGCTCTTTTTGGGAAGCACTGAGCCCCCCACTATATATATATATATATATATATATGTATATGTGGTCAAAATGGAGTGCTATTGAGCATGGCATATGTTATACAACAGACGACAGAGAAGTCCAATGCTACAACATCCACGACAGAAATACACAGTAAAAAGAGCTTACTGGGGTTCTGTGTTTTGTTAACCCATTCTCAGCTGTTCCAGCTGGTGGAGGTTAGTGGCTCCTCCTTCCCAGGTTTTAAGCCCGCCTCTCCCACTCCCTATTTTGCAAGTGCCTCATTCTGCTGGATCTAGACCCACTGTGGTCTTTTCTCCCTCCTAATAGAGGTAAATGAGAATTTTAATCCTAATAGAGGTATATTAGTATTTTATCTGAAAAAAAAGAAGAAACACAAAAGCGCACCAAGATGAGAGATATAAATTGTATTAGCAACAAATAAAAATAATAGTGACTTACATATGAAATTTTCTAATAATCCCGATTCTGATGTCTATCACAGGAGTAGGATCACTAGGAAGTAGATGGGCAGTCCTCAGTTCTGGGAGATCAGACCCGCCGCTGGGGCTGTCTCCTTTCTGTCTCCTATCCTCCACGTGTGGTAGCGTGTGAGGAGTGTAGCGCGCATGCGCAGGAACCGGAGCCCTCTATAGGTGTCCTTAGGATGCCTTCCGTTATTGTAGCGTAGAAACGATCGGGAACGGGCAGAAACGATACACTTGAATGTGTACTGGTGGTGTGTAGTAAAACCGCCAGCCACAACAGTCGCGACTGGCGGTTTTACTACCCACCACCAGTACACATTCAAGTGTATCGTTTCTGCCCATTCCCGATCGTTTCTACGCTATCAATAACGGACAGGCATCCTAAGGACACCTATAGAGGGCTCCGGTTCCTGCGCATGCGCGCTACACTCCTCACCACGCTACCACACGTGGAGGATAGGAGACAGAACGGAGACAGCCCCAGCACTGGGCTCTGTCTGTGTTTCATGTTCTGTCTCTGGTTTAAAATATATATTGCCATGCTCGGTAGCACTCCTGTTTGACACTTATACACACACATATATATATATATATATATATATATGTTGTGGTTATTTTGGGGTTCAATATGAGCTTATAGGGTTTTTGTATGTTTTGTATTTTTTTTTCTACTAAATGTTTTCAAAAATGGCATAAATAGTTACAAAGGAAGCAAAAAACAGCCTCAGATAACATGACATTATGATTTTTTTCATCAAATATAAATTTTCTCCATAATTCAAAAAACAAAAACAAATGCTTTTGATGAGTTTTTCGAACCAAAACACTGGGTTAAATCAACATCTCAGATGATAAGGGACCACATTGGGAAGTTTAGGGAAGTAAACACACTCAGGTAGTATGCACTAAGATAGAGAACTAACCAATGCAAATCCAATGTGTATATACGGCAGTAGGAGGTTTACTTAAATAATAACAGCTGAGCATCAAGACACCAAGACCATCTATGTTTACAATCTATAAATACAATCCCTTGAATACCAGATAGCAGGCTACACTTCAATCCACAATCAGTGAAAAAGATTCTTGCTTCCTGCCCTAAAGCCTAGTTATCTATTATTATGACTTGTGGAAAGAAGGACTATATAACACTAGGACAGTTGTACGGTATTGTTAAAATGGAGGCTATGATCCCTATGGGTAGAAAATAGGGATGGGTGTTTTTTTCCAAAACATGAATTTGCCATGAACATTTTTTTTTTCACATTCTTCAAAAAATGTGCGAAACTAAAACAGAACAAAATGCAAAAATTGCGGACTATTTCAACGTTAGCAACTAACCTTGGAAAAAAATTGATAATTATAGAGAATATGCGAACATCTGAAAAACCTATGCAATTGTTTCAAATATTCAAAAATGTTCAATTGTTTCAAAATATTAGACTAAACAACTTATGAATCATATTTTGGCACATTCACCCTTATCTAGAAAACAAACAAAGAAATGTAAAGGAAACAGTGGAACCCCACAATCTGGCTGTAACAGGGGACTTATCCCTGTTCACAAATGTGCCTCTAATCCAGCAGTGTGGTGGTTAACTGCTGGTAGGGGCAATTAACTAACACCACCTGCCTGATTTAGATGGCTTTTGAAAAAGCCTGCCTTTGAGACAGGAAGTGACTCCTTAGCTCACGTGTGAGCTGAACTTTGGAGACAGAGCAGAGGTTCTTAAGTCTCCCAGGAGAGCTGACCAAGAGAATACAGATCTCTGGAGCTGACCATGTCTTGAGCTCTGCCAGAAGACACATCAGAGCTGCTTCCAAGACACAGGGAAAACTTCTAAACCTGAATGCTGACAAACCCTGAAGAAAAGGTAGCAACCAGGGACAGAGAAGATTTTCCCTCCAAACCACAAGGAACAGATAAGACTTTTATTACAAGACTTTTTATATCTGTTCATTTCATGCTATGTGTTTGGGGCTGGGAGACATGCTTAACTAAGGGAGTTGTGAATTGCATAGTATTTCACTAGAACCACTCCCAAGTGAATAGAAGCTTTGTTTCCCCCTTGTTTGGATGGTTTCCTGATGTTAAGGAAAAGGCACAATAAAGCCTCGTTATAATTTCACCTTATAAAGTCTCCAATTGTGTACCTCTGTAAACGTCCGTCTACACTGGCCTTCCAGGATGCAAAGTAATCAGTGTTTTGAGAGGTCCCTGTTACTTCTGTGCGCAGCACTGTGTGCAGTGATATATAGTCACTGATTAATCCAATTTTTAGCTATAAAAGTAAAGGTGAACTGCAGGACTTACAGTAGAGCTGCCCGCTAGCCATTGGCGGTGGGGGGGCTCCTCACTGGGGGGGTGGGCCTCCCCTATTTGGCCCACCCCCACACCTACCTCCCCTAACCAGTGGAAGGGCTTCCTGGGGCCTATTTAAGGCCCTGATGGTGGGGAGCGTGGCCTGTTCACTGCCCGCCAGAAATTTAGAGGTTCATTTTACCCTGCCCACCAGACATCGAGAAGCTTGATCTCTAGTTGGGCATCCGGACGTTTTTTCCCCTTCTTCGAATTCCTGGCATCTGGGGTGTCATACATAGCACTCAGGCAGATTTACACTCTCTTAGTTCCATAATTAGGTCGGCAGGAACGCATTGCTGCGAATTTATATAAACACACTCACATTCCAGATAGCCTTCGGCCCACCCCAGCAATGGTGCTAGCGGTAGCTGAACAATTGAGTCTGCTCCAAGCCAAAGCATTGTAGCACCAAGAGGGCAGGTTGATCTGGCAGCAGAATACATTGTTCCCAAACAGGCTAGGCCAAGGTGGCGGACAGGACCAGTGCATTCCTGCAGCTTCGCATGGGAGATGAGTGCCATGCGCCAAGGCCGCCCCCCACCATGGAGCAGTTGATGGGGGTGGGCCAGCAAGGGCGCGCCAGCCAGTGCACCAGGTGCAAAACAGGGGCCGTGAACAGGGCTACAGCCACCGGCCGCTGAGCCACGAGGCAGGGCATCACAGTACGCAGGAGGGCCGCCCACAGCTGTCACGGGCCAATATTGCAACCCGCCGCATTGGCAGGTGCAAGAGGTTCGAAGAGACCAGGACGACCACTCGCAGTGGCTGCGGTGGTGCATTTTGGCCATCTGCAGCGGTTGCAGGAGAACAAAATGGATGCCCACGGCAGTCGTGGATGGTGGACAAACAAGACAGCCACCTGCAGTGTTTGTAGGCGGTATGGTGAGCAGCCTGTCGCTCATAGGGCCCCCGCTAGGCTCGCAATGCTCTGGGCGACAGGTGAGGATCCCGACTTTGTTCGACAATGCACATGTGGCGAGGGATGAAGACGAGGTGCAATATGGTTCACCGGTGAGGTCGCGTCCCCATGTGAAGCCAAGGATGGGTAAGAAACCTACGCTGGTAAAAAGGGGTTGGATGCGCGACAGGATAATTTCATTTAGGAGGCTGATAGACTCCCAGGAGGCTTGCACAGCTCCCAATGCCCAGCACGGTGGGAGACGGCAGTGGGAGGAGCCCCAGATGGCACATCATATTTACATCCAGCAGTTCTAGATTGCGCAGGCCATGGAGCCAGTGTCATACAGCACAACAGAAAAAGCAATATTCATCGTTACTAGTTATGCTGAAGGCTTTCGAGCCGTAGGCGTTGGCCTCTGTCGCAATCCCTGTAGGAGCGGTGGTCGGATCAGGAGCCCCTGTGCAGCGTTAGGGGTAGTGTCAGTATGGGGGGCGCACAACACGGCCACGGGTATCCCCCAAGGGGGGGGCCGGGCCAATCATCCAAGAGGTAGCTGGTTTTGCCAGGGCAGCAGCGCAGGAACACACCGAGGCCCCGGCAGACCCCATCCCCCCTCGAGAACCCCATCCCCAGCCCGGCAAACACCAGCCCAAGCCCGGCTTCTCTCAGCCCGGCCACCTTGTCCATGGTGGGGCATGGGGGGCACTGGCGCAGGGGCTGCCCCATCAAAAGCAAGGGGGAGGAGCAGTCTCGGGTGGGTCATTTACGGATGCAAATTTATGTCTTGCCAGCGCGTTAGGGACGCATCCCCAAGCAAAATGTTTTAAGAGTGGTGGACGCAGCTCCAAGCAGGCAGGGCGGAAATCTGGGCTGGAAGGCACCATCCCCAATAATCATTAGAAGTTTGGCACAATGGCTGGAAAACTACCCCAATAGGGAAACGACCTGGCTGCTAATAGCTGGGTTTACCGAGGGGTTCAGGATCCCATTTGTGCACCAAGCGGGATCAAGGTTTGGATGTAATTTGAAGTCAGGTAGGGTATACAGTGACATGGCGAGGGAGAAGGTGACAAAAGAGGTGGAGCTAGGTAGGATGTCTGGTCCATTTGCCAACACCCTCTCCCAAACCTGAGGATCTCACCATTGGGGGTGGACGCCAAGAAGGACCCTGGGGCATCCAGGCTGATCCAGCACCTTTCCTACTCCAAGGGCACATCAGTGAACGACGGCATCAATCACGATTTATGCTCAGCTACGCAAACTCCGACCAGGTGGAGGCGCTAGTGAGTAGAATGGGTAAAGTCGCGTTGCTGGCAAAGGCTGACATTAAATCCGCATTACAATTGTTGCCAGTGCAGTCCGAATACTTTCACCTGTTAGGTTGTATGCTCGACGGACAGTATTTAATTGACTTGTGCCCACGGGCTGCGCACTATCATGTTTCTACTTTGAGACTTTTAGCACGTTCCTCGAATGGGTAGTGTATTGTAGGGTGCAAACCACAGGGTACATGCACTACCTGGACGATTTCTTGTTCGTGGGTCCGGTGGGATTAGACCTATGCGTAAAATGGCTGTTTTAATGTATTGTTATTTAATTTTTTCAGTTATTTTTGATCACTTTTCTTCACATGATTATTTGAGCGTTTTTTCACATGTTATTAATTATTTTAATTAACCTACACATTTTTTGTATTATCCACATTTAAAGCTACATTGCAAAGGTTATTTGGTTTTAGATTCATACCATTCTATCATTAGTTATAGAGCGCCCAATTACACGTTTCATTTCATCCGGTTTTGTTCAAGTAATTGGATGCAGCACTATACTGAAGAACAGAAAAATCTACATCTAATATTTTCACTAAAAGGTTGTCTAGGAGAACTAACACAGAGCACATACTCTCTAAAGAGACACCTATTGAGCTTAATGATAAGGACACGATAGATTTAGAATTCACTAAATTAGAAGCACTCCTATTTAAGGACACACGAAAATTGTGGGATTTGATATTCTTGGATAAATACCTAACTGCGAAAAGAGTCCCGTGGGGACTTAGATTAATGAAAAGTCCATTTTTTGATTTAGAAGACACTGAATTCATAGATGCGTGAAATAAAATCTTAGATAATTCCTCATTTGAATTAATGCGGTTAATTACCATACAACACAGAAAGAAAATTGACTTATTAGACAAACAGATAAATAGCATCAAATACAAATTAGAACCATTTGTTGACCATCAGGTATTTAAAAAGAATTAAACTATACTGCAGAAAAGAGTTGAGAACATAGAAAATGATTTGATCTCTTACAAACAAAAAAAAATTAAACGAGATGAGGAGGATTATGTTAAAGGCAACCAGAGGACATGGAATATTAAAAAATCCATAACCTCCTCTGTACCAAAGAAATCAAATAGCAATAATGAACTTAATAAAACTCAGAAAAAATCTAGAGACTCACATGCACGAGGATATGAAAATAGAGCATCTAGTTCACATTATTCACGTAATGATGGAAATCACTCCCATTTGAATAAAATTATAGGTAAAAATAATAAGAGAAAAGGGAAGAATAAAATTATCGTATTAATACAAATAAAAAACAACAAAGATAAAATGACACTGAACGAGAGAATATGATTTTTTTTAGGAATGAGAGTGTTCCAGTTCATGGGAAACAAGGAACAGGTACTCTCCATTCAAAGAAACAGAATCCCCATTGGGACCAAAAAGAAGAACACACGAGGGAAACGAGGGAGACGGAAAAAGAGATTAGAATTATGCACCAATACTGATAATAGAATCTGTTCCTGTGTCATTTGCCAGATTGCACAAGTGCATCCCCTGAAGCCTCAGCTGTGAGACAAGTGACGTCAACTTCTGCCAGCTACCGCCCGGTACAGACGTCACTTCCGGTTACAGGTGAGATCGCGTGGAGGCAGCAGATGTCCCCGCCACAAAGAGAAAAGGAGGAAATCAAAGACCTCGTACATTGTATGCTATTTATTTGCCAAATGGGAGTAAATTTCCTATCTTTATTTCTACAATACAAATCTGTGCCAACGGTATTGTCCTATGAGAATTTTTCTCTCTATTACTTTTATGATAATCCCTGGGAGCCCTCTGCATACTGCACGAGTATATATTTGAGTTCCTGGTTACACAGCTCCCATCAGAGATAGGTTGGATCTATGACACGCTTTAAACCATTTTTTTTTTTTTTGTAAATATTTTTCCTTTATTGGTGTCATACATCGCGGGGGTACATATTATCGACACTGGCTCGCAGGCCAACTTGTAAATACGGCACAGTGCATGTACAAGGCATAGAGGAGGTAAATGACACACAATAAACCCTTTTACCTTCTTTCAATAGTGAAAAAGAGAGGGGGAGACGAAGGAAAGGTGGATAGTTGGGAACGACTTTGGAAAGAGAGGGGGGGGGGGGGGGGGGGGGAGGGGGGGGGGGGGGGGGGGGTGGGGGGGGGGGAAGGGGGAGGAAATTTCGTGGGGTGTAGTCTAGGGGGACTCGGGGTCAGGGGAATATTTTGTTTATTGTAGGTTCTTGTGCTGGGAGTATACTGTGGTCTTTAGGGCCTCTGGGACTACGTGGGATGACTGCAGGGGCCGCGTGTGGTTTCCTTGGGCCTCACAACTGGCTGGCTCATCGGGGTTCACCGGAGGCGTTGGCTCGCCAGTCTTTCCGATGTGCGGGGGGCTTCTTGGAGGGTCGTCTCCGGCGTCTCTTCAGTGCTGGGGCGGTTGCTCTTCTGCGGTGGGAGAGGGATTCCTAACGCTTTCAGGAAGTTCTTGGCGCCTTCAGGGGTTGTTACTGTGTGGTGGCGGCCATTGCGCAGAACCACTAGTTTGAAGGGGAATCCCCAGCGGTACTTTACTCCCTGGTCCCTGAGGTAGGAGGTGAGTGGGCGCAGTGCGTTTCTTTTATTTATTGTTAATTGGGAGAGATCGTTATAGAGTTGAATTTGCACTCCATCCATAGTCACAGTCCTCACTTCTCTAGCCGCTGACATGATGCGGTCTTTAGCAGAGTATGCGTGCATTCTCAGCACCACATCTCTGTGACGGTTTGGATCCGCTGATTTCTGGGCCAGGGCTCTGTGGGCGCGATCTGTGTGTAGGTCATGGTCTGAGAGATCAGGGACGAGCTGCAGGAAGAGTCTGCGGAGGTATGGTTGGAGTTCTTCATGGGTGATGGATTCAGGTATATTTTTGAGGCGGATGTTTTGCCTCCGCTCCCTGTTCTCCATGTCTTCTAGTTTGTCTTGTATGTGTCGGATCGCCTCTCCGCATCTCAGTACTTCCTCGTGGGTCTCAGCCTGTTCGTTTGAGATTCCCTCCATCTTCACCTCCAGATCTTCCGTCCGCTCCGTCAGCGCTTCTACCTCTGCCCGGATGGTTTGGAGGGCCTTTTCCGTGTCTTCCTGTACTCCCCTCCTCATTTTAGTGATAAGGGCATCAAAAAAGTCTTTATTTAGGACGGGGGGGGTCCGAGTCAGTCGGGCTGTGTCGGCCGCTGCGCGCCTCGTGCTCTGGGTCTTCTCCGGCGCCATCTTGCTCCTCGGGGCTGATCTCAACCTGGCGTTGCGCCGGAGGGAAGAACTTGGTGACGGGGCATTGGTTTTTCCTCTGCGGTTTCCCTGCCATCTCTCCGGTGCTTATTCCTGGTGTGGGGACAATTTTCGGGGGGTTTGGGGTGTAGAATCAGCTTATTCTAGTGTATATATTGGTGAGGGTGCCGGGAGCTCTCCCACTAGCAGACCATCGGCTGTGACGTCACCGGAAGTGGGACTTGCCCCTTTTAAATATGCATTTTTCTATTGAGAACAGAGACCAAGACACTGAAAGGTTAAAAAAAAAAAAAAAAAAAAAAAAAAAACCTGCCAGAATTTTATAGAGCTCAGAAATTCATTCTGACTTTTAAGTATCTGTGGAACGATTTTATTTTTCATCCAGCAGCGCACTACAAATCTGCCATGACAACTGGTATTCGAAGCATAAAAACAACTCGTTAAGCCATGGCTGGAAGAATATTATTTTCCCCAGGATTCTACATGAAGGAGAGAAGTTCAGAATAACAAGCTACTTTTTTCACACGTATGCTCTTTAGTTTCCAGTTCTGGACCAGTAACTCCTGCAAGAGTTTGATCATATAATAATACGTTATAGCCATTACAAGTATTAGGATGCACTGATAACCGGTCGTAAATATTCTATGTATATCTTTATTCATATAGCTCCTATAGTGTGCTCAGCGATTTACAAAAGAGACAATGCAATGCAGGGAATTATAATATAAGTGCAACAAACACAATCAGACAATAGGAAACAAAATCCCTGCCACAGTGAGCTTACAATCTAATTGATAAGACCATAACATTGTAAAATAAATTGTGCCTTGATCTTCAGTATCTGTACAGGCGAGTATGTTAAAAGAGTAAATTCCATTTATTCTGGTTGAACTGCTTATAAAGAAAGATGATTCTTTAAAAAAAAAAATAAAGAATGTTTACAGTACTGTCAACACTGTTCAGTTTTAAACATGACTGGTGTAATGCTAATCCCAAATGCATTCTGGTTCATAATAATTCTGCACAGTTGCACTTGTTTGAAAATGATACATTGGACGCTAACAATGTACAAAAGTCTCATGATGTCATGCAGTTAGGTTGGCAATGCGGTTATGGGCTTCTTCTGTTTTTGGCTACTGTGAAGTTACTGAGAATTCGGACAGCTCTCCAACAAGAAGGAAACCATTGGACTGATTGGAACTCTTATTCACAAAAGCCAGGTTATTGCTGTTTTAGCAATGATAGCCAGTGTTTGCAGTATTGCCAACCTTACCCCCAACGTTATCCATAACCCAGGCTAAGTGTTTGAACTCAAATCCCAATGTATTCTGGTTCACCAGATCCCTGCAGTTCTATGGGAAATGGGATTAATGAAGAATAGGAAAGACATAGACGAAGCAATATGGTTGTTGTAGTGATTCTTTTATGTTTTCTGCAACTACAGCTTTGTAGTTTGATTTTTTTTTAATTATAGACTGGATCAACTTTACTATTGGATTTTAAACAAAGCACCGTAATAGTCATTTTATTTAAACCCAGATGCATTGCCACAATGTTGGTCTCATTACAGTCCTAAAGGCAATGGGCTTTAGGGGTTAATTCCATATCCCCCAAAGTGGAGTTCAGTCCATTTTGGTCAGAAAAAACACCATTCAAGTCAATTGGGTTTTATGGCTGAAAATGGCCCAAAAGGCCACTTCAGTGGATTTACAGTAGGGACTTTAGTCTATTTTCTTAAACTTTTCTTTATGCCATAGACACATTTAGATTGTTTATCATAAGATAATTACAATACCAACAATTACAAAGAAAAAACAGGCTTGATGATATATATATTTTTTTTTTGTATCCCCTACGCCCTGGAATCTGGTGCAAAGAAAAATATTATTATGACATTTCAAGAAATCTCATCTTTGCAGCTATTGTGCTCAAAAAGAGGGGATCCGGGTTTGATTTCCTACATTACCCAGCACTTGTGGGTCATGATATTGCTGTAAATCTGATGTTTACGCAAATTGACCAAAACCTAGAAGAATTAGCTGAAGCGGAAAGGTATGCAAAGTGCAGTGCGGTCTTTGTAAAACCCTGTCTGACACCATGCTATGAAGCCAGTGACAAACAAACCTGCCTAACAGTAGTGAACATTTCAACAGGGAAATTAATTCATTTGCAACTATGTCAATTAACACATATATTTGTTTGGCAAACTGCTTGACGTGACATATGCATTCATCAAACTATGTTTAAAAAAAAAAACACTCATCATATTGTATCTGATGTCAATAAATTCTTTGAATCGAAAGGTTTGTCCACTATTTATGCTTCAGAACAGAAACAAAGTGTCCTATTAAGCGGAACCGTAGGGGACTTTAGGATTTTTCTCCAACATCATTGACGGTTTGTTCTTTACGGACGGGGGGATTGCAACCGTAGCTGTCAGTGAGAGGAGATCGTGAGCGGGACCATTTCTGGCGTCGGGGGCAGATTGAGGTCATGCGATCACTGCACTGCTGACCACATGGCCTGGAAGTTCTGCGATACAGGATGCCCCAAACCTTCAGGCACCAAAAGGGTTAAACCTTAAATAAGCAACCCCATCAACTCTCTTTTTTTGTAAAAATTTTTTAGTTTTTGCTACAACATTTTGAACTGGGCGGTTCTCCAGAGCTGAATTGAAGATATATCGCACCTAGATGTCAGTTAATCCCTTGACACAGTTCTATGAAGGAGACTGGAATGCCAGAGAGTACTGAAGGGCAGATTAGATGTAACATTTGTTTGTGACAAGTGAACCCAGAGGAGAGGCTGGGGAATCACTGATACTGACATTCCATTCCAGTTTATGGTGCCTAAGAAGGCAATAATAATTGGAGACCTATCTGTCCCTAATGTCCTAAATATTTTCATGGTAGAACTCATAGGAAAGTATCAGTTTAGTGGGTGGAAATTCAGGACGAGGAGCTGAGTGAGAGGGGTGATCGCTGGAGGAAATGGACACAATAAAGGGGAATAGAGAGAGGAGCAAAGGATGGTGGATATAGGAAGGATAGTGTGAGATATGACAATGCAGGAAGAATACAGGAAATAGCCACGATAGTGGCGTAAAAAGAGTAGAACTCAGCAATAGAAGGTGTGTATCAGGGGAAGAGAGAGAACACTGAATAGGTTAAGTCATGGAAGCTCAACTCCAGTCCTCACGCTCCCCCAAAATTTCAGGATATCCCTGCATCAGCACAGGTGGCTCAATCAGTCCCTGCTTCAGTACAGTTGGCTCAATCAGAGGTTCAGTCTTTGACTGAGCCTCTGATTGAGCCACCTGTGCTGAAGCAAGGATTGATTGAGCCACCTGTGCTGAAGCAAGGATTGATTGAGCCACCTGTGCTGAAGCTGGGATATCCTGAAAACCCATGTTGGGGGGGGCTTGAGGGCTGCAGTTGTGCCCCCCTGTGCTAACCTGCAAGCAAATTTAGCAAAAAAATATTCAGGACAGAGAAATGACTGAAACTCCGGCTTGGATCATGATGGATGTTTGTGCCAAGTTTAGGCTAGGCAACGTTGAGTGACAGTTTTGAAAAGTATTGGATTTTCTATGCTTTGTCAACCATGGGAGCCTTTAGCTACTCGGATGGAAATAAATTGGAGATCTAGGCAACAGGGTATAAATGCTTGCATTCTTTTGCATTCATTTCAAATAAGCCGAATAAATAGTTTGTTTTTAATCACTTTTGTGGACGAACTTCACAGAAAACCTAGACAACAGATAGTGGGGTAGACTTTAAATTAATTATGTTTTCAGGTAGGATATTTTTCTATAGCTCTTTACAGCAGTAATACACGTGACATTATAATATAACACAATGGAAATAAGCGCTTCAGACATATAACAATAGGAAAAGGAGTCCCTGCCCCAAAGAGCTTACAATCTAAGTAGTAAGGTGGGGAGAACTTAAAGAGAAGGTGTTCTGGTAAGTGTGTCTGGAAGGGGCCACAGTGGATGTAAGAAATGTATAGTATCAGCCAGCGGAGCTACACATATGCTTTGTTAAAGAGGTGAATGTTAAGAAAGGTTCTAAAGGTGGAGAGAGAGAGGGCTACTCGGAGATTGAGGAGAAGGACATTCCAGAGGGGTGGGGCAGTGAGTGAGAAAGGTTTTAGGAGAGATCGGGCTTCAGATGCAAAAGGGGTAGACTGAAGACATCCTTGAGCAGAATGCAGGAGTCGTGCAGATGTGTAGTGGGGAAGGAAGAAACAATGTTGGCAACAGAGAAGCAATGAAGAGAAAGAGTTTTGCAAAAAAAAATACGTGATGTAAGAAGGATCGGGATTAGCTCACAGGAAAGTTTTAGCAACACAGAGCGTAAAAGCAAAGGACTATTCTAGCAATAATTGAACAGTGAGGTTGCATGGTTATACAGTAAGCACTTTCAATGCTAATTTACAGAACCAAAAATCTTGTGAACAAATTTATGTATCCCTCATTTATTTGCTAATGCAGTGGTTTCCAACCTTTCTTTGGTTAAGGAACCCCAAGTGAAATTCTGAGGAACCCCCAACCCCCTCTAATAGCAACTCTGAGATCAGATGCATTGTAAGGAACCCCAACCCTCTCTAATAGCATGTCTGAGATCAGATGCATTGTAAGGAACCCCAACCCTCTCTAATAGCGCGTCTGAGATCAGATGCATTGTAAGGAACCACAACCCTCTCTAATAGCGCATCTGAGATCAGATGCATTGTAAGGAACCCCAACCCTCTCTAATAGCGCGTCTGAGATCAGATGCATTGTAAATTCTTCTATATTTGATACCATTTTCAAGTGGCCAGAAAATTACAGGGAACCCTTTAGGGTTCAACCAGGGTTCAACCCTGGTTGAAAAACACTGTGCAATCCTATGTACTGTATTTTGCATTTACACTCCTGAAGATCCATCCAACCATTAAACTCATCCATTCATCTGAGACGATTTCTACCATTATTAGACAACCAGAGGTGAAGTAAGCAGTATCAACTGGGTTTAAGGACATTAGGAACAAAGAAGACACCAAATATTATCGCATTCTTATTCACCATAAGTAAATAGGTGTATTGTAGACAGACCTGATACAGCATACACCGGAATTTTACCCATGAGATCTGACACGGAGAAAATTTACCATCTCTCCGTAAGATTTGGCAAACAGCTGGGTCTCATTACATCACAGGACGGATTTCTTCTAGGAGTGAGCACTGTTTTACAGCGGAATCAGACTGCACGGTGAGAGGATTTACTCCGTGCACCATCAGGTCTGTCTACAATACACCTATTTACTTCTGAGAAGTGTCATTCTCTAATTAGTGACTATTGTTCTCTAGCTGTAAGCTAATACACAGACTACAATTACTCTTGTATGCTCCAGTGGTTACCTCCTCCTTACCATCAATTGCCTCCTCGCTCACAAGTTCCTCATATATGTCACTTGCATATTGCTGCTAACCATTTAATTTAATTTTTTGTCAATATTGCTTTTTAAACACACCAGTTTTGCATTGTCCTTGAGAGTATTCTGGTTATTAATAAATTCCAGTTGATATTATTCATTGTACGGAACTGGCGCTTCTTCCTTTTTTGGTTTGTAGTTTATTATGGTCAGGCTTGACCATTTAGAAGTATTGCCTCTTCCGTACAGACTGTTCCTATGCTAACATCAATATTTAATCTACATATTTAACATTAACTGCACTTCACCTTCACCTTTTAAACATTTATAACTTTTTGCACATCACGGTTATTTCTATCACAAACTAGCGCTACTATTTGTTTTTTTGTGTATATATATATATTTTTTGTGTATATATATATATAGAATCCAATGCAGAGCCGGCACACCATTTGCAAGTAGTTAAGTTTTGGTGCTTATCCCATAAAGCAATAACAGTATCTGGGATTACAATTGGGAGTTCATGATTGATTTCAGGTGTTTTTCGTGGGATGTAGTCTAGGGGGACTCGGGGTCAGGGGAATATTTTGTTTATTGTAGGTTCTTGTGCTGGGAGTATACTGTGGTCTTTAGGGCCTCTGGGGCTACGTGGGATGACTGCAGGGGCCGCGTGTGGTTTCCTTGGGCCTCACAGCTGGCTGGCTCATCGGGGTTCACCGGAGGCGTTGGCTCGCCAGTCTTTCCGATGTGCGGGGGGCTTCTTGGAGGGTCGTCTCCGGCGTCTCTTCAGTGCTGGGGCGGTTGCTCTTCTGCGGTGGGAGAGGGATTCCTAACGCTTTCAGGAAGTTCTTGGCGCCTTCAGGGGTTGTTACTGTGTGGTGGCGGCCATTGCGCAGAACCACTAGTTTGAAGGGGAATCCCCAGCGGTACTTTACTCCCTGGTCCCTGAGGTAGGAGGTGAGTGGGCGCAGTGCGTTTCTTTTATTTATTGTTAATTGGGAGAGATCGTTATAGAGTTGAATTTGCACTCCATCCATAGACACAGTCCTCACTTCTCTAGCCGCTGACATGATGCGGTCTTTAGCAGAGTATGCGTGCATTCTCAGCACCACATCTCTGTGACGGTTTGGATCCGCTGATTTCTGGGCCAGGGCTCTGTGGGCGCGATCTGTGTGTAGGTCATGGTCTGAGAGATCAGGGACGAGCTGCAGGAAGAGTCTGCGGAGGTATGGTTGGAGTTCTTCATGGGTGATGGATTCAGGTATATTTTTGAGGCGGATGTTCTGCCTCCGCTCCCTGTTCTCCATATCTTCTAATTTGTCTTGTATGTGTCGGATCGCCTCTCCGCATCTCAGAACTTCCTCGTGGGTCTCAGCCTGTTCGTTTGAAATTCCCTCCATCTTCACCTCCAGATCTTCCGTCCGCTCCGTCAGCGCTTCTACCTCTGCCCGGATGGTTTGGAGGGCCTTTTCCGTGTCTTCCTGTACTCCCCTCCTCATTTTAGTGATAAGGGCATCAAAAAAGTCTTTATTTAGGACGGGGGGGTCCGAGTCAGTCGGGCTGTGTCGGCCGCTGCGCGCCTCGTGCTCTGGGTCTTCTCCGGCGCCATCTTGCTCCTCGGGGCTGATCTCAACCTGGCGTTGCGCCGGAGGGAAGAACTTGGTGACGGGGCATTGGTTTTTCCTCTGCGGTTTCCCTGCCATCTCTCCGGTGCTTATTCCTGGTGTGGGGACAATTTTCGGGGGGTTTGGGGTGTAGAATCAGCTTATTCTAGTGTATATATTGGTGAGGGTGCCGGGAGCTCTCTCACTAGCAGACCATCGGCTGTGACGTCACCGGAAGTCCTCCGCGCATGCTTTAAACCATTTTTAAATCTGTGAGTGGGATCGACATATGTATACTTCTAGAAAGTGAACAATATCATATTGGTCGCACAATTGTGTGTCTTCTTATCTCTTTCGGGTTCTGACTGTGAAAAACTCTGTGCTCGCCCCACCTGGAGAAATCACCAAGTACCACAGAAACCAGAGAACGGTTTCATGAGGGTTTTGAGTTGCTTGTCAAATTTTATCACTTAAACACATTACACAATTGGTGGTGGTATCTAATAATTACTATTGGTATTCACATATTACTCACCTTGTATGGTGATATTGTGTTATTGTTTATCACTTTTCTTCACATAATTATTTGAGTGTTTTTTCATGTTATTAATTATTTTAATTTAAATTTTTTGTATTATCCACATTTAAAGCTAATGTAGCCCTGTTTCCTAATGAATAAAGAGCGCTACCAATGCTGTCTAATCTGTTGGCTCACAGGGCCTAAGCCTCCGGCACGGAGAGCCTGGGGTAACACATGTGAATACTGATAACCTCTTACCAAGTGCAGCGCCTCCACCTGCTATGGCTCCCAGCAGAGTGGAAGTTGTTCCTCGCAGGACTATAATGTACTACTCCACACACAACATGTAAAACAACCAATGACTTTACTAATAGCAACAATAACTTTGCATGTCATAAAAAGGTGTCCCTCCCTAGGGGAGACACTATGATACTGCGTCTCGCAGGACTCGACCCCTTCACCATGTAACCACACCGTGTCCAGTTCCCACACCCAAAAGCCCCCACCCCCAAAGTGAGGTATGTGTGTGTGACTGCGCAGCCACTATGTTCTGATATTATAGTTGGTGCACTTAATGATGTTACTTGCCGAGCGCTCTAGCCAAGGAACTTCACAAAGGATCAGACGACGAAGGAACTTCAGGAATACCTTCCGGGGCGATCCCACCCGGTCGCAACTACTGTGCGGCCCGAGGTCTGAGCCCAAACCTCTGGTATAATATCGTAACAGTCTCTGGGTGTACAACTCTCCTTCTGCTACTAAGGGGGACAGTATCCTATCTGATGGCCTGTCACTACTTCCGCTTCACACTACGGGGACTCAGGGCCTAACTGAGCCAGGGGTATGTGGCCTAGTGTAGGGGCTACTGGCCTCCCTACATGCCGAGCTGCTTCTCCTTCCTCCTCTGGATCGGTTCTCCCCGGCGTGCTCCCCTGCGCAACCTCCTAACTCTTTCTCCCGATATTCCGCCCGCCCTATAGGCTCCCTGGCGTCACCTGGTCTCGCTATGGCTGCTGGGACTCGTAGTCACGTGCGCTCCACCCTATAGGAGCAGCTCCTCTTTCGCGGGCTCTCGCAACCTCTTGCTGCACATGCGTGACCTCTGCTCCCTCACCACCTCCACGGGCTCACCGCGCATGCGCGAGCACCAACATGGCGGCGCCCTACTCGCTCGGGTCACTGAGGAGCCTCCGATATACTGAAGCACTCCCTGCACGCTGCAACCTTCCCTATTCCCCCAGAATGCGGAGATAAGGGTAGACCTGGGGGACCTGGCTACATCCTGTGGACTCCAACGTTCCCGCTTGGAATACTAGAACATCAACTGGCACAACAATTATATAATAAAAATGCATGAATACGTACAACGATACATTTCACACTCTATATTTTCACTGAACATAATGATAACTGACTTTACTCGATTGCGAGCCCACTGCTGAGCCTCATAATGGGGTGCCCCGAACTGATCCTAGGTCATCCTCATTGGAGGCTGCCCAACTCTCTGGCTCCATCGTAATTGTTCTTCGGTCACTCCCCCGGGAGAATGACTATTATAGTCCTGAGGTTCAGCCTCTTCCCTGGTGGGGGTTACAGTCTCTACATGATCATTGGAAGGCACAAAACATGGACTCTGCGGGTCCAAAGTAGAATTCTCGAGTCACCGTATTAGGTGTTTGTTTACCAAGCCCTTTACTTGTAGCTCCTCCGGGAGATGCTTGTCGCGTCTGAGGGCCCCTTTGAGAGGGTCCCTCCTGGGGGTCTTCATAGGCCGTATTATTGTCAGTCTCTGGGCCTCCCTCCCCCAGGTTCATTTCTCCATCCAATGGAGTAGCTGGTATTTCGGGCTCATCCTCTCCCATTTGCGGGATAGGAAGCAAATGGTTTTTGTGCCATACCTTTACCCGGCCCTCCGAGTCCTTTATACGATAGACCGGAAGGCCAGGCTTCTGCAACTCTACTTCATAGACTCCTTCTCTCCATCGGTCAGCCAGCTTGTGTTTTCCCGGTACTCCCAAGTTGCGGAGAAGTACCGCATCTCCAGGTTGAATGTCCCGATGTTTGACCTTGTGGTCATAGTGTTTCTTGTTACCAGCGTTCAACTTTTCCGTAGATCTCTCAGCATGTTGATAGGCCTGTTGCAGGCTCTCTTGTAGTCTCTGCACATATTTGAAATGAGTGGTGTTATGAACCCCATCAGTGGAGACCCTCAACCGTATGTCTACTGGCAGTCGGGCTCTCCCTAACATCAGAAAGTAGGGCGAAAATCCGATAGATTCGTGTCTGGTACAGTTATAGGCGTGTACTAGCATTTCAAGATGTTCACTCCACTCATTCTTTTGCATCCCCGTTAAGGTTCCCAGCATGTCCAGTAAAGTTTGATTGAACCGTTCAGGCAAGGCATCCCCTTCAGGGTGGTACGGGGTGGTTCGTGATTTGGTGATGTGCAAGATTTTTAGTAATTCCCGGATAAGTTTGCTCTCAAAGTCTCTGCCCTGATCAGAATGTAGTCGGTGGGGGAGCCCATAATGTATGAAGTATTTTTCCCAAAGAACCTTGGCTACCTTGATAGCTTTTTGGTCTTTTGTCGGAAAGGCTTGCGAATACCGAGTGTAATGATCTGTGATGACCAGCACATTGCAGATTTCCCGGCTATCCGGTTCAATACACAGGAAGTCCATGCATACTAAGTCCATGGGACCCATACTCCTCAAATGACCCATTCGGGCGGCTCTGGTGGGAAGTGTTTTTGCGTTGGATGCATGAGCTACACCGTCGACAATGATGCTCCACGGCCTCCCTCATTTTTGGCCAGAAGAATCGATCTCTCACAAGTCCAAAGGTTTTGTCGACGCCCAGATGGCCATGTTCATCATGTAATGACCGTAACACCAAGTATTGGAGCATTTTAGGTAGGACCAGCTGCCTCCTACTTGGAAGATTATGGTACTCCACAACTCGGTATAGTAGATTGTCCCGTATTTCGAATTTATCTGCTTCTCTCATCAGAATACCCCCCACATCGTCAGGGGCGTGCTTGAGTAGATCGGTACAGTTTCTCTGGATAGCGTGGCAGATGGCGCCGGCTATCGGGTCACGAACCTGGTAATGCACCATATCTTTCCAGGATATGATCTTGTCAGGAGTGATGTGCATGCCGCTAGGGTCCTGGTACGCAGCCGGGATGGCTTTGGATGCACACCCTAGAGAATCCGCCACCCTTAATTCGGAAAATGCTACTTGATCATTAACTATAGCTGCGGTGCAGCACATGGCCCGCATCCCAGGACCGGGGATTTCTTCCCATTGGTCGTCGTCAGGAGTGGCGGCCAACCCGGTCTTCTGGATAGGGCATCAGCACCCACATTCAGGGGGCCCGGTTTGTATTTCAAGGTGAAATTGTAGTTGAAGAGTGCTGCCAAACAACGATGCCCAGCTGCATCCAGTTTGGCTGAAGTCATGATATACGTGAGGGGGTTATTGTCCGTTCGCACCTCGAAGGTAATTCCATAGAGGTAGTCATGAAGCTTATCCACGATGGCCCACTTTAAAGCGAGAAACTCTAGCTTATGCACTGAATAGTTTTGCCACTAGGCGTCAGACTGCGACTGATGTAGGCTACCAGTCCTAATCCCTCTGGGTGTTTCTGATGCAGTACTGCCCCTAGTCCGCTGAGACTAGCATCCACATGTAGGATATAGGGTTGCTCGGGGTCGGCATAGGCTACTGTAATACCGGGGCAGCCATCAGACTCTGTTTCAGGTCCAGGAAGGCCTGTTCACACTCTGCTGTCCACTTGTCCCTGAAGGATTGTCGTGCGTAGGCTGCCTTTCGTCCCGTGTCTTCTAGATATATTTTGAGAAGGCTGTTGAGGGCCTTGGCCCGATGAGAATATCCCTCCACAAATCTACAATAGTATCCGCAGAACCCCAAGAAAGAGCGCAATTCTACCACATTATCTGGTCGCAGCCAGCTTACTACGGCTTCTATTTTGGCGGGGTCGGTGGCTATTCCCTCTATGGACACAATGTGTCCCACGTAGGTCACTGAGGTCCTACAGAATCGGCATTTATCTAAGGACAACTTGAGTCCCTCTTGGGCGAGACGATCGAGTACCTTCAGGAGTCGGGTCTCATGTTCCTCCAGTGTTCTGCCGAAAACGATGATGTCGTCCAGATACACCAAAAATTCTCTGGGTTTCCAGTCCCCCAAGGTTTTCTCCATTAGTCGTTGAAAGGTGGCCGGCGCTCCACAAATGCCCTGTGGCATGCAAGTGAATTGATAGAATCCCAACGGACAGATGAAGGCAGTCTTTTCTTGGTCCTCGAGGCTCATGGGCACCTGGTAGTACCCAGACCCTAGATCCAACACACTGCACCATTTGCTCCCATTGAGGGCATTCAGGATGGGAGGTTATACTGGTCAGGAATCGTGCGATTATTCAAGGTCCTGTACTCCACACACAGTCTCACAGTCCCATTCTTCTTCCTCACCACCATGATGGGGGACTCGTAGGGGCTCCTTGATTCCGTGATGGTCCCGGCTGCCTCCATCTCGTGAATCACGGGATGTACATCATCGACGTCCCTAGGGGCGATGCGCCGGGAGCGCTCACGAAAGGGAGTCGTGTCATTCATCCGAATAGTGTGCTGGGCACTGCAACTGCACCACACATCCATTTCACGCCTGTCTTCTAATTGGCCCCTTAATCTCTCTTTCCACTCTTCGGGCAGCCCGGACGACCAGAAGTCAAATTCTAGCCCTTCTGGGGAGCATCCAGCTCGGGCGGTTTTGACCTGGACGGGCTCATCAACTAGACTGACCGGGTAGATCCGACCCAATTTTTGTCCCGCATCTATAGCCATGGTGAAGGGGGATAGGTTCTGCACAAACAAATAGATGCGACGAGGAATGGCAGCGGCCCAATCCCGAAACTCAGGTATTATTTGGCATCCTCTTTGAGCGTCTTCTTCCGGAGTGCTCTCCAATGAGAAGAGATGCTCGGTGTCTTCACGCTCGGCATATGAGCACCATGCCGGCATTCTCTGCACTGCTCACGGCGGAATTTCCATTAGGCCGGCTCTGCCGCAGAACAACAGTCCATAGCTCTCGGGGACTGAGGCTGGGGGTTCCTCGCCCACCTGAACAAGCTGCAGTTGAATAATGGACATGGGCAATTCATTCGTCTCTTGCAAGTAGGCCTGCACAATGTCTGCATTGGTCCCCAGGATGATCGGGTACTTGGGCAGGACCTTGGGTTTCGGACACACGAGGGTGTCCACGTTCATGGGATGTGATTTCCCGGTGTTGAGCTGCTGAATCTCCAGAGACACCGTCACAATGCCATCGATAGGGTAGTCTTCATTGATCAGGCCCCTCACTTTTATATTTTGGGCCGACTTCAGGGGTCTGTTCTGGAGATGTTGATCGTAGAATCCTCGATATATGATGGTCACCTGTGACCCCGATGCCATCTACTAGTACGCGTATGATGGCCACGGGTCCCACTCGATTGTTCCAGTCACGAGGACAGTCACCATCTCTTGTAGTGGTCAGAGTTAGGTCATTGGGGTTGCGGGGTTCGGGGGAAGCCGGGGCCTCCAAGGCCTCTCCGTCGGCGGCGTATACTCCACAGACCATGGCATTGTATGTGAACTTCTTGGGGGTGGGGCTCCGGTCACGGGATTCTCCCATCCGGCAGTCATAAGATAGATGCCCCTTTTTCCCGCACTTGTAGCATGACAGATCACAGGCGGCGTACGACGGTTGTAGGGGGGAGAGTTCCTCCCCGAGTACTTCGGCCGCTCTGCCACGGGTTTATCCAGGGGATCCTCCTTCTTCTCACTAGTTCTCTTACGCTTGTGGGTGGAGACCCATTTTGCTTCTGCGGGGAATGAAGCAGTAGATGAGCCTCGTGCTCTTTGACTTGCTGTAACAACTTTGTGAATGTAGGGGGGCTTCCCCGCGTGAGGTTATCAGGAATCATGTTGGCAATGGGGTGGTTAGGGCTGGACCCCCGCAGGTATTGCTTATGGAGATAGTCATCCATCTGTGAGGCTATAACATACTTATAGTGAAGTAAGGGCCCCAACGCTATCTGTACTCGATGGATGTAGGCCGACAAGTCTTCCCCTCCTTCTGGTTAATAGCATAGTACTTGGCCCACAGGGCCCCATCATCTTCTGCCACGCCTTAGGCCTCCGTCAAGAATTCGTCGATCATCCGGGAGGTCAATTCAGGATGTTGCTCTCTATAAATGCTGACCAGAGTGGACGCTGGGGGTCTCAAGCATTCCATGATGCGTTGGCGTTTTACCGCGTCTGTACAGGACCATTCCTCCCTTACACCCCTGGTGTGTTCTTTCCATGGGTCTATTCCATCTTCCACCGACGGGACAGGCAGGGTCCCTGAGAAAGCTTTCAATTTCCTGTAATTTTGGGAGTGTGTAGCCAGAGTGAGTGCTTCTACTAAGGGTGGTAAACTGGGTGGGGTGGCCAGCTGGCCTACCCTGTCATGAAGTTTCTGCAGCATATCCCTACACAGTCCAGCTTCTTCGGATGCACTGGACCCCGACTGCGCCCCGGGTAACTGAATTCCGACCGACAACTACCCGCGTCACTGGCCGGGTAATTGGCAGAGGCGGGAGTATGACAATCTTCACCAAGCACATCGGTGGGGATGTCCCGGAGTGGGTAGACAAAGGGGCATCCGCCAGGTGGGGAATTGGAGAGCTGTAGGTATTGGGGGACAGAGGGCTCCAGTACCACTAAATCTCTGCGACAGTCAACTAGCAGGGTGTTCCATTTGGCATCTTGGTCTATGAGGACATCCACCAGGCGGGCTTTGGAGAATCCTGGTAGTTGTCTTAGGGCCATTTGTAATGTCTCTAAGGGTAAGGCCATAGGAACTTGACTCACGGACACCACGCAGCAAGCGTGTGTTTGCATCTGCCGCGCCCATTCGCGCATGCTCTGACGCGAGGAAAGAGTCATTCTGGACAGGTGGCTGTGTGAATTTGGAATTGGGGCACCCCAGGTCTGCTCTCAGCAGCGCCTCCAAAAGTAGCCCTGTTTCCTAATGAATATAGTGCGCTACCAATGCTGTCTAACCTTGTGGCTCGCAGGGCCTAAGCCTCCGCCACGGAGAGCCTGGGGTAACACATGTGAATACTGATAACCTCTTACCAAGTGCAGTGCCTCCACCTGCGATGGCTCCCAGCAGAGTGGAAGTTGTTCCTCGCAGGACAATAATGTACTACTCCACAAACAACATGTAAAAAAACCAATGACTTTACTAATAGCAACCATAACTTTGCATGTCATAAACAGATGTCCCTCCCTAGGGGAGACACTATGATACTGCATCTCACAGGACGCGACCCCTTCACCGTGTAACCACACAGTGCCCAGTTCCCAGACCCAAAAGCCCCCACCCCCAAAGTGAGGTATGTGTGTGTGACTACGCAGCCACTATGTTCTGATATTATAGTTGGTGCACTTAATGATGTTACCTGCCGAGCGCTCCAGTGCTCGGGCCCGCAAGGAACTTCACAAAGGATCCGACGATGAAGGAACTCCAGGAATACCTTCCGGGGCGATCCCACCCGGTCGCAACTACTGCGCGGCCCGAGATCTGAGCCCAAACCTCTGGTATAATATCGTAACAGTCCCTGGGTGTACAACTCTCCTTCTGCTACTAAAGGGGATGGTATCCTATCTGATGGCCTGTCCCTACTTCCGCTTCACACTACGGGGACTCAGGGCCTAACTGAGCCAGGGGTATGTGGCCTAGTGTAGGGGCTACTGGCCTCCCTACATGCCGAGCTGCTTCTCCTTCCTCCTCTGGATCAGTTCTCCCCGGCGTGCTCCCCTGCGCAACCTCCTAACTCTTTCTCCCGATATTCCGCCCGCCCTATAGGCTCCCTGGCGTCACCTGGTCTCGCTATGGCTGCTGGGACTCGTAGTCCCGTGCGCTCCACCCTATAGGAGCAGCTCCTCTTTCGCAGGCTCTCGCAACCTCTTGCTGCGCATGCGCAACCTCTGCTCCCTCACCACCTCCACGGGCTCACCGCGCATGCGCAAACACCAACATGACGGCGCCCTACTTGCTCGGGTCACTGCGGAACCTCCGATATGCCGAAGCACTCCCTGCACGCTGCAACCTTCCCTATTCCCCCAGCATGCGGAGATAAGGCTAGACCTGGAGGACCTGGCTACACTACATTGAAAAGGTAATTTGGTTTTAGATTCATACCATTCTATCATTAGTTATAGAGCGCCCAATTACACGTTTCATTTAATCCAGACTGGGAGTTGGGCTGTTTGAGCCCGGGGGGAGTACAAGGGCGGGGTCATTTATACATGACTTCGAGAGCCCGCTCACGAAGGGGACATGAGGTCACCGGTTTAAGGGCCGGCTGACCGTCCCCTCCCCCTCCTGTCAAAGGAGCAGTCTGGCAGGGAGTGGCTTTACCTCTTTAGGTTTTTGTTATAAATAAATAGCCGCAGCCTTTTATACCTCCAGTTCCGGTTTCCTGTCTTTATTTGTACGTTCCATGTGGGTTCATTACTGGGGGAGAGGAGAGCCACCTGGCAATCTCCCCGGTCATGTTGCTAGTTCAGGATCAAGCATTAAAGCGCTCAGGAACTCTCCAATATCATAGATTTACATTAGAATGGCATGTGAGTCATTATAAAATGATGTTAGTTTAACAGACTTACCACATCTATATAATATCTATTTCTTGTGTTGGAAATATATATCATATTATGTAATCATACTTTATTCATACTACAGTAGATACAGTAGACCTGGATCACTAAAAATGAGGATCTTTTAAACCTAAAATTATACTGTATGTTACAGTACTAAAGTTTCTGGGAACTAGTAGCATGCACCAATGTTTTGGGTGTGCATATGCAAATACACATTCTGGAAATATCTCTTTTTAGATTAAGCAATTGCCTTTGAACTGCAAGCTCCTAAAAGCTTCAGCCTAGTAAATTCCCAGGTTGAGCAAACACATTTTGTTTACACGGCTTTTTTGTTTAAACAGCTTTATCACCATTTTTAGCTAATTAATTTCTACTTCGTAACCTCCTTAAAACCTCATAATACCGAAAGAATTTACACTGTTTTCAGAAAAATCATATCACATCATCAGAAAAATCAGTCAATTTTCATGAAAATTGAAGTAATTATAAGCCTGCCAGAGCAGATTACATTTAAGGATTATTTGATAATATAATCCCGTAAATATTCTTTGGAATTGGTGATGGCATGGTGACCTCATCAAGTGCACAGTTTCAAAATGGTTTTCAGTGAAGATGATACTGTAAGCACATTATAAAGTGATTGAGACAAAGCAAGAATTATGGCCCAAAACGCTTACCTAAAATGTTTCCTTATAAAGGATAGTTGCTAGGAGGACTGAAAAAACTAATACGTATTGTTCAGGAGCTGCTAAATCAATGAGGCTTATGCAATAAACTTTGATAAGGGCACTAATGTACCATAAGTGCCCGTTTAGAGTGATATTGCATGTGTAGCTATTCACAAAGCTTCAATAACATGGCAATATCACACTAAAATGTAGTCCAAACTCGCATTTTGCCAGAAACTGCTATTCACTAAACTCCAATATGACTATCATACTATAAAAACTTGAATTCTTATCTCGCCCTCCTCCCCCCCCCCACCCCCAAGGGTGGTGAGGTCAGAATTGCGATTTGCATATCAAGGAGTTTCTTTTATTTTTTACGGAAAGGATTTATATCGGGGGTCTCCGGATCTGACCCGCATATTTATTTCAGCTCCGGAGACTCCTGGATTCAATCCTATGTAATAAAAATAAAATTACAGCCAGTTTCATTACTTTAGTGGCTAACTGCTAAGGTAATGAAAGGGTTAAATAGCAGGCACTGATTTGTTGTTGGTCCCCTAGGCTGAAATGAATGCTGTTCTGTTCAGGAGACCCCCTGCTTCAATACTGTGTTATTAAAATTAACATTAAAACTGTGTGATCACCTGTAAGAGCTGTGCACGGAGATGCAGCTCTCTCCAGCCAGCTCTTCCAGACTGCAGTTTAAGCAAACACAAGTAATGCGATAAGTATTGGGGGGAGGGGGAAAACACAAAGTAGTGTGATGTTGCATTTTTTATCCGAACTATAATTTTTTTGATTTTTCTTAGTGACACACATTTTTTATAGTGCAGTAAGAAAATCCAAACACGCTCGGCAACTTATCGACGTTTAGTGAATAGGACCCAATCAGTTATTGATTGATCAGACATTGGCGTTCTTGTCTTCGGGTGTGCATTTCAGCAGAAGTAGAACATTTTGAACACACACTTTGAACCATTCTTTGAACTCAAACTTTATAGTAATCTTAGTGTGTCAGATAAGATTAGAACAGTTTTTAATACAGTTTAACACAAAATTATCTACCCTCACAGTACTATAGATAAATACATATCATTACCAACATGCTACTGCAACACTATGAGCTTCCGATAAAAAAAGAAGTAATTAGTGGTGATTAGCTAGTCAACATAGAAACCAGCAATGTGTATAAGTCTTGTGTCAGGGTTGTTGGAAGTCTGGAGGTGTGTTTGTGGGAATGAGTGATGCAGAGTGTCAAGTGATAGGAACAAAGTAAGTGTGAGCCTTTCTTCCAATAGAAACACAGCTCACAGTGTGATCTCTCAATCTGAGAAAAAGGCTGCTCTTATACTGTAGTACTGGCTATGGCTATGGTGACCGCTGACATCAGCCGTCGCTATTGAGTATCCTGCATTGTGGTGTGGGAGGGCAGAGGGCGTGACTTAGGTGTGGCCATGAGCGGTTTGCCCTCTTTGGCTGAACCTCTCATGTGCCACTGACGTCACACTGCCGCCGCTGTTAATCTCAAATTCTCTTGACTACAGCGATGTGGGTTGTTGTGTCACTGCTTTGCTGTGTCGCTGCATAGTCACATCGCAGTGAAGCACACTATGGCGGACTACATGTAGTTGCGACGGCCGTAGCCAGTACTATAAGCGCAGGCATTAGCCTGCGCAGGCATATGCTACACTATAGAAGTTTGTTTGAGGAAATATCCTTTCTCCTTAGTGTAGGGATATTCTACTATAATAGTGACATAAAGTGGTACTGTACTGAATGTTCCAATAAACCCTGTTTATAATAAGAGCTACTTTGTATCCCAACACCAGGGATCTGACATGCAGACTAATTGCCCATGAATAATAATGTGAGTAAATTAGATTAATAAATTGCTTGACAGATACAATTGACTCCATGAGAGAGATGATCAGTAATTAAATACGATAACAGATTAAGGCACACTGAGTTAGTTAACTAATTAGTAGATAACAAACAAGGTTACCTGACAATCGCTGACCAAATCTAAGAGTGACAATAGCTTATTAAATTAGTCACAGAGATAGAAATATTAGTAATACCACATACATATAAAACACCCCCACATTTAAAGGTAAATTCATATCTATGGTTTTAACTGATTTTCATTTTTTTAAATTAATGTTTTATAAAAATTACATTTTAAAGGCATAATTTGAACCAACAACCATTTCAATAGTACTTGTGTTCCGCTTTTTGATTTAAATAGGTTGATAGCAATGTTCCTGTAAGAGACGTGTTAAGAGGTATGCAATGGAGACTGTTTTAAGGTGAAATTAAAATAAGGCTTTATTGCGCCTGTTGCTTTAAACACAGCAAACATGTAAATCAGCAAACAAAATTCGCTCCACTCTGGAGTATATATACACTTGTGATCCAGTTCTCTTTAACTGCGTGGTTAGTCCAGCGATTCACCAGCACAAATCATAGATACATTTATCAATATACATAGACATGGATAATAGTCTTATACGAAAAGTCTTATCTGTTAGCTGGGCTGCTGTAGGGGAAGCTTCTCTGCTCTCTTGGATCCACACCCTTGTGTGCTAAGGCAAAGTCAGGCTCCAAGTTTAGAATCTTGTCCCCTTTTGTCTTGTTATCAGCATGCCGCTCAAGACATCTGTCCTTCCTTGGTTCAGCCCAGTTGTGGACTAAGGAATCTCCCTTCCTGTCTCAGAGGCAGGCTTTTTTCTAACACCTGTAATCAGCCAGGTGGTGTTAGTTAATTGCCTACCAGCAGTTAACACTACACTGCTGGATCAGAGGCACATTTGTGAACAGGGATAAGTCCCCTGTTACAAACCTCCTTCAGATTGCCATCGCTTCAGGTTAGCCATCATTTTATCAGATTGGCTCTGCTTTTCCACCATGGTGGCATTATTAGTGTTTGCAGCATCTAGCTCAGTCTTGAGATCGTCCAATTCTGTCCTGTCAAGGAGTACATCGTGAGCACATTCTTCTTTAGCTCCACGTTATTTTTCAGTAGCTCTGCGTAATCATCTTTCTTCAGTTTCAATTGTTCCCGGAGCAGATCACAGTCACGCCTGGCAATTTTCAGGGAAACTTCAGGGCTGGCCAAGGGATCGTCACTCACTGGTTCCGGCTCGCTTCCCAGGGATGGTTGATTGAGAGTTCCTCACTGTTGGCACCAGACTCCGTCCCATTAGGAATACTGGGGTCTCCTTCTTTATTTGATACTTCAGCAGCTTCACTGTACACACCAGGCTTTTCTTGCAGTTGCGTTAGCTGACAGAAATATTTGGTGATCTGTTGCTCCCGCTCTTTCTCCTGCCGATCATATTCGTCATCATAGATAGCGGTCCTTTCGGTTCGTACCGAATTCAGGCACCCCCACCATTCTTGGGGTGTTTTGTGGGTATGACTCGGTTCAGGTTCCCCGTAAGAGATGTCTTCCTACTTATCGGTATCGGACTGGAAGGGCCACTCTTCCGTGGGGTAGGGTTCATTACAGGACTGCTGCATCTTGCCCTCCATTTCGGGGCTATCAGGTATATTTTTCTTCCTGACCTCAGGAGGCGCTATTGCAGCTGTTGCCACTGTATTTGCTAAAACCCAAAATGGTGGTAGTACTACAGGTGGGCATATTGTGCTTGTAGGGGTCGTAGCTCTCACAGGCCTCTCTGTAGAATCAGTACCACTCGTGGGTCACAATCTGTATTCACTGCTTCAGCGCAATTTTTTTTTTAATTATTATTTATTCTTTTTTTTTTTTTTTAAAGAAAACAACAAAGCCTCCATACCTCCCCTGTTTGTGGGAAGCTCGGGCTTGCCATGGCCAAAGCCCATCCTTCCACTCTCATTTGTGATCTTTATGTGACTTGAATGAGAGTGGACGGAGGAAAAGAACCCTCAGTCCCGCTGGGATTGGAGCCCTTCTCCAGTTTATTTTTGTCTCCTCCCGAAGGTGCTTGAGATCAGCACTCCTCAGTCGCTCAAGGAGGACTTTTTCCAAGTAAAGTCTTTTTACCGAGTGTGCGGTCATGAGATTTCCGTTGCGTCGAGTACTTCTCTTTTTGTAGACAAACTGTATGGCAACAGTTGTAAAGCAGTTAGGACTAGCCCTTAGGCCTCGGTCCCGCTGCGCTCGTTGGCGCGGGCGGCCATGTCGCGAGTTCCCCACCAGCAGGGGAATCCTCGCGAGCCGGTCCCGGTCCCCCCTGGCGGCACAGCTGACTACACGCTGTGGCGCGTCAGCCGCTAGGAGACACAAGAGAATGGTGTTTCCTAGCGTTGACGCGTCACGTGATGTGGCTGTGAGCCAATGGGGAGGGGAGGCTTCGGGAGCAGGAGAGGCTTCGGGGAGCGGGGAGGAGTGTGGAGTGAAAGCAGGTGAGTGCCTGTCTGTGTGTGTGTCTGAGTGCGTGCGTGCCTGTCTGTGTATGTATGTGTGTGCCTGAGTGCCTGCCTCTGTCTGTGTGTGTGTGTGTATGAGTGCGTGAGTGCCTGCCTGTGTGTGTGCGCGCGTGTGTGTGTATGAGTGCGTGAGTGCCTGCCTGTGTGTGTGTGTGTATGTATGAGTGCCTGCGTGTGTGTGTGTTTAAACTAATACCCTCAGCAGCTCCAGCTCCAGCCCGAGTCCGTGGAGGGAGGGGGGGGGAGAGTAGCGGGTCCCTCTGCTCAAGCCACGCCCCCCCTCCCTGTCAAGCCTCCCACTCCCGCCCACCTCCCGCTCCAGCTCCCGCTCCCTACAGACTGCATATCGCGGTCTGTGTATGTCAGCGCACCGCCTGTCTGCAGTGCGGGTGCGCTGACTCTGGGAGCGGGGCCTTAGCCTTAGAGTTTTCCGCTCTTGAAGCGGTCTTTCTGCACCTCCTCCACACAACAGAGTTGCCAGTTCAGCTTCTTTGGGACTGAGTTGCACCTCCACCTCCCTTTCCAGAGAACGTACTATCTTTTCAGCTTCCTCAGCTAAGGATTCTTCTGGCTTTGATTCTGCACTCCTACCTCTGTTTGTTGCCTGTTGGGCAGCTGCAGGTTTGGCTAGTGCTTTCTTAGGTGGCTCAAACTTCGTAATCTTGTTTTGAAGGTGCGTGGAGTCCCCAGCTTTCACTGTACCCTTGTCCTCACGGGCATTAGTTACAGTGGGATACCGATGCTTGGGCAGAGCCAATACCTTTTCCCGTATTGGAGGAATCTGTAAGTTACTGGTCTGCAGAGTCTCACTCTGTTTCTTGAGTGTATCCTGCCATTCTCCTTTCAGGGTCTTTATTTCTTCCCTGTGCTTTCTCTGAGCTTGCTTCCACCTATCATTCATTATTTTGTGGAGCACTGTGAGCTTCTTCGCTTGGGCCGCAGATACTCGTCTCAGTTTCTGGACCTTTATGCGCTTCCTCTTGTACCGAGTCACCTGGCCTCTAATTTTAGCCTCCAGCGATTCTTTGGTGATGGTCAGGGTAGCCTTCACTATATCCTGCTGCTTTTCGAGGACACCCTGGGTAATCAGATGTTCCTGCAGCACTTGTATTTCCTTAGTAGCCTGCCGATTTCCTTCCTGCAGAGTTCACTGCTTCTCCTCGACATTCTGGAGGTGTGTACGCAGACCTTGCAGTTGGTTCTGCAGTCGGTGCTCTGCTTCAAACTTTTCATCTTCCAAAAGTTTATTTATTTCTTTAAGCTCGTGCAGCTTTTCATTCTTTTCATTGACGTGGTCTGTCAAATCAGAATTTTCTTTTTTTAATCTTAAATTTTCTCTTTTTTCAGTCTCTGTACTATTCATGACCTCCTTGCAGTCCACCTTCCATTTTTGCACATTTGCATGGAGTTAGGCTGTCTCCTGGCGTGAGACTTCCATCTCCAGGTTGAAGGTCCGAAGCTCCTTCTGAGAGACTTTGAGATTTAAATTAAGATGGAGGATAGATTTCTTTGAAATGTCCAGCTCCTCAGCGAGACTGTGAAGTTCCTTTCTGGAGACTTCCAGTTTTGTGTGGCCGCTTGTGATCTCATGCTGTGAGGCATCCAGTGCTGTGCAAAGATTGTGAACATCTTGCTGAAAGACTGTAATCTCCTTCAGTGCCTCCTCATACTTCCGCTCTGGAGCGCTAACTCACTTCTTGAACCCTGACTACGGCTGGAAGGCAAAGTCCCTTTTCCACAACCCTATTACACATTATTGTGATAGGCAAGTAAGGTTTACCTGCGTCAGCAGTCTCTTTCTCTCTCCTCTTGGGATTGGGGAAAAGAGTCCAACTGTGGTTTTGTGGCTTTCTTCAATGCAGTGTAGATTTCCTGCCTGGATGTGTATCCCTTTAATTCTGGTCTCTGCTGCATGTGATTCTTTGCTTTGTTGCTCAGTCTGTTTGCAGGAACTATGCAGGCAAAAAGCACAAAAAAATTCACAGGCAATCTCCGGGGGCCCTTTTAACTTCAAGGGCCACCTCTCGTCCCGCTTCTGACACCATATATAAGAGACATGTTCAGAGGTACGCAATGGAGACTGTTTTAAGGTGAAATTAAAATAAGGCTTTATTGCGCCTGTTGCTTTAAACACAGCAAACATGTAAATCAGCAAACAAAATCCGCTCCACTCTGGAGTATATTTACACTTGTGATCCAGTTCTCTTTAACTGCGTTGTTAGCCCAGAGATTCACCATCAAAAATCATAGATACATTTATCAATATACATAGACATAGATAATAGTCTTATACGAAAAGTCTTATCTTTTAGCTGGGCTGCTGTAGGGGAAGCTTCTCTGCTCTCTTGGATCCGCACCCTTGTGTGCTAAGGCAAAGTCAAGCTCCATGTTTAGAATCTTGTCCCCTTTTGTCTTGTTGTCAGCTTGCCGCTCAAGACATCTGTCCTTCCTTGGTTCAGCCCAGTTGTGGACTAAGGAATCTCCCTTCCTGTCTCAGAGGCAGGCTTTTTCTAACACCTGTAATCAGCCACGTGGTGTTAGTTAATTGGCTACCAGCAGTTAACTACCACACTGCTGGATTAGAGGCACATTGTGAACAGGGATAAGTCCCCTGTTACAGTTCCCCATCCTGTTATTTATTTAACAAAATAAAAAAGTGAAAGCTGCTGAGCTGCAATACTGTAGCTGTTCCTTTTAGACCTTGACATCTGTATCATCCCAGATCTATTGATAACAGGTATCCTTCCATGTAATTCTTTGGTCTGAAAAAGCTCCTGGAGGGACTGCGACATGGACACATGTTATATACAAACTACTCAATGATATAAAAAGTTTATGATTATCTGTAAGGCAGTAAGAGCATCATTTCAAACCACCCAACTCTTTTTGATCCATTGTTTATGTTGGATAACACGGTGCTCATCTTTTTAGTAGTCCGGCTTATTCACATACAGTACACTTGTAGATCCGCTTGCATAGCTTTGTATATTAATTTTTGTTCCTGCTTTTGGAAATTGCTTTATTTTACGAAATGATATGCTTCTTCCCAGTCTAAGGAACACATATGCGGGTCTTTGAATGTACAGTAGGTGCATGCGTTGCCTATGAACACATAGGGGTCATATGGGAAATGTAAACTTTAATTTACCTTTATTTTACACTGACTGAAAATTGGGTGGAAGCAACTTATTATTGATGTCACATGTGAGCTGTACGTACTTAATGAGTCGATCATGTAGGTGTAGGTTCATCTTGTTTTCAGAGTTGGTTGGTCCGTACTGGTAAAGTTATAGGGGCAGGTACTCAATTTGAGAAGGTACTCAGGTGGAGGCAGGTACTCAGATGGAAGCAGGTATTCTTGTGGGGGCAGGTTATTGGATGGAGGTAGGTAGTTGGGTTGAAGCATGTACAGTAATCGGATGGGGGGAATTGCACGGGTGGGGAAGATTGGAGTGATTGGTTGAGGGAGGTCTATTAGTCAATCTGTTTTTCCTTTAAAAATTGCCATCATTGAACATATATTATCAAAGTAAGTCCCAAGAAGGGTCTAGAAAAGGTCCTATATTATGCACTCAGTGTGAGATTAAATTCGTACATTAGAACTAAATGTCTCTACAAGGGGGTCAATTACCCATAGCTGAGGTACTCTGACATGCATGGGATATATGTCTACATAGGACTAAAAGGAAAAATAACACAACTTTAATAACATCAAAATTATATAAACAGAAGTGAACATTATATACTGTACAGTGGAAATTAATAAAAATCCTCCATTATACTGGTGAAAATGGAACAGTAATCAGGTATGTACAGTATATAGGTGTTAATACATTGCAATGTATTTCCCCTGTAAGGGTCAACATACATAAGTAGCAAAGGTGGATCAAATTTCACACTCAATATTTTGCTACACCTCTAGAGTGTGAATATACAATCCAGTAAGGGTTAAAGTAGGTAGAAGCAACGATATATACAGATGCAGTCATGAGTATCCGAACACTTGCCTCGGAAAATCTGGGGCAATCTCCCAGTAATGTTGCACCATTTCTGTGACATTTCTGCAGACAGACTAATGGCCCATCGGATTAACACAGTGGGTGTCCCTGGCAGTCCCATTTAAACCAGCAGACTAAAAAGCCTTTATCTGCATTTTTTTCTCAAAAGGGCGAGTCGTGATAAGCCACGTATCGACAGGTTTTCACATTCGTGCAATTCTAGTAGCCTCGAGTAGGTTATCGGGGCTAATCGAGGCTCTGAAAGGCGATTTCCTCTCAAAATCCTTCCACCAGGAAAAGTTGGCGTGAAGGTGGTGAGAACCTGCCGATAAGGCGGCGAGAGAGGACAAAAAAAATATGTATTTTTCCTGCATCAGATTTATGTGGAAGTCTCCGGCATGAATCCCATGCAATAAAAATGCATTTACAGGCAACTTCATTACCTTATTCATGTGATAGGTTACATTAGTTCAAAAGGATGTGACATCATCCCTTAAAGTGATGCAAGTCTCCAGTCATTACCTCTGCATGCATCGCCTAAAATGTGCCTTTTAAACTTTCTGATTTTTAACGTTTTTCCTAGTGGGCAAGAAATGTGAACTGATGGCTTCCATGGCAAGAAGGCTACACCTAACAATTTGAAGAGAGCTATTTTATATGCACTTGGGAAGCAGTATAAATACACTATTTCCGATTGTGAAAGACACAATTGAAGGACTATTATGCCATTGGAGGACTGTATGCTGGAGTAATCGGTGACTGAAACTGATGAAACCGTGGCCTTTTTTTTATAAATACAGTTTATTGTTATATTATGTTGAGGTGCAATTCAGTAGTGATCAAGTGGAGTAGTATCCTCGCTTTTAAGGAAGCCTTTGTTTTAATTCTTGTTTTGTAGATTCTGAATGTTTCTCAATGTCAGCACCTTGTTCGTGTAGAATCCACATCCAGTGACTATTGGATAATTAAGGTAACAACTGCCTTTACGGCATCTCTTTGAATTGTAGCTTCTGCAGCATTTTCAAAACAGAGAAGGCTAATTTTGCATTGTTTGCGACCTCATGCACATGGCTTTAACATCTCTAGTCAAATATATCAGTTCAACATAATCTTTGATTTAATTGATTCCTTCATTGACTTATATACCTCTAAAAACATTCCTCTATACAACACGAGGAGAGATACTGTACCTGTGAACACATCTGAAATACCTTGGAAATATACACTAATTTAAACTTTGCATATGCAAATAATGTAATTTTGATTCCCATTACATCTCTCTCTTCTTCCTCCTGTCACTCTTTCCTCTTCTCCTCATGTTCCCCGAGCTGCAATTTTTCATGGCAAATTTTGCGTGGCTCAGAACCTCGTGCAGAAGTTCTGCAATGGCAATTCTGTGTGAGTGTTTACTTATTGGGCACTTAGAGTACAAAATGTAAAAAAAATGGTGCTAACACAAAAAAAGTTCCTGTGAGGAAGTATTTCATCAGCACTAAAAATGCAAAACTTTGGCTACAGCTATTCATAAAGATATTTAAAAGAAATAAAAAATGCATGATTATTATATGTCAATGCAGAAACATTTGGCTCCATTACGTAGCATACATAGTTCCTGAATAACATTTTACTGAATGGATAAATAAATTAGAGTGATGGTTGCCATATAAAGTACCCTTCTACCACATCTCCACAGCCTTTTAATTTTCATTATGTGTCAAACAGTCATTTTCACACACGCAATGTGTCATTTACTGCATATAAAAGTGCACTTTGTGTGGAGAATGCTATTGTTCTGTATGTATCCACTATCAAATTCCCTGAAGCAGCAATCGCTAATTCATTTAATCAAAAGCAAAAGACAATCTTATTTGAAACACCGAATACCTTTAACATTTTCAAGTGACCATGCTAAAATATTATGATCTTTTTCTTGGTTAATGTACTGTAGCTTTCAAACAAACCCTCAAGGAGCAAGCAGGAAACATTTTCTATCATATGAATACAGTTTCCCTTTTTATTTTCGCTCTTTCTTGCATATTGCAGGGACAATGTGATTCCATGCACTCTAATTTCATATATTCTTGGCTAAAATAATTCCAGAAGTAATGCCTTTTTTTTTTTTTTATAAAACAACAGATACATGAGTACAGGAATTTATTATGATATGACAAATTAGCACTCATGATGTCTCAGTGTACTATGTAATGATACAACATACCAAATTACATGTCCATTATATGTTTTTTTCAAACCATACTATTCTGTCAACATTTAGCATCTGTGTCGTGCTCGTCTCCTATCAGGAAACAGACCCATAGGGCTGAGGTAGGGATGCAAAGTAACCGACCAGAGCCCAAGGACAGAGTCCTTTTAGAGTATCTGTTGTCGGTAAGCAGGCAGGAGGTCATGGCTGGCGGCAGTGGTGCAAAGTCCAGGCAACAGGCAAAGGGCCAGGGCAGGTGACAGGCAGCGAGGTCGTGGTCACGGTCCGGAGTCAGCGACAGGGATTCCAAATGAGCAGGCTAGCCACAGCAACAGGCTAGCCTTCTGAACAGGGAAGCCACATGGATGGCTCAAGAACAATGAAGGCTCAGCAACAGGATCAGGGAAAGCTCACAAACAAGGAAGGCTCAGCTACTAGAACCCAACGTGGCTAGGCACACAGGGAAACATATACAATGCTCAGACAGGGGCTGTAAGTCACTGGCTGCTATTTAAGACCTTGAGCAGGTGCAGCCAATATAGCAGGCTGCCGGTACTCAAAATGTCCACAGCAGTCAGGTAAGGGTAGGTTCCAGCCAAAGCCTGGACTGGAACCCTTAAAGCATCAGGGAAAAGCCAAGGAAAACCATTGCTGTCTCGGCCACAATGTAGCCAAAATATACACTACCGACACGATTTATTCGAGCAGGGCTAGTTCCGCAAGCCGGGGGATGCCCCGGCTTGCTAGCCCCACTCCCTCGGCGTGCCGCGCGTCACCGATGCGCGGTCACGCGTCATCGGGTGCCAGCGCCCCCTGCACGCGCGTCCAGGGCTCCCCGAGGGAGCCCTGGTGTCCCGCAATGTGGGGGACGGCGGCAGGGGGTTCCGGGGGACCCGGCGGACCCGGCAGCGGGAGGGAGAGCGCCCCGATCGGAGGGCGCTCTTCCGCTGCTTCGGCGCGCGCCCGGCACCCTCCGGCGCGCGCCAGGTTACTGCTGCGGCCGAGAACGGGCAAATGCTCGAATAAACTCGGCCGCAGCAGTATTGCTTTGGCATAATTATTTACAGAGGATAGAATTCTTAGGAGGAGATGTATTAATCAACACCAAAAATGTTTGTATCTTTACAATGTTTTGCTCTTTGTTGCACAACATGTAAGAAGATTATTTGCAAAGCCTCTTATCTCTGGAGCCGATTGTTGTATCACCTCAAATAGAATTACTGCTATGCACTGATAATTTAGTATGATGGAAAAGATTAGACTGCTGCTGTCAAAGCTGGCCCTAGCAGAATCTCATACTCCAACATTGAGGAAACTAGCTACTTCCAAAGAATGAGTATGTGGTATTATTACAGTACCTCCTCCAAGTTCAATTCCGGCACAACCAAATATTTGATCGGCGTCAATAAGAAAAGTAGCTATTTTGCTTTTTTTAACAAGCAAAATAGAAAATGTTAGCAATTTGAATAATTACTAAGCAATGCCTTACTAGCCTCTTAGGTATGCATTGGGCATTGTTCGTGTAGTGTTAAGGTATTTGTGTAGTCTTTTAATCCCTTTGTCTGAAGTCCTTCCTTTACTAAGCTTATCAGGTATCAAAAGGATTCACTGTACTGTAGCTATGAATTGTATTTACTGTATGTGTGTTTTTGCCGTTATTTAGGCAATTGTGATGGTTCTGAAACATTACCAAGAAAATGTAATGTACAAATACATTGAATAACGCACAATTATCATGCATATTTAATGAATAGTGAATATGGCTATAAATTGGGGGGGGAAATTCTCATATTGCACGATTGATTCCTGTTTTCTTTCGCCACACTGGTAATATTTTAAATTGAGGAATTTACCACACAGGGTTTTATAAACTGCAGGTCATCGTTTGTGGTTTATTTGCTGGAGTGCCCATGTGGACTCCAGTATGTGGGATGCACCTCAAGACCCTTGAGAGTCCGCATACTGGAGCACATGGGCAATATACGCAAAAAACCTAGCAACACATAGTGTATCCAGGTATTTTGACGTAGTGCATGCAGGGAGTATCACTGGGTTAATCTATCGAGGAATAGAACTAGTACCTCAGAACTGGAGAGGTGGGGACAGGTTGAGACAATTATGCAAACAAGAAACCTATTGGATTTATAGATTGAAGACGCTTGTCCCAAGTTGTTTTAACGCTGACATTGACCTAGGGGCTTTTATTTAATGATTAAGCAGTACATTGAGTCTATTGTCATTTGGTGAGGTCATCTAACCCCTTGGATTTGTGATAGAGTTTTATTAGATTTGGAGCAGTTTTTAATAGGTATTACATTTGTACCGATTTTTTAAAAATATTTGTAAAAAAATATTTTTAAATTATTAAAATTATTAAAATTATTTATAGGTAATTAGTTTTAGGAGATGAGCACTCTTACATATTCTTTTCTAATACTCGTGATAGTCATATTCTCAGGTCTGTGCTACAAATTGAATCCTATTGAATCTTTTCTGACCTGTGTCCTGCTTTCATTTATTTATGTATTGTTCCTTCTAGGCTCTGCTTCATCCCCACATGCCCAACGATGTCGTTTTGGGGTTTGTTTCAATGAGCCTAGTTTGTAGGTTGTTCCACTTTCTTCTAAGTTGTGGGACTATTTATTAATTGTTTTCTGTTAAATTGGTGTCCTAGATCACTATGTTTTAATCAATTATTTTTTATGGAGCCTTATTGGGTTTCTATGATACGTGTTGCTTTAATCCACAGATCCATTTTGGCCATCGGATGCCACCGTAGCTGTGCGTGCCACCTGCGTTCCAGGAGAAGTTTCAGTTGCAGTCTGGACAGAGTGACTGGAGCCCATCCAAGACGCGGTAGATGCGGTCACATACTGCGATCAATCCTGGGATTTTAAGTGTGAGTGTATTAGTTTATTAGGCAATAAATGTTTCTTACTTTGATCTTATACACATTTTATCTTCTACTATAGAGGCTAACATCTGGGGACCCTGATTGAGTCTGATCTGGAGAGGGATCCCTAAAGAGGCAGCAGAGTGCAATCCAGCACACAGACAGAGTTTGAGTTAAGAAATCTTGTCCCTGCCATTTACTTACACATGGTCATGTAAGTAGATATATATATATATATTTTTTTTCCATCCATCACACCCCCCCCTCGCACCGCATTGCTTATTGTGCTAAACCTGAGGTGATCAAGTGAGCATTGCTAACTACTTGTGAGCTATTTGTGTCTATATTCACTCTGTGCTCTCCTTATTGTTTGTTTGTTCCATTGTATTTTGAGGGTCCTGGATAGACCCATAGGGTCGAGCTGCAGTCGCTGGCCTTCACAGTAGTGCACCTACAATTTTAGTGCACGTAGAGGTCTGGTGTATGGTAGTATTACAACCGTTTTTTCTTATTACATGTCACTGAGAGCGCCGTAGTCTTCCTTTCATAAAGCAGGTGTTACCTCATCCCTGGTAAGTTATTCTTTTTCTACCTATACTGGGGGAAGGATGTGTTAATTTTTAACTTTAGTTCCCTATCTTTAGGTTTCAGAAAGATTGATTACCGTTGGATGGCATTGTGGTTTAGCTACCTGCTCCTTTGCCAAAGCTGGCTGCTTCTAAGGGCTCCATGAGGGAAGGACCACCTTCACTATGAAAGTTGCAGAGCCACAAGGTGTATGTTTCAGGATAAAGAATCAGGTACAGGCCTGCTCTGTAGGGTGGTCTGAGCTGCATATTTTCCCTCCCACAGCTTTCACATAAGTGGTTCTGGCGTCCCAAGAAGAAGAAAATAAAATCCATGTAGGACTATATACAGTATGTCAGTTCCGGTTCCAAGGAGGACAAAAGAGAGCATTTCCGAACCTTTTGAATACCAATTAAGTCAATTATGGTCCTAGGGAGGTAACTGTACGCAGCGCATGTTCTTTGCACAAGACTCTGATGTAAGCAAACTGAACAATACAGTGTCTGCCTCTGGAACTCAACAGCTCTTCCAAGCAGTTTACTCACTGCAAATCTAGCAGCCTGCTGCCCTTCAGTGTAGTTTGCTTGGCTCTGCTACACTACATTTTTCATTGTAAGTCTCTTCCTAAGCAGCTATTTTACATCTGCTCATTAGATCAGAATTTCAGTTGCTACATCCTAAACAGTGGATCAGAATTCGGAACAGTCACATCTGAAATCTCTGGCTAATAAGCCCAAGAAGTGTGAAGTTCAGATATTGCTACAGATGTACACTGGCGACACACTTTATTCGAGCTCGGCTAGTCCCACGAATTCGGGTATACCCGGGTGTATTGAGGTTTGTGACTGTTTTCTGCCCGAGTGCATTGAGGTATTTTCCAGGCAGGGATTGAAGCATTTTATTCCCGCTGGCTGCAATACTGCACAGTATATATATATATATACTGCATTACAATTCATGAATTTATGCCATCTGGTAGACACGCGAAGCATTGCAGCCTATTAAATCCTAATCATTATCATTTAACAGATCAGCCGCCCGTCAGCCAGGCATGAACCCAGGCTGGGAAGGCAAACGCAACGGGGCTTGTCAGAGGTGAGGAGCGGCGCATTCCAGGTATCTGCCAGGTACATACTGGGTATTTGCTCGAATAAAGTGTGTCGGTGCAGTATAAAGAGAAATCAGGGAAATAAAAATCCAAAAACCAGGTTGATGAAAAGAAGTCCATTATCTTCCATTGCTTGAAGAGAAGTCACCAGTTAGTAGATCTTCTTTTTGTCTCTCTTTTCATCTTTCTGGCAGGTGTTGTCTCATTGTCCCCTTTCTGCCAAATGAGACATGTAAATGAGACATGAGCCTAATATAAAGCCTGGGACATCTCATTTGACACACACATGGTACTATACATCCACCAATGGGATTGGTGGATGTACCATGTGAACAGGCATCAGTTTTGGCTTAGAATGACTTCTCTACCAAACTTGATGTGGTACAGCTGCAGACACCAGTATTCGACCACATCTCTGGAAAAATTTCGAGATTCTAATAAAAAACCTTGCAAGATGGGCCCCAGCAGCTGTAATGTCCCATCAGATTAACACAGTGGGGGGTCCCTGTTTTTGAATGGGACTCCTGCTGTGTGAATCCTACAATGTTCCATCTGTTTGTAAGAGACACACAGTAAGAGATATAGTAGACAGAATCAGTCACTCTACCTGCGGTTAGCTGCTAAGGTAATGAAGCTGCTTTTATTTTAATATTACAGTATTGTAGCAGGGAGTCTCCGGAGCTGAACCGCATTGATTTCAGGTCTGGGGACCCCCTGATTCCTGAGTCACAGGCCCCGTTATGGGGTGCCTGTATCCTGGTGGCCATGTTTAAATTCTCCCGTGTCACGGCCCTTGTGATCGGGGGATTTAAACCAAGCTGAGGCATACTGGCACCCAATAATGGGACCTGTAACTGGGAAATCAGGGGATCATACAGGACACCTACAAGCTCATATTGAACCCCCAAAATAACCACAACATATATATAAGCATATAAGTGTCACAGAGGAGTGCTACTGAGCATGGCAATATATATTTAAAACCAGAGATAGAACATAAAACACAGACAGAGCTCAGTGCACATCCAGTGAAACTCATACACGGTACAGTGCCTAAATATATATGTAAAGATATCTATTAAATAAAATGGTCTTTTAGTTTAACATTTTGGCCAAATTGTTGTAAGCCCCTGAGCCACTACACGGCAGACCACATCTCAAGGGTCCCTAACACTAATAAAAATTCTTAATAACCTGTGCATTACCAGGAAGAATGATTTATAATAAATCTGTCAAAATTAGTTGCATAGTTCTAAGTCTGACTGAAGCTTTTATTAACCTGTACATTAACAGGAAAAGCACTCTGTATTAGATTTGTCACAATCAAACTGCAAACAAGCAAGTTCCCCTGAGAGTGGGAGATGCTATGGAGTGAGCTTTTAACCATTTACATGTGGGAGGGGTGAGCTTAAATTAGGTGGGAGGTTGCCACCCTCCAATCAGCTAAGACTAACTGAACAAGAATTGTGAAACATACAGGACACCTACAAGCTCATATTGAACCCCCAAAATAACCACAACATATATATAAGCCTCTCTCTCTCTCTCTCTCCCCACACTCTCTCTCTCTCCCCCACACTCTCTCTCTCTCCCCCACACTCTCTCTCTCTCTGTCACCCACACTCTCTCTCTCTCTGTCACCCACACTCTCTCACACTCTCTCACACTCTGGACCTGGATCTCTTATTTACCCTATATATCTTAACTGCCCTATACTACACCGAAATAACCTATACTGCTTTCTTCCAGATCTGACTCAAGCTTCACATGGAAGACATCGGAACCCCCCCCTAACCGAGAAGACAGGTAGGGAACACATCCCCTCCAATGTATAACATTGCGGGAATGAGGGTACCTGGACATTGAGGGCATGCGGATCAGGTAAGATCCCAGGCGGGATTGCTGCTTTAGATATTGTGAAGCAAAAATAAATAATGTAATAGTTATATACCCTAAATGCTGTACAGCCAGATGATGGCAGCTAGACCCTGGCAAATATAATAAACCAGAGAGAGACAAATGATAAATGTCTAGAATATGCAAAAGTTGGGTCCACTATATAAATGGGGTATATAGCAGTGAGTCAGCAGAGAAACCAAGGGAGAAAATATATAAGAATGACTCCCTAATGCCAGAGCTAGATGTAACTAATATAAGCTAAGGCAGACAGAGTGTGTAGTAGCCCAGGGGCACCGTGGAGCATAATACTGTCCAGATACTTGCTATGACGCTGCACAAGATATCCAAAGTAGAAGGGGAATCCAAAACGAAGGTAAGTAAGAGGCAGTGCGAGCCCCCGGCATCCCGCTCACTGTATACAGCAGGCAGATTTGCATTAGTATACCCACGTATATTGTAATCTACATATTTTGGGTCTCTACATATATATTGTGTATCTCTTGGATCAGCAGTGTTTATTTTGTATGTGTTTAGGTATATTTTAATATTTTTTTGTGTTTTGTGTTGCTAATAAAATCCATTTTGTATTTTCACATATTGTTTGTGTGCTTTCAACAGACCCTCTTTTTTTCTTTCTGTGTTTATATATATATGCATGATGAAGCCACTGTACAATGAATGGGTGAAGGGTGGGTGTCAGGGCAGGGTGGCTTAACCTGTTAATTACTTTTGCGGTTATTAACCGATAAGGTGATTAAGGGGTTAAGTAACACCAGAATTTATTTTCAATGTATTTTTGTGGACAGGGAGTACAGAGGGACTTTGCTGGTGGAGGGGCTTCATATTGCTGAGGTAACTAGAACTGTATTTATTTTATTAGGCTATTTAATGTGTTTAATAATGGACAAATAATCTTATTATCCATATCTGGATCATAGTTATTTTGCCCATTACTGTACTGTATGTGTTTGTGGCGGGGAAGGGGGGGAGGGAGGTAATGGTTTATTTAAATGTAGTTCCGTGTTTTATTTTTTTGACATACAGTACAGGATTGGTACCTTAGGTCTGCGGGGACCTCAGGAAAACACCTGAGGACCCACGGACGCCCACAGGTACCACCTGCGGACCCAAAATGGGGGATACCTTCGGGGAAGAACCGAGGGCCCACAGCTGTGGGGCTCCACGGACAAGCAGGGACCACCTGAGGGCCCCAGACCCCCATGGGATCATCCAAGGGCCTCAGACACCTGTGGGGCTGACCCGGAGACCCCAGAACCCGTGGGAACATCCATGGACCCCATTTGGTGCCCACTGTGACCCCGGAGAACACCTGGAGGTCCACGGCGCCTGGCGGGGAACACCCGAGGCCTACAGACCCTGGAGTACTGGTACACTGTGGAGCCTGGGGACACCCGTCAGGACTACCGGGGACTCCCCTGGGCCTGGGGTATTAAGCCTGTATGTCAAATAATAAATCAGGTTTTATGGGGGGGCACAGGGGGTGGGTGGGTTATGTATTGTTTAGTAAATACAGTAATGTTTATTGTGGGGCTTTGTATTGTTTTTCTTGTGGGTAGTTGGGGTAGGGGAAGGGGGTATTGTCCCCACGGGTCGTTAGGCCTCCCGGGTTTGTAGTGGGTGAGGGTGGTTAGGCCTCACAGGTGGGTAGTGGGGTAGGGTGTTTAGGCCTCCCGAGTGAGTGGTGGGTGAGGGTAGGTTAACCCATAAATTACTATAGCAGTTAATAACCGCTAAGGTGATTAAGGGGTTAGGGGACATTATATTGTCTCTTTTTATTCTTCTGTATGTTTTTCAGCCCGGAGGGCATGGACGGGGATGAAGATGAGGACGGCTAACTTCTTTTGCGCCTGCCTTTAGCTGGCGCTTTTTTCCGGCGTGTTTTTAAAGCACGATTCACTTAGCGCTGCTTAGTGAATCTCAAGTACTGGCAAAAATCGGTGCATTCGCCGAATCGGATGCATTTTGCGCGGAGGGCAGAAAAAATGCCTTCTAAGGCCGATAAAGCACTGTTATCACTGCTTAGTGAATCGCACTGCAGCCTTTATCGGACTTAAAGGGCAATCTGCGCTCTTAAAGCCACTTATCGGAGTTTAGTGAATCGGCCCTGGAGTGTTTTGTCCCAATAATTATTAAAGGTGCATTCAGAGCTGCAAGTGCATTTTATCAATAGCACACTGTCATTACACTAAGTATATACCTGCAGTGATATACAGAGGATACGCTTCAATACTTTAGAGGCGATTCACTAAGCAGTGATAACTGCTTTTAAGTACGATAAATAACTTTTAAGACCGATACTGCCTTCTGCGTGATTAACTAAGGAGTGATAACAGTGCCTTATCGGCCATAAAAGGCTTTTTTTCAGCAAAAAAAAAAAATTGGTCCAATCATGCAAATAACGGCAAACGCGCCATTTTTTGCCAGTCAGTTAATAAGTTAATCGTAATTTAAAATCACGCCAAATGTTTGCATCAACTAAAGGCTGGCGCAAAAGAAATGGAGCCATAAAAAAAATAATTGTTTACTTTTTTTGACCACACAACTAATACAGCAGGCCAGCGGGTATCCCCGGGTGTTCTCTGTGGAAATCCGGGGCCCTCAGGTGATCCCCGCGGGAGACCGGGGCCCTCGGGTGATCCCCGCTGGAGTCTGGGGGTTCCCGTTGGCCTGCGGTACCAATCGCATGGCCAAAAAAATCATAACACCCAATATTTTGCAATAAATACACCCGCACCCCTTAACACATACAGTACAATAATGGTCAAAATTACTATTATCCAGATATTGATAATAGTGCATTTGTCCATTACAAATAAAACATTAAGCTGCAGAAATAAAAAAAATAAAACTTGCACTCACCCCTGCAAGGTTGCTATGATGAACGCCGTCCTCATCCTCATCACCGTCCATGTCCTCCGTTGCCACAAACAATACAGTACATTCAAAAACACAAACTAATATCCCCCAACCCCTTTAATCACTTTAGGGGTTAGTAACCAATATAGTAATTAAGGGGTTAACCCACCATCTCCCACTACCAACCCAGGAGGACTGCCACCCTCCCCAGGCAAATACCCCCACCCTTCACCCATTCATTGGTACAGTGGGTACATCATGCCCATATAATATGGGTCTGATTTACCACTATAGCAAGAAATGGTGAAGGAATAAAAAATAAAACAACATTACATTGTATGTTCTTCCTTCCTCCCAATTAGATTGTAAGCTCTTTGGAGCTTGTTCTACATATAAATCAAGCAGTGGGGTAATATAGAGTAACCAACTCCGACGGATATCTAGATAGCATCTTCACACATCTATAGCGAATTCCATGAGTGTCAAAAGAGAAGGGGGAGGGGAATCCCACATAGAAAAGACAAAGCAAATGATAGTGAAGATTGTTTTTACAGTATATATCAAAAACACAAAGTAATGCACTTACATAGACAACTTTGAGGCAGCCATTCAGACCACACTGGGTCAAAGCATTGGAATTAGACATCAGCAATTTCAAACAGGCCATGGTCCTGCAATACGGCCAGTAAGCAGTAGATGAAATCACACGGTTGAATATTCTGGAACCAAATCTCAGCTGCAGTCCAACAACAGCAAACAAATGCCCTCCCAAAGTTTGTATGCTCAGCAGAACTTCGCCCTACGCATTTCGTTCATAAAGTAGCGGCCGACCTGAGTCTAAATCGGCTAGATCCGCGATTTTCAGATTATCCCGGTTATGTGTGTTTTTTTGTCGTATTCGTCCGGAGTGAACTGCGTTATTTTCGCGCTTGTGATATTAGCATTTTATTCTCGCTGTCTGCAATACTGCAATGCCGTGTAAAAACTCAAGGGGGCGTTTGCGAGCTGTTGTCTTGGAAGTCTAATACCTTCATGGTTCAACCTACATCAGTACACAGTCTGTGTGTGCACACGCAGTAATTGTAAATTTGCATATTTAAAGTATACATGCATTTGCAGTGCTGTTCTGCAGTACAGTATGTCTCATTTGAAAATTGTTGAAACGCATAGGCGTGTACTGTACTGTAACAGTGTCACATTTCGGCGTATACAGCGCTCTCCCCTCGCTCAGGATAATTAACTGCACTGCAGGGTATTTCAACTTATCTACAATGCAGTACATCTCTCCCACACCATTCCTTTGAACGTGTGTCTGGTTTTAATCACATTCCTGCTTGACAGCAGGAATTTACTGCGCATGCGCCAGTAACTTCGCCCACCACTGCTTGCTTGAGTAAGTGAAAAAAAAAATTATTGTAATTTTTTTTTCTCCACAAGCCTGCAAAAACCATCTTACTGTATTACGATATTCAATCTGTGCTGTAGCTTTTGTCTGCGACCCTGTGCGTTTGACTGCACATGGTTGATTTGTGTGCTTTTTACGTACTGTATTTGGGGGGGTGTTATTATGATGAACTGCCTTTTGAAATTAAAGTATGTCTTTAGCTTTGAACTTCATGCGGCTGTCTTTAATTTTTTGAATCTTGCCATTGTGTTCTTAATCCGTCCATAGCCGAGCTTCAAAGCCTCACTGCGCCTGCGTGTGATCCTTTTTCAGATGGGAGCTATTTAGCTGCTTAGCTGCTGACTGCGCATGAGTCACCCAACCCCCCCTCTCCACAGAGTCATTCGACAGACACCTCCATAGAGTCATTCATATTCTGAAGTTAGTCATTGTGTTTTTAATCCGTCCCTAGCCGAGCGTCAATCGCCTTACTGCGCCTGCGTGTACTCTAAGCCTCTTTGAGATGGGACCTAGCTGATTACTGCAAATGACTCACCCAACCCCCCCCCCCCCCCACCACCAACCCTTTGAGGCTTTGTTTACTGTAACGCTTTGGAAAATCCCTTCTCAAATTTGAAAGTTAAATCTGATTTGCACAGCATTGTGAGAATTGAGAGTAAAAAAACCCATTAACTGATTCATGTTGTTTTGTCATTCATTCTTATTCTGTAGGGGTGGGAGGGTGATTGTTTTCAATGATTATGATTATTAGGAATGTGAATAAATATTTATTTTATTTTATCAGGAACAAAAAAATACAAATATAAAAATAATCATGAATAATACATACTGCTGCGACACACTTTATTCGAGCAAATACCCAGTATGTACCTGGCAGATACCTGGAATGCGCCGCTCCTCACCTCAGACAAGCCCCGTTGCGTTTGCCTTCCCAGCCATGGTTCATGCCTGGCTGACGGGCGGCTGATCTGTTAAATGATAATGATTAGAATTTAATAGGCTGCAATGCTTCGCGTGTCTACCAGATGGCATAAATTCATGAATTGTAATGCAGTATATATATATATACTGTGCAGTATTGCAGCCAGCGGGAATAAAATGCTTCAATCCCTGCCTGGAAAATAACGCAATGCACTCGGGCAGAAAACAGTCACAAACCTCAATACACCCGAGTATACCCGAATTCGTGGGACTAGCCGAGCTCGAATAAAGTGTGTCGCCAGTGTAATGCAGTCTTTATTAAGTTCTTCTGGCAGATTGAAATTGGATAAACATTTAGAAAATATTTGTAAAACATGGAGAAACATGAATTATGCACATTTATAAGAATATTACAGTACAGTAGTTCATTGAGAGATGAGAGGTTTTGTGTACATCAATACTGCTGTTTATATACTGTACATTTGACTGTACAAACAGATTAGACTGGAATCAACCCCCACCTCCCCCCAGGCCACCCTTTTTTCCTGAAACGACAAGAAAACAAAAAATGTGTGCAGTTATGTGCGTACTGTATTATGGCATTTTGTGATGTGTAGTACTACTGTAGATGGCTGGTGCTGCTTTCTCTGGAAAGAAAAATATTGAGCAGTTAGTAGTCAGTTACTGAACTACTGTCAAACTAGTCTACTGTATACTGGAACTACTGTATACTCTGACTACTGTTAAATACTACTGTATGTAACCTGATGGCTGGTGCTGCTTTCTCTGTTAAGAAAAAACTGTAACTACTGTATACTCTGACTATTGGGAAAGAAAAAATCTGTGCCATACTTACCTGTATCATACTGTACTTACAATACTACAGCACAGTACTACTTTCCTGATGCTTGTCCATTACGCGCGATGACAATGGGCAACACAGTGGCAATATGGTCTATATATTTATTGCAGCGTTCCACGGTGAGTACATCGTACCAAAAACTCATTATGCCTTTCAACAACTAGTCCTTTTTGGAGGGTCTCGCCACTTTCCGGATATGGTCCTTCAGCTGATGCCAGACCATTTCGATCGGATTGAAGTCTGGCGATCTGTCATTGGAAAAAAAGGACAATTAGTTTAAGAGATACAGTACACAGTAAAAACAGTGGGAAAAAAATGAGACACGGTTACTGCACCTACTCAGCTGGCGTCTTCACCCAGTTGATACCGCGCTCAAGGATATGCGCTGTTGACGCGGTGTGCTTCGGATCGTTGTCTTGGTAGAAGCGGTGACCATCCGGGAATTCGCGTGTGATATATTGCTCTATCTCAGGGACAATGTTGTCTTGGAAGAAAGCTTTATTCATGATTCCTATAGCAAGAAAAGAGAAGTGCTGAAAAAACTGCACAACAGTACAGTACAGTGCATACAGCAAGGCTACACTAGTAAAGTACAGTGCTTAAGGTTACATTATATTTGATATATTTTATCTTCAAAGATGACAATGCATCCTGGTCCACGCCTAGAGATTGCACCCCACACATGCAGCTTCACGGGGTTACCCTGAAAACCCGCCCTGTTTGCTGCCCTCAAGGACTGTACTGGTGCAGACTGTTTTGCACACCATCCCACTGTACAGTATATGTTTTGACTTGCCATTCTTTAATAAAGGAGATGTTGCGTTTTGTTTATTTTATGAATAAAGAATTTGTTTTTAAAACATGTGACTGTAAACCATACTGACTGACATAAATGTTTTCACAACCTTAGCAGTAAACCATACACCTGTTGATGTTTTGAATTGCTGTGCACTTAAAATGTTTCTACATTGTACTGTATTTGTAAATAAATATTTTTGTACTTACTCCACCAATAAAAGAACATGTTGATTTGTTTTACATTGTTCCATTGGCTCCTTTGCTACTGTAACAAAATACAGTGTTTCTAGAATGTCGAGGCATACTGCACTGTATACTGTAGGCATGCTCAGTATAAGAGTATTAAAAAAAAATAGAAGACACAAACTGTACTGTACGTACTGGCACTGTATACTGTAGAAGACACATAATGTATGTGATACATGTAGAATAAATGCATAGTTTTTATTTTTTCGGGTTTATTACACAGTATACTGTACTGTATATAAAAAAGTTTGTATACTGTACGGCCGGAAAACATCAGCATACTGTTTCAGGTACAGTATTACAGTATTCTATCATAATCAATAACTACGGCCGCTAAACTGTAGACTCCGGTATGTGGTTTTTTAAATCCGATTCAGCAATGTGCAGGCATTGTTACACAAAGCGATATTATCCATCAAAATCCCTCCATTAGCCGTTTTCTTTTCTGAGGAAAAACAAAAATAAAAGTTTTACTGTAATGTTCAGCCCCCTAAAGACGCTCCCAGCCAGTCCCACCAATAATTTTCTCGGGGGGCGTCTCCTGTTCACATGCGCACGCGCCTACCGTCGATGTGATGACACGCATATGCGTTTCAAGAAGGTTCCAATGCGCATGCGCCTAGCGTTCCACCAATTGTTCAGTATCTGCAGTACAGTACTGTAGAAGCCGCTCAGCCAATGATATTGCTTACAGGAGAATCGCTTGACTTTCAAATCGCACCGATATTGATACTGCATTGTCAAAATAAAAAATAAAAAAAAACACAGAAAATAATACGGCAACAATACTAACAATACTCACCATAGAATTTCCCATTCAGCTGGCGCCGGCGCCGGTCCACTGCCAGTCCAGTGTTCTTGATCATCCACGTCGACAGTTTGCAGCGGGACTAGTCCACCTCTAGTCAGCTGATGAGGCTGGAAATTGCTTAGGTACATGCAAGCTTGATCGAAACTGCACGCGAAATCCGGCTCAGGCTTGCTGGATAGACAGCAAGGGTTGTCACTGACGGTGGGACCGTCATTGGAAGCCGTTGCTGGTGCATTGCTTGGCAGCGACTGTCGTTTCTTAGTTGGTTTTAACACGACCCTTCGCCTTTTGCCATCATCATGATCATAGATACAGGAAAAAGCCGGTGATACACACCAATACCCTCCAACAAATTGTGGCTCAATACGATAAAAACAGGGATCGCTACTTAACCTTTTCCTTATTGCACGCTTCCACGTATGAGGAGCTGGCGAAAATTTGTAAAAGTCATAGTTATCGATAAAATACTGATAAATTTGAACAACTGTTGCCATCTTATCCTCTGTTGCATTAATCGCGGCCCATATCAAATACGCGTAAATTCTGTCGGGTTTTAGGAAAGCGGGCTGCACTTGAACACTCATGGCGGGCCGCGGGTCTCTTTAGAATACTGTAACTGAAACTGGTCTTTGTCTTTCTTTAATATGAAAAGCCTAAATTGATACATTTTTGCAACCTCTTCCTTCAGTCTCAAGGCCAAGTTACAATAGCACACTGTGGTATCTTTTTTACACGAAACACCTGCAAGTCGACACATTACTGAAGCGCATGCACATTACAATTCATGAATATCTGCCATCTGGCGGACACGCGAAGAATTGCAACCTATTAAATTCGATCCATTCTCAATAAACGCATCAACCGCGCGTCAACCGCGCATGACCCGTGGCTGTGAACGCAAAATGAACGAGGCATGCGCCAGGTGAAGTGCGTCGCATTTCAGGAAAAAAACATGGAAAAACCGGCGATGTGTTAGAATTAAAGCTGCCGCAGCAGTATATGAACTTCCTCATGGGATTTTCAGTTGTGCAGTGATATTTTAAATGTCCCGCTGCCATCCGCAGCTATGTTGCATCGCGTCATCAATGATGTCACAATGTTCTCCAGCATCTGGCGCGTCATCACGTATTCTGACATCTATGACGTCACGGCATAGAATGATCCAAGGCACTGCGGATTTCTTTGAAAAATGTATTATCAAAAATCAGCACAACGTTTCAACCTTCTTTGAGGTCTTTCTCAAGTGACTAACATCATTTATGAGGTCACAACATGTTCCCACATTGCCAACTCCACGACGTGATCCATCGGTGATCGCATCACAACATAGTAGATGTTTATACTGGCTGTCAAGGCAACTCTCACTTTACGCTGAGCCACCAATGAGAGCACAAATATGTTATACATTACTGGCAGCTCTCCCTTGCCACTGCACCACCAATGAGAGCACAGCTATCCGTATTTACACAATACTACAGAGATATACCATACAAAATGTACTTTTAAATATACAAATAACTAAATCCTCAAATTTACACATAATAACACCTAAAACACAAGAGAAGATATATGTGTTAATGCAAAATAGATGTTATATACATAAATTACAAACTTTAATATATCGCTAACACCCACTTTAATGAGACACCTGAAATTGTTATCCTAGGTGTTGTAAAATGAATTAAAAATATAAATAATGCTTACAAAAAAAAAGAGAGGTAATAAAATAGTAAAATGTAATAAATTTAAATAGAATAATGTTATATTATTATTATTAACCAAAACATATCAAAGTGAGTCAAATAAAACTAAATATAACCCAAACCTTAATTCATAATCAAATAAAATGTACAATTTATTGATAACAGGGTTAAAGAAAAAAAGGAGGAAAAAAGGAAAATTAATATAGAAAACTTATGATCTGAGTAGTTTTAAACCAAAAAGGCGTTTATGTCAAAATCAACATTTAGGCCTTTAGGTTGCAGAGTACATAGGGCCTCATGCAGTAAGCGCCGAAAATGCTTTTATCGCCATTTTCTCGCCAAAAATGCCTTCCCGATTCAGTAAGCACCGATAAGTGGCCAAAATAAGCAATTTTTGTTCCCGATAAAAAATTATCGGCAGCCGGGTGCCGATAAGCCACTTATCGGCACTTTTTGAATTTGGCTGAATTCAGGTAGCACCCATCAGCTTTTCGCTGCTGATCGGCACTCCAGAATTGAGATTTGAACGCCAATCCGTCCCGCCAACTGCTGGTGGTGTTTAAGCATCGGCAAGGGCGACACATAGAAAACATCAGGCCTTTTACCTGGCTGGGATTGATGCCGGGGGTCTCCGGAGCTGATACCCATTAATACCAGCACCGGACCCCCCGGCATGCATCCGAGGCAGGAAAAATGCATTTAAAGGACACTTCATTACCTTAGCGGCTAACCGCTAAGGCAATGAAGGGGTTAACCCGCCGTGGCAGGTTTATTGTGGGTAGCGGGTGTGGGTGAAGGGGGTATTTGGCCCTTGTTGCTTGTTTAGGGCTTGCAGGGGGGGTTGCGGGTGCACTTAACCCCTTCACGACCGTAGCGGTTAATATCGCTACGGTCATGAAGGGGTTAAGCCCTCCCTCTCCCGCTAAAATGCACACTCACAAACATAGCTTAGTAAAAAGCAATTTTGAGTATAACTCAGCCAGCCCGACACAGGAACTCGGTACCAGATGATTTCAGTGTCCGGTGTAGATTCACTGCAGCAGTCTCTATGGACGCCTCCGCAGCCCGGAGAACACGAGGGACGCCACCTTCCTCTCAATCCGGCATCACACAGTGAGTTCTCAGCTCCAGGTATCACGAGAACTCAGTGACGTCAGTGGATATAGCCGGAACAAGTTCACATAAATAAATATATGTATATATATTACCTCAACAACCCCTATACCCCCCTAACATACACATATATGCACATCAATGATACTAGAGGCTGGCGGGGGCCCTCGGTTGTTACCCGCAGGCCTGCAGTACCAACTAATTTCAAAACACTGTATGGACAAGAGATAGGGGAACGAACCCCTCGGGATACTGTGGCTACCAAAACCGTGGTGGTTCAATTTATGCAAGTCCCTGGTAGCAAGAGGTGGACAACCTTTAATTTATAAAGACAATAAGCAACCCAGATTTAGCCGTGCAGACTAAGGCAGGGCGGGGGGCTTTATACCGGGGGAGATACCTGCGGGCACGTCCAGGGAAATGCCCGAAAATAAACCCCAACCAGTAGCAATGTGCCTCACCCACGCCCTGTGTCCCGGGCTAAACCCAGCGGTACTCACGACTCCTTGTGTGAACTGCCAGAGTGCTGGTTAAGGGGTTGCTCAGCGGTCTGCTGTATGGTGGTGTCCTCGTGTGCTCCAGCAGGAAGTAGGAGAGATAGGTGAAAAAGCGAGTGACGCCGCGGTCACGACTAGGTTGACTATGGCTGCTGTTCACTTGTTTGTTCAATAAAGTTTTTTATTTTTTCTACATGCGTTTGGCTGTTTAGAGGAGTCGTGACCGCGGCGTCACTCGCTTTTTCACCTAATTTCAAAACACATACATACTTATAAAGAAATAACCCCCCCCTAACACATACAGTATAGTAATGGGCACAATTACTATTATCCACAAATGGATAATAGTGAATGTGCCCATTTTAAATACATAAAGAACAATAAATACAATAGATACATATAGCACTCACCCATGTCCGGCTGGCACAATGAAGGCCATCCTCTTCTTCATCCTGCCCATGCCCCCTCTGATGCTTCAAAACAGAAAAAGAATAATAATATCCAATTTAATGTCCCCTAACCCCTTAATCACCATAGCGGTTATTAACTGCTACAGTCACTAAGGGGTTAACCCACCCTCACCCACATCTCTGGAGGCCTACATACCCTCCCCCACTACCCCCCCACCCCGTGAGGCCTAACCACCCTCGCCCACTACCCAGCCGGGAGGCCTACCCACATACCCTTGGGGCCAATACCCCCCCACCCCCAGTACCCACAATAAAAACAATACACAGCCCACAATAAACATCATTATATTTATTAAATACATAACCCACCCCCTGTGCCCCCCCATAAATACATGATTGGCTCTAGTACCATGTGACATGCTTTCAATGATGTAACATCCGTTCTCCCCCAAGCCTCTTTCACATGGTCTACTAGAGCCAATCAGAGTTGGGATGTAGTTCCCACGCTCTGATTGGCTACCGTACCATGTGAGCCCGGCCATATTTCTTTTCATGACGTCATCTTAAAGGCAATTGAAGCACAGCCATTCTGATTGGCTGTGCTTTCATTGACTTTAAATGACATCATCATTTTTTTTTTCTCGGCCAAACCACATGGTTTTCACGGCCCAATCAGGGCCGTGGGAACCATATGACGAAAATGTGACGTCATAGGCCTATAAAAGCCTATGTCGTCCCTTTTTGAAGGCAGACGCAGAGGAGGATGGACCTCCTACAGAAGAAGGCCAGGGCATGGCCAAAGAAGACAAGAAGACCCCGGAAGAGACCGGAAGAAGATACAAGAAAGAAGAATACAGATGAAGATGGATTACAAATAGAAGACCCATGGATTGTTTTGTTTTTTTATTTTAATGTTTATTATTTTATGGTTTATTATTTTACGTGTTCCTGTGTGTGGATTGGTTTGAGAGTAAGCTGTTCAATGGGAGTCGGTGAGTGGGTCAAGTAATGGTAAGTGAATAAAAGAAATGTATTTTATTTAACTTATGCTTTTTTGTTTTTGTTTTTTACATGTGTTTTATTTATTTTTTTGGTATATCATTTCTTGCCACTGTATGTATGTATGTATGTATGTATTTCTAGATCGATATATAATACAGGATAAGAAATTATGTTGTTTTAAAAGCTTGTTTTGCTGTGTTTAAAATGTTTTTGGCTATGCTGCTATGCATAAATGTGTGCGTAATGTATTTTAAAATTAGATAGATGTAATTTTTGGTCTTGTATGGTGTACTTTAGGTCAGGGTGAGGCTTGCTTTTGTATATTGTATTATTTTTGGAACTCTTATTTTGTCTGAGGATAACTTGTTTTGTGTAACGATTGAAATAGTTAATAGTTTAATTGTTATGGATGGAATTTAAATTGTTTAGTGATTTAATGAATGATAATTGATTTATGGTTACTTGATTGGTTTAAATAGTATACTTGTTTGGATGTATTGGTATTTTGTTTGGAATATGTTATTGTTAACATTCATTGGCAGAGTGTACATGGTGCATAGATTGTATGCATCATGTATACAATGTAAATGCAATGTTTTGATTGGCATTTGAGGCTTTTGATTGGCATTTGAGGGTTAGATTGGAATGTGCCTATATTTAAAAAGGGAGCTAGATCACAACCGGGAAATTACTGACCTGTAAGCCTGACTTCAATAGTAGGGAAACTGCTTGAAGGTTTAATATGGGATAATATTCAGGAATACCTAATGGAAAACAAAATTATTAGTAATAGTCAGCATGGATTTTTGAAGGATAGATCTTGCCAAACTAACCTTATTTGTTTCTTTGAGGAGGTAAGTAGGAATTTAGACCAGGGTAATGCAGTTGATGTGGTCTACTTAGATTTTGCAAAGGCTTTTGATACGGTTTCACACAGGAGGTTGGTGTACAAAATAAAGAAAATTGGACTCAGTAATAATATATGCACCTGGATTGAAAACTGGTTAAAGGAGAGACAACAGAGGTTGTCATAAATGGAACTTTTTCAGGTTGGGCTAAAGTCGTGAGTGGAGTACCTCAGGGATCAGTACTGGGATCCCTGCTTTTTAACTTGTTTATTAATGACCTGAGGTTGGGATCGAGAGCAAAGTCTCCATCTTCGCTGATGATACTAAATTGTGTAAGGTAATAGAATCAGAGCAGGATGTAATTTCTCTTCAGAAGGACTTGTAGAGACTGGAAACGTGGGCAGGTAAATGGCAGGTGAGGTATAATACAGATAAATGTAAGGTTATGCATTTGGGATGCAAGAATAAAAAGGCGACTTACAAATTAAATGGCGATATATTGGGGGAATCATTGATGGAGAAGGATTTAGGAGTGCTTGTAGACAGCAGGCTTAGCAATAGTGCCCAATGTCATGCAGTATCTGCAAAGGCAAACAAGATCTTATCTTGCATCAAACAGGCAATGGATGGAAGGGAAGTAAACATAAGTATGCCCCTTTACAAAGCATTAGTAAGACCACACCTTGAATAAGGAGTACAATTTTGGGCACCAATCCTAAGAAAAGACATTATGGAACTAGAGAGAGTGCAGAGAAGAGCCACCAAATTAATAAAGGGGATGGACATTCTAACTTATGAGGAAAGGCTAGCTAAATTAGATTTATTTACATTAGAAAAGAGGCGTCTAAGAGGGGATATGATAACTATATACAAATATATTCAGGGACAATACAAGGAGCTTTCAAAAGAACTATTCATCCCACGTAGACATTTTACAGAAAGCCCTTGACACCGACATGATTAGCCGAAGTAAGTTTGACTTTATGTACCCTAAGTCACCCACTGTGGCGACATTCTATACTTTACCCAAGGTACATAAAAGGCTACGGTCCCCCCCAGGTCGCCGAATAGTCTCGGGCAATAATTGCCTGTCCGAGGGCAGCAGTATCTATTTGGACAAGGTCCTAAGGGATTTCGTCATTAGTCTCCCATCGTATGTACAGGATACGAAAGACACACTTAAGAGACTTGATGGGATCCATGTTACATCTGAGACCATTCTTGTGAGTTTAGATGTAGAGTCATTATACACTTCCATTGTTCACAAGAATGGTCTCAATGCTGTCAAATACTTTTTGTCGACCAGGGACTGTAAATTTAACGACACAACTCATTCGTCCTTGATCTAATGAATTATGTTCTAACACATAACTACTTTGTTTTCGATGGGCTCTATTACCACCAGACCCAGGGTACCGCCATGGGCACAGCATGTGCCCCTACGTACGCGAACTTATACCTGGGCTGGTGGGAGCGTATCCACGTTTTCAATGAGGATCTCTCTGTGTACACTGACCACATTTCTGATTCACTGATTCAAAGGCTGTGAACAATAGTTTCACTATGCTGTTAATCACCCTCTCTTCACTACCACAATATCAGCTGCACTATTATATTTCAATTATTGCGCACTCAGTCCCAAGTCTGGTGGGAGATCACAAGTTTACAAAGCTATATTGACTCTAAAATTATTCCACGAGGCCTTAGACTTAAATTGTGCCCTGCCTATTACAGTACATCACTTCCCAGGATTTTATTAAAAAATGGGAAGATGCTCTATCTAAATGTTCCTGTGAGCTTATGAATCTCCTTATTGACCATGAAAAAGCAAGCTTAGATATGACTAACAAAGAACTTGACGTCAACCTCAAGGACTTAAGTAAATTTAATCAACTTAAAGAATTTGAAGAAATGGAGAAAAAATTGGAAACCAATATGACTAAGTTCAGACAGGAACTAAAAGATAGGAAACACACTAAATATCTACGTGATACCAACGATTAGCTAGGCACTGTCTATAGATACCCTACTAGGTCTAGGCGAAGGGCAATTACTCTGACTATTCTACATCAGAGACAGATGCCTCTGATAGTGAATCGATGAGTTCTAGACCCAAAGGCCAAAATAAAGGCAGAGGGAGTAAGGGTAACAAAGATACGCAGGTTGTTTTTTTAGCTCAGGCCCTCCAAAACGTAAAACCAGGAGAGGAAAAAAGAAGTTTAAGAACCAAGAAAAGCTAGAACACAATCAACCAATTATTGAGGCCTCCATAGACTATGATGCTTTGCAAATTTTCAATCTGTCCAGCCATTCTTTCAGTGAGGTTCAATTGAATTTACTCAAGAAAGGATTATCCTTTTCACCCACGTCAGATTTTAATTTATTTGAGTGGGTAAAAGATTTAAACCTTTTTGGGAGACGCCTGCTACTACACAAATTTTACGCTAAGCGTGCAGTCACGAACCCCAATGTACTCACTGATGGTCTGAATGTACAAGAAAGACAAGATGTGGTGGATCTTTGTCAACTTTTTGATCAGAACATCTCGCCTGAGAGTGATATTACAGGCCCATTTCCACACCTGAAACCCAGGAGTCACTTCACCCCTCCAATCACCACCTGTCCAGCGGTTGATTTATTTGTCACTTGCGTAACTAGGGACCTGGAAGCCGAGCCAAAACATTACAAGTCTATCAATAAGCTTACATCTGATGAAAAAATTGGCCTTAGAGAACTGATGTCTGACAAGACACTGAAGCCTAGTTAGTGAAACATGATGGCTCTCCCAGACGATTAAGACTTGTCGTACGAGCACCTTTAGAACCAAAGCTCCCACATCTAAAATTATAAATCTGAAATGTTAGACATTTTACAGAAAGCCCTGACACCGACATGATTAGCCAGTATAGTAACGTTTGACTTTATGTACCTAAGTCACCCAATGTGGCCGACATTCTATACTTTATACCCAAGGACACAAAAGCGCTACGAGTCCCCCCCCCAGGTCGCCGATAGTCGTCCCCGGGCATTAATATAGCCTGTTCGCGAGTCAGGCAGCAGCTTATTATGCGACAAGTCGTCATAAGGGATTATCTGGTCATTAGCATCTCCATCGTATGCTACAGGAACGAAAGAACAAGCTAAGGAGACCTTGACTGCGGATCCATGTACATGTGAGACATTCTTGGTGAGTTTATTGATAGTTGAGGAAGGTCATTATCACACTTCCATGCAATGTTCAAAAGAAATGTACTCATATGCTGTCAACATACTCTTTGTCGCACCAGTGGACATGGAAATTATTACGGACACAACTCAGTCGCTCTCCTTGATACAATGAATTATTTGTCTCTAACACATAACTACTGTTTGTTGCGATGGTGCTCTTATGTACCACCATGACCACAGGCGTACCGACCATGGCGAGCACAGCGGAATGTGCCCTACGTACGCGAACTTTACTGGGCTAAAGATTCCGGTGGAGAAAGCGTATACAGTTTCTCAATGAGATCTCTCTGTGTACACTGACCACGCACATTTCTGGATTGCACTGTGATTCAAAGGCTTAGTGAACATAGTTTCACTATGCTGTTAATCACCCTATCTAACATACACACAATATCAGCTGCAATTATATTTACATAGAGAGTGTGTAATGGCCATTCTATTATCCCTACAGTGCTCTGTGGCGTTAATAGAGTTAAAGCAGGACTCCTGATGATTTTATTATAAAATACATCATGAGTAGCGCCATATATATCATGATTATACTAACTTGGTCACATAGGCAGACCTCAGACGAGCGTTTATACCACTTGACTATTAGGTCGCCTTGCTCTGCAGAGTCTTTTTTTTTTCCCAAATCATATTATTGTTTTGAGACCATCTCCAAGTAATTCAATTGACAGCGGATGCGTTTCGGGTTATGCATTTTTTATTTTAATTTCACCATACACGGCAGTTTTCGGTAAACATATTTTGTTATGTAAATTTATTTAAAATTACTTTTTTAATTTTAAGGAATTAGGAGTGCACCGTATAGTGGAATTCTTTTAGGAGACACACCATTTGTGTTTACTCCTCCCCACCTTTTCTGATCCACCTTTCAGTTAACAGTATTGCCACCCATCAAAGATTTGATTACCGATTAAGATTCTACATTCATTACTTCTTACATTGGTGTGGCCTTTGCTGATCGATCTCCAGCAACTCCCGTGTTTCTCTTAAGGACTAACCTTCTGCCGCCCGGTGGGTACTCTGATTGAAACCCTATACTAGGGAGTGGATCCATGTGTACGCCAGCAACCATGGCTGAAAGGTTACCTACTGAGCTGGAATGGAATATATCAGGCTGGCAACGATGACGCCGGATGTTTACAAAAAAACCTCTACAAGATACACAGCGGCTGCGGACAACAGATATTGTTGAACTATTTCCGCAAATCTCACCAATTATTGCCCACACATAGTCCAAGCTTGTGTGGAGATCACAAGTTTACAAAGCTATCTGACGTTAAAATTATTCCACGAGGCCTTATGAGCTTAAATTTGTTGCCTGCCTCTATTACAGAACATCACTTCACCAGCGATTTATTAAAAAATGGGAAAGATTGCCTCGATATCTAAATGATTCCTGTGAGCTTATGAATTCCTCCTATGACCATGAAAAAGCAGCTGATAGAGACCTACACACAAGAAAATTGAACGTCAACTCAAGCGACTAGTACAATTAATCAACTTAAAGAATTTGAAGAAATCCGCGAGCAAAAGAATTGCGAAAACCAATAGACTAGTTCAGACAGGAACGTAAAAGATAGGAAACACACCTAAATATCTACGTGCTAACCAACGTTAGATAGGCACCTGTCTATAGATACCCTACTAAGGCCGTCAAGTGCGAAGGCAAGTTACTCTGACTATTTACATCAGCAGGACAGAGTGCCCTACGATAGTGGTTAATCGCATGAGTTCTAGACCCAAAGGACAAATAAAGCCAGAGCGGAGACGTAAGGGTAACCAAAGGATTACGCAGTTGTGTTTTTAGATACAGGCCCTCCAAACGTTAAAACGAGCGAGAGGAAAAAAGAGTTATAAGACCAATAAGAAGCTTAGTTTAGAACACAATAACCAATTATGGAGGACCTCCATGACTATGATTCTTTGCAAATTTGTCACAATTCGTCCAGCCATTCTTGTCAGTGACGGGTTCAATTGAATTTACTCAAGAAAGGATCTATACTTTTCACCACGTCAGATTTTAATTTATTTGAGTGTAGGGTAAAAAGATGATCAAACCTTTTTGGGAGACGCCTCAGGACTACACAACATTTTACGCTAAGCGCTGCAGCAACGACACCCAATTGACTATAACTGATGGTCTGAATTACAAGAAAGAAACTGAGTTGTGAGTGCGATCTTAGTCAACTGTATTGACAGAACATCTCGCCTGTGATTAGAGTGATATTTAGCGGTCCCATTTCCACACCCTGAATACCCATGGAGTCACTTCACCCTCCATACTCACCACCTGTCCAGCGTAGTATGATTTTATTATGTCCTTGCCGTAAAATAGCGTGACCTAGCGAAAGCACCGAAGCCAAACATGCTCACAAGTCTATCATAAGCTTACATCTGCAATGCAAAAAATTAGGCCTTAGAGAACTGATGTCTGGTTACAAGCATATACAACAACCACTCCTGATAAGGAGTGGCAAATATCGTTAAATTCAAGACACTGGAGCCTATGTTAGTGAAAACATGAGCTTCTCCAGACGATAAAGAACTGCTACCGAGACCTCTTGACAAAGACCAAAAATCTAAATATAAATCTGAAACTGTTAGACATTTTACAGAAAGCCCTTGACACCGACATGATTAGCCGAAGTGAGTTTGACTTTATGTACCCTAAGTCACCCACTGTGGCGACATTCTATACTTTACCCAAGGTACATAAAAGGCTACGGTCCCCCCAGGTCGCCGAATAGTCTCGGGCAATAATTGCCTGTCCGAGGGCAGCAGTATCTATTTGGACAAGGTCCTAAGGGATTTCGTCATTAGTCTCCCATCGTATGTACAGGATACGAAAGACACACTTAAGAGACTTGATGGGATCCATGTTACATCTGAGACCATTTTTGTGAGTTTAGATGTAGAGTCATTATACACTTCCATTGTTCACAAGAATGGTCTCAATGCTGTCAAATACTTTTTGTCGACCAGGGACTGTAAATTTAACAGACACAACTCATTCGTCCTTGATCTACTGAATTATGTTCTAACACATAACTACTTTGTTTTCGATGGGCTCTATTACCACCTGACCCAGGGTACCGCCATGGGCACAGCATGTGCCCCTACGTACGCGAACTTATACCTGGGCTGGTGGGAGCGTATCCACGTTTTCAATGAGGATCTCTCTGTGTACACTGACCACATTTCTATGTGGATCAGGTACATAGACGATATTCTGCTCCTATGGGAAGGCTCCACCCAACTACTGCAAGAATTTGTGGAGAAGTTAAATACTAACACTCTTAACTTGAGGCTCACGACCGTGCTAAGTACCGCCTCAATAACATTCCTAGATCTGAACATATATATTGATGGTGAACGTAACATCCAGACAAAGGTCTTTAGGAAAAGCACGGCGACTAATAGTTTACTATTAGCTCAGAGTCAGCACCCTAGAAGCCTCATAAGTGGCATCCCAATAGGTCAGTATCTCCGACTCCGGAGGAACTGCTCTACGATCGAAGAATTTATATCACAGTCCAAAGAACTTCGGTCTAGGTTCCTCAACTGTGGCTATCACATCAAAACACTAAACAAAGCTTACCATCGGGCATTACATAGCGATAGGTGTTCCCTTCTGTCCAGTAACAAGACAAAACCTAAGGACAGAACAATTAGAGTCATTGGCACCTTTAACAAGAGATGGTGGGCCATCAAAAAGATATTTGCCAGACACTGGCATCTCTTACAGGCCGATGATGACTTGGCGCAAGTCATAGGCCCTAGACCCATGATCACCAGCAGACGGTCCAAAAACCTAAGGGACTCATTAGTGAACAGCCATTTTCAGCGCCCTAGAACCACTACCTGGTTGAGCCCGGTGAAGGGCATGTACCGCTGCCAATTGTGTAAAGCATGCAGACACATCAATGTCGGCAAAGTATTCGCCAATTATGATAATACATCACATTTCTCTGTGGATAGCTTTATCAACTGTCGGACTCCCAACGTCATCTATCTTATCACGTGCGAATGTGGTAAGAGATACGTTGGGAAAACAACTAGACAACTACGCAGACGTGTCCTGGAACACATCAATTCCATCAAACACTGTACGGAAACATCCGTTGCCAGACACGTGACACAATACCACAATGGCGATACTAATGCCATCAAGTTCATGGGCATTTACCAGCTTAAATGTCCCATGAGAGGGGGTAATATTGACCAATCCCTGCTTCCTATCGAAGCAGAATGGATTTTCAAATTGAAAACCAGGAGCCCTAATGGACTTAATGAAGGGTTTACCTATACACCCTTCATCTGACGTGGCAGGTACCCCTGGTTAGACTCTGGTATCTACTCTGGTGTTTTCAGGTGTGCTCAAATGATATATAAACATGATATTCTATACATGAACAGCCACACTATCTTCCATGCCTATGGCGCTGGCTAACCAGCATTTGGTATTGACAGATATTATAATACTATCACCCATATCTATGACTATATTGCCAAAGCTCTAAACCCAGTTTTGGGTTTAGTCGTTGTGTATGTTATGTGTGTAGAACAGTGATTGCACAATTAAACATTTATGCAAATCAATATGCACATACACAGCAATCGATTATTGTTTTTTAATTTCCATTATTCACCTATCACTACCTTTCATCTTATTAGGATGGGGGACTATATATAATCTAATCTGTGCAATTATATTCTGCACAGATTAATCTACTGAGGTATTGTAGACCCTTGCCCATTATTGCATTCACTACTATCTGTTATATGTTCAATTACTCCCCTATTACTTGTTACAATCTAGGGCATGAGTTGATAATGATTATATATATATTTAAGAGCTTTACTTGCACCATTCATGATTTACATTTACATAATGTGCATTGTCAACTTTATTGAACAAGAGAGAGTGATTGAGCAATAGCAAGTGCATTTTTATTGAGCAGGCGAAATATTTCTAAGTGCCCACGCATGCGCGATACGAACAACATAATGTGACACATTTTTCTAAGTTTTGACGCATGCGCATTGCGAGCGGCATTGAATGGTAGTCAGCCGCGCATTTTCCGAGTTTGCGCGCATGCGCGAGGCGCCTGCACCATGGCAGCACTAACATCTAAGTTCTCGCGCATGCGCGCCTATTTCGGAACACTATGGGGGCCTGTGCGCATGCGCGGTCGTACGGGCATTGGGCTGTGGTTTCTAAATCACAGCGCATGCCCATCACGCGTATTCAATGCTAGCGGTATTTACTCAAAGTGACCGCGCATGCGCATTACGTTTCATCTAGGTCTGCACGATTCTCTAAGTCCACGCGCATGCGCATTGGACCGTAATCTCGCCGATCCAAGTCACGCTACTTCAGAGACATAAAGAATGCTAGATTCAAAATAAAAACTTAAGAGCATGGTTGTAGAACGTGCATTAACCTTCCTTAATCATTTATCTAGCGGTTTTTAGTTTGATGTGGCTTGGTTTGGGAATCACACACTGCGCATGTGCAACAGCTGGCAATCACTCAATCTACAATCAAGGTACTGTTTGGGTATATAAGGGCTCAGTCCTCCTTCCCCCAGTAAATTTGTCCCTGAGGAAGCTCCTTTGCTGGAGGGAAACGCGTGTTGGACGCGCAATGTTGTCAGTCTCCTACTTGGAGCTGCTTTTATGTAGTGCTTTGTAGTCTCCTGGCTCTATCTATGTAGACCTACTACTGGCTATATTTCACCAACACTCTGTGTGCTAGCTTTCCTGCTCTCTATATGATACATCATGAGGAGTGTGTTGCACAATGATCACTGATTCCAAAGGGCTTTGAAACAATAGTTTCACTATGCTGTTAATCACCCTCTTCACTACCACAATTTCAGCTGCACTATTAATATTTATGAGTGGTAAAATACTATTATCCCTAAGTGCTCTGTGGTCTATAGGTTAAAGCAGGACTCCTGAATTTTTATTATAAAATCCCACATTGAGTAGGCCATATCTATATATACTCACTTGGTCACATAGGTGCCTCAGAGGGGTTTATACCCTGACTATTAGCGTCCTCTGTCTTGCAGTCTCACTACATTTAGTTGTTTGGAGACCATTCCAACGTATATTCTTGACACGGATGCGTGGTATTGTCAATTTAATTTATTTTTAATTCACCATACACGGCGTTTTGGATAACATATGTTTATGTATTATTAAAAGTTAAATTTTAAGGAATGTAGGAGTTCAGTTATAGTGAATTCTTTTAGCGACCCATCCATTTTGTGTTCTCCTTCCCCCCCCTTTTCTGATTCACTTTCAGTTCACAGTTTTGCACCCACAGATTTGATTACCATTATTATCTACTTATTACTTCTTCAATTTGTGTGGCTTTGTGATCACTCCCTAACTCCCGTGTTTTCTCTATGTATTTATGGGGGGCACAGGGGGTGGGTTATGTATTTAATAAATAGAATGATGTTTATTGTAGGGCTGTGTATTGTTTTTATTGTGGGTACTAGTGGAGGGGGTATTGGCCCCAAGGGTATGTGGGTAGGCCTCCCGGCTGGGTAGTGGGTGAGGGTGGTTAGGCTTAACGGGGTGGGGGGGTTAGTGGGGGATGGTATGTAGGCCTCCCGAGTGGTGGGTGAGGGTGGGTTAACCCCTTAATGACTGTAGCGGTTAATAACCGCTATGGTGATTAAGGGGTTAGGGGACATTAGATTGGATGTTTTAATTCTTGTGTCTGTTTTGCAGAAGCAGATGGGGCATGGGCAGGATGAAGATGGGGATGCCCTTCATCGTGGCAGCCGGACATGGGTGAGTGCTATATGTATTTAATGTATTTATTGTTCTTTATGTTTTTTAAATGGACAAATGCACTATTATCCATTTTGCCCATTCCGGTATTGTATGTTTTAGGGGGGGGGTGTATTTATTGTAAATTATTTGTGTTGTTGTATTTTTTTGGGGGGGGGGCACAGAATTGGTACTGCAGGCCTGCGGGGAACATCCGAGGGCCCCCGCTGGCCTCTAGTATCATTGCTGTGCGTCCCAAAAATGTAATATATGTAATGTGGATAGAGGGGTTGTTGGGGGCACAGGGGGTGTATGTTGTGTATTGCAATGTTTATTGGGGGCAGTTGTCCCCAATAAACATGCTATTATGCCTTAACCCCTTCATTGCCTTAGCGGCTATCCGCTATGGTAATGAAGCAGCATTAATGTATTTTAATAATATTGTGCGGGAGCAGGGGGTCTCCTGAGCTGAACCGCATTGATTTCTGGCTCAGGGACCCCCTGCTTCCCGAGATACAGGCCCCGGTTTGGGGTATCGGTTCCAGTGTCGCCGCCATCTTTATAGCGTCCAAGACGCGACGTGAGCTCTATAAAGATGGCGGCGACACTGGCACCCGATGCCCCATACCGGTAACTCGGGAAGCAGGGGGTCCCTGAGCCACAAATCAATGTGGTTCAGCTCAAGGGACCCCCTGCTCCCGCACAATTTTATTAAAAATACATTAAGGCTGCTTAATTACCATAGCGGATAGCCGCTAAGGTAAGGAATTATTGTTTATTTATATGTGTGTTTTACTCATAGTTTAGATGCGCAGAGGGTCTCCAGAGCTGAACCGCTTTGGTTTTAGGTCCGGGGACCCCCTGCTTCCCGAGATACAGGCACCTTTATGGGGTGCCGGTATCCCTCTGCTTTGTTTACATTCTGCGGTGTCGTGATCGGGATATTTAAATGCAGAGGGATACCGGCACCTCATAAAGGGGCCTGTATCTCGGGAAGCATGGGGTCCCCAGACCTGAAACCAATGCGGTTCAGCTCCGGAGACCCCCTGCACATGTACACTATGAGTAAAAGTTGTTTATAAAGATTTTTAATGTGCCGATGTTTGCGCAGAGAGTGGCTGATCTCTCTTTGCTGCAAACACATATCGGCAGAAACGGCCTATCGCCAGGCTATCGGGAGCCAGGCTTTTTTATCACCGGCTCATCGGCGTTTTGCTTTCGCAGTGATTCGCCAGGGATTCGGCAGGGATTCGGCCCTTACTGAATACTGCGAAAGCAAATCGCCAAAATCATGCCGATAGGGAACACTTGGCGATTGCACTTTTTCGGCGCTTACTGCATAGAGCCCATAGTCGGTATATCCAAAAGGATTCAGATAAAGCCAATGTTCTATTGCCACCCCTCCACTGGGCAGACACCCGCTCTTTTTCCATATATTTAAGAGCAGAGGGATCTGAATGGTGATGTTTCTTGAAATGGAAAGACACATTATGGGTTTCTAAACCTAAGTCAATATTATGTACATATTCCAAAATTCTTACCCAGGTGGGCAAATCGTATGGCCACATAATGATACACTGGCGACACACTTTATTCGAGCTCGGCTAGTCCCACGAATTCGGGTATACCCGGGTGTATTGAGGTTTGTGACTGTTTTCTGCCCGAGTGCATTGAGGTATTTTCCATGCAGGGATTGAAGCATTTTATTCCCGCTGGCTGCAATACTGCACAGTATATACATATATACTGCATTACAATTCATGAATTTATGCCATCTGGTAGACACGCGAAGCATTGCAGCCTATTAAATCCTAATCATTATCATTTAACAGATCAGCCGCCCGTCAGCCAGGCATGAACCCAGGCTGGGAAGGCAAACACAACGGGGCTTGTCAGAGGTGAGGAGCGGCGCATTCCAGGTATCTGCCAGGTACATACTGGGTATTTGCTCGAATAAAGTGTGTCGGTGCAGTATAACAAAGCGAAAATGCTGCACATCACAATATGATAAAGGGTGATACAATTACCGGTGCTCCCATCAATGTACGATCGGCTGCATCCAATCCACGGCATACACAAAGGAATGAAGATGGGGCACACGGATTTCCAAAATTAAGAGATTTATTAAAGCATACACAACGTTTCGACCCTAAGGTCTTTGTCAAGGGCAAAAAGCCACTTTTTGCACTTGACAAAGACCTTAGGGTCGAAACGTTGTTTATGCTTTAATAAACCCCACATAATGATATCACAGGGACAGGTGAGGACATATACTACAAAATGCACATTTTTTTCGCTCGCAGTCCCCTTTGCTCAAAAGATCAGTAATGCTGGCTGCCCTCAAGCAATTACTGCAGCGAGGGTCCCTGCTTCTGAATTAGATTCCTGCTGGGTTAATCTTACCAGGTCGTCACCAGTCTAACAGCTGCGCAGAGAGATCAGAGAAAAGCAGTCCCTCTCTCTGTGTCTCCTGGTGCAGCTCTTACAGCAGATAACACTATTTTTATTATTTTTAGTATGCAGGGGTCTCTGTAGTTGAACCACATGAATTTAAAGTCCAGGAACACCCTGCGTCCTGAGGTACAGTGCCTCCGTATCTGGTGTTGGTATCTCCTTGTAAAGGTTCCGGTCCGGGGTTTGGCTGGAACTTGCCCTTACATGGCTGTAGTAGCCATCTTGGTTCCTGGCAAATCTCTCCCTGAACTGAGTAATTGTCTACAGCTGTTCCTGGACTTAAATTGTAGTCAGAGATGTTGCTTCCTGCTGTGAAGCTCTGCACTTATTGGCTCTCCTTGCTATTTAGGGTCAGCCTCTTCCACCAGGGACTAAGCATTATCATTGTAACCTGTGCTTGTCACAAGCATGTCTGCTTTTCCTGGCCTTTGGTCTATTCTGTTCCTGAGGCCTTCCCTGTGCTGAAGCCCCTGTTGCTAAAGCCTTCTCTGTTCCAGAGGATTTCCCTGTGCTGAAGCCCCTGTTACGGAAGCCTTCTCTGTTGCTGAAGCCAACCCTGTTGCTTTGGCTTCCCTGGTGCCGACCCCAGCCTGTGACCCTGACCATCGTTCCTGTGCTGCCTGCCTTGACCTCTGCCTGGATCACGACTATGCTGATCTCTCCTACCCTGACCTTCCAGACTCGGCTGCGCGGCTCCAGGTCAGTGTTTCTATATCCTGCATCCTATCCTGCTTTATGGCGAGCACCCGTTACACTCCAGCAAGTTTAAATCTCCCGTGTCGCGACCCATTTAACTGGACATTTAAACAGCCCCAAGATACAGGCACCCCATGCAGAGGCCTGTAACCCAGGAAAAAGAGGGTCCCTGGATCTGAAATTAATGTGGTTCAGATCTGGAGACCCACTGCTTCAATCCTATATGCTAAAAATACAAAAACTAAAGGCAATGCTTCATTACCTAAGTGGCTAACTGCTAAGGAGTGAAGGGGTTAAACCCCCTGCCTATCTCCACCCATAGTGGCCTAACCATCCTCCCCCCACCCACCTCTAGACAAATGTCCAATATCTCTATTAGTCAAATGTGGCTAATAGCAATTTTGGGCATTAACCAAAATAAAATACACATAGGGACCTATTCACTAAACAGTGATAAGTGATAATAGTGATAATAATAGTGATAACAGTGATAAGTGGTATAATGCACGATACTGTAAATGCCCTAATTGCACCATATTGCCTGGCTTGCTATTCACTAAACAGATAACAGTGGAGTATCATGCTATAATGGCTTTTTAATTACTTTTAACAGCCTGAGGCAAGAAAGTCATCTAACAAGCCAAAAAAAGGGCAAAAATAAAAAAAAATTACCAGTAAATGCTATTCACTAAAAAGTGATAAGCTTATCAAACTTTATAATCTTGCAATATTTTGTCGCCAGATAAAGGTTGGTTCTAAAGATATTGCAAAATGCATAAAAGCCTTTTCTTTTTTTTTTCTGCAAAGGATTGATACCAGAGGCCGGCGGATCTCTGAAGGTCCACGTGGGTTTCCAGAGGTCTCCATGGTTGTCTGGAGGTCTATCTGTGGCCCCACGGGTGTCTGGGGGTCTCCAGGGGGTCCCCGTGGGTGTCCGGTGGTATCCGGGTAGTCCCCGTGAGTGTCCAGGGGTCTCTGGGTGGTCCTCGTGGGTGTCCAGAGATCTCTGCAGGCATCGGGGGCCTCCGTGGGGTCCCAGCTGGCCTCCGTATCAATCTTGTTGCAGCCAGTTTTATTATCTCAGCGGCTAGCCGCTAAGGTAATGAATGGGTTCAAAAGCAAAGTAAATAAACTAGTTATCCCATCAGGTGCTCAGAAAAAAACACAGTGAATTGGCGTAACCTCTGAATAAGTATGTAGTTATATAGCAACTGGCCCAGCTCTGGGCACCAACTTGTTGCAAAAAAACTCACAGTTTAATGAGGTGAAAACGCCATGATTCAATCCTCTGTGTCTTCAGTCTTGCACCGCCAACCCTCCTGTGACTGTGACGTCACGTGGGGCGGTCATGTGACCGACGGTGATCTCCTCCAGAAGCAGCAAACTACCCGGCGTGCGATCCAACAGGGAAAGGCAGGAAACTCCTCCAGCAGCAGCAGGAAGCAAAGCAGAGCACAGCCGTGAAGTAAATAGGGCTAGACGAAGGTGGTGACTAAAAAAGTTTATTGAACAGACATGTGCAGCTGATGGATCCTCTGACATGTTTCAGCCCTCAAAGACAAAGGCCTGAGGGCTGAAACGCGTCAGAGGATCCATCAGCTGCACATGTCTGTTCAATAAACTTTTTTGAAGTGAAACTTCTTTAGTGGCACCTCTGATGGGATAAAACTGGATGGATGTGGGGCAAAATGTGAAACGGAAGTGACGTCACGTATTGGACTCCGCTCCACTCACACCGCCCCTGTCACATGTTGCGGCGGCGATAGCCGCCGGCGCCGCTCCTAATCGCTCCTAATCACCCCCCACACCCCCCCCCCGAGCCCCACCCCCCTCACACACCGTGACATATGCGGCGGCGATAGCCGCCGCTCCTAACGGCCGCTGCCATGCCGCGCAGCCTCTCTCCTCCCTACCTCCGCTTTCCTGCGTCCCACTGACTGAGCACCGCCGGGGTCGGAGGAGGAGAGGAGCCCAGGGATCATGGAGGGTAACCGGGAGGAAGCAGAGCGGTGTGTGCGGATCGGGCGGGCAGCGCTGGAGGCCGGAGATTGGAAGAGAGAGCTCGGCGCTTCCTGAGTGTGAGGGCATTTGTGGGTGAAGGGGGAGGGAGCTGCTTACCTTATGGCAGACCGCAGCAGCTCCCTCCCGCAGCCCGAGCCGAGGGGAGGGGGGGAGGAAGGGGAAGATTAGCGTGTCCCGGGTCCCTTCGCTCAAGCCACGCCCTCCCGCTGACTGAGGGAGCGGGGCCTGATTAGCCTCACGGAGCAGAGCAGGAGGAGGCCGGCGTTCTGCTCTGCCGCCGTGATCTGATGTGCAGGGGTGAGGGGAGGTGATGTGAGGTGAGGTGGTGCAGGGGGGGGATGTAAGGTGCCGGGGGGGGAGGTGTGATGTGCAGGGGGGGATGTGTGATGTGCAGGGGGGGTGATGTGCAGGGGGATATGCAAGGTGCAGGAGGGGTGATGTGCAAGGGGATATGTAAGGTCACACTCAGTCACAGTCACACGCACAGTTGCACACTCGGTCACACGCGCGCACTCTCGGTCACACGCGCGCACACTCGGTCACACATGCGCACACTCGGTCACACGCACGCACACTCGGTCACACGTGCGCACACTCGGTCACACGCGCGCACACTCGGTCACACGCGTGCACACTCGGTCACACGCACGCACACTCGGTCACACGCGCGCACACTCGTTCACACGCGCGCACTCTCGTTCACACGCGCGCATTCTCGTTCACACGCGCGCACTCTCGTTCACACGCGCGCACTCTCGTTCACACGCGCGCACTCTCGTTCACACGCGAACAATCAGTGCAAATAGCTAATACAGGGGATGTGTGCCGAGCACGCGCATTATGTCAAATTTATTTGCGTTTTGTCAATGAACTTGTATTTTGATTTTTAATTAAAACATCACCAACACAAATACAATTTCTGTGACAAAAGTCAAAGAAGTTTCACTTACTATGCGCGTGCACAGCACACACAGCTTTTTTTTTTAGTCACCACCTTCGTCAAGCCCTATTTACTTCACGGCTGTGCTCCACTTTGCTTCCTGCTGCTGCTGGAAGAGTTTCCTGGGTTCAAAAGCAGGCACTGCATAGTTGTTGGTACATGGTGTGGGTGAAGCTTGTAGTTGCTCCAGGGTAGGTGTATAGGTCTTGTTGGAGGGTGGCAGTAGAAGTTAACCCCTCCATGACCTTAGGGGTTACAATTACTAAGGTCATGAAGGGGTTGACCCCTCGTGCTACCCTCCCGCAAGGCCTAAACACTCACCCAGGGCAACTACTACCATACCCACTCCCTGTACCAACAACAGGAATGGGTCAAAGTGCTATTAACCAAAGATGAGTAATAGTGCTTTTACCCATTCATAAAAACAAAAAACAATACAGTGAACTACATTAAAATAAATACAAACTCCCACCCCCGACCAATCCCAACACATACTGTACAGTACAGTAATGGGCAATATTACTATTTTCCAGATATGGATAATAGTGCATTTGCCATTAAAAATAAAACCAGCCAGCATGTCAATAAAACTTAAACTTAACCCTGCCAGGATGAAGGCAGTCCTGTCCTTGTCACTGTCCTTGTCCTCAGTTGGCAGCAGCATAACAATAAAAAATACAATCTAATGGCCACTAACCCCTTAATCACCTTAGTTGTTAGTAACCGCTATAGTAATTAAGGGGTTAAACCACCTCCATGCTACCCACCTGGGAGGCCTAACCACCCCTCGGGGTAACTACCCCCAACCTCCACCCCCGCTACCCATTGATTGGCACAGAGGTACATCATGTCCATATAATATGGGCATGATTTGCCACTACAGCAATAAATCGGCAAGCTAAATAATAAACAACCACCAAAAATATCAAATTAAATCAAACCAATCACCAAAAGAAACACAAGAATTCAATTAACCAAACACCAAAAATAAACAAAAAATAAAAGAAACAAACACCAAAAAAAACAGAAATAAAAGAAATAAACATCAACAAATAGAATTAAAAATAGCAAATACCCAAAAAACACAATAATTAAAACAAGCAAACACCAAAAATAAACAGCAATTAAAAAAAAACAAAAATATACAAGAATTACAAAAATAATCAACAAAAAAACATAATTATACAAAACAACAAACAAATATACATATTAAAGAAATAAAAACAAGTTTTTGCAAACAATGTGTTGCTTGTCACTGTATTTATCAATAGCCCTAAAGGGGCGTAGATAAATACATTGGCAGTCAATGGGCAATCAAAAAAATTCAAATAAAAAAATAGAATCAATACCATAAATACCATTATAAAACAATATCTGACAAATAAAATTACATACATTCAATGTTTTTTCTTACCTTTAGATGTCTTCACGCTCCGATTCCAGATGTATCAGGAAGCTCTCGATCGGCGACACAATGCTCCTCAGCTTCAGGTAACTTCTGTACTTCTGTTCTTCTTTCTTCTCTTCTGTAATTTTAATCCAATTGGTGGGGAGATGTGTTCCCGTCTTCTTCTTGAGGTAAAATGATACGAGATAGGCCTTATATAAGGCCTGTGACATCACTTTTGACTGTCAAATGACACACCTCCAATCTATTGGATGATGTACCATGTGACAGAACCTTTTTTTTTTTTTTAAAAGGATGTGACGTTATGTAAATTGAGGGAAGCCAGCCAATCGGGAAGGCTGTGCTTCCCTCCCTTTAAAATGACGTCACCAAAAACAAGATGGCTGCTATCACGTTACTCCAACCAATAGGATTGTGAGATATACCATGTGAGGCATCACATGTTATATCCCCAATCTGATTGGCTGTGGTAAACCTTGTGACAGAGTCCATTTTTGGAAATAATGTGACTTCACTCGCTTTCAATGACGCCACATCCTTTCCAAAAATGTACCCTTGTCACATGTTTACTACACGATAGCACAGAGATGAGGGAGCGGTAGTTGTCAGTGTGAGATTAGGGAAAAAGACATACAGGAAACGCCCATAAAAAAGTATTGTACAGTATGTATCAATACTAGTCTATGGGTAAGGGTTCTATAGTTTATGTACAGGTTGTCCTCGCTATTCAACGTTTCACTTTACAACACATGGCATATCCAATGCTTTACAATGCAACCCTATGGTCCGTTTTTTAACGCCGGAGTGCGTTATCCAATGCTCACTTCCACTGATTAACATGGGACTCACTTTACAACGGTTTCACTATCCAACGCTACTTCCAGAATGGATTCCGTTGGATTGCCTGTACTAACATTCTGGTGAGTAAAAATGAGCCCATCACAAATCGTGGTATGTCCATGATACTGGGGACTGTATCCCGGCAAGTAGGGGATCCTCGAGACAGAAATCAACACGGTTCAGCTCAGGAGAACCCCTGATCCCGCACACAAGTGTTACAACTAATATTATATCTGTACGATTTCCTGTAAGAGCTGTGCATGGAGACGCACCGTCTCCATGCAGCTCTTCCAGGCTGCAGTTTCAATAAGTTGCTGATCGCTAGGATTTATAGTGCGATAGCACTTAGAAAAAAAACAAGTCGTTCATTGGTGCATTTTTTTAATCGAACTTAGTGTAGTACTCTTATTACCAAAAAAATAAAATACATTTGACATATAAAACCCTTGACTGTCACTGTGGATAATCAGACCCTCTAAATGATGAACCAAGATAGCACATTGTCAATTAACATTACACTGTAATTAAAAATATACATTAACATAAATACACCAAACTTGATGGAATCCCATGGTGACCAAACTTGATGGAATCCCATGGTGACCAAACTTGATGGAATCCCATGGTGCATTCACCAATCCAGTGCCTTAACTTTTTTGGGTGATGTGACATCACCTTAAAGAGAGGGAAGCATATGGTACCTGATTGGTTGTGCTTACCTCCTTTTAAGGTGACATCACATCACCCAAAAAAGGGAAGGCATCACACGGTACAACTATCAATCGTAATGATGGATGTGCCATGTGAGTCCATCAAGTTTGGTAGAGAAGTAATTCTCTCCCAAAAGGAATACCTGTTCACATGGTAAATCCACCAAGCCGATCTGTGGATGTACTATGTGACTGTCAGATGTGACGTCACAGGCCTTATCTAAGTCTCATTTGACATGAACATGTAATAGATAAAATAAATGTAGCTTATGCCCCAGCACTCCGTGCATGGGAAAAACATAATGGACAAGGTGATTGTTTTGAAATTATAGCATTGGAGAAATTTTCAAGTGGACCAAGAATAATAATATATTGATTAATAATAGATTGAAAACAATATTAAATTGTAGTATTAAAAACACTTGACCCAATATTTTAAGCTGCAATTGATTACAATAAATTATAATAAACTAATCTTGGATTAGGTAATGATTTTTTTTATTATTATTATTATTATTATTATAATGTGATATTGTGAATGATATAATCTGTATAGGTTTTAAGATGTTTTCTTTTTTATATGGTGGGATGAAAGGGTTAAGCAAATGTGAAATTGTCTCATGGTGATGTATTTAAGGAAGCGGAAATTGTTTTATGTGTCACTGCTCTTGAGAAAGCCCTCTGCAGGGAGAAAAGCACTGAGATTTTTTGCTACTATATCCTCCATATTTTTGAAATAAACAGAAGAATGTTACTATTCCCAATGCAGTGGTGGGGGCAGGGTGTGCCGATTTGTGTAATACCAGAGCCGGTGCAACCTGTACGATTGCCTGGTGTTGATCCATGCAACTCTCATTTTGGTCCAGATATAGTTCTAATGAAATAAGCTGGAGTGCAGGGCTAAAACTTGACGAAGCTTACTGCGAAACGCGTTGTTCCCTGCTGGAGCCCATTGAGAGAGGGACCCAGCCGACCGCAGGACATCCGGTGTAGATCCTCCCTTCCGGTTCCACTGCCGGACGCGCCAGTGAGAACACCAACGGAGGAAGAGATTTCGCCGGATCAAACTTTGCGGCTGATGCTGGGCAAGAAGAGTTGATTTTTAGTGTGAGTGTGTTCATTATTTACTTTGTATTTTCACTGTGTATATTTATGCTTGTTTTCATGCTTCATGTTCCATGTTTCATGTTTTAAACTGTTACCATTAAAGACCTGTTTAACTTGCTAATTCTGGTTTTGTATACTTTGGTCTATGGGGACAGGGAAAGAGCCACTCACACACCACACCCACTGGGGATTGTTTGCTGAGAAGTACCTACATCACCTAAGCAGGCTGACATCACCCACTGAGGGAACGAACTCACATTAGGCCGTGTGAGTTTTTGTTTATTGTCACTCCACTATAGGAGTTTACATTTACCAACCACAGTCAGCGTTGAGGGTGAAGTCTCACACAAGCCCGTGTGAGTCATTGAAACGAATTGCTCACGTTTCATTTATTATATATCTAGTGGCAATCCACTATCACCCCACCCTTTAATCCCCCTCCTACTCCCCTCCCCACCCCCTCGTTCCCCACACATGTGGATGCATGCACTAATACTGTGTTTTATTATCTTTTATTCCATCTTTTATTCTGTTCCATCAACACCATGAGGTCCATGAGTTTGCGCTGACCATCTCCATACTTCTACTAAAACTTGACCCACCTCACTGTAGTCCATGTTTGTAAGGCTAAGCATACTGTTACGGATGCTTGCCACAAACCATACAGGTCCACGAAAACACTGACCTAGAGACACAAGATTGCATCCGGTGTGCAGGTTCGTAGTTGTGGATAGCCGGGTCAGGGTAGGAAAATGTAGGAAGGCAAGCTGAGGTCGAGGATTGGAGAGAGCAGGGTGATCATATTGAAGCAGAGGTCAAGGATTGGAGAAAGCAGGATAGTAGACGGGGTCATGGCAATGCAGGACAAGATGAGGCAAAAGTGAATTTGACTAACACACATCACAAGGTTTATGCTCAGCCAACTTCCTGGTGGAAGGTGCTGAGCCTAAATAGCAGGGTCCTCCAATCAGGTGCATGGCTGCACAGCAGGCAGGAGCCAATTAAGTTACTGGAGCTTGATGAGGGTGGAGCCTGTGTCCGATCCTCAGAAGGGGTCAAGGTCAGTGCATCCGAGATGTATAGTATCAGCAAGTGGAACTACTCATATGCTTCGTTAAAGAGGTGTGTTTTTAGATAGGTCTTAGAGGTGGGGAGAGATAGTGCCTGTTGGATATTGAGGGGAAGAGAATTCCAGAGGTGAGGGGCAGTGAGTGAGACAGCTTTTAGGTGGGAGAGGGCTTTAGATAAAAACGGGGTAGATCTTTGAGCAGAATCCAAAGTTGGGCAGGTATAGCGAAAAACTAGGGCTGAGATGTAAGGAGGAGCAGAAGAGTGTATAGCTTTAAAAGTGAGGAGGATAATTTTGTAAGAGATACAGAGTTAAATTGGAAGCTGGGAGAGGGATTTCAGCTGGAGAGACGCTGACAGATTTAGGAGAGATTAAAGTGATTCTAGCAGCAGCGTTTAGGATAGTTTGTAGAGGAGAAAGTTGAGAGGCAGGAAGACCGGACAGTAGAAGGTTACAATGGTCGAGAAGGTAGACAATGAGGGCCTATGTTACAGTTTTAGCAGGAGAGATAAAGGAAATGGTGTATCTTTGCAATGTTACAGTGGAAAAAACAGGTTTTAGCCACATTGTGAATGTGAGAGGAGAATGTGAGGGAGGAGTCAAGTGTAACCCCTAGGCAGCGTGTTTGTGAATCTTGGTATATGACCATAGGAAAAAAGAGGATACCGGCGCACAAAGAATAATGGAAAGTCAAAACCATAAGGTGTACAGTCCAAATGGAGTCCTAATACAGCTGGTGATGAAGGAATCTCTTATCAACGAAGTGCAATATGTGGAAAAAAGAAAAAAACAAATTATGGTGCAGTATGCCAATCACTGATAGCTAAAATATTGACAGACTAACAACACAAGACAAACAGGACAAACAACGAAAACACACTAGCAAGGCTCAATAATAAAACAAAGCTAATTTATTACTGGATACTAGGAGGGTTATGGAAATAACACGCATCCGGAGGGGTAAAAGTGAAACCCTACTCACAAGATGCTAGACAAATACAGGCAACAAGCTGGAATCGTGCTGGTGGGCTTCCAAGATGGCGACCGGAGCGCTCTCACTGGCGTCCCCACGTGACAGGGGTGGAAGGTGAGTCACACGAATGACGGGATTTCCGGGCGGATGTGACGTCGCGCCACACGATAATCCCAACGCTGACGTTCCTCCTTCGCTTATCTTCCACGGCTACATCACGGCTCTACTTGCTGAACTGCAATCTACTCCACGGGCCAGACAAGGCTCTAAAAACACTCAAATCTTCCCGATGCGTTTCGTGCGCATGCGCGCACTTCTTCAAGGGATGTGCCAACCCCTTAGACTCGATGGTATCAATACCATCAGTCCTTAGCTCCGATTGGTTGATTAATGATTACAATAATTTTAACCCCATGTTGGACATATTCAGGGCGGCACATAGATGGGCCAATGCTAGACAAAAATAACAAACTTACATAAACAAATACACATAACAACATTAATACAATAATCCATAAAATCACATAATATGGTTAAAAAATAAATAAATAAATATTAAGAGGCAGATTCAATACATTGGATCAGAGAAAAGCTTTTAGTTCGAAATCTATATTCATCCCTTTTGGGGAGAGGGTTTTTAATTCATATATCCAGTATGCTTCACGCATACTGGCCTGCTGTAATCTACTCCCACCTCTTGGATTAGCATCAACTAACTCAATAGTCTGACAACGTAGACCCTTAGGGTTTTTGTCATGACACAAAAGAAAATGATGCGAGACACTATGTGTCACCAAACCCTTTTTAATATTATAAATGTGCTCGTAAATGCGTCTCTGGAACGTTCTCCCTGTTCTGCCTACATACTGCAAGCCACAGGGGCATTGCAGTAGGTATATAACAAACGTTGAATGGCAGTTGATGAATGTTTTTATGGGGTAACTCGTAGAGGTAACATTGGATGTAAACTGTCTGGCATTTTTACTAAAAGAGCAAGCTACACACTTCACACAGGTAAAAAAAACCTTTTAGGCTCCCTAATTGTCTCTGTTTTTGTTGTTTGACCGGACAGCTAGGAGCTAACTTAGATTTGAGGTCATTAGCCTTAGAGAATATGATGTTGGGTTTTTTTGGGAGAATATCCACTAAAACATCATCTTGCAACAGAATGGGCCAATATTTATTTATAATTTGTTTTATTTTAGGCGCCATCTCATTATATTGGGTGATAAAAGCAACCTGCTTATTACACCTTTCTAATGTGTCCTTTTTCTTAACATTATATTGCAGTAAAGTGTCCCTATGCATCTTGTTAACTTGATTAAAAGCTTCATCTAAAACAGACTCTGAATATTTTCTACTAATAAACTTATGTTTTAAGTCTTCCGCTTGTGTCCTAAAGGTCTCTTCTTCAGAGCAATTACGTTTAAGACGTACTAGTTGACCCTTCGGAATGTTTCGCAGCCACTGTGGATTATGCTGACTGTCTGCGCGTACATAGTTATTGGCTTGTACTGGCTTAAAAAAGGTCTTAGTATGCAGTGTTTCATTTTTGACATATATGTGAAGGTCCAAAAGATCAATGTGCTCAGTTTTCCCCATCCCTCCGCCATCCCTCCTTCGCGGGCTTTGCAACCTGTGTCTGCGCATGCGCGACCTCTGCTCCCTAGCTACTTCCGCGACCCGCCGCGCCTGCGTGAGCATTAAACATGGCGGCGCCCTGATCGCGTTCTGACACTGCGGAGCCTCCGGTACGCCGGAGCGCTCCCTGCACGGCTGCAACCTTTCAACACATACACAATAGGGTGAGTCTGGGGAGCCTGGCTACATATGTATTAGGGGGCGGGGGGGATGTGTGTTGTATATTGCTATGTTTATTGGGGGCAATTATCCCCAATAAACATGCTATTGTGCCTTAACCCCTTCATTGCCTTAGCAGCTAAGGTAAGGAATTCTTGTTTATTGATATGTGTGTTTTGACAGTAGTGTAGATCTGAACCACATTGGTTTCAGCCTCGGGGACCCCCTACTTCCGGAGATACAGGCCCCGTTATGGGGTGCCGGTATCCCCTGCAGATTGTAAATGTCCCGGTCATGTGACGTGGAAGCTTTCAAAGTGCAGGGGATACCGGCACCCCATAACGGGGCCAGTATCTCCTGAAGTAGGGGGTCCCTGGACCTGAAACCAATGCAGTTCAGCTCTGGAGACCCCTGCTCGTGTACACTATTATTAAAATGTATTTGTTTTATGTACGAACGCATAGTAACTGCCTTGCATGGAGATGGCAAATCTCCATGCAAATGTTACATGCGGCTTTTTTTTCTATCAGCTAGCGTACGTAAAGTTTAAGAATGCTAGAAGGGGGGAAAAAAGCAACACGTACGATGTGGCTGTTTTGAGCACGTACGATAGAAAATGGGCTCAAGGCCTTAGTGAATCGCGTTTCCGGCTTCACTTTGTATCGGACATGCTTTTTTTTTCAGCCAGGCGCAAAAGCACGGAGCTTAGGGCATAGCCCCCTCAGTCTTTTATCACCCACTTATCACCTCTTACTGAATAGCAGTAGGCATTTTGGGTGATACGTGGTTGATAAGTGGCTTATGAACGCTTACTGCATAGGCCCCTAAAGATGTGATAAGGTCACCTAGAAAGAGTGTGTAAAGAGCAAAGTGATTAGTAGTCATAAATTGAAATTATTCGTTTTTCTTTATGATCAGCTACATTTTTATTTCAGTAAGATAATGGTGATGTGAAAAATATAGCTGCATTCTAATAATATATCATCTACCCCAAAAAAACAGTACCACTTTCAAAATGCATTTGAAATTGAAGAGATAACTGTGCTTCAAGTTTAGAATTTTGTTATTTGCTTTTTTTTTAACTTAAATTATATCTTATTTAAAATCAGTGCCGCCCCTTAAAAACGTATGCTATGTGACAGTTGTAGATTGCTTGCGAATTAATGCCAATATATGGCAATGTCAATACATTGCTAAGGCAATTAGTGTCAATTCACATGGGAAGAACAAGGACCCAAATGATAATTAATGCTATTACAGTACTTTGAAATCTATGACCACATTAGCTGCATTTGTTTCTGCACAATAGATATGATTTTTTATAAATGGAGTAGTTTTGCAAATTTTGAACTGAGTCAAAATTATAGCTGTCTCCTTATGGAAATGAATGTTGTTTCCTAAAATAAAATGTTTCTATGTTTCTATTATGTTTTTAGTCAGTCAGTATTTGTGTTTGACAAAGACAAATCTTATTTGAGCTTTAGAGAGGAAATCCATAAAAAGCTCCTATTAAGTGAGTGAAGAGAATATTGCTCTTCATACAGAAATAACTTTATTTTCTGATTCTGTTGCGTCTTAGCTTCCTATCTATTTTCTACTTGGATTCCATGTATATGTTGCCTGCCATTACACAGCTAGCTTGACAGAGGTTGAGTGCTAAGTACTTGTTAACTTGTACATATATACTATAGTACATGTATATGTCAGGCCTCCAGTACCCAAACCCACTCAGAGGCAACAGCATTAGCAATGACCACACTCAGCAGTTGGGTAGCTCTAATGTTCTGTGTACCTTTGAGAATACTGTACCTGATCATGCTGATTTTCCCTGCACCTCACAATGAACCAGATGCAAAAAAATCGATCAAATCAGGGTTCATAAAATGACGTTACCTAAAATAGGTAAATAAGTTAGTATATGTTTCCTGAGTTAATACTGTATTACAATTGAAGGCATGTGAAGCATAAAACGAACATACAAAATATAAATAAAAATCAGCTCTATCATGATCTGTAGTCACAGTGCCACTGAGAACTATGACTTCCTCTGTAGACGTATCCGTGTGAAAACTAAGGTGTAGATGGCAACAGGACACATCTCTCCTGAATGTCTGTATGCCGTTCCACCTCCAACGGTGCTGAGTCCTCATGCACCCCCCTAATGGCAGGCACGGGCGCAAACGATAACATCAGCACCAGCAAGCATGCAAGCATCCCTGACAAGATGAGAGCAGGGAATATGTATGTCCAAAAAAAAGACCAAGTTGAGTCGCTTAACTTCTAGCAAGAGAAACGGGTAGACTTGTGATGAATTCCAATGCATTGTGTGATGCTCTGACACTTTTTCAGGGAATATATTGTAGAGTCAATGGAGATGCAGTATGCAGTCCTTATAAACCTGTCTTGAGCCATCAATTGGCTGGGCAACATTGTGTGGTCTCACTTGTGTTAAATAAATAATATGGATAGTTATAGGCAGTGTTCGACAAATAGGCATAACCACACGCCCGTGGCGAGTGAATTTAGACCGCTGGCGAGCCGTGCTGTGGCTCTATGAATTCCCCTGCTCGCGCCAATTTTTTTTTTAAAATAAATAAATAATCCCCCTCCATCATTGGGTTGACGCGGGGAAGAGGGCTGGCTGGCAGCTCTGGGTTAGCCCCGTTCCCCCGATCTCCTCCCCCCTTTGCCCCTGATCTCCTCCCCCTCCTGCTCCTGACCTCCTCCCCACCTGCCCCACAATCTCCTCCCCCCCTGCCCCTAATCCCCGCTTGCTGCCCAGGGCGGGAGGTAGGCTGGGGGGGTCTCCGCTTGCTGCCCGGGGCGGGAGGTAGGCTGAGGGGGGTCCCCGCTTGCTGTCAGGGTGGGAGGTAGGCTTGGAGGGTCCCCGCTTGTTACCCGGGGAGGGAGGTAGGCTGCTGCGGCAGCGGCAGTGTCCGCCTCTGGAGGGGGAGCGGTGTCGCCTCTGGAGGGGTGGCGTCCACCTGGGGGGGCGGGGGGGTGCTGCGATGGTGGCGGCATCCGCTTCGGGGGGGGGTGCTGCGGTGATGCGGTGATGCAGTGCTGCGGCAGTGTACGCTTCCGCTTTGGGGGGGTGTGCTGCGGTGCTGCTGTGCTGCGGTGGCGTCCGCTTCCACTTCGGGGGGGTGTGCTGCGGTGCTGCGGTGGCGGGGTGTTGCTGCGGCGGTGTTGGAGGCGGCCCCCCCTGCCTTGTAGAGGCCCCCCTGCCGTGCGAAGGCCCCCGCTGACATGTGCGACCCCCCTGACTTGCAGAGGCCCTCCTGCGTGTGGAGGGCCCACTGCCGTGCGGAGGCCCCACTGCTGACATGTGCGACCCCCCCCCCTGCCTTGCGGGTGAGTGTGTGTGTGTGAGTGACAGTGTGAGAGTGACAGTGGGTTAGAGTGTGTGTGTGTGTGTGTGTGTGTGTGTGTGTGTGTCGTGTTGGGGTATTCGTCTCTCTCTCTCTGCTCTCTCTCTGGCTTTTTTTGT
>CM071570.1:45582819-45616359 GCA_036426205.1 Ascaphus truei | reverse complement strand
CTCTCTCTCTCTCTCTCTCTCTCCCCCACACGCTCTCTCTCTCTCTCTCTCTCTCTCCCCCACACGCTCTCTCTCTCACACTCTGGATCTCTTATTTACCCTATATATCTTAACTTCCCTATACCAACACCGAAATAACCTACACTGCTTTCTTCCAGATCTAACTCTTGAGCTTCACACGGAAGACATCAGAATCCCCCCTAACCCAGAAGACAGGTAGGGAACACCTCCCCTCCAATGTATAATATTGCGGGAATGAGGGTACCTGGACATTGAGGGACTGCGGATCAGGTAAGATCCCAGGCGGGATTGCTGCTTTAGATATTGTGAAGCGGGGGCATCCAGGCACTAGTTATGGGGTTCAGGAACACACACACACGTAACAAGGACTAATTGTAGTATAAAATAATACAATAAATTAACTAATGTCAAAAACGAATGTTGTTCTTACTAGGAATTTATTCATTTTTTTTTTTAAAAAAGCGGTTCTGGGGGGCGGGACTAGGGGCGTGGCTGGGGGCAGGACTAGGGGCGGGGCTAGGTGGCGAGTAGATTTTTTGTTCAGCGAGTAGATTTTTGGGTGATTTGTCGACCACTGGTTATAGGAGACAAGTATATATTCAAAAAAGCTTTATACTATCTGCAGTAATACATCTGTTGACTGACATACGAAAATACTCTTATTTTAATGCCTACATTTCACAACAATTTTAAATATAAAATATAAACTAACTATAAAAAAATGCCTAAAATATGAGATCACAGCAATGACTAGAATCAATATAAGTCGCTCATACTGTATATTGCTGAAATAGAAATCAAAACATAATGGGCCTCATTCAGAAAGCCTCGATAAGGCCCTTATCGAGCACTTATCGACCAAAATGGCTACTCGTATTCAGAAAGCCTCGATAAGTGCTCGATAACGGCCTGTATCGACGCAATTTATTTGGTAATTAGGGTGCCCATTGAGTGCTATAGAGGCTTATCATGCCCATATTATTATTATATGGGTATGATGTACCACTATACTACTCAATGGGTACAGTGTGGGTATAGTCAGTCAGGGGTGGGTGCTTAGGCCTCCCGGGTTTGTATCGGGTCAAGGTGGGTTAACCCCTTAATGACTATAGCGGTTAGTAACTGCTAAGGTGATTAAGGGGTTAGGGGCCATTAGAATGTCTTTATTATGTACTGTATACTGTATATGCTTTCTTGTTACGGAGGACAGAGGGACCTGCTGTTGTGGTAAGTATAACTGTATTTATTTACTTTATTTTTGTATGCTAATGCAGTGTTTAATAATGGGCAAATAATCTATTATCCATATCCGGTTAATAGTTATTTTGCCCATTACTGTACTGTATGGGTTTGGGCGGAGTGGGGGGCGTGTATTGATGTTTATTAAAATATTTATTAATATACATTTCTTTCATAGTGTAGATGTGCAGAGGTACCTGACGTCATCATTGACCGGAGACCCGGCGCGTCAAGACTGTGAGTGACTACTCTTCTAGTTCCCTTCCCCTACCTCCGCAGAGAGGTCTTCTTGTCCGTGGGTGACACCGGGTGTAGGAGGGCAGTGGCGGAGGGTAGCGGTATACTTAGCGGGTTGTTCCTTTACAGGGGACACGGCGGTACTACTGCTTTATATTCCTCCTTACCACATTTCAGCCCCTACCCGTTGATAGTCACGGTGCACGGTTCAAGTGGGGTGTATACATTGCCTCTTCATTTATTAGTGGGACACTGGACGGAAGTGCGCTTTATTTCTTATTGTGCAGCATTTTTCTGGACTGTATGTAGTACATGCCTGTGTACAATTGGTAGCACCAGTTTCTCCTTGGAGTAATTCTAGAATATCTGTTAGATGTGCAGGGGGTCTCCGGAGCTGAACCACGTTGGTTTTATGTCCAGGGACCCCCTGCTTCCCGAGATACAGGCACCTTTATGGTTGCTGGTATCCCTCTGCATTGAAATGTCCCGCGTCACGTGACGGGACATTTCCTTGCATAGGAGATACCGGCACCCCATAAAGGTGCCTGTATCTCGGGAAGCAGGGGGTCCCTGGACCTGAAACCAACGCGGTTCAGCTCCGGAGACCCCTTGCACATATACATTATGAAAGAAATGTATATTTAAATAAATAATTTTCGGGCGACATTTCAGCTGGGAGAGGCGGCTCTCTCAGAGCCGCTCTCTCTGCAGCAGAAATGAATCGTCGGTTCGGGCCTTTTCAGAGACTCGATGCTCTCGCTGGCAGAAACTCGCCCGTTTTGGGAAATTTACTATCACAGGTAATCGAGCCTTTCTGAATACCGTGATAGCAACACCCAAAAAAACGGCATTTTAAATGCCCTGGCGATAATTTTTATCAACCCTCTCTGAATGAGGCCCAATGTGTTAAAAACAAAGAGAAAATTGAACAATGATCTATATATCACAATAATACAAACAGAAACAGAGCAGACTCATATAAAAAAAACCAGGACCAATATCCAAGGCAGAAGTTTAAGATACATGCATAATTGATAAGGTGTGCACAAATACGAATAATGTCAATATAGTGTAAATAAAAATAAAATAAATATATATGTATAAGTTTTGAGTAAAATAATTGTTATAATATAAAATAAATGTATGTACAGTAAAATAACTCCCCTCCTACACCCTCATAAAAGAGAGGCAATTGGACTCATTCACAAAGCAGTGATAAGTGGTTTAAAGCTTGATAAATGCCCTAATTGAGCAACACTTCCTCCTTTGATATTCACAAAGCAGTGATAACATTGCAGTATCACGCACTAATGAGTTTTAACAGCCTGAGCAAAAAAAAGTCATCAGAAAAGCCAAAAAAAGCCAAAATTGCTTTTTTTTTGCCAGTAATAGCATTCACAAAGCAGTGATAAGCTTAACGAACTATAAAATGAAAGATGCATAAAAACATTTTTTGTCTGCACAGGATTGATGCTAGAGGCCGGCGGGGGTCTGTGGGGGTCCCCGTGGGCCTCCAAGTTGACCCTGCGGGTATCCATGTGGTCCCCATGGGTGTCCGATGGCCTCCGGGTGGTCCCAGCGGGTGTTCAGGGGTCTACAGGTGGTCACCACTGGTTTCTGACGGCCTCTGCGTGGGTGCCAGGTGGTCTCTGGGTGGGGGGAATAGAGACTGACATTCAATAAAACAGTAGATAGAAACAACTATTTATTAGCCAATAGCAATCATCACCCTATATGGCTTAACAACTTACCATATGGACAGTTTCGTCGGCTTAGACTAAACTGTTCAAAATTGGACATCTTTGAACAACAGGTGAAGGTTTTAAAAGGTTAATTAAAGAAAAAAAATGCAAAGATGAGATCGTAAAAAAGGCTTATGACAAATCAAAGTCATTAACAAGGTCCGATCTAATAAAGTAAAAGGATAAAAATATGGCTAATTTGACAAATCCAAGTGAGTTTGCCTTTATTACCCAATATAGCAATAAAGTGAATGATATCAAAAATATCTTTACTAGACATTGGGAAATTTTAACTAAAGACCCCGCTCTACAATCTTTATTGCCTAAACAACCCAGGATGATTTTCTAAAGGCTAACAATATAAAAGACCAATTAGCCCCTAGTCAATTTAAAGTCATTTAGTTGCGTATTTTATTTGTGTAGGTGAAAATCAATATCCTCTTGTTTAAATAGGAAACACAATTGTAATCCTATAAAATTACCTATTGCCTAATGTTCATGTGTCATTTCAGTTTTATCTCATAAACTACGTTTGTGAATATATCCAATGTTACTAGACAGGGTTGTTTACATAATAATCTTTAGTTACCCTCATTTTTAAAGGTCTTCTCCAAATGGATCTAAGTTAACAAACAGGGCTCTTGCCATCCCAAGCTGTATCACAGAGTTCAGATAACACATGCAGACAGTAAAATAACTGGCAAGTTATTCATATTTAATTAACTGGAGCTTTCAGGTAGAAATTAGGACGCCAGGTAGAGTGTAATCAATGTATTCTAACGGTCCACTGATTCTATATGTTTAGTTCTTTTTCTGAAATTTATCAGTTTACCTTAGGATATTGAGTCAAAGAACTCAATTTATATATGGTATATATGTATATTAGTGTTGTACCGGGTAATGTTTTTTTTTAAAAACGGGTAACGGGTACCCGGCCAAAATCAATAGTTATACCCAGCTGGGAAACCGGTTACCTGGTTGGCACTTACCTGCAGAGTGGAGGAAGACTGTGGTGACATCTATGAAGAGCAGCTGAGTGGCTGTCCAATAGGAACGCTTCAGCTCCTGCTAAGGTCACATGGTTCCACTGCTCACACTGCTTACATGCTGCTGTGCTGTGTAATGGATTCATAAAGCTCCCACGCCAGCTGAAGACACTTCTGATGCTGCCACTGGTAAGTAATGTGATTATTTTCAGCTCTCCTGACATTGCCCGGCGCCGGGTATTGCCCGGCGCCGGGCCCACTTCTCAGTTGCCGGGTCTGCTAATGTCCGGGTAGTTGAAAATGTGCCGGGAAACACTGGGTACTGGGTTATTCCAGGTACCCGGTACATCACTAATGTATATATATATATAGATAGATATACAGTATATGTGTATGTGTATATAGGAATATATATATATATATTGATTCATGTATATATATATATATGTATATGTGTGTGTGTATATGTATATATATATATACCTGTATAACAGAAAAAAGAAGAAAAAGCGCCCGATCTTCGTGTATTAACGTAAATAAAATTTAATAAAACATGGACATCACGATTCAAAACTCACAAGATTCCAAATATAAAAAGCATTGAATGAGTCATACAGTACTCATGCTCCGACCCGTCGTGTTTTGCCGCCACGGTGCCTCTGCTCCACTGGGTATGCTCCGGACTGACGTCACACCTCTCTAGATGGTGTTACACCTTGGAGGTTCCTCCCGCAACTCCCGTCTCTTGGATGTAAGTTCCCTTTGTGGTATAGAGTCCCAATACACAGAAACAGGGTCTGGCTTCACTCTCACAACTGGCACTAATTCTGAGCACTTGTAAAATGACAGTAGAAACACTTCCCTACGTGTTATCTCAGACTAAGCTGATTTCTTCAGGGGACCAGCTACCTTAGCTGCGGGCGGATCAAACACATCACGAAGCATCTCAGCGTTCCACGTGGAGAGAAGGCAGACCGCTACATTAAGCAGCAGGACGGAGAGGATTTTATATCCTACATGACCTAAACATCTGCTACTTTGTAAGTAGCGTTCTACTTTTGCGCAGTAACCAATACAAAACGTACTTTACCATATCTTGCCTCTTTCCATCTTTTTTCAGAGATCTCAGCCAAGATATATCATTGTCCCCAGTCTAAGATATGCTCAAATTTTAATTGTTTAGCTACATTTGCGCCTGTGTTTTCCCCTTGTTTTTCCCATATATATATATATATATATATATATATATTGTGACAGAAACCAGGGTATGGTAATAAATTCCATATATAGGGCTCCCAGAATACTGGACAGCTTCTATCCTGTTTAGGCTGGAAAGTGCAGCCTCAGAATATATGCACTCCATCCCACAGTTTGACAGTTGCTGGAACTGAGGCAGACCAGAGTTTGTCTGTTGCCTGATTTCTGTCACCTGTCCTGCTAGATAGAAATCAGGTATTTAAGGCTGATTTCCTGGTTCCTCTCCCCTCTCCTCAAGAGACTGGAGACAAAAAGGCTGCTGGAAGCAGAGTGGGGAAAAGCCTCTCCCCAAACAGGTTAAATCATTCTGTTCCTTTATCAAATTGCAAAGTTCCTTATTTTTGTTTGTTGGAAGCGGAGAAGCCGCCCCAACCCCAGTCAGGGTGAACCTCAGTTAAGTTATTGCTCAGGTGAGCAGGGTTTTGTTTTGCTTGTGTTTTATTTTGTATTCAGTGTGGCAGTCTCAGTGCCTGGGACTGAATAAACCAGGCAGTAGCCTTTTTAAAGGAACAGCATGTTACGCCTCGTCATTTAACCTACCCTAAAAGACCGTGTTCTAACAGTCCTGGACAGACAGCGGAGCCCCGGAGTAAGCCGTTTGTCACATATGGTGGAGAATGCGGGCAGAACACTAAAAGGTCTGCGGGTAAAAGAACTTTAAGAAAAAAAAAGGTTTTTTTTCTCCCCGAACAAGATGGAAGACATGGTGAGTGCGTTGGTACGCAATGTCGCTGCCCAGAAAGAGATTAATGCAGCCCTGCAAGAGGCGAATGCAACCAGCAACAGCTGCTAATAGCCCAGCAAGAGACTAATGCAAACCAGCAACAAATGAATGCAGCCCTGCAAAACGCGAATGCAACGCAGCAAGAGACAAACCGCTTGCTGAGAGAGGAGCAACAACAGTTCGCCCAGGGCTTACAGCAGGAACTCGAGGTCCTGAGAGAGGCTATCATTAAGACTCGAATGCAGGTGATGCAGCGCACAGCAAAGGAACAGGATTCCACGGAACAGCAGCAGTATGATAAAAAATCCTTTATTGTAACATCATGGTGCAGACAGGAATGGGTGCAGAAAAAACCTCCGTCTCTTACGCGTTTCAAGCCTACGTGGCGCTTCATCAGAGAGTGCTCCTGATGAAGGCCACATAGGTTGAAAAGCGTAAGAGACGGAGGTTTTTTCTGCCACCATTCCTGTCTGCACCATGATGTTACAATAAAGGATTTTTTATCATACTGCTGCTGTTCCGTGGAATCCTTTCCTCTTGCTTGGCCGCTGCATAACTGCATTCGTGGCTACCTTATCTTCAATCTAACCACGCAGAAGAGACAGAAAGCCACGCATCTTGGAAGGCATTATGGGCATGGTCACGTGAGTTGGTACTTTATTTGTACTTTGAGGTATCTTATCAGTGTCATTAGTTGGTTGTCAGACCTAGTCCACATTGGCAGTGAGGGGTGGGGCTCATATATCTCCATCACCCACACTCACCAGGACATTTTATTTTGGTCACAGACACATACGCTCACCCATATATACCTCGCTGCTCACTCATATACCTTTACCCAGCCTATCACTATTCTTCAATCAAGAAACAAATGCATTATCACACGTGTAACTTCCAAGGTTTTTAGAGCACTATTATTGAACTATGTTCTCCTACCCTATCATTAAGACTCCACTGGCAGAGGCAGCCCCAGTCCCGAAAATGACCAGGGCAAGCCACTTCCTTCTGAAGATGGGGCCTTTGGATGATGTTGAAACCTATATTCTCACTTTTGAACACAGGGCACAGAGAGAGGGTTGGCCAGAAGCTGAGTGGGCCAGTCTAATCACACCCTTCTAAAGCGGCGAACCCCAGAAGGCTTACTTTGATCTAGAGCAAGCCGAAGCTAACGTCTTTGCAAAGTTGAAGTTCGAGATCCTCGCCCGCCTCGGCGTAACCACGGCTGTTCGCGCACAAAGGTCCCACGCATGGACCTTCATGTTGGATAAAGCCACCCGATCCCAGATGTATGACCTCATCCACCTCACTCGGAAGTGGCTACAACCCGAGATCAACTAAGCAAGCCACATCGTGGAACGGTTGGTCATGGACCAGTTCTTGAGGAAACTTCCCTCTGCCCTATGCCGTTGGGTCAGTCAGAGTGACCCCCACAATGCAGACGAGCTGGTGGCCCTTGTAGAAAGGTACAATGCAGCAGAAGAGCACCTGCAACCCATAGTCATGGAGCATCCCCACTACCCAAGGTTCCAGGACTCTTCAAGAGATGGTAAAAGGGTACCAGGGATAAGGGGGGCTGAAGAGTGGTGACCTCCTTCACACAGCACCAGCAACAGTGGCTCGCATAATAAGGGCAACATCCAACATGGAGAGCCGACAAAGGGCTCTAAGTGAGACACAGACTATGTACCTAAATGTGTAAATTGTTATGAGAGGGGCCACACCGCGAAAGTCTGCCCACTAAATACTGAACCAATGTAATGCAACAGCGTTGAACCTTATTCGTTGTGGTCTCAATGTATGGGCCCTAGCCCAGAGGACCCCTTGAATAACCATCTCTGGGCATTTGTAAAGGTAAATGGTAAGAGGGTTCGGGCACTAATTGACTCTGGGAGTATGGTTACACTAGTGTCCGAATACCTGTTGCCCATTGGGAAAAACCACGTAAACAGTTCACAAAGTTTGGCAATTTGTTGTATACATGGGGATAATCACGAATATTCCACTGTTGATGTTCTTATTGAAACAGAGTTTGGTTCTTTAGATTTCAAAGTGGGTATAGTACCCAAACTGGAACATGATGTGTTAATAGGGACCGACTTTCCCCATTTTCTAAAAATGTGGTCCTCTCAGAATAGCGCCCAGAGTTCAATAGCGGACCATAAAGAAGTAACAGAAGAAACAAGTAAGCCGTTTGTCACAATATATATACACACGCCGAACAAAAAATCTACTCGCCGCCTAGCCCCGCCCCCAGACCCGCTTTTTTTTTTAATGAATAAATTCCTAGTAAGAACAACGTTCGTTTTTGACATTAGTTTATTTATTGTATTACATTATACTACAATTAGTCCTTGTTACTTGTATGTGTGTATGTGTGTGTAAATGTTCTTGAACCCCATAACTAGTGCCTGGACGCCCCTGCGTCACAATATCTAAAGCAGCAATCCCACCTGGGATCTTACCTGATCCGCAGTCCCTCAATGTCCAGGTACCCTCATTCCCGCAATGTTATACATTGGAGGGGAGGTGTTCCCTACCTGTCTTCTGGGTTAGGGGGGATTCCGATGTCTTCCGTGTGAATCTCGAGAGTTAGATCTGGAAGAAAGCAGTATAGGTTATTTCGGTGTTGGGAGAGGGAGAGGGAGAGGGAGAGGGAGAGGGAGAGAGAGACAGGGAAAGGGTGACACAAGGAGAAGGTGAGGGTGCTAGGGAAAGGGTGAGGGCGACAGGGAAAGGGTGAGGGTGACAGGGAAAGGGTGATGTGAAAGGTTGCGTCCCAGCCTTTATTTAAAGAAGCAGCAGCATCAGACCCTGGGAAGAATGAAAGAGGCTTTTGCTGTTCTCTGAACCTTCTTTTTATTAGGAATTCCACATTCAGGTGTACAACAACCAGTCCCCCCAGCGTGATGTCTCCAGCCACAGAGTAGCTAGCAATATCTGCATTAGAAAGTTTGCATCCTTTCACTGAAGTTCCACAGACATCCTCATATCACATAGCAGCAACAAGGAGTGCAGCAAGAGATAACCTCATATCTCATAGCAACACCAAGGAGTGCAGAACCACCCAGGGAAAGAAACTCCCTCCCTTTTATTACTGGTTAATTTGGACCAAACCAAATTAGGTAAACCACACAGGGGAGTTGTCTCCCAAAATGTACACAATTAGCAAACATAATACACTTCACACAACATACAATTTTCTATAGCTAGCCCAAAATAAACAACAGTACCTTTTACGAACATCCCTTGCATGTCTTTACTCTGCAAAATAAATGACATTCAGTATCACTTACTTTAATTCCCCCCCCCATCATACCATTGTATAATCTACCCTGGATGGTATGCAGGAAGGAAACGCCCTTTTCCTTTTTAACAGAGACTGCCCATGGCTGTGTAACATCAAACTGTGTTTAACTCCTACAAGACCTGTATTGTACTGACTGACCTCAGGACACCACATTAAAGGTTAGTAAAGTTTCAGGTAAAGGAAACAAAAAGAAACAAAAAAGCTGTGTGTGCTGTGCACGCGCATAGTAAGTGAAACTTCATTGACTTTTGTCACAGAAATTGACTTATAACGCGCGTGCTCGGCACACATGTGTCAGTGTGTCAGTCAGTGAGTATGTTTGTGTTTGTTTGTGTGTGTGTCAGTCAGTGTATGTATCTGTACCGGTCAGTGTGTGTATTTGTGTCAGTCATTTTGTGTGTGTGTGTGTGAGTGTATGTCTCTCTCTCTCTGTGTTGTGTGAATGTCTCTCTGTGTCGGTCAGTGAGTGTATGTGTGTCAGTCAGTGTGCGTGCGTATGTGTGTCAGTCAGTGTGTGTGCGTATGTGTGACAGTCAGTGTGCGTGCGTCAAAGTGTGCATGCGTCAGTGTGTGTGTGTATGTGTTTATTGGCAGCAGTACCAGCATCATGAATGTTGAGCGGGTGGGGGAGCTCACAGTGGGGGGGAAGGAATAGGCACATCATTCAGGGGCGGTATTCGGTACATCACTGGGGTGTGCGTGCGTGTGTCAGTGTGTGTCAGAGTGTGCGCGTGCGTGCGTCAGTGTGTGCGCGTGCGTGCGCGTGCGTCAGAGTGTGTGCGCGTGCGTCAGAGTGTGTGCGTGCGTCAGAGTAAGTGTGTGTGTGTGTGTGTGTCAGTCAGTGTGTGTGTGTGCGTCAGAGTAAGTGTGTGTGTGTCATTGTGTGTATGTGTCAGTCAATGTGTGTGTCAGTCAATGTGTGTATGTCAGTGTGTGCGTGTCTGTCAGTGTGTGTGTGTCTGTCAGTGTATGTGTATCTCTCTGTGTGTACCGTATGTCTCTCTGTCTGTGTCCTGCCCCCTCTCTCCTGACTCCCCCCACCCCCGACGGAGCTGCGGACCCGGGGGGCTCAGTCTGAGTCTTGTGAGCAGATAAACCCCAACCCCCGGGGGGCGCTTCAAGCTCCCCCCTTCCCACCCCCCGGCGGCACAGCTCAAGCACCCATTCCCAAAACCCGGTGGCGCGCTCAAGCTCCCCTCTCCCCACAACCGGAGGCGACGCTCAAGCTAAACCCCCAAGGCGGCGCGTATCAAGCTCCCAACCACGGCGGCAGGCTCAAGCTCCCCAACGAGGCCGGCACGCTCAAGCTACCCCCGGCGGCGCGCTCAGTCCCCCACGGCGGCGTGCTCAAGCATCCCCCTTATCCACCACCCCCCCACCGGCGGCGCTCAAACCCACCCTATTCCCAGGCGCCGCTGCCCAGCCGCTTCGCGCAGGGTGGGCGCGGCATGGCAGTGGGCGGGGAACGGCGCCGCAGAGGGTATCCCCCGGCGCCGATAGGAGTGTCCAGCCCCCGGCAGGAGGAGGTCCAGCCCGCGGGCAGAGGACTCTCAGGCCGTGTTCCTGTGGCAGCAAGCCCACATGCGGGAGGTATGTGTAAGTAAGTTATGTGTGTTTGGATTTTGTTGTCGAGTGTGTTGGAGTGTGTGTGTGCATCCGGGGCGGGGGACTTGCAGGGTGACAGAGGAGTGCAAAGCCGGGGCCATGAGTGTTTGCTCCGGGGGAAGGGGGACTTGCAGGGTGACAGAGGAGTGCAAAGCCGGGGCATGAGTGTTTGCTCCGGGGGCAGGGGGACTTGCGGGTGAAAGAGGAGGCAAAGCCGGGGCCATGAGTGTTGCTCGCGGGGAGGGGGGACTTGCAGGGTGGGACAGAGGAGGTTGTATGCTTCTGACATAAGAGGAGAATACAGCGGTGGGACCGGAGCAGCTTCAGACAGCTGACGAGGTCCCCCACCAGCGCCGACGTCACTGGGACGTATAGTAGCGTTAGGAGCGGCGCGGCGGCTATCGCTGCGCGCATATGTCTGCGGCCGTGTGGGGGGAGCGGGGGGGCCATTAGGAGCGGGGCCGGGCGGCTATCGCCGGGCGCCGCAGCATCTGATTGTGGAGCGGGTGTGATGTCAGTGTTGGGGTCGGGCTGAGCCGAGAACACACCATGGCCTCAACTGCCAGCACTGACGTTCACATCCGTTTCATTTTCTGTCTCACAATTCTTTTTGCCCACGTTTGAATGAGTCGGTTGCACTAAGGAAGTTCACTTCAAAAAAGACAGAAACAGAAAGAAAGAGAGAAAAGTGGTGCACTTGATACCAGAAAGCAAACATGCATTTAACTGCTACAAAAGTGCAAGCAGCCTGTCACAGGTGAGGGCGACAGTGGTGGGTAAGGGTGACAGGGTGAGGGTTGACCGGGAGGAGGGTGCGGGCGACATGGGAGGGTGAGGGTGCAGGGGAGGGAGAGTTGGTTGAGGGCAAAGGGCAAGGTATGTGAAGCGCGAAAGGGCAAGGGGGGACACAGGGAGAGGTGTGACACAGGCGGAGCGGTTGACCACAGGGAGAGCGGTGCCACAGGGATTGATGGGTGAACACAGGTTGGAGGTGCACAGGGAGAGGGTGGCAGGGAGAGACGTGAAACACTCACAGACACACAGCACTCACTGCCACGACACAGACTCAACTCACCACTCAACTCACTACGACACACACATCACTAACACTCACAACACACAATCACAACACTTCACAGACACACACTAACAGACACATACACATCACAGACACACAAACAGCACACACACACACTCACAGAAACACACGACCACACACACACGCACCAGCAACACACACAATCACAGACACACACACAGACCACGACACAACAACACGCACTCACAGAAACACACACACACAAGAACAGACATCACAAGCACCATCCAGACACACACACCACCACAGAAACACACACCACGAACAACACACATCATCGACACGCCAGACACAACAACAGCACAACACACACACACACACACACCCGAACACACACACACCACCCGCACACACACACACCACACACTACCACACACACACACCACACACACATCCACACCACACACACACCACAACAACACACACACACCAACACAACACCACACACACACACACCCACCACACACGCAGGCACCACACACACACACACACACACGAAACACACACACACACACCACTACACCACCCACACGACACACACGACACAGCAACCCACACACACACACACACACCACAACACACACACACACACACACACACACACACAGCACACAAACACACAGCACACCACACACACACATCACACTCGGTCACACTGAACACAACACTATCACACATGCACACACCACCACACCACACCAAACACACACACACACCACACACACACCCACACACACACGCACAACACACAAACACACACACACACACACACGCACTCTCACACTGTCCTCTCTAACTGTTCACTCTCCACACTGTCACTCTCACACTGTCACTCTCACACTGTCACTCTCACACTGTCACTCTCACACACACACTCAACCGCAAGGCATGGGGTTCGCACATGACAGCGGGGCCTTCGCATGGCAGCGGCCCTCCACATGGCAGGAGGGCCTCTGCAAGGCAAGGGGGGGCCACCTCCAGAGGCGGACACTGTCGTAGCACCCCCCCAAAGCTGAAGCGAATGCCGCCGCAGCACTGCAGCACACCCCCCCTGAAGCAGAAGCGGATGCCGCCGCAGCACCGCATCACCGCATCACTGCAGCACCCCCTCCCCCCCGAAGTGGCCACCGCCGCCGCCGCAGCACCCCCACCTGAAGCGGACGCTGCTGCAGCAGCACACCCCCCCGCCCCCTTTCGGATGCTGCCCCCGCTCCAGAGGCGGACACCGCCCCACTCCAGAGGCGGACACCGCCGCCGCTGCTGCAGCAGCCTACCTCCATCCCCGGGCAACAAGCGGAGAACCCCCCCAGCCTACCTCCATCCCCGGGCAGCAAGCGGATAACCCCCCTGTCTACCTCCTGCCCTGGGCAGTAAGCGGGGATTGGGGACAGGGGGGAGGAGATCGGGGGGCAGGGAGGGAGGAGATCAGGGGCAGGAGGGGGAGGAGATCAGGGGCAGGGGGGGAGGAGATAGGGGGATGTGGCTATCCCAGGGCTGCCAGTCGGCCCTCTTCCCCGCATCAACCCAATGAAGGAGGGGGATTATTTATTTATTTAAAAAATAAAAATTTGGCACGAGCATGGGAATTCATAGAGCTGCAGCATGGCTCGCCAGCGGCCTAAATCCACTTGCCACGTGTGTGTGGTTATGCCTATTTGTTGAACACTGTATATATATATATACTAGCTGAGAGACCCGGCGTTGCCTGGGATTAAAATTTTGTGCTCCCTCCTCTCTCCACTCCCCCTGTCTATTTCTCTGCTCCCCCTTTCTCTCCGTTCCCCCCCTGCGCAACTCAGGTCCTCCGCCACCCCTAATAATTGTTTTGTGGGGTGGTGAATCTTTGGTGGGGGGTGAGTCAATCTTGGGTAGGGGGTGGGTTAAATCTTGGGTGGGGGGGTGAATCTTGGGAGGGGGGTAAATCTTGGGTGGGTGTGTGAGGGGGGGTGAATCTTGTGTGGGTGTGGGAGGGGGGGTGAATCTTGGGTGGGTGTGGGAGGGGGGGTGAATCTTTGGTGGGCGTGGGAGGTGGGGTGAATCTTTGGTGGGTGTGTGGGGGGGGTGAATCTTGGGGGGGTGAATCTTTGAATTGTAGGTGGGTGGGGGGGTGAATCGTGGGGGGGTGAATTTTGAATCTTGGGTGGGTGGTTGGGGTGGGCCACCCAAGGTTCAGGATGGACATTCTGTATTGACAGAGTGGAAGCCGCACTTCCCCCTCGCTGCCGGCTGGAGGAGCGAGCCTTCAGCAGGTGTGGGGACCAGCCGGGGAAGGCCGTGTGAATCGGGGAACAGCATGGCAACTCCGCAATAACTTCGCACCAAAACAGCCCCGGCTAGGCCGCACTGTGTACATCCTCCGGGGAGACACATCGCTAGGTAACGGAAGCATTGTGTGCACGCGCAATTAGCTGCGGGTGAGGCGGGTGATGGGGGGGGGAGCCGGCGGGGAGGTGAGCTGCGGGTGAGGGGGAATGATGGGGGGTGCTGGCAGGGAGGTGAGCTGGGGGGGTGATGGGGGGGAGCCGGCGGTCCAGGCCGCTAGGTGCATGTGTGTGGCAGTTGGGTGAGGCCGAGGGGGAAGGTGAGCTGCGAGTGAGGAGGAGAAGAGAGTGGCAGTTGGGTGACGTCATAGAGCCACGCAGGCCAATGAGAGGCGTGCGGGGCGGGGCAGGGATACAGACCAATCTGATTGGCCAGAGGCTGAGTGACAGACCCACGGACTAATCAGATTCACCACATCTACTATCAACCCCACAAATTTCAATTTTATATATTAAGATATATGGAAAAAAATATTCAAAAGTGCGCAAAAGTACAATTCAACTTCAAAAAGATTATTTTTTAGATGTAATGGATGCTGCTACAATGTGTAGGACACACACGATGCCAAAATATATATAAAAATATAACAAACAGCGCAAACCAATACAATGTGTTTAAAAATAAACACTGGTGTAAATAAATTGTCCAAAAGTCCAACTGTAGAGGATGAGGGTTTAGTATATCTAAAAATAAAGAGAAGAAGCCAATATGTGAAGTAAGTATATTCAGGACTTTCACAACATAAGCACTGATTCTACTTACAAGATAGTAAATAAAATAAGCATATCTGTAGGAGTACAATCTTTAACCGCTGCCCACAAAGCTCTGGCATAGTTAGATCCGTCTCTCCAATACACCAAACGCCACCTGCTTTCAGGTGTCTAGCGGTGACTACAATCAGAGCTCCTGCTCTCTCCCACTGCTGAATCTCATATGATTATCGGAATGATGTTTCTTTAGTGCTGTCAGTGTCCTTATGGAAATCTCTACTCCCAACCAGATAAGTTTAGTGAACAAATAAAAAATTCCAAACGCCTTTAAAAAGGCATACATAGAAGAACGATTTAAAATAAGACCATAGGAACTTGATCACATAACTCTACGCGTTTCGTCTAATTGACTTTATCAAGAGATTTAAATAGAATGTCTGGAACCATATTAAAATCACATCCTAAAATATATAACTGTTCTCAGTTATGCCCCATTGACTCCAATGTTTCCCTTAGAAAATCAATTTGTCCCTTGTTGGACACGTATACAGATGCAACGGCCTTTACCCGATCATTTCACGGGATGTATTCCTTTGCACACCCCATGTTGGTTCGAGATTTCTTGACATTTTCTCACAATAGGACGCGAGTTTACAAGTGTTTTGATCGAGTGCAGATAATATAATTTTAGCATTGTCTGCAATACCGTCGAGAAACTCAAATGGGCGATTGCGAATTGTTGTCTTAAAAAATCTAGTTGCTATTAAACCTGTCTTTTATTTCTGTACAGTACTTCAAGTGTGTGTATTTATAATTTGAAGATTAAAAATACAGTACATGGGAAAGAAGTTCTTTCTGAAGCCCCTTAGCTTTTAGCCATACAAAAATTCTCCAACTGTAGAAGATTTAAAATATGAACACACAAAAAGAATTTTTAATGAATTAAATGTTTTATTTGTACAGGATAATAATGTTAAAACGAATAATGTAAAAATACAATTTTGCTCTCCTTCTAAATGTAAAATATATAGGGGCTGATTCACTAAGCTACGTTAACTAGCGCTAAAATGGGTTCTATCGCTCGGCCGCAAAAGGCTGAAGCTATAAGCGCTATTCACTAAGGCTGTTTGGCGTGTTTACGGCCAGCCTTGGCCAAAAGGGCAATAGCGCGCGATCCCCTTTTCCCCCCTGTTATCGTGCTAAAAGTTATTTAGCACGATAACTATTATAAACAAAGCAGCCCGTAAGAACTACATGGAGACGCTGCATCTCAATGCACGGCTCTTTCAGGCGATCGTACTGTACAAATCTGATTTTTAATAGTAGTATACATGAGCAGGGGGTCTCCTGAGCTGAACCGCATTGGTTTCAGGTCCGAGGACCCCCTACTTCAGGAGATATAGGCCCCGCTAAGGCAATGAAGGGGTTAAGGCATAATAGCATGTTTATTGGGGACAATTGCCCCCAATAAACATAGCAATATACCACACACACCCCCGCCCCCTAACACATACTATACATTAATGGGCAAAATTACTATTATCCACATATGGATAATAATGCATTTGCCCATTAAATATACATTAATCACAATCAATACATTTTGTACTCACCCTTGTCCGGCACCCACGATGAAGGCCACCCGCATCTTCCTCCCCGTCCATACACTGTGGTGCTGAAAAATATACACAATAAGAAAAAGAGCCAAACTAATGTCCCCTAACCCCTTAATGACCTTAGCGGTTATTAACCGCTACAGTCATTAAGGGGTTAAGCCACCCTGACCCGATACCCACCTTTCACCCATTTATTTGTACAGTGGCCTAGCTGCTGTAGGCTATATAATATATATAATAGACTATATATCTATATATATTATATATATAATTATATATACTGTAATGATGATTAACCCAATATACAAATAAATACTGCTACATGGCCAAATACAAATCTCTCCAAATATCAAACAGCAGCAAGCTAAATCAATATCTAATAAATCAAAATACAAACACTCAATTTGACAATGTGTACATGATACAATTAATCTTTGCATCATGTATACTATGTCAAGCAATGCTCCAAATCAAATACACTAATCCAAACAAGATACAAATACAATCATTAAAGAAAAACAAAGCATCAACACAATTAAATTACCATCAATTAATCTAATCACCAATCAATTACAATCCAATTCAATTACACACTTCAAATCCTACAATCAAACCATTGTGAAAATGAATCTATGTTAAAGTAACCATCAAACAAAATCTATCTTCCAAAAATAAGCACATAAAATAATCTATAGCAACCAGCCTTTAACTAAACATTTGCAAAAATTAAATGTACATGAGCAACACATTTTTACACAAAGCAGCAAATTACAATTCAAAAAAACATCCAAACAAGGCAAGCCAACAAGTTTTTATTATACCTGTATGTATGTCCATCTATAGTTTACAGACATAAATACAGGTGCAATAAAAGAGCATTAAAAACAATTGAATCACATTAAAAATGAACATACAATACAACCACTGATTTGTCCTGTATGAATTTATACCCATAGTGACATACATACATTAAGGCCAAATAACTGGACATAAAAAAAATGGACATCAGGAAAAAAAATGCCAAAAAACCTGTAAAATAAAAATAAAATACAATTTATTTTTTTACTTACCATTAGATGAACCACTCACATCAATCAAGGGGGACCGGAAGCACTGGAACAGCTAATCCAACAACAGGAACCAGGTAACCATAAAATAAAAAATATATATATATATATACACACACATGATGAAGCCACTGTACAAATAAATGGGTGAAGGGTGGGTATCGGGTCAGGGTGGCTTAACTCCTTAATGACTGTAGCGGTTAATAACCGGTTAAGGGGTTAGGGGACATTAGTTTGGCACTTTTTCTTATTTTGTATATTTTTCAGCACCCCAGTGTATGGACGGGGAGGAAGATGCAGATGGCCTTCATCGTGGGTGCCGGACAAGGGTGAGTACAAAATGTATTTAATGTATTTATTGTATTAATGTATATTTAATGGGGAAATGCATTATTATCCATATATGGATAATAGTAATTTTGCACATTAATGTAGTGTGTGTTAGGGGACGGGGGTATTTTGTTACAGTATTGTTTAATTTTTGGGGGCACACCATTGGTACCGCAGGCTCGTGGGGAACCCCGGACACCCGCGGGGAACCCTGGATGCCCCAGGATGCCCGCGGGGACCCCAGGACACCCCCGCGGGCCTGTTGTATGGATGATGTGCCTGCAAAAAGGTAAACAAAGAAATATTTCCTTAGTCCAGTTTCTTTTGCAACTGCCTTTTGCTGGCGCGTTTGTTTGGCGTGTTTTTTAAGGCCGATTCACTTAGCGCTGCTTAGTGAATCGGTAGTACTGGCAAAAATCAGCACAATAGGCTGATCATGTGCATTTTGCGCCGAGGGCAAAAAAAATACCTTTTAAGACCGATAAAGCGCAGTTATCACTGCTTAGTGAATCTCACTGCAGCTTTATCGGGCTTAAAGGGTACTTTGCGCTCTTAAAGCCCTTTATCGGAGCTTAGTGAATCGGCCACATAATCCGCATAAGCGTTTATGTTAAATTGGAACCTTGTTGAAACGCATACAGTATGCGTGTCATCACATTTCTGTAAATGTGTGTCATTATGTAACCTTGTTCAGAATTACATTACTGTACAGAAAGATACAGACCGTTTAATCACTGTACTGTAAGTTTATGTAAACAGTTAATGCAACGTATTTTAAAGATTTTTAGTGTATGTAAAAGATATATTTAGATACAGTATATTTAAATGACATCAGTACTTTATTTATAGTACTACTGTAAGTTTATTTAAGCACTAAAAGCAACTTAATTTCAAGATTTATATATATACGGTATGTAAAATATTTATATATATTCAAATGCCTTTACAACTTTATCTTACAATATGTACAGTATGTACCGTATAGTGCAACTGTAAGTGTAAGTTTATCTAAACAGTAAATGCACCTTATTTGCAAGATGTTTATATTGTATACAGTACTGTACAGTATGTCAGTGAGATATTTATACAGTATACAGTATATTTAAATCCCTTTAGTACTATATGTATAGTACTACTGTAAGTGTCTAAACATTAAAAACTTAAACACACCAAAAAGTATATTGAAAGAATGAAAAATGTTATTTTTACAGGATAATAAAGGAAAAAAGAATAATACAAGAATACAAAGTCACCTCTTCAAAATTTGCAATCTTGTCTTTTTCTTCTTCGCAATGGCTGGTGCTTCTTGGACATCTTGGTCTGTAAAGAAAGAGACAATATTATATATTTACAATCATACATTATGCAATCCAGATTTTTGGGGGGTTTGGGGAAAAAGGACATGACATGGGGAACCGTACATTATGACTACAGAGTGGACCAAGCATGGACATGGATCAAAAGTGGCGATATTTTCAGGGTGTCATTTTTTTCTGATGAGACAACTGTAGCTCTTGACAGATTTGCCACTTTTGAATTCGACAAAAAAGGAAGCCTATCTCTGAAGCCGCGTCCCAAGCACCCAGTGAAGATGCATGTGTGGGGTGTGATCTCTAGATGTGGACCAGGATGCATCATCATATTTTAGGGTAAAATAATGTACAAAATCACATGCTGTAGCCTTATGCACTGTACTGTACAACTGTAGTGCATTCTGTACCCTAATGTTCAGTTTTAACATAATTTCTTCTTCTCTTGTTCCAGGAATCATAGACAATGTATTTTTCCAAGAGCAAATAGTCACCCGTATTGTTGAATACATTAGGCATGAATTCCCATCTGGTGGTCATCAGTTCTTCCAGGACAATGACCCTAAATATACCGCCTCCATTCCTATATTCTTGCGAGCAGTATCAACTGGGTTAAGATGCCACCGGAGTAAGTGCTCCAGTGTACATGAACTTTTTCTCATTGTTTTGAACTATTTTTTCTGTTCAACTAATTCCTTTTTTTCCCTTACCATTCTAGATCACCAGATTTGAACCATAGAATTGGTGTGGCATGATCATATAAAAAAGGTTGTTAAACCTTCCAAAAAGAAGGAATTAATACAAGGAATAATGGGGGGGGGGGAGGGTGGGGGTAAGGTGCAACCAAATGTTTCATTTTTGTGTACATAATGCTGTGATGAACCTGCAGGATTAAAGTTGAAATAAATAATTTGAACTGTTGTAAAATACAATAGAAATTATGACTTCCTTGATACTGTACCATGCGTGTGTGTGATATTTCCATAAACAGTGTGATACTGTAACCAGACCAAGCCTATAAAAGTTGAAGGTATTGAATAGAATCCCCCCCCACCAAAAAAATGACAGTGCAGTTCTTCTTATCAGCCATGCAAGACCTGAAGCATACGTAATGTGTCTTTCTGTGTGAATGTCCTGGATCAGCCTGAGGAGGTTGATAACGAGTTGAATACCTTTTCCTTGGCTTTGTGGCGGGGGGGAGGTGAGATGCAACTCAATTGGTTTGTCTTGCAGTACTGCACGGATGATCGTGAAGGGCTAGAAAACAACTGTTTGAACTGTTTGCAAATGTAGTTATTTTTTAAATCTTAACATTGATTAAATATGTAACAAAAAGCATCATTTTATGTTTTCCATTAACATGAAGTTGAATAAAATCAATCAACATCACCGTGTGAAATTTTATTACAGATTATGACTTGTAATTCAATTACAGTGCATAGTGTGTTTTCCAAAGTAATACTGTAGCGTGGCAAAGTTTTAAAAGCGTGAAGGTAGTAATACTGTACAAAACTGTACAAAAGTAAAAAAAGGCAACGTTTTAAAAAAAGCGATATTAGAGTTCCATCGAACTTCATCCTTATCTTTTGACGCTTGATTTAAAAGTTCCGTTTCTGTAAAAAAAATTATGCTATAAATTCCCGAAGTGCGCATGCGTCAAGTCACGCTCTAGTGCGCATGTGTACAAGCATTGACGGGCTATGGCAGGCACACAGTACATTACCTGTATACCAGGCTGCTCTCCTCTGCACCTCGTGCCACCCCCCCTGCTCGGCCCCAGCGTCATGTGACATCATGTTGCCATGGTAATATTTGAGAGCGGGTTACCATGATGACACATTGCTGGAAGGGAAGGTACTAGAAGTTGATTACGGAGGCTTCGCATGATCCCCTGGCATTGGGACCTGTATAATGGATGCACCCCTCCCCCCCCATAAAATCTAGTGCCCCCCAGGGGAAATAAAGTTAATACTGTATAGTGCATTATATTTAACTTCATTTACCTTCATTATAAACTTTGTCAACCGTGTGGAGATGAGTCAATGAGAGAGGTGTATAGTGCGTACAAGCTGTGGTCAGTCATGTAGTCTGCATTATATTTATCTTCATTATATACGTGTACAGCATGTGCATAAACAGCCGGGATCACTCATATAATCAGCATTATAGTTGACAGGTGCCTGCTGAAGCTGGTAATCAGGTGGGGCCAGGTAGCAAGATTGCTTCTCAAGTCACGATCGGCCTGTTATTGCAATCATATTGGGAAGCCGGTTTGGGTACCTGTACACTGCAGGGTCGGGAAGCACATACTGTACGAATCTTAAATGGATGATACCCGACGTTTCTTCTTTTGCAGTCGCCATGAGTAAACATACCGGCAAAAGCTGGGAGCGCAGACCAATATTCTCTTGTACAGGTATCTCCCAGAGGAGGGGCTGTGCGAAAAAAAGCAATCCTCATTAGTTAATATTTGCCTTATCTTATCTTATGCTTCCAGCCACGTTGGTTCGGTGAAAATTTGAAGAATTCATATTTTTCAATTATATCGTCGTAAATCTCTGCAAAAGTCACCTTCTTATCTGTTCCAGCATTAATGGCAGAAAATATGAGAAATGCGTAACTCCATTGTGGTTTGGTATAAGGACTTGACACGACTTGACTTGACTTGACATGATGTTCATTCAGCAATTCCAGGGCTAGCAATATAGAATAATGGGACAAGCATTGTGTATACGGTGGAGATTTTAATTATGAAACGTCTAAATTTGATAATGTCTTGAGCGAGCAAGGTCAATTTACAATGGATAATTGTAGTGGTCACTACAAAAACTAACGAGTGAATGCTGTGTGGAATACAGCAGACTTCACAAAAACGGTACAGAGAAATGATCGAATAATGGTAGCTGCACCTGTATATTCACTAATGGACCACAAGTGACTTCCCTCCTAGGTCTCTCTTGACCTCCATCTAGTGTGTGGAACGGGATATCCTGTTTGATCAAAATCGCAAGCCCCCTTTTCTTACTAGTGCAAGATAAATAAAATGCTATAGGGTATGTCCTTCTAAAAGTGTGTGGGGGTTCCCTGGTTTCCAAGTGCGTCTCTTACAGAAATAAAATATCTGCTTTCAGTTTTCTAAATTCTTTTTGGGCCAATCTACATTTACCAATCTACGTTTAAAATTACTATTTAGACCCTTTACATTCAGGGACACTAATTTCAAATGGACTTGACTAGCCATTCCCGTGTCATTCTCTCTCTCATGTGAAAGTTGTGCTCAAAAAAGTTTGATGGTTGTGCGGAACAAATGGGAAAAGAAAAAGGGGGGCTACTTTCCCACTTTGGGAACCTGGGGAAAAACAAAAGCAATAAAAACTAAATTATAAGATAAAGATGAGTGTAACCAGCCACTCCCAGTTTTGCGGCCAGACCCTACTTAGTTTGGCCTGGCAGGCTTAAGGCCCTACTGGGGGTGCCTTGGCATCAGACATGCAGGTCTCCCTCCCACTCCCCACACCCCACCCCCTGCCACTCTCGATCTCCCGATTGGACCTACACCATAACTTGGTCAGAATATAGAAACTTAACAAATAAAACAATTCCTACTTATTGTGCACCACATAAACATGTATAGCTTTTCCTAATATGATACCACTATAGATGTATAGAATCTAATTAATTTCAGGTAGAGTTTGGTCTTGTCCTTCAATGGAGCATATGGACCATATTGATTTTTGTGTCTGTAACCTGGGTGCAAGTATGGTTTCCAACCCCCCAAAAATCTCTGTCGCTTCATACTATTAGGGCCGAGGCCATAGGGTCCCTAGTCTGCTCATTCTCCAGCTTCATCGACATATCATCAGCCACAGACCAGTACTCGGGCCGCGGGCGGCAGACCCCAGATCACAGATAGAACTATCCCTATAATAAAATATAAAAAACTTAAAAGGGGAAAATAGAAAAAAGGGAACGAATGCTAGAGTTCCAACATAGATTTATTTGGGTTGTTACGTGTTGCCTGACCATCGGCAAGGGCTACCGCTTGGGATTTGAACTCAGAGAAACCCAGCGGGGACTCTCCAGGGACACAGCCAGTCTTAATTATTTTATCATCCTCCATATGCTCACAGCGAGCTCCTCATTGCTGGTCTGATCTATCTTTGGGGGACAGATTTAAAGCTGATATGAAAAAAGCAGATTTTTCAGAATAACGGAGCGAGATCTGTTTCTCCACATGATTGACAACATGATGGAACGGGAAGGCCCTTCGATACCGAATCCCTTTTTCCTGAAGAATCGCACAGTCCTTTTCGTCAATCTATTGTCAGCCTGGACCGGTCCTGGAAAATCTGGATAGAGTCGTTTTCAAATTCAATTGAGCCTCTCTGTTTCTGCATCCCTTCTGCATCCCTTTATATTCTTTTCCTTGGTTGTATATTGATAGAGCCTTAGGACAACATCTCTGCTTCTTTTAGGATCATCAAATCTCAGTCCAATGCTCTGTCCATCATAAGTTAACTGTCTTGTAGTTGGGGATCTATTGACAGGAAGAGCCTTTTAAGATATGGCTGCAGGGCTTCCACAGACACGGACTCAGGGATATGGTGGGTTCGTTTCTATTCTCAAGATCATCCATACTGTCTTGCATAGCTCTTATCTCTTCGCTGAGACGCAGGGCCTCATCATCCATATTTACCTGGTTTTGTAAGGCAACATCCATTTTATTTACTAGTTCCATGGTTCTTTTAGCCAGTGAAGAAACCTCTTCCTTAAATACTGTGACAGCTCGGTTTAGAGCTGACTGAAAACACACTTGCATTTCTCTAAGAATACACTGTAGATCCTGCTTTGTAATCACTGTGTCTCGCTCTGCAGTGACTCTCTCTCAGCAGCTGCAGCTCTCAGATTCTTTTCATACAATGTCTCTGTTTGCTGAATATCTCAGTGTTGCTCATCTCTCCAGGGCTTCTCCTTCTGATATAGCAGCCTACTTTTCTGTATCTGGGGCTGGTCCTGTGCGCTCCCATGCGCTCAAATCGGTGCTATCTTTGTTTTTTTTCCCCTGGTCAGCCATCACCGACTGTACCTGGCCAAAACAGGAGAGATCTGGGGTCTCTGGCTCCCTGTCCTTCCTGAGGCGCATCTCTGCTGATTCCCCCACCTGCTGCTGCGGTCTGTGACTCGGAAGAAGGTACCTATCAGAGGTAATAGTAAATTATAATGGCAGAGTGCACAGAGCTACCTTAGCAAACGTGCATCCACGATGACGTAATGCACACCCCTTACTACCCTAATTTATCCTATTAATATAAGTTAAAAAATGTGGTTTTATTGAGTTTCTTCATTTTATATGTTCTTTTTTGTATATATTTTTATATGTTATTCAAATCTTAATCCTGGGACCTTTCAAATAGTATTCGTTTTAAACAGTATTAGCATTTATGTATTATTGTCACTATGCTTGCCCATTGTCTTATTATATAGATAGAATATAAATAGGGACAGGGTGAGCAGCTTCAGCATATGTCCCAGGCGAAGCTTACAGCAAAACTAGTAGGGTGGAGGACATGTACTGCTGCGGCCAAGTTTATTCGAGCATTTGCCCGTTCTTGGCCGCAGCAGTATCCTGGCGCGCGCCGCAGGGTGACGGGCACGCGCCGAAGCAGCGGAAGAGTGCCCTCCGATCGGGGCGCTCTCCCTACCGCTGCCGGGTCCGCCGGGTCCCCCGGAACCCCCTGCCGCCGTCCACGCGCGTGCAGGGGGCGCTGGCACCCGATGATGCGTGACCGCGCATCGGTGATGCGCGGCACGCTGAGGGAGTGCGGCTCGCAAGCCGGGACATTTCCCGGCTTGCGGAATGAGCCGCACTCGGATAAACTGTGTCGGCAGTGTAAGAGCCGTGGAGGACCTCCAATCACCACTGTGACTGTCTGTGACTCTCTTTATCCAAATCTGGCGAGATGCGAATGTGATCCTCACGTGACGCAGAAGTGTCCTGAAAACACAGAGGTACCGGCAGAAAGAGACGTGGAACATTTCCCTGACGGACAAGGACAGTGGCAGAATGTGGTTGGCATCACGGAGTGTTCCCTCTGTGGACATATCTTTTATTGTTTTAGCTTGTAATAAATATTTTGTGCGATTGTATTTGTTCTCTTTCCTTATCCTACTCTTCCGATTGGCTGTCTATCAATTCTGCTTTATTGAATATCTACCTTGGGAGCCTAACTGAGCCTAGCAGTTCAGTGTGAGGAGGATCTTTCCTGGTTGAGCCCAGCAGTTCTAATCCTAAAGAGGAGCCTAGTTGAGCCCAGCAGAGTGGACCCTTCCCTCCTCAACTACCAAATAAGATCATAGGGCCTCATGCAGTAAGTGCCGATAAGGCTTTTATCTGCATTTTCTGGCCAAAATTGGATTTGAGATTCAGAAAGCGCCAATAAGTGCTCAAAATCGGCAGGTTTTCTTGCCGATAAAAATTTATCGGCATGCGGCTCCCGATAACCCACTTATCGGCACTTATCTGCTCTTTTTTAAATCGGCTGTATTCAAGTAGCCCCGATCAGCTTATCGGTGCTGATCGGCACTCAGAAATGGAGATTTCATTGGCAATTGGTCCCGCAAAACTAAAGTTGGCAAGTTGGAGGGGAGAAGGATCGGCAAGGTTGCCGGGACGGCACTTAGAAAAAAAACCTCATCTCTACATCAATGGAGTCAATGGAGCGGGGACTTATAACATTATAGGACTGTTTACGTTCTATTGCTCATAATAAATAATGTGCTTGGCATTACAGTGTCGAGGTCATTCACTTCATCGTGTCAGCGCTTACGTTTATTATTGGCATAACATTGTACTTTTATATGTTATGAAGATTTGCGTGTCACATTAGTCTTAATGTTATGATGTGTCAATGGAAAATCCTATACTCAACTCTTAAAGGAACAGGTCACATAATATGAAAAATGTTACTTAAGTGTGCTTCAATTTATTATATGATGTAACAGATTTCACACATCTAACAGATCCAGCGTATAGTAATGTTGGTATACATTACAGAATGCTTTGAATGTGTAACGCATAATCAAATGTAAATGTAGCTGTTTTTTTCATGTTTACATGTACTTTGTGACCTCCCTCTTTTGATGACGTCCGCAATTGGACACTCAATAACATTGCATGTTTACATTGTACACGATGCATTACAATCACTTCATGCTAACTTATACACACATCTATAATAGTTATTCATTTTTACACGATTGAAACTGAATCAATAGCAAGTATCCTGATGGCATTAAATTATGCATATGCACTTTACAATTAGTTCATGTGAACAGGTGACAATAACATGCCAAATTACACATGTTGCAACGTAGTTTCTCAACGTCAATGTCATGGTTGTAGCCTAATTAGATGACTGAGTGTTGCGTTCTGAAGTGGTACATGCATTACACATTCCAGAAATACTTGCCAATAAATGTTGTACAAAGCTTAACGTTACATCATTCTCAAATATCATGATTGCCTGGTGAACACACATAAATAATGCTTTTAATTGGTACTGGATACACGTGGGGAGTGAACAACTTGGATATGTTAATGTAACACCTTGCACTTCATCAAGTCACCTGACATCATCACATAGGTATTTAAAGGAGGGCAATCACAGCTACAGACCTGAAAATGATACAAATGTTTATGAGATGGAGGAACATTCTATTGGACGAGAGGCTTGCTGATGGAGAGGATGTCACAGGCCAAGGAAGGGACAGGGACAGAGACAGGGACAGGCACGCGGACAGGAGAGGTCGAGGGAGAGGTCGAGGGAGAGGGAGAGGGCAAAGAGATGAGAGGAGAAGAGAGAGGAGAGAAGTTGTGCCTCGTCCTCGTTTGTACAGGGAGAGAACCATGTTAGAAGGGATGAGTGAGGAGGAGATTGTAAGTCACTATCGTTTGAGTTCAGCAGCAATCTTAGCTCTTTATGAAGAGATACAGGGTGATTTAGATTTTGTGACAGCCAGAGGTCGTGCAATCCATGGGCTTGTTAAAATGCTGTGCTCATTACATTATCTTGCTTCCGCGTCATTCCAGACAACTGTGGGCATAGTGGGCGTGGTCTCGCAATCTACATTCTCGCGGGCCTTTACTCAGTTTCTATGTGCACTGAATAGACGCGCTAGGAATTATATTCATTTTCCTACAGAGCACACAGAGTGGCTGGAAGTGAGGAATGGCTTTTATACCATAGCCGGGATACCATGTGTGATGGGTGCAATAGATTGCACCCATGTTGCTTTGATCCCGCCTAGTCAGAGTGAGCATGCTTACTGCAACCGTAAGCACTACCATTCCCTGAATGTACAGGTGGTATGCGATGCCACGATGAAGATTATGTATGTGGTAGCCAAATTCCTTGGTTCCAGTCACGATTCCTCTATCCTGAGAAACTCATCAGTCTTCCATGCTTTCGAAGAAGGCTATTTTGGACCTGGTTGGCTGGTGGGTGAGTACATATTATGATGTGTTAACAAACAACTCTAGTTTTTATATGAACTGTTCAATGTAATAATGTTAACACAAATTGTTTCATTTTTTGGCACGATGGCCAACTCAGGTGACTCAGGATACGGAATTAGGCCGTGGCTGTTGACTCCTGTGGCAAACTCTCAATGTGAACCCAAGTGATTTGAACCGGCGCTAAAACCCCCACAGCACTAATAAATAGTGCAACAAAAATATATTACATGAAATGGTGTGTAACCCAAAAAAATACTTCTCAACCTTCCAAGGAATATGCAAATATTCCTTACGAAAGCAGTCTTGGTCCGGGGTGGGAAGGGAGCGATGATTTCAGGAACACACCAAAAAATAGAAAATAACAATCAATCATTGTTTTTATTTTCTATTTTTTGTTGTGTCCTGAAATCATCGCTCCTTTCCACCCCGGACCAAGAAAACTCTCAATGTGAAGCAGAGGAGAGGTACAATGTTGCCCATATAATTACCCGATCCATCATGAGAGGACATTTGGGCTTCTGAAAACACGATTTCGGTGTTAGGTAGAACAGGGGGGGCATTGCAATATAAGCCTGCTAAAGTGTCAGATTGGTCATTGCATGTTGCATTTTGCACAATCTGCACTCTGCAAATATGTACAAACCGACATACGTCAGGGCTTGGAGGATGAGCATCCCTTAATTTACCAGCTGACACTGAGAAAAACAGCCGGTGGTTTGGAGTCACGTCACAATGTCATCAACACCTTTTTTTCATGTAGCAAATACATATATGTTCATAGAACTACTAGATGTATTAATTCATTGTAATGATAAATACATTGTACAAATACCATTCACTTAGGAAACAGATGAATATGGTTCTCACACCTTGCTCTTCTCTGCTGTGAGGACAATTGCATGTGGCACCGGTATGTATATCATCAACCAGGTTGTATTTTATCTTCTTGCCAATAAAAGGTGTTGTGTGTACGTGAAGAAATAATGTGTACAAAATCTATTTTTATTGTACATTCTTATTTTTGGTTATGCATACACAATAAACCCTACTATGTCGATAGTCAATAGCTAGTTGCAGTATGGTTACATACAATGTTTTCTTTTGGAGTGTGACATGTGTTGTCCATGATGTTTACACTATTGTGTATTTAATTCTATTTGACGTATTATAGATTTTGTTTCATATCACATACAAAATTGCCACTTCTTGTGTGTTGCTTACCTTAATGAACATGTCATGACAATGATTTATATTCATTCATGTTTTCTTTTTCAAGGTATATCACTCCAATTTCTGCTCATGGTATGTATTTCAATTCACATCTGTCATAAGATGTTGTGACAGAAACCAGGGGATGGTAATAAATTCCATATACAGCACCGACATTGTTTATTGCACTAAATCACGACGGCACGCCGAGATCTACCCCAGCTGCCGCCAGTAACAACCGACCGCCGCGTTTCCCCCACGCACCCCCCCCTCCCACTTCGACGCAATTTACCTCCCTTCCCGCCCCGTACCCGGCTCCTGCTCTGCCCTCTGCTTCCCCGCCCCCCGCTTACCTTCATTTGGATCTCCAGGGGTGTCGGGGAAGCCAGGGAAGCGGTGAAGACGGGGAAGCCGGGCGCGCATGTAACTGTGACGTCACAGTGCCGCCACGCGCCGCGTGCTACCACCCCTTCCCGCCGCATGGAGCCGGCGGCTTTTGCTTCAATAAGCAATGTCGCAAACGTATAGGGCTCCCAGATACTGAACAGTTTCTAATCCGTCTGGCCGGGAGTGCAGCCTTATAATACATGCACTCATCCCACAGTTTTGGGCAGCGCTGGAACTGAGGATTTCTGTCAACCTGTCATGCTAATTAGAAATCAGTATGTAAGAACTGATTTCCTTTTGCTCTGTTCTTCTCCAGAGCCTGGAAGGCTGCTGAACACAGTGGGAGAAGCCCCTTGCCCACCACATTCAATTGTTCTATTCATTTGGCTAACTCTGCAAAAGTAACCCTTGTTTTGTTGTTGGAAAGTGGAAAAGCCACTTCCACCCTGAGTTAGGGAAATCTAAGTAAGTTATCGCTCAGGTGAGCAGCTTTTGTTTTGCTTGTGTGTTTCTATTGTATGCACTGTTGGCAGTCTCAGTGCCTGGGACTGAATAAAACAGGCACAGCTGTTTAAAGGAACAGTACGTGACGCCTCCTCATTTAACCTACCCCAAAAGACCGTGTTCTAACCGTCCCGGACAAGCGGCGGAGCCCCGGAGTAAGCTGTTTGTCACAATGTGCAAAAGACAGACACATACAAGGAGACAGAAATTCTGCAATAAGATGTGCAATCCTCGATACAGGTATTGTTACAGGATGTATAAACAGAACGTAATGAAAAAGATGTGACAATTGAAACATGTCGTTTCTGTATTTGTCAGTGCGTTTATCTACACTAGTGGTATTGTGCAGTGTGTTTCTTATCATTACGTACATTACATAACATGTAATTTTGGCAACGTCACAACATCCATTCATGGAATGAGGGGTGGGGTGGAGAGAAGGGGATAAAACCGTTCAGCTAGTTGATTAGGGGGAGAACATCTATTCATGCACATGAGCGATGTAATCACATCACAATGCAGTTGTTATGAAAAGACCCTAATGTGTTAAACATCATTAACATTGCAATGTATGTGATTAGTTCTTCTTTCACTTCATCTTCATGTTCATTACTACATTGTCACATGTGTATGTATAAGTCAAATATGTGTGTTGATTTGACGTTCATCTAACATTTGTCAAAATGTTAACACCATTCCAAAGTATAGTTTTTGGAATTCTCAACTTTTCCTAAATCATTCAACACAATGACAATATAGTTATTAAAATTTTTATTTCATTCACTTTACTTATTCAAAATGATCATGATCCTTTATAACTACTGTCAACATATGATCATAAATGAAGTATACATTTACATACACACATTTCAGGAACCTACTGTGTGTGTGTGTGTGTGTTGTAGTTTTGGTGTGATGCATGTATTTCTACCAGAAATAATATAAACCAACATAATAATGTTGCTTTTATCATCGGCCTCACTTAGCTATGTATGTGTTGAACGTTTACTAATAACACTAAACTATAGTTACTCATGTGAATTAAATGTACACACAAAAATTAATGGTTTAATGATCTTTACCTAATATTCATTAGCTCATGCATGTTAGGTTACCACTACAACTTAGGTGATAATATAACATTCACACGACTAAACAGTTTCTATCACCTCACTATTGTTATTGTGTACGTTCAGATACAATGTCGACGAGCTGTTATGTACCATTTACATTCTTTGACAAGTCACACGTGAGATTATGATATATAGTTGATTAATGTATTTGCTGAGTGATAATGTTGGTTGCATATATCACATGGCAATGCATATAATGTTAGTAGAAAAGAAAAAAATATCAATAGAAGTTCTAACTTCAGTGCTTAGCAACATCATTATGATAATTAATTGCATAGTAAATATTTGCACTATAGGATAACATTATGTAGTGATTGTTAATCTGCGCACCAATCATTGAAAGCATTGTTACATATTTATTATAATAGTTGTTCGCTAGTCATCACAATCATCTAATATAACGAATGGCCCATCTGAAATCATACATTGGTCCCATGTATTCATCCTCGACATCTGTGAAATACAGCAAACACATGATGTTCAAAGATGGCACATTTATCTATGTCTCAGCATGACAACGCTTAACACATCTCTACAGTAGAGGCAACTCTTATTCGAACAAAAACCAGTGGCAATTCCCCAAAAAAGCCAGGAAACACCCAGGTACATTCTGAATACATGCCTTAAACTTTCCTTAAACTAGCCCCAGCATTTCTGCATTGATTAATGGCCTATCAGATTAAAAGCGGGGGTCCCTGGCAGTCCCATTCAAACTGAATTGGAATGCCAGGGATCCCTGCTGTGTTAATCCTATGGGTCGTTAGTCAATGCAGAAATGCCTTAAACGTGCCTCAAACTAGCCCAGAACATACCCAGCACATACCCTGAATGTAACCCGGCTAGTTTAAGGCAAATGTTAGAATAAGCGTTGCCTCTACTGTAAGTAAGTACTTACTGTATTGTCCTCCATAACTCTACCAACGTCTTGTACGGAACTGTACAGTACTAGTATGCCTGTGTTCAATATTTTATTAATCTTTATAGTACCTTTCGACTGTACAGTATAACATTTTTGCCATTCTTACAATTAGTCACTAGATTTTTAAGTCAACTCTACAGTAATATACTGTACTGTCTTCTGTACTTTAGGAGGTGGTGTCATAGTGTAATCATTTCAAAAGATTCTATTTTCTTTGAACTAATAATCCTGCAGTTTGAGGGGCTATTTATTTATTTTATTCATACTGTATACTGTAGCGCCCAAAGTGTACTCACAGTACAATAAATGCAGCAGTCACATCAGACAATAAGAAATATGTGCGCTATTGTGATGCTTAATTTGCCTACTGTAACAAATTGTTCTGTTTTTCTTTACACATTGGGGCGAACACTCTTCTGGTGGACCAAATAAGTGACGCGAATGATGAGACGTGTTCCACAAGGGTAAATAATGCACTAGAGGCTACTCACAAAATAAAAGCATCAGAGACCAGTATCAGGTTGATGAGACGGAAATTGGGATGGAAATATGGGCGTTTTAAGTAAGTACAGTATACAGTACGTCACCCATGCCCTCTTTTTTATGTTAGGCTCCCTCCTAATACAGACAACAGAAGGATAGGGAGTGATCACAGGACCTTACTAATTGAATAAAGTGATTATGTACATAAATAAGGTAATCAAATGATGGGTGCAATCTGTGAACTGAAAAGTGAATCAGAAAAGGTGAAGGGGAAACACAAATTGGATGTGCCCCCTAAAGCCTTGTGTGCAAACAGGCCTTGTTGTAATTATCTTAACAGTTCATTACAGTTTATAACATTACTGGGTGAGTATGTTTGAGGGCCTATTTGAGTCAGCTGTGTAGAAGTTGTATTTAACAGCAAACAAGGCCTCTTTTCAGCCATGAAGGCCTGTACTGTTCATTCTGATTATATATATATATTATATATAGAGTGCTAAACTAAAGCCATTGATGTGTATAAGTAGGCCTTGTTGTAATCATATTCAAAGTTAAATACAGGTGAGTGAATTATGGGCTCAATCATACTGATCCCATAATTTTAGCAAGTGTTCTAACATTTATATTTTATTAACACAAGGCCTGTTTGCTAACAACAGTGGCAGATATATATATATATATATCAGTTAATATATATTTATATACACACACACACACTATGTGTGTGTGTGTGCGTGTGTGCGCGTGTGCGCGTGTGTGCGCGTGTGTGCGCGCGTGTGTGTGTGTGTGTGTGTGTGTGTGTGTGTGTGTGTGTGTGT
>CM071570.1:45221718-45582749 GCA_036426205.1 Ascaphus truei | reverse complement strand
TGTGTGTGTGTGTGTGTATGTGTTTCTGTGTGTGTGTGTGTGTGTTTGTGTGTGTGTGTGTGTGTGTATACATATATCCATAGAGATACAGAGAGACTACAGATATATTCATACACACTTACAGACCTGTTATTGTAACCAAAAATCATACATGATCACATGCCAACATTATGAACTATGAAAGAAGATTAAGGTAAGTAATGTCTTACAGAGTTAAGACACCAGAAAACATAACATAAAAATGTATGCTGTTATATGGGTAGTTACTTAAAGTTGTATGTCAATAATATTAGCATGAAATGACTATCTACATTATAAAAATAACCCAGATACATCTCATCTTGAACAAGAGCTAAGTGAATGTCAGCTTCCATTAACATGGCAAGTGTGTAATAATGTTGTACCATTAATCAACTGATGATTAATACATATTCATATGTTATCAAATATGCCTTCATTCAGTCAGTGAGCATTTCTAAACATTCATGTGTACACGACATACTTGAATGTTATCAAGCATCTGTACATGATCATACATACACTATGCATGAAATAGTCTGCAGTAAACACCACCAGGACACCAACAAATTTAGTGAATGTGATTATTTATTTTTGTTTATCCTTTTGAGAGCGAGTCACAGGCCTGCTTGTTGGCTATTGTGTTTGCCTTTTCCCTTTGGCAACTACTCTGGCCTTAACTGTACAACTTGTAGTGGCCTGTGGCAGTTCTGTGGCACTGGGTGTGGGCTGTTGCACTTCAGGGGCACTGGGTGTGGGCTTTGGCACTTCAGTGGCACTGGGTGTGGGCTTTTGCACTTCAGGGGCACTGGGTGTGGGCTGTTGCACTTAAGGGGCACTGGGTGTGGGCTGTTGCACTTCAGTGGCACTAAGTGTGGGCTGTTGCACTTCAGGGGCACTGGGTGTGGGCTGTTGCACTTCAGGGGCACTGGGTGTGGGCTGTGGCCAGGGGCACTGTGTGTGGGCGGTTGCACTTCAGTGGCACTAAGTGTGAGCTGTTGCACTTCAGGGGCACTGGGTGTGGGCTGTGGCACTTCAGGGGCACAAGGTGTGGGCTGTGGCAGTTGTGAAGCAGTTGATAAACATTGCAAGAGTGATGGTGGAGCAGTTTCTTGTTTTGGTGTTTTAATCTTTTTCCAAAAGTTAGTTAGTAGTAATTGTTGCCCTAACTTTCTTTTTTGTGTCTCATTTGTAGGTGTCGGTTCCAGATTTTGAACAGATGTAAGCGGTTGGATGTTGAGAGGGACCTGCATAGAACTGGGGAGTGAAGAACTGATGACTCAGGAGAAAAAGTTGCAGCATGTAAAGATCCATCCTCAGATGGGGTAAAGTGGCATTGTTGTTCTCTTGCTGTCATTCGCAACTGATTTGCTTGGCTGGCATTCAGAACTAGTGCTTGTAATGTCCTGCTTAGATTTTTAATTTCTTTAGGAACTTGGATGATGACTTTTTGAATTTGTGACAGTTCTGATATTCACCTTTCATGCATCCTTTCATGCAGAGACAGCATCCTTTCAAGCACTGACATAATTTCTGAATGGCGACGATTTTCTTCACCCAAGATTCATTCTTCAGAAAGTGCAATAGCTGAGTAGGTGTCACGAGCAGGAGGACTTGAATGCTGTGTTAATCCAGGAGTGGCAACAGCTTCATGGTCACTTGAGTGAATTTGTCCTTGAGCGGCAACATCTGGTTCAACAAATACAGAAAGACATTATGAACTGCCATGGAACTTTCACTTGTTTTTCAATATAATGATAGTTGTTTTCATAGTGGAACACATAACATGTTTCCATAATTTTTAATTTGTGTCCAATTAAAAGATGATGCTTGAAGTAACAATGATGTTTCGACTCAGTCTGAAAGAAGAATGAATGAAAGGTTGTTTTAACCTCACAACTCCTAGCTGATAGGTTACAACACACACAATACATGTTGTCAGGAAACACTACATCTTCTGTGACAATAACTGATGTGAAGTTAATTACATGTGAAAGGCATTTATTTTGCATGGCACATGAAATTCGACAAATTTACACATTAGATGTGCAGCACCTCAAACACTCACCTTCCATGCTTGATGATGACCTTGATGAGACAGGTGATGAGACATGTTCAGTGTCAGGTGTCCCAGGAGCTGCAGGAGCAACTGTATAGAAGAATAACATCAGAATTTTATTGACATGTGTACATAATTAGCATGAAGTTTGTGTAGTCGGAGTATTTATGGCAAAATATCAGCATCACATAACGAAATAACAATGATATGTTTCAGGCAAGCTGTAAATTATCATCTTAACATAAATGTACATGTGAACCTAATTGGCACATTTATTTTAAACACCATACAACATACAATGTTCATGCAGGAATGCTTTGTAAAATTAAGTGTTCTGTTGTACATACACTGCATATGTTATGTAGTAATCTAACAATAATAATGTACATCACTACCATGACAGCAAAATTGACTCTGCTTATAATTCAGTACCTAATTGTGGAAATGTGAATGAATGTTTTTAGTGATCTGTCTGAACATTTAAGAGAAGCAGGTGTAGTGCTCAATGTGGCTGACACTCATCAACACATGCAGTGTGTCGCTCACAGATGGTACTGTTGTGATAAGGTGGCGTATCTATAAGGTAAAAAGAAGATATGAGTGAACGAATGACTAACGTACGTTTTCATATATAGTGGCCTGGTGGTTGAAAGTATTCAGATAATTACCATTTCTAATTAATGTGATTAACTTCTGTTCACCTTGTCAGCGTGTAACAACTGTAGTCCCTTCCCCAAGACGTGACACCACCCTGACCTTTTATTTGGTTCTACCACCTGTAAGCCGTCCCACAAGACTTGACCCTACCATGACCCTGTGATCTGGCTCTGTGCCTGACCCCACCCCCTCTGTTCACCTCTATGTTGTGATTACATATTAATTGCAGCTGGTTTCACACACCGGTACATGAGCGAAATAAAAATCTGAAGTGAGCTACATATGAACACAATTAAATACCATATGGTACATGTTCCTATTTATGCTCTCATTATACTACATGAAGCGAAAAAAGAGCTTTAATAAAACATAACCAAATGTGTTTGTGCAAATTATTAATGTTCACCTTTCAATGCACAATATTCCATGCAAGACTTGATTAGGCAGTAATGGCCTGTTTATAGGTGTAACATAGACTATAACTAATATATATTATATGTATATATGTATATATGTATTGACACATACATGAAAAAGTGAATTATGCATTTGTGTGCACTGACACAGTATAACGAAGTTATACATTACTGTGACAAACAATGAGTGCGGATGTGCTTTGTGGTTATGCATGTTAACCCATTGTTTGTACAAAGATTCACACATACATTCAGCTTTCAACTATAGGGCAAACATGTTGAATGCTTTGTAAGGTAGAAGGTTGCAGTGTGTGTTATTTGGAAGATCAGTACACATAATCCCTTCATGCAGGTCAAGTTGTGTATGTTTACTCATAATGATGTCATCCACGATAGCTGAGCCAATCATGTTTCCAAACACACACATAGATAGATAGATAGATATATAGATAGATTATTTTTTTCTTTTTGTAGGACAACTAGATATAAATATAGATAGATAGATGATAGATAGATGATAGATAGATAGATAGATAGATAGATAGATAGATAGATAGAGAGACATATATACAGATATATATGTAGGTATGCTTATATTGGGAAGAAAGTATAAGTAGCAACGGAAATATAGATAAGAACTGTAACCTACGACACGCCTAGTACAGTAACATTTGTCACCTGGTGGAAATGGAGCCGAATATATTCCGATATCTCTGTCCCCTGGCAAACCCTCCATGACGACAGGAAGAATTTTTTCCCGCATCTGCTCCTCCAATGGAGTAAGATAAAAGCTTGTGCTGGCGGCCCACCTCCAGTGCCAGAAGCATGCATCCATTGTGCTTGTATTTTTTTTCTTTAAGTTTGCCCTGATATCCTCGAATCTCTTCCGACAATTCGCCCGGTCCCTGACATGATTCCCACACACAGACACAGCCAATGTTATTTGCTCCCACATTTCTTTTTTGGATGCTGAACTTGTCCGCCCTTGAAATACATACAAAATATATGACGTTAGTAAACGATCAGTTTCCTAAACTGCTACCTGTTCCAAGAGATACCAAACATGCTGGTTTAGGTGGAATATGTGTACCACATGAGCATTTACGTGGAAACATACAAATGTAAGGAAGCTTGCATGAATATTGTATGTACTTTGGCAAACTTTTTAGACTGATTGTTATGGTCGTTATAAAGCATGAAGGAATATGTGTGTAACAATTAACTTTAATTGATAGATATTATAGAATAATATTTTGATATTAAGACATCTCACATGACCTAGGATAACATGTCTTTGAACAATCAATGCAAAGATAGACTTACCTAGTAAATGGCCATACAGAGAGTCATAGTACTCCAAAATCCCTGTGACAAGAACTCTGTTTTCCTCTTCATTGAACCGAGGATTACGTGGCCGCTCCAGACGTTTCCTCCGAATACGTGCAGGCCCAGGGCTTGGCTGCTGCTGACTGGACTCTCCTTCTTCCAATGGAAGAGACTCCAAAAGCGGGCCACCACCAACCACCCCACCACCAGACACACCAGCAGCACCAGCAGCAGACACCCCATCAGCACCAGCAACAGACACCAAAGCCACACCAGCAACAGAGCCACCAGCAGCACTCGCACTCCCAGCAACACCAGTCGCACTCGCAGCAACAGCACTCCCCTGAATCCTACTTTCACTCAGATGCGTACTCACACGACTACCAGTACCACTCACACCAGCATCACTCTTCCCACGCCTTGCTGCCATACCTCTAGCACTGGCAAAGAACAAAAAAGAAATTTAAAGACAATCGCACTGAACACTTACAAAGTGAAAACAAGACAAAGATGTTAACAAAACAAGACAAAGATGTTAACAAAACAACACAGGACAAACCTCTCCCAATACACAACAATTCTCTCAGTCAATATGAAAAATGTAAATCGCCCAGCTCTGTGTGTCTCTCTCTCTCACTCCCAACAACACAGAGAATGAATAAAAATACACGCTGCCTTTAAATGGACCGCTCAATCCAAAACATGCTTGCTTCGGCAGATTCAGCAAGAAGTTTCATTGGCGAACCTAACACCACCCCGCCATGCACGCCGATACACCTGTGTGTGATCGGCAAATCATCGGCAGAGTGGGAGCAAATGTTTTCGGCTTTGATTGGAGAGGGGATTCAGCCACACTATTGCATACGGAGAGGGAAAAATCGGCAGAATCATGCCGATAAGGTACGCTTGGCGATTTGACACTTTTCGAGCGCTTACTGCTAGAGCCCATATTTTTGCCTGCATCAACTTATATCTGTAAGTGAAGAATAATACAGCAGGAATTTTTTCCTCAATATACAGATTACATGTCTCTCCTGTGCACCTTAGGTCTTTTTCTTTTCCATATTGACTTTTCTCTCTGGGTGAGAGGTTTTGACCAGCTGCAGGAGAGATTGATTATTTTTGGTATTTTATTATCCCTTTGTTTTGAGTGTTTGTCATATTGTGCAGTTCTGTATTTTCCATTTTCTAGTGCTTCAGCCTTCCACCTAGGAGACAGACAAATAACTTGTGATGAGCCTGTGGTAGATGTACAATTCTGAGCAGCATACAAGTACCAATTTATGAAAAGTCGAACGTGCGAAGAAAAGCCATTTTCGTAGCAGATTTGAACTGTTGTGAAATGTTTGCCCATCTTTACTGACCAGCATAGTTTATATGTGTGACTGTGGGTGTCATCGTCATCTTAGGCCCTTGTCTCCCACTGCTGGATGAAGGCCTCCCTGATGATCTTCCAGTTATTTGGAATTGAACCTTCGCTTTTTCGAGCAGCAGACCTCTAGGATTGTGTTCGCTTTCTAGCTGATAAGGGAAGTATTATTTTATTCAACGCGTTTATATATATATCACACGTTTTCACAGTGACTCTAATCTGGTAGTTCTACCACTTTGTAGACACCATTAAATTTACTTATGTTTTTGTGGATTCACTGACCTATGTAAGTATTAATATACTGTATCACAGGCCTGCACAACTCCAGTCCTCAAGGACCGCAAACAGGCCATATTTTCAGGATATCCCAACTTCAGCACAGCTGGCTCATTAGTGGCTCAGTAGAGACACTAATTGAGCCAGCTGCGCAGAAGTTGGGATATCTGAAAAACTGGCCTGTTTGCGGCCCTCGAGGAGGTTGTGCAGGCCTGCGTATCACATTCACATAAGTCACTAGATCACCAATCCCTTATTTGCATTTGGTGAGCTTCTGTGTTCTTTTTCGTAACACAATAAATTTATCTGATGAATTTATGGTATTTAATGATGAGGGAAAATTTCAAAAAACAATTTACAAGTACCTTACATCTGTGGATTTTCATGGACCTGTCTCAAAAAGACAGATACGTTTTTTTATTATTATTATTATTGGTATGAATCTCGGTGTCTCTGGTTTAGTGGTGGAAACCTCCTTCTTCATACTTAGGACAAAAAGATTAAATCCTTGATCAAATTGAAAGCTGTATAGTGTATTACTTTTTGTTTTTAGCTTTAACACTATTATCAGCTAAGGTACCTCACATACTGTATGCTACAAGTATATATTTATTAATTATTGTGACAAGTGATTAATAATGTAAAAAAAAAAGTGCGTGTGTGCCGAGCACGCACATTTTAAGTGAAAATTCTTTGTCTTTTGTCACTGTTTTCTCACAGAAATTGTATTTGTGATGGTGATGCCTTTAATAAAAAATCTAAACTCAATTTCAGTGACAAAACGCAAAGAAGGTTGACTTAGAACACGCGTGCTCTGCACCCCCGCCCCCATTGTTTTAGCTAGTTGTACAGTATAATTTATATAACTGTGAGTTCATGGATTGTGTGTGCTTGTGTTCTCATTGTGTGTGTGTTGTGTGTGGTTGTGTGTAGGTTGTTGTGTTGGTGGTATTGGTGTCGTTGTGTGTTATGTGTATGTTGTGTGTGTTATGTGTGAGGGTGTGTATCTGTGTGGTTGGTGAGTGTGTGTGTGTATATGTGTGTGTATATGTGTGTGGTTATGTGTGTGGTTATGTGTGTGTGTGTGTGTGGATGGTGGTGTGTGTGGTGGTGGCATGGTGTGTGGATGATGGTGTGGGTGTGTGGTGTGTGTGGTGTTGTGTGTGTGGGTGGTGTGTGTTGTGTGGTGTGTGTGAGTGTGTGTGTGTGTGTGTGTGTGTGTGTGTATGTCGTGTTGTACTGTGTGTTGTGTATATCTATGTTTGTGTTCTGTGCTGTGTGTCCATCGTGTTTGTGTTATGTGTGTTTGTGTTTTTTGTGTTGTGTGTGTGTTTGTGTGTGTGTGGTGTCTTGTGTGTGTTGTGTGTGTGTGTTGGTCTGGTGTGTTGATCTGTGTGTGTGTGGTGTTCTGTTTTGTGTGTCTCTGTGTGTGTGTGTGTCCTCTGTGTTTGTGGGTCTCTGTGTGGTCTATGTCTAATGTATGTGTTGTATGTGTATAGTGTCTTGTGTGTCTTGTATATGTGATGTGTGTCTGTGTGTGTATGTGTTGTGTGTTGTGTGTGTGTGTGTGTGTGGTGTGTGTGTGTGTGGTGTGTGTGTCGTGTGTGTGTGTGTGTGTGGTGTGTGTGTGTGCTGTGGGGTGTGTGTGGTGGAGTTGTGGTGTGTGTGTGTGTGTGTGTCTGTGTGTATGTCTCTGTGTGTGTTTGTGTGAGTCTCTGTTTGTGTTGTGTCTGTCTATGTGTGTGTCTGTGTGTGTGTGTGTGTGTCTGTGTGTGTGTGTGTGTGTGTCTCTCTCTCTCTCTCTGTGTGTGTCTCTGTCTGTGTGTGTCTCTGTCTGTGGGTATGTCTCTCTCTATGTGTGTGTGTGTGTGTGTCTGTGTGTGTCTCAAGTGTCTTCTACGCATGTGCTGAGAGCTGAGCTCTGCCTGTTGCGCATGCGCCGAGCTCCACCGGGTGCTGCGCATGTGCTAATTTCGGATCTCCTCTTTTGTCCACAATGACACGCAACGACGGCCTCTTTTGCCCACAATTACGTCACCTCTGTGACATTACTTCGTCTCCACGAAGCAAATTCACCTAGGCCCCAGCAAAGAAGTTTCACTTAAAAAAACAAGAACATAGTACATGTCATTTCAATTAGCTTCAAGTGAAAAGAGTAGCAGTATAAGTTAGTGGAAAGAGTAGCACTATAAGGTAGTGGCCACGCGAGCAATATTTATTCATCCAACATCTTGGTCCAGCACAGTAGACTTTCTCAAGGTTGAGAAAGTTCTACTGTACTCAACCGAAATGCTGGATGAGTAAATATTGATTTATTGACCACTACATTGAAGTGCTACTCTTTTTACTTGTACAGTATCTATGGGAATTCACCACCGAGTTTTCACACACTCGAGTATTGTTTGTTTGTTTTTGAGTGCACAAATTTTCTGTAACAAATATAATTAGTTTACCAACTTTCTTCTGCTCCTGCTCCTGCTCCTGTTCAGCCAGTGTCTCAGACACCTTCCCCATACCCATATACCCACCACAATTTTGTGTGCATTACCTTATCCAGGGTTTTTATACACCGTGTATAACACAGTGATAGGTGGACCTCCAACTGTCCCTCTTCTGTGTGAGGCTTCTTGTGCCATTTTCTCTTTAAGCTTATGCATGATGTCCTAATATTTTATTTTTTTCTGCAGCACAGCACTGATCTTTGAAAGATAGCAATGCTGTTCATGAAATCTACCATTTCCCTCCAATTGCAATTTATTTTTTAAATAGACATTGAGCTTTGGATGCCATCTTGCCAAGAGTGGTACAGAATCATTCATAGCAGGCCACTATCTTCTCTTTTTAGTAAGAAAAATGTTACACAGATTCTGCTTCTGCTGCATGATTGGAATGTTTGCTTTATATAGACTGTTGCATTGCCTCCACTGGGCTTTGCTGCTGTTATTTTGCTGCAATTTTAGTGGTATAGAAAGGGATTTAATATAAGTTATCAGGTTACATCACGCATCTTTTGTGCAAATAAAAATGTTGATGTACAGCTAAAAATATTTGCGATTATAATGTGCATTTTTATTTTTAGAATGGATGTGATATTAACTAAATTGTAACAGTTTAATGTATCTAGGCCTAAGACTCTTAATAGAGTGTTAAGCATTTGGCCATGCAGCTTTTCAGAGACTCCCCTTGCATCCCTTGATAGCTTTCTGTTTCCAAGATGCCAGATCAATATGATTTAGTTAGACTATATTGTTCCAGAAACTGTCTGTTTGATTCATTGTTTTACCCCAACTCAGCTTGTTCCTGACCTATCCATTTTGCAGTCTAACTTGACTTTGGACTCTTTTAACCTTACTTCTGACTTTCCCTCTAGTAATGTACTACTAATGTGATACCCCGTGTTCCTGTTTGCAGCCAGCAATGACATTGGCCTATTTTGACTTTGCTTCATACTTTGTGTTCTGTGTTTGGTCCAGACCTGTTTTTAAATTATCCAGTTATAGGGATCATCTTATTGAATCGTTGCTGTTACATAGTCGATGAGGTTGAAAAAAGACATATGCCCCTCAAGTTCAACCTACAGTATGCTAAATTTAGACAACAGATACTTATCCTCTATTTGTATTCACAGTATACTGATCCAGAGGAAGGCAAACAGAAAACCCCAGTGAAATATCATCCAATGATATCTCATAAAGGAAAAAATAAATTCTTCCTGGCTCCAAATGTTGGCAATCAGATTACTCCTTGGATCAACATCCTTCCCATATTTACTTATTTGGTATATCCCTGTATACATTTCCTTTCTAAAAAGATGTCCAACCATTTTTTTTCAACAAATCTATTGTATCTGCCATCACAGTCTCCATGGGTAATTAAAGCCACATTTTAACTGCCCTTACTGTAAAGAACCCTTTACTATGTTGCTGATGAAATCGCCTTTCCTCCAACCTAAAGGGATGACCCTATGTAATTTGTACTGCCCTTAGGAGGAATAGTTCTTTTGAAAGCTCCTTCTATTGTCCCCGAATATATTTGTATATAGTTATCATATCCCATCTTAGACGCATCTTTTTTAATGAAAAAGAAAAAACACAGCGCACAACCACAATGTATATATACAAATGTTATGTGACGCAGTGAAAAGGGTAAGTAATGCACGTACAGAATTTTTGCCCAGAGTCAGCGCTGAATGGTCGCCATATCAGTGACGCGTAGCAGTGACGTCAGTAGTAAAGCTACAGGCACTAGGAGCTATTCGGCTTACCAGTGAGGATACCAAACGCCTCAGCCGGCAGGGTGGGAGATTTGTTTGTTCCAGGATACAGAAGCAAAGGTGTACGACAGCGTATGCAGACACCAGGATTGGGGAGAAAGAGCGACGGCGGTCCTTTACAGAGAGGGAGGCATCCGAGTCCAGCAGTGGTAATATGTACAATGAACATGCCATGCTTTCATTAATAACTATTCTGTATGTGCATTACTTACCATTTTCACTGTGTCACATTATATTTGGATATATACACTATGGACGTGTGCTGTCTTTTTTTCTTTTTCTTTTTCATTCAGCTTCTGAGATGTTGAGTCATCTTTTTGATCATCAGCAGACCCATAAATCACTGTATGGGTAATATTTTTCTTTACACTCTTATGGTGTTGACTGTTATAATTGTTAACACTATATATATATGGGCCAATAATCAGGTTGAATTTTGACATTCTCTTGTTTAACTATTCACTTTATTATTTATAATCCCACAATTTGATGCGCTGTTTCCTTGTTTATAAAGGGCAGGTAGCCAATGAGCAGCCAGCAAGCAGCTGCCACACATTAGCATCAACTGCATGCTTGGTAGACAAGCTCCCAATGGTAGACAGGAGGCAGAGTGAGCTACAGGTGCAAGTGATCCGGGGTTAGTGTGGACTTTAAGGATTAACCCCACATGATCTATTCATAGCGCGGCGTCTGCATATTGTTTAATACGGGCGTGGTGCGTAACCCATGTCCTCACGGGACGTGACATGGGCGCGAGGCCTAAGCCTGAACCTGGGGGTATCCCCCTGCCTGGTCTGTGGCGCATCACCTGTGTTCATGGGGACATATTTAAGTCAATTAACCTTATACTAAAAATATTCTCTGTCTGTCTGTCTGTCTCTCTCTCTATCTCTCTCTCTCTCTCTCTCTGTGTCTCTCTCTCTCTCTTCCTCTCTCTCTCCTCCTCTCTCTCTGCATTTTGGAACATACTGTACATCAACGCAGTCTTTATTTTAATGTTTAAAGAAAAAACAAAAGCCCACCAACAAAAACCCAAATTTTTGCCCGCTACAGAAACTGCACGCACTGTTATTAGACAGAAGCAGCCAATGCCCCATCATTATCACCATCATATGGCACTGGTACAGGTAGTGAAAGTGTCACAAGGGGGAGAGGCAATAAAATATTATCCGCCTCAAATCACACAATACACAGGCACTGCTTGTGTGCACTGCCACCCTGAGCCTGACTCTGTTTGTGGCTGCTACTCAGACACTGGACTCGACAATGATGAGAGTAAGGGGTAAACACCCCGCAATGTCTATTGGGCCTCACTCTGCTCAGCAAATATACTCAAAAAACTAAAGGTGCTGGGTGCCGATTCCAACTTCTTCCTCTGGTTCCCCTGCTGCTACAGCTGACACGGTGGCACTGGTACTGCTACTCGAGGGGCTGGTGGTGGAGGTAGTTTGGGCCTCCTGGGACTACCTAATTTTAAACTGGGTTGCAGAAGTGCTACATTTGCCATGGTACTCCTACTCCCCCACCATCTGTCCAACATTATAATAAGGACATTAACAAACAATTTAAAAAGGAATTAAATTACAAAGAGGAGTGAAAATAAAATAATAATTTTTGAACAAATCTGTAAAATTAGATTAATTAAAAAACAACTACACTAACACTGAAAAAATATTTAAAATTCTAAAAATGAAAAGTAAAACAAATGAATACAGTAACAAACTAAAACTTAATATACTTACCTAAATGAAATAAATGAACTAACTTACTTAACTATGTAAGTAAAACTACCTATAACTTCTACTACTACCAAACATCTACAGTAACTAAAACCAACTACTTTATTATATAAACATTATTTTTCTTTTATATATTTTTTTTTTTTCACCCCCTCACACCCCAACCCTCACTATACACCAATACAGTCACACACTCAATTTATAGTCTCTGCATGAATCTAGTGATTTTAGAGAATTTAACAAATTAGCTGTAACACATATTCCCCCACCCCCCAAATCCAGATAGGGATCATGTGGGGAAATCTACATATGTTACAAGGTGTGGTGCAATGCCTGATAGGCTCACAGGAGGCCTGAACCTCCGCCACTGGGAGCCTAGGATGTATCCTGGAACGTACTGCTTACAGCGCCTCCACCTGTGCAGGGATTCTAGTGTGCAGAATAACCCCTTACACAGGAACTACATACAGTAAGTACTTATACCAGGGTATGGATAAAACAGTTTACTATATGCACAATAACCTTATAACAATAACTATATGACATCAATAGCATCACAATATATGTCACCCTGTAACCGGCCTCACAGGGCCTCAACCCAACCACTATCCACCCAAGTGTCTCAAAAGTCCCACAACCCCACCCAAGTGTGGAACAGCGCTGCCCACTAATATGAAGTGTGTAGTTGGTGCACTTGGTGACTTGATGGTACCTGCCGGGTGTGTCCACACCCGGGTGCGCAGAAGCTGTTCTTGGCTGATGGATCTGAAAGCGTGATCCACGATGCTTCCGCTCTTGATATGTGGGGTGGCGTCCCACCAGACAGATAGTCCTTATCTTGAGTGATGTCTGCGTCCAGACACAATTGTTAGGGGCTCGCAGCACAGCAGCTGTGTCGTTGAACTTAACAAATAATTAAAGGGGCAGAGCACCTACCTAGGGCCTGTCGCAACCACAATCTATGGTATGGCTCAGGGCCTGTCTGGGGCCTAGGGGGGTAACCTGGCCTACTATGAAAGGGCTACTGCTCCCTACACACTCCCTTCCCTGACCTGCTCCCAGCTCTGACTGACTCTTCCTGTCTGCACACAACAATGTATCCAATTCCCTGCTGCAGAGAATTTGTAAGTCTTAGTGGCTGGAATGCAGCATGTGATCTGGGTGAAAGTGCAGTCCCCAGAGGCTGCTGGGATTTGTAGTCCACTCAAGACCTCTTTAACATTGTGGCCGCATGCTCTATGTGTAATGGCCGCTGCGAGCTCTATCTGCGCCTGTGTGAACCTGTAATGGCCGCCGCTCTCTCTCGCACTCATGCACAAAGCCCTTACTTGGCTGACTGCCTTCTGTGCATGCGTGCGCAACTTAAAATGGCGGCCTCCGCTAACCGGATGCGCCGCGGAGCCTCCGGAACATAGGAGTGCTCTCTGCTCTGGCCCCCACCTTTGCGGACACCCGGCGGGTCCGTCGCTGACTCCGGCGGCACCAGCGACCGCGCTCAAGGCAAGGAGGGGGGGTCTCTGGGAGCCCAAGGGGACCGGGGCTACATAGCATATTAAACAAAATTGCAGTGTTTATTGACTGAATGCTAGATGAATCACTTGCAAACTCTGACTAATCCGCAGCTTTTTTCATGACTCAAAAAAGCCAAAATTAGCATGGTACATTACCCCATGCAAAAAATTTGCATAACTCTCTATTCTTGAGGAGGATTTATAGTCACTGATATACAGTACCTTACACTGTCAGATTCTGATATTACAGGTCCATCAGGGTTTTAAACACTGCAAAATCTAGCATATCTTCAGTTACTGTACAATCTTCTGAATCTGAGGATTTTATCCAGATAGTGAAATCTGCTGTCGTCTTTCGCTTGGTCACCCGATAAAGCAACTTGTACCTGTCCAGACTTCCTCATTTCGTTGTACTTTTTTTCCATATTGGAGGGTATTAAAGAAATGTTTTTATGGAATTTTCCAGACACACAAGATAATTTACAATAATCATTAATGATACTCACTAATATTATAATTTTTTTTTACAATTAAGAGAAATCAATTTAAGTCAACCAAACATGGAATTTTATTAGGGGCCTTATTAGGGGTTCATTACCTCCCAAGTCATTCATAATCTATTTGTTTATCTGCAAATCACAATATTAAAAGTAATTTTATTGCACACATGTAAAATGTCCTATGTCTTTTTTAAATTTGACAGCAGCCTAAAAAAAACTCTGCATTCCGGTTTTAGCACACAAAATAAATGTTTTATTCTGAATACATTTAGTTACATTCATAAATAGTAGATACATGGCAATGACATCAAATAAGTTTTGTTCTTTCCAAAGAGACTTGCATATTTATTCATTTTAATGGGTAGAATCCGTTCTGTCTGATCTTGCTGGTATATCTTTTCTCTCTTGATGTTAACCTGGAATCCTTATCTAACCACTGTACTGTGGTCTGTCAATCTTTCTTCATACTCTTACAGCTCCCGTCAATCCATCATGATACCATACCTCCCCATCCTCCATACAAGGAAATACATTTATATTAGAGAACTGATTACATCAGCATACAAACTATGACAGACAAAGTTTAACATAGAATCCTCTTCAGATAACCCAAGACAGCTGTGTATCATAAATTAGCCACACCCCTTTTCTTCCTAAGATATCTCCCAACAGTTTGGGAGATACAATTTCTTAAAACACATCAACTAATTTGCATTCTTTTATATTTTGATGTATTTTTTAGAACATACTCAATTTTTAATTCTTTGCAAAAAAAATACTTACAAATAAAATAAATGAACACACAAAAAAGGAATTTTATCATTTAATATGTCAGATCTTATGACCTCAATCGGTTCATACTGTATGTAGTGGAATAAACAAATACAGTAATAGTTTGGGAAGACCAGTGGCGTAGCTAGAAATGTACGGGCCCCCAGGCAAAAATAAAAAATTCAGGGGCCCATTAATATTAATACTGACTGTAATTTTTTTCTCCCTCCCCCATCCTCTCCTTGATCCGCTCTATCATCTCTCCCCCTCCTACCAAAACATAATAAAAGATACACCCCCCCAAACAATACATAATAAAAAAATACACCCCCCTCTCCAATACATAATAAAAACACACACAACTCCCAAATACATAAAAAAATACCCCCCCTCCCCAATACAAAATAAAATTCACCCCTCTGCCCAATACATAATAAATACCCCCCTACCCAATACATAACCATTACCCCTCCCCAAAACATAATAAATAACCCACTACCCAATACATAATAAATACACCCTCCCAAATACATAATAAATACCCCCCTCCCCAATACATAATAAACACCCCTCTACTGCTCCCTACACACTCCCTTCCCTGACATGTCCCAGCTCTGACTGAACTCTTACTTGTCGTGCACACACAACAACAATAGTATCCAATTCCCTGCTGCAGAGAATTTGTAAGTCTTAGTGGCTGGAATGCAGCATGTGATCTGGGTGATGAAAGTTGTGAGTGCTAGGACAAGACGGTGCGGGATTGGATTTTAGTCCACTCAAGGACCTCTTAACATTGTGGCCGCATGCTCTATGTGTGTAATGGCCGTGTGCCGCTGCGAGCTCTATCTGCCGCCTCTGTTGTGAAACCTGTAATGCGCCGCCTCTTCGCCCTCATGCACAAAGACCCTTACTTGGATGCACGCTTCTGTGCATGCGTGCGCCAACTTAAATGGCGGCTCCGCTAACCTGCGATGCGCCGCGGGAGCTCCGGAAACATAGGAGTGATCTCTGCTAGGCCCCCACCTTGCGGACACCGGCGGGTCCGTCGTGACTCGCGGCCCGAGGGCGGTGACTGAGCGGGGACACAGTTACTGCGCTCAAGGCAAGGAGGGGGGGTCTCTGGGGAGCCCAAGGGGACCGGGGCTACATAGCATATTAAAACAAAATTGCAAGTGTTATTGACTGAATGCTAGATGAATCAACTGCAAACTCTGACTAATCCGCAGCTTTTTTCATGACTCAAAAAAGCCAAATTAGCATGGTACATTACCCATGCAAAAAATTTGCATAACTCTCTATTCTTGAGGAGGATTTATAGTCACTGATATTACAGTACCTTACAATGTCAGATTCTGATATTACAGGTCCATCAGGGTTTTTAAACACTGCAAAATCTAGCATATCTTCAGTTACTGTACAATTTCTGAATCTGAGGATTTTATCCAGATATGTGAAATATGCCTGTCTCTTTCGCTTGGTCACCGGATTTAAAGCAACTTGTACCTGTCCAGACCTCATTTCGTTGTACTTTTTTCCATATGGAGGGTATTAAAGAAATGTTTTTATGGAATTCCAGACACACAGATAATTTACAAAATCATTAATGATACTCATAATATTATATTTTTTTTTACAATAAGAGAAATCAATTTAAGTCAACCAAAACATGGAATTTTATTAGGGCCTTATTAGGGGTTCATTACCTCCCAGTCATTCATAATCATTTGTTTATCTGCAAATCACAATATTAAAAGTAATTTTATTGCAACATGTAAAATGTCCTATGTCTTTTAAATTTGACAGCAGCTAAAAAAAAACTCTGCATTCCGGTTTTAGCACACAAAATAAATGTTTTATTCTGATACATTAGTTACATTCTAAATAGTAGATACATGGCAATGAATCAATAAGTTTTGTTCTTTCCAAAGAGACTTGCATATTTATTCATTTAAGGGTAGAATCCGTTCTGTCTGATCTTGGTGATATCTTTCTCTTTGATGTTAACCTGGAATCCTTATCTAACCACTGTACTGTGGTCTGTCAATCTTTCTTCATACTCTTACAGCTCCCGTCAATCCATCATGATACCATACCTCCCCATCTCCATACAAGGAAATACATTTATATAGAGAACTGATTACATCAGCATACAAACTATGACAGAACAAAGTTTAACATAGAATCTCTTCAGATAACCCAAGACAGCTGTGTATCATAAATTAGCCACACCCCTTCTTCCTAAGATATCTCCAACAGTTGGGAGATACAATTTTTAAAAACATCAACTAATTGCATTCTTTATATTTTGAGGTATTTTTTGAACATACTCAATTTTTAATCTTTGCAAAAAAACACTACAAATAAAATAAAGAACACACAAAAAGGAATTTTATCATTATATGTCAGATCTTATGACCTCAATCGGTCATACTGTATGTAGTGGAAAAACAAAACAATGTTAGGGAAGACCAGGGGCGTAGCTAGAAGGAGGGGCCCCAGGCAAAAATAAAAAAAGTGGGCCCAATAAATGAATACGACGGAATTTTAACCCCAGCCCAATCGCGCCGACCGCTCTAGCAGCGCCCCCCCCACCAAAACAAAAGGAGGGGTAAAAAGAAACTAAATGAAGACAAAACCCCCCCAAACATACGAAGAAAAAAAAAACGCCCCCGCCAATACAAATAAAAACACACACAACTCCCAAAACAGTAAAAAATACCACCCCCCCCCAATACAAAAGAAAAGCACCCACTCTGCCCAAACAGAAAAATACCCCACCCATAGCAAAACCACTACCCCTCCCCAAACCATAAATAACCCACTACCAAACAAAAAGATACACCCCCCAAAAACATAATAAAAACGCCCCTCCCCAAGACAGAAGTAAATACACCCCCCCCAGACCCCGCCCCAAGCAGAAGGAAGACACCCCCACCCCCGAAAGAAGAAGGACCCCCCAAGACAGATAGAAAGACCCACAGCCCAATAGAAAAAGAAGGACACCCCCCCCAAAAAAAAAACACCGCCCCAAGACAGAAGAAAGAACCCCCGCCCCAAGAGAGAAAAAAAAGACACCCCCGCCCAAGAATAAAGAAAACACCCCCGCCCAAACAGAAAAAAAAAACACCCCAGACATAAGAAAGACACACGCCCCCAATACGAAGAAAGACACCCCCCGCCCCAAGACAGAAGCAAAAAAAAGACACCCCCCGCAAGACAGAACAGACAGTCCCGCCCCAGACAGAAGAAAGACAAGGCCCTAAACCAAACAGTGAAGAAGACCTCCGCCCACAAGAAGAGAAAACAACCGCCCCAATAACAGAAGAAAAAAAACACCCCCCCCAATACTAATAAATCCACCCCAAGACAAAGACAAAATTACACCCCCCCACCAAAATAAAGACCCCCATCCCCAAACATAATAAATATCCCCCAATACATATTAAATACCCCTTCCCAATACATAAAAAAAACCCCCTCCCCAAACAAATAAATACCCGACTTAGCTTGGTCTCAGGCAGGGACCCGGTGGTGGCTGGTGGGCTGGCGGGCTGGCGGGCTGGGGGCTGGCGGGTGCACAAAGCAGTATCCTCCGGGCCCAGCTCTCCCCTGCTTCACACACCTGTCCCACATGACGCTTCCGACATCAGCCACATTTTGGCATGCCAATGCCAGCACATTTCAGCCGCGCAAGCATGGGACAGAGTGTGAGGGAGGGAGAACCTGCAGCATGGGAGAGATGGGCCCAGTTGGGAACAGCTTTGTGCGGCGCTGGCCCGCTAGCAACCCACCGGGCCATGGGCTGTCCTCCTGTCAGCCGCAGCATACACGGGACAATGTCTCCCCCCCAAGAGCATGGGCCCAGGCTGTGCCGGGCTGCCTGGGCTTAGCTCACCCCCGGGGAACTTAAGGAATCCGCTCCGCAGTTTACTGGTTGCCTTACCTTGCAGACAGTGCAGTCCTGGAGCACCTCTCCTGATGTTTGCTGCAGCCTGGATTCACTCACCAAAGCTAACACACTCCCTCTGGTATTACTGCAGCTGTGCAGCCTATCACTGCAACCTAGACTTGCATTCTCATTGGAGCAGTACACTTCACACCCCCCCCGGGGATTGGCCGCTGGCCTTTAAGTACTGTCTTCCCATATCCCTGCCGAGATAGTCCTTCCTGGATGTCACTATTCGTTCTGCCACAAGCCCGCGTTGTTCCTTCTTATGCTGAAGCGGAGTATTTCTTGTTGTCTGCAGCTCCATGTTTCCTAAGGCGGTGCTATATTCACGCAGCGGTTGCCAGTCTCCTGTGTTGATAGCTGAGTATCTCTTGTTCACTTCAGCTCCTTGTTTCCTGTGACGGCTGCTATATTCACGCAGCGGTCCCACTCCTGTTCTCCTGTGCGGAAGCAGAGGTTTTCGTCCTGCGTCCCTCAGCTCCCGGATTCCGCACTGAAGCGGATGTTCGTCCCTGCGTTCTTCAGTCTTCTGGATTCTGCACTGAAGCGGAGGTTTCCTGTGTATCTTCAGCTTCCTGGTTCCTGGGGCCTACTCTTTCCCAATCTAGAGAGGCCGTGTCCTGGTTCCTGCGATGAACAGAGGATACCCTAGCCCGCTCAGGACTCTTGGTGCTGTAGACTGGTGCACCGTGCAGCAAAGGGTTGTGCTACTCTGGTTGCCTACATCTCCTGTGACCAGTACCAGGGCCATGGTCGTCGCTCGCCGCAGAGGCCAACCCCGCGCTCCTAAGCTGAAGCGGGGCTCTCCTGACTACCTGTTGCCGAACTCTTGCCGGAACAATGGTTATCCGATGTCTCCGTCCGACCCTGGCTTCTACAACGACGACGCTGTCTTCTCCAATCCTGATCCTGCGACATATGACTACGAACTGCACAATCGGATCAGCTGGCGGTCCAGGTGGTTGCTTTTACAACCCCACCTCAGCCTCGCGGTTCCGTCCTGGTTGTGGCGAGCAGAACCCTGACAGTATGCTCGGCCCACACAAACTCGGACCGCCCTGTGGTGAGGGTTGGTAAGTTTCTGTGTGAAAGCCTGTCCCAGCCTGTAAACCAGTCCCAGTGTGAATACCAGTTTCTATGTGAGATAATACCCTGATGAAGATCTGATTGTGTTTGTAGGTTAACCCCTTTGCAAAACAAATGCCGTAATGATCTCATGATGAAGGTTTACCGCCTCAGGGACTTTAAAACAATCGCTGGCGCTTGTATTTGCTTTCCTGGTTACCCTTTAACTTGGGAAAATGTGTACCCTTTAGAATTGGGACGCCCAAAAGGAACTCTCTCCCTGGCCTGTCTTTAGACATTTATATAGCACTAGAGGACCCTTCCTCATGTTGGCTGATGCCCAAAAAACACTGCATATCCTTCCATGACATTGGACATTTGAATAAAAGAACAGGATCCTCCCCTCGCCAGCTTCGCTGCCCGCTTGGCTGATCCCTGGTCTACCACGGATCCTGCCCTGAGTGTATGGCGGGTTTCCCTGACACCAATGATATGTTTTCGTTAAACCCTGCGATCAGTCCTGTGAGGTCCCCGGAGGATACATATGTTGCTCTACCCAGACTAATGTTCTAGTATCAGAGATAAGTTCATTAGTTCTCCTATTTCTAGCTCAGAAGCCTCTTCTTAGGTCTGAGAGTGTTTCCAGCCTAACCACTGCCGGCAGTCTGGAGGTTCCCCTGGAGAATACATATGTTTCACTAGCCAATACTAAGGTTCTACTATCAGAGAATAAGTCTTTGTTCCCTAGTTCTAACTCCGAATCTGTACTCCAGCCTTGAGGGTTTTCCAGCTTTTTAAACTCTGCTAGCAGTCCTGTGCGCTTTCCCCGTCAGAGAAAAGAATCCCTAAGTTCTGTTCCCAGGGTTATTTCTGTATTAAACTCTGTGGGGCAGCTCTCTGAGTTTCCTTGGTAAATCCTGTTCTCTATCAGATGGTCACGCCCCAGCTACAGACGAGAGATTCAGTCTGTCTAATAGAGAGAAGATACCATGTTTTACTCTCAGGCATGTCTGCATTAACCCCTGTAAATTCTTGCTGCCTCAAGTTAATGCCTTCGTTTTAGCCTCAGAGAATGAGTCCACAAGTCAGACAGCAGGGTTGCATTGAGGGATTCCCATAAACGTGACGGAGTCCTAGATATTCTTTGCTATAAATCCCCTGTTCAGCTCAAGTTTCCGCAGTTTCGTCTCCGGAGACTTCGGCTAAAGTTCTGGTTCCTGATAAATGATTCAGGAGTCAGGTTTTCCCTAAGCTTGCTCGCAGAGTTCCTTCTCCGGGTGTTTCGTGAACCAGCTGTCGCCCACATAGCGGTGATCCCTGCTTAGCGCATAGTTCCCACATTATGGAGTCGCAGTAATTTCTGGTTTCAGACATTCCTTACCCAAATACCTACTTCAGAGACCAGTACAGTTATGATTCACCCCGTGTACTGTCTGAGTCTCTTCTTTAAGCTTAGGGTAAAAGCATACAGTAGTCTGTATGTCTCTCTGGGGTTCATATTATGTTCCCAGGAATGTTTGCTGACGCACGGTTTTCTCCCAAAAGTGGACGCTTTTTCATATAGATTAGTAAAAAAGCCTGCACACACGTTTCCCTTTTCGCTGAATTGTGTCTTTCTAGTTTTGAGACTCTGAGAGGTAATGATTCCCTTCTGATTCTGAAGCTCTTCCTACAAGGAGTATCCTGATTGGGGGTCCCCCTGTTCTCTGTCAGGCTAATTCTCCAGGGATCAGCAATATCTGTGGTCACTTCCTTAGTTACGTCTGAGGTCACCATGCATATATTACAAGTCCTGTGTGGGTTTAAATCTGAGCTATTTAGCTGTCCTGCCTTTGCTGAAACCAGTCCCTCAGTACTGTGTCTCAGTGGTCAGCCAAGACTTTTTCTGTTACAAAGTTCCTCCTGGTGTATTCGATCAACTATCAGGCCCGCTCTAGCCTAGATTCAGGTTCCTTATTAAAGACTGGGCTTCCTGTAGGGGTTCTTCTGCCATTTCTGCTCTGGAACCCTCTGGTTTCTTCACAGCCCTGGATTTCCAAGTCATTTTGCGAGGCGAGCCATGTACCAAAAATGTTTCTTCCATCAATCTCTATCCTAGAACGTACTCACCAAGAACTGCTTGTTTACGGATGCCCTTTCACCTAAAGAATTTTAGGAACAACTCAATGTCCCCAAGACCCATGGATGGTCCGTCTGGCCGCAGTTCTCACCGGGGGGTGGGGGTACACTAAGGACTAACCACGAGTCTCTGGACACGACTCTAACCCCAACCTAGCAAGTTCAGCAACAATCCCGGTCCCCCAACTCTAGGTGTGGCTCATGTTCGCCCGAGAGGTCTCGCGTGAAGGGGGGGGCGGTGGGTACTACTGTAAGGAATCCGCTCCGCAGTTTACTGGTTGCCTTACCTTGCAGACAGTGCAGTCCTGGAGCACCTCTCCTGATGTTTGCTGCAGCCTGGATTCACTCACCAAAGCTATACACACTCCCTCTGGTATCTACTGCAGCTGTGCAGCCTATCACTGCAACCTAGACTTGCATTCATTCATTGGAGCAGTACCTTCACACCCCCCTCCGGGGATTGGCCCGCTGGCCTTTAAGTACTGTCTTCCCATAATGCTCCCTGCCGAGCATAGTCCTTCCTGGATGTCACTATCTGTTCTGCCACAAGCCCTCGCTTGTTCCTGTCTCTCATGCTGAAGCGGAGTATTCTCCTTGTTGTCTGCAGCTCCATGTTTCCTAAGGCCGGCTGCTATATTCACGCAGCGGTCTGCTCCAGTCTCCTGTGTTGTAGCTGAGTACTCTTCTTGTTCACTTCAGCTCCTTGTTTCCTGTGACCGGCTGCTATATTCACGCAGCGGTCCACTCCTGTTCTCCTGTGCTGAAGCAGAGATTTTCGTCCCTGCGTCCCTCAGCCTCCTGGATTCCTGCACTGAAGCGGATGTTTCGTCCCTGCGTTCTTCAGTCTTCTGGATTCCTGCACTGAAGCGGAGGTTTCCCTGTGTATCTTCAGCTTCCTGGTTCCTGGGGCCTACTCTTTCCCTAATCTAGAGAGGCCGTGTCCTGGTTCCTGCGCTGAGACAGAGGATACCCTAGCCCGCTCAGGACTCTTGCGCTGTAGCACTGGTGCACCCGTGCAGCAAAGCGGTGTGCTACTCTGGTCTGCCTACCATCTCCTGTGACCAGTACCATGGGCCATGGTCGTCGCTCGCGCAGAGGCCAACCCCGCGCTCCTAAGCTGAAGCGGGGCTCACCTGACTACCTGTTGCCGAACTCTTGCCTGAACAATGTTTATCCTGATGTCTCCTGTCCTGACCCTGGCTTCTACAACGACGACGCTGTCTTCTCCAATCCTGATCCTGCGACATATGACTACGAACTGCGCAATCCGGATCAGCCTGCGCGGTCTCAGGTCAGTGCTTTTACAACCCCACCTCAGCCTCGCGGTCCGGTCCTGGTTTGTGGCGAGCAGAACCCTGACAGGAACACCCTACCCAATATATTTAAAATGTCATCCCAATTATATTTTTTGTGAATCCATACTTACTGAGGAATGATTTAAGTAGGGAAGTATACAAAAAATAAGTACTGCGTTAAATCAGATGGCATTTCCCTGTAAAAGTATATTCATCTGTACTCCTGTTTCACTGTAAGAAGATTATATGGGGTAAAATTCATATACTAAACATGTAAACTGAAATAATTGATGATGTGCTTGAAAAGTAGCAGTTTACAGCAGCTGCTGCTAATGATGTTGGGCAAGTAACCCAATGAAATTCCTGCAGGAAAATGGCTGGCATGGTTTGTGCTGTATTCTATTCAAGGATGCAGATGCCAAAATAAAACTATGGTACTGTACAGTATAGAATACACATACTGTAGGTATTGTGGGAAAAGTTAGGTAAGGAATTTTGTAATGCTTGCTTAGTTATCAGAAACTGAAAAAGCAACTGTCATGTACATGCTAAGGCTTCATCCAGGCTCACTCGCTTGCTCTCGAGCGCCATGACGTCACGCGCTGAGCAAGCTGGAGCGATTCGTGGCCTGACAGTAGCACAAGCGGGGGGGGGGGGTTCGGGGGCCGAGGCTTGAGCTCCCAGGAGGGGGTTCCCCTCATTGGGCGAAGCGCTCACATGACCCGGAATCACACAACAAATACAAATTTATTTGTCTGCTCAAGCAGCGCTCCTCTCAACTCTCACGTTCACGGGTAAGCGCAAACTCACTACAGCCGCTCTCATTGCCTCACACTGACTCAACGCCTCATGCACGAGCGAGCAAGCATTCAACCTGGATGAGGCCTTATCCTTGTGTGCGTGTGTGCATGCTTGTAGAGTTAACAACAACTGGGCACCCAGTTATCCCAGTCACCTCCCTCAGGTTACTATAAATGATCAGTCAGACTCCAAAACCTTCATACTACACTCCATTTATGCTGATTCGTTGAAGTCCTTAACATAAGGAGTCCTCAAACCCACTTTCTAACAGGAAAATATACAAATGAAACAAAAATCCAATGCAGTAAAATGGAAAAATATTAAACAGATTAACAGTGTTAATATAGGAATTGTCATTAGTGATACTGGTGTAAATGATCATAGGGGATTAACCCCAAGTATATGTAAACCAAATCTACAATAGAGATACAGATATTTGTAGTTAATTACTGAGAGTCTTGAAGAAGTATACATGGTATACGAAACGCGTCGCGAATGGTGTAACCAGCTTCTATTCACCCTATTAGCTGGCATACACACAAGTGTTTTCTTCTGATCACGAGTACCTAAACGGACAGGCACCCAGGACGGCTACGGGGGGCTTCATTCCCACGCATGCGCACATTGTACCAAACCACGCTCACACTCGTGGAGGCCTGATGCAAAGAGTGCTACAGAGACAGCCCCAGCGCGCGGGACTGTTAACTGGAGGGATTTGAATATCGCCCCTGCATACCCTCCCAAGTGGTGCCTGCTGGAGAAAGACATCGTTCAGATCGGGATTCATTAAAGTTTTTTTATATGTAAGTTACTACTTTTTATTCTTTGTTTTATAATACACTACTCTTACCTTGGTGCGCTCCTGTGTTCTCTCTTTTTCTTGGTTGCTGGCTCTGCCGACGGAGTTCTCCGCCGGGATCCATCTTTGAGGTGGGGGAAGACGCCTCGAACACCAGGAGCTGCAAGAGGACAGAGAGGAATTAACTTTCCACATTCTTAGGAAGCAAGAGCGTGGACTGAACATTCTCATACCTGTACATGACATCACTGAGAGTTATTCAGAACATTAATTATTTGAATAAGTGTTAATCTGTAATGATAAAGATTGGAGAATCTTCAGTTCCCTTTGGTCTCTAGTTTTAATAAATGTAAAAAAAATGAGGATCTTTGAAGCTTTCCCACCCAGATAACAATATCCTCCGTGGTTGGTAAAAATCAGTTTTCTGGAATTTCCCGGGCATTCTATTCAAAATCCATTCCGCAGTGTAAAAGCCATTGATGGATTGTTCCAAATTCAATCCGTACAAATGAATCCAAAACCATTGGATACCATCCGGCTGAATTTTTAAGAATCTGATCTGCGGATTCCACAATACTGTATGTTGCTGAATTATTAAAAATCCACACACAGCTTCAAAAATCCATTCCCAGGTTGTTCAAAATCCACACACAGATTAATCCACGGAGGGGGAGAAAGATCCCAATCCCCAATGTGGATTTTATCTGAGTGAAGTTTTTTTTTGTTTTAATCTTTTTATTGAGTTTTTTCAGAGGTATACAGATTACAACATATCAATTGGAGCAATATTTTATGAACAAAGCACAATTTACATAGTATTGTCTTGTCCCTATCTAATGGGGGAAACAATCATCAATCATTGATATTTAGCATAAATTTAACATTTTTGTATAAACTTGCGATCTGGCGGGCTATGAACCCATTTGCTCTTTTGTTTTACTGGGAGAATCATATTATGTGCAGCCTCTGAGAGATTGAGAGTGGACAGAGAAAGAGAAGGTAAAGGTGACAGGGAAAAGCAGAGAGACTTTAGTTCAAAAGGATGTGACGTCACTTTAAGGGTTGATGTCACATCCTTTTAAACTAATGTAACCTATCACATGGTACAGCAACCAATGGGATTGTCTTCAATCCCATTGGCTGCAATACCATGTGATATAGCCATGTGGTTTGAAGGATGTGTCGTACCTCCCTTGGAGATGACGTCACATCCTTAAACAAAAAAAAAGAGGCAGGCACATGATACAGCGTCCAATCAGATTGGAGTTGTACCATCTAACCTAAAAATGTGACGTCAAAGGCCATATATACTGTAAGGCCTTGACGTCTCATTTTAACTCAAGAATCCGACGAGACAACATCGTATTGTGGATTTACAATAGGTCTATGGATTGGCAGATGAAAATAGAAGATTAAAAAAAATAAAGAAATAATCACAGATGAAGAAAGAAGATGGTGATATAAGATAAAATAAAGAAGATTTTTATTACCTGTTCCGGATCTTCAAGGTGGATGGCGTTGGATTGACTTTGATGACCTTTCAATACGAGAGCTTCCTGATACCCTGGGATTCGCAACGCCAACGCTTCTAAAGGTAAGAAAATTTTTGAATGTATGTTATTTTATTTTTACAGGTTTTTTGATTGTATTTATTACCTTTAATGTTTTTCATTGTCCATTGACTGCTAATTAATTAATATGTGCCCCTTTAGGGTACAGATAAATACAGTGATAGCCAATGCATTTTTTGGCAAATGCTTGTTTTCTATAGAGTGGTATTTTTTCTATTTCTGTTTATTGTTTGGATTAATTTGTTTGTAATTTTGATGGCTTGTTTTTATTTATTTTTCTGATTGTTTAGCGTTTTTAATTAATTATTTGTTTTGTTGGTTCCTGGTTTGAATTGATTTGTTGGGTAGGGATTTTATTAATTAATTGATTTGTTGGCTACTGGTTACAATTAATTAATTGTTTTGTTGGTTAGTGCTTTTATTTATTTAATTGGTTGGCTAGTGCTTTTATTTATTGAATGTGTTGCCTAGTGCTTTTATTTATTGAATTGTGGTGTTTAGGTGCTTGTGTATATGTTTTATTATTGTGTATTTTTGGCCTTCATGCATTTTTATTAGGGTGTACATTGGCAGCTATAGTGGCTTATCATGCCCATATTATATGGGTATGATATACCACTATGCCAATCAATGGGTACAGTGTGGGTATAGTGGTCCCGGGTTGGGTGGTTAAGCCTCCCGGATGGGTAGCGGGGGAAAGTCGGTTAGCTCCTTAATTACTATAGCGGTTATCAACCGCTATGGTGATAAAGGGGTTAGGGGCTATTAGATTTTTTTTTTTATATATATATTCTTGCTGGTATGAGATGACATGAACCTGCAGTATGCTGACAAAGATGCCCTTCATTATTATCATTATGTGGAAAATAGTAATTTTGGCCATTACTGTACTATATGTGTTTGGGGGGGGAGGGGGTTGTTGGGGGTAGAGGAGGTGGGTAGAGGAGGTGGGTAGTAGAGTTGTTGTGTTTTCAAATCTACCTTTTAAGATGGTACCTTGAGTGCAATACCTTTTAACCTTACATGCTTCAAAACGTATATGTTTTTAACTATCTTCTGTGATTAAAATATGTTATATTTTATGGTGCCCCTGTTTTCTGCTCTTCTATCAATATACCACATGGGTTCACCAGGAGTGGTTACGGCACACCATATGGAGATCTAAATTTCTCTGAAAGCAGGGGGCCCCCGGAGTTGAAATGAATGGGGTTCACTTCCGGAGACACTCTGCTTCAATACAGTAAACAAAATAAAAATAATAAAACACAGAACCTTAAATATACATTACCCCTTCATTACCTTAGTGGCTAATGGCTAAGGTAATGAAGGTATTAACACCTTCTGCTTCACCCCTCCTCCCCGCCCCCCTGGTGACCTAACCACCCACCCCGGGGCAACTACCCCCTTTACTTAACCCATCTCTCCCAAAAAAAAACTCCCCAACACCCCACACAGTAATGGGAAATAGCCCTATTAGACAAATATGGGATTTGGAAATATCAAACAATGTAATAACAAATATTAAAGTCTTTGAAAATGTGGGTAACAGTGATCATAACATGTTCTCATTTGAAATACATTATCAAAAACAGATTACTTGGGTTCAACAAGTAATTACTTGAGTTCGACCTTAAACTTTAGAAAGGCAGATTTTAATAATCTGACGACTAATCTACAAGGAAAACGTTGGGATGATGTTTTTGCAGGGAAAAATGTAGAAGATAAATGGGCAGTCTTTAAAACATTATTAGAAAAGCACACTTATCAGTGTATACCCTTTGGTAATAAGTATAAAATAAATAAGTCAAAACCAACATGGCTAAATAAACAGGTAGGGGAGGAAATGGAAAAGAAGAGGCAGGTATTTAGATTCTTGAAGTCAGAAGGGATGGAGGCATCATAACAGAATTATAAGGAAGGAATGTAACAAAAATTGCAAAAGGGCAATCAAATTAGCCAAAATGGTTAATGAAAGAAGGATTGCAATAGAAAGTAAGATCAACCCTAAAAAGTTATTTAAGTACCTTAATAGCAAAAAAAATCAGAAAATAAAATATAGGACCCTGTGACGGTGAGGGGATACCCAGGCAAATAATAAAGGTATTATGCCCGGCTGGATGCCCCTGAGCGATATTGGGGAGTTTGAAGTGTCAGCTCTGAAACCCAGTTATGGCATGTGCAGTGTATTGTAATAAAGATGTATGTGTGTGTGTATGTGTGTTTTACTGTTCCAGGAGTGCCAACCAGCGAAGATTCACAGGGCATGAGTTTCAGGAATGATTACATGGTAAAATGTTGTCAGGGTGTGTTTGGGTAGAAGGGGGCCAGACTTGCTGGTACCCCGAACCATATACCCAGGAATCCTACCAGATTCCTGGCGACATTATGACACAGACACCAGAAAAAATCCTCCCTAGGAAGCAGTTAGCGGCTCACCGCCAGATCTCCCTGCTTCAGCACAGACCAGAACAGTAAGACCAGGCAGGGGAAAATCAGATTCCAGGGTCCCCCAGTATATGCCCAAACCCCCAGAACCCAGTGTAGGGGTTCAGATTCTCTCCCACCAAGTATAAGGTGGCGAGAGTAAAAATGTTTTTAAGTTCAGTGCTTTAGGAATAAAAGCAGTTGTTTGCTAACTTTTGTTAGGAAGCTAATTGCGCTCTTAAATTTGCTGTGCGCATAGTTCAGGGAGAAACATTTTAAACAACCATAACTCCATTTTTATAACTTTTTATAAAAATTGATGAATAAAAGTCCCCCTAAAATAGTGTATTAAACCTGATAGGCATATTTGGGCTTTCGTTCAGACCACCGGGGACCGGGAAACACTAATTTATTGTAGCCCACACTTAGTATGCATAGTGACTCACTGTAAATGAGCTGAGTATGTACAGTTCCAGACTTCTAAGGCATCCCACTGGCTTGATGCCACAATGTCTGTTAAAGCCCGGAGTTGAAAGAGTTCAGTGTCCCTAAGGTGTTATTTGGGGAGGGGTTCCTCAAGTACCCCCATCCTACTGCAAAGTCCGGTCAGTTTGGCAAATGTTTTCCAGCCCAGACTTACTGTCGCCAGGTAGAGGGGCTGGGTCTCATATGCTAAGAGGCAAAGGTGCTAGGTGGGCGCATGCCCTTAGCAGAATGAGAAGCTCCCTCTGCCAGGTTTGTGAAGTATTGGCAACTCCAGGATAGGGGGGAAAAATTATTTCCACAGAGAGATAGGCTGCATTTGTTAGGTATAGGGTTTTGAACTTTATAAGAATTCCTGCAGCCCATCGGGAATCAGTTCTCTAAGATTCATCAAAGACTTCGTAAGATAACAAGATTCCAAATGCCATTACCGTGTTGGCAGAAAGAAGGAAGCCGCTCCATCGGAGTACACCGCGGTGGCAACTTGCACCGCTGACCGAGGACAGTTACAAGACGTTTCGCGAGTAATTCCCGCTCCTGGGAAATTACTCCTAAAGATTTTATTTTTCAATATTTCATTCTGGAAACAAATTATTTCGTTTGCCCCCGTCCCAGTAAGTGTATTTTGAGTGTAATTGTGGAACATTGTGTGTATGTCATTTCGTGGAATAAATTACAATTTATTTTACCTCCTTGCTTTGCTCAATCATATGATCCCGGTATTAAAAGATGTTAAAATACCTGGTCTCCCATGACAGACCCTTTCAGTGTGAGATGGGCAGGCAGATTATTAGAAATAAGGAAAAAACAGAGGTATTAATCAAATTTTTTGCCTCTGTGTTTACCAGGGAAGAATCCATTTCAATAGTAGTGTCGCAGGAGGAAACCACAACATCTATTTAAACAAACAATTGTTTAACAGAGGAAGAAGTTCATAGGTGTAGATAAAATGAAAGTAAATAAGGCACCTGGCCCTGAAGGCATATATCCAAATGTTCTTAAGGAGTTAAGTTTAGTAATAGCCAAACCATTACATTTAATATTCAAGGACTCTACAGACTCAGTGTGTATGTATATACTGTATGTATGTCTTTATTTATATAGCCCCATTAATGTACATAGCGCTTCACAGTAGTAATACACACAGCAATCATATAAATAACAAAAAATATAAATAACACATAATGGGAAGAAGTGCTTCAGCCATAAAAGTGACATTTAGGAAAAGGAGTCCTGGCTCTAAAGACCTTATAATCTAATTGGTAGGTAGGAAGATTGTACAGAGACAGTAGGAGGGCATTCTGGTAAGTGCATTCCCAAAAAGAACTTGATGGATCTTCAATGAAGGCCAATGTAAATTTGAGGACTGTCTATTCCTGCATGACTGTTCCTCCTGTGGGAGGTGCTGACTCTGCTTCCAGGTATTTATGAAAGAGCGGGCAGAAGTGTGGGTTCTCTGGTGAGCATAGGAAGGATGGCATCATGGCTGCTAAAGTGTCCCAATAGGGAGGTGGCCTGGCTGCTACAGGCCGGGTTATTGTTGGGGTATTGGATCCCTATTAAAGTACAGGGGACATTAAAAAGTGGGAGAAATCAGAGGTACAGTATGTTAAGGAGCATGGGGATGTAGCCAGTGTGAAAGTGCTATGGAGGGTGGCGAACTATGAAAGTCGAACTATGGAGGGTGGCGGGCATGTCTTCCGTTTCCCCTCTGCCTGGGTTAAGGATTTCAATGTTAGGGTTTGTTCGAAAGATGAATTCAGCACATCCTAAACTGGCAACTATACTCAGTCAGTTATGCGAACAATTGATTGTCAGGGTGGGTTAAGGGCCATTGATGGCAAAGGTGGACATTAAATCTGCCTTTTGCTTGTTGCCGGTGCACCCGCGGTGCTTCCACCTGTTAAGGTGCATGTTAGACGGGCATTATTTTGTCGAAATATGTCTGGCTATGGAGGGTGCATTGTCTTGTTTCTACTTTGAGACATTTAGCACTTTTGTCGAGTGGGTCGTGCACAAGTGGGTGCAGGCGGTGTGTGTCTTTCATTACCTGGTACAGGGACAGTATACTGGGTACAGATAAATACAGTGACAGGCAATGCATTTTTTGGCAAATGCTTGTTATAATAATATAATAATAATAATAGCATGTTCTTGTATAGCGCTGCTAGATGTACGCAGCTCATTACGGAGACATTTTGCAGGCACAGGTCCCTGCCCCGTGGAGCTTACAATCTATGTTTTTGGTGCCCGAGGCACAGGGAGATACAGTGACTTGGCCAAGGTCACAAGGAGCCGACACCTGGAATTGTACCTCTCCCTTTTTTATTTTAATTTCTATTTCTGTTTATTGTTTTCCCTAAAATGTATGGTATTTGAGTTGCTTGTTTTAAGTACATTTTAGGATTGGTTAGCGGTTTTATTTCTTGAATAGTTTTGTTGGTTAGGTGTGTATTTAATTGTATTCTAGGATTTTGGTATAACATAATTTTTATTCGTTTGCGATATTGGTGTTAGAATAATTTTATTGATGTGTAAGTGAGGCTTTTTAGTTCTTTTATTGTTGTGGTGTATAGGTGCTTGTGTATTTCTTTAATTTTTGTGTATTGTTGTGCTTGACGATTTTTTGTATAGGTTGGCCATTGACTGCTATAGTGGCTTATCATGCCCATATTATATGAGTATGATGTACCACTGTGCCAATCAATGGGTAGAGGGTGGGGGTACTTGTGCTGGGGTGGATGGTTAGGCCTCCCGGGTGGGTAGCTGATGAGGGTGGGTTAACCTCTTAATTACTATAGCATTTATTAACCGCTATGGTGATTATGGGGTTAGGGACCATTAAAAAAAAATTTTCTTGTACTCTTGCTGCCAATGGAGGACATAGACCTGGAGTATGGTGATGAGGCCCTTCATGATGGCAGGGTTACGTAGAAGTTGTATTTACTTTATTTATGCTGGCGTGCTAATATCTGATTTAGAATGGTCAAATGAGCTATTATCCATATCTGGATAATAGTCATTTTGCTCATTAAAGTACTGTATGTGTTGGGGGTGGGGGGTATTTGGGGGTGAAGGAGGTGGGTAGTAGGGTTGTTGTGTTTTTGAATGTTTATTGTGGTAGCAGGGATGGGTGAAGTTTGCATTTGGCCCTTGGTGGGTGTTTATACCTACTGGGTGGGTAGTGAGAGGAGATAACCCCTTCATTAACTTAGCAGTATTAACCGCTAAGGTAATGAATGGGGTTAAACTCACCCGCAAACCCCCTGCAAGGCCTAACCTCCCACCAAGGGCCAAATACCACCTTCACCCACCCCCACTACCCACAATAAACATGGCACCGGTAGTTAACCCTTTCATTGCCTTAGCGGTTAGCTGCTAATGTAATGAAGTTGCCTGTAAATGCATTTGTCATGCATCTGATTCATGCCGGGGACCTCCGGTGCTGGTATTACTGTGTATCAGCTCCGGAAACCCCCGGCATTAATCCAATGCAGAAAAAATGCATTTTTTTTCTAAGTCCCTCTCTCGCTGCTGCCTCAGACGCTTCTCACCAGCTTCACGCCAACTTTTGCTGGCGAGAGGAATTTGGGAGAAACTCGCCATTCTACAGCCTCGATATGTCTCAATAACCTTATTGAGGCTACTAGAATTGTACAAGTTTCAAAACCTGCTTATCATGGCTCACTTGGTGATGTGTTTTGAATGACAGCAAAAAATGGTGATTTATGCTTTCGCCACCCACTTATCAAGGCTTTCTGAATTGCTTTAGGCATTTTTGGCTGATGACAGCAAAAAAGCTGAATAGGCCCATAAGTGCTTTAATTTTGTACTTTATTTAGGCTGTTTACTTGAGCCTACATAACGTATGCTGCTTATATATGTAAGGGGGCCACTCCCGGTTCCCCTGATTATCCTATGCCCCTTGCCTTACCCCTGTGACAGTGGGGGAAGGGGACGGCGACTTCTCCCGGTGGGTGCTGCCATCTGGGCCGGCGCCATCGGGGTCCTGAAGCTCGAGCATGCACGAAGGGTTGCGCATACGCAGATAGCCGCGGTGGCCATGTTGTGGGTGGCACAAGGTTCGCGCAATGCGCAGAGGTTGGCAAGGGTAGCGGCGGCCATTGCAGCTTCGCACAGGCGCAGGAGAGATTGCGCACGCGGTCCCCATAGGAAGAGGTCCTGAGTAGACTACATCTCCCAACAGCCTCTGGGGAATGCCCTATGATTAGTGTGACTACCCGTCCCCCTTTTGCCGGGACAGTCCCGGTTTTTCGAGAGCTGTCCCGGTTTCCTGTGTGTCCCGGAAATGTCCCGGTTTTTCCTCAATGTGTTCCCGTTTTTTTTTTATTGTCGCCTGCGGTGCGCGAGTAAGCTCCGGTGCGCGAGTCTGCAGTGGCGTGGAGGAGGAGACTGAAGCAGCCCGGCTGGTAAGTATTTTTTTTAATGCCAGGGGTTGGGCTTGTGTAGAAACTGGGTCTTGCTGATTGGAGGATGCGGCCCGGCATTGTACAAAGTCCTGCCCCCCGGCATTTTCCTACCTTTGCCAATCCCCTGCGTCCCGGCATTAAGCCCTGCCCTCGGCAGCGGAGGCAGTGAGGAGGAGAACCCAAGGACCCGAGGATGCGGCAGCCCGGCTGGTGAGTACTTTTAGATGCCAGGGGGTTGGGTTTCTTACTTGAATATGTCGGACCGCTGGGGATTGGTGGAGGATGCATGGGGCGGGGCTTTGGCTTTTCCCTGCTCCCCCCCCCTTTCTCCCCCCGAGCCCACTCACAGCCGCTCGCGGCACTTCCTGTGCCTGCTGCTAGTGAGCGCGTGACACAGAATCTTCCCGCTCCTCTACTGGTGGCTACGCAGTGTCCCCCCTTCTGCCCTGGGTCCCCGTGGCTGCCCGCCCGCCCGCCCGTGGTGATAGTAGGTAGGTGCGGGGGTGTGGCCACCAGGGGGGGAGAGGGTTGCCTCTTGTCCTGGTGCTCCCTTCCCCCATCCCCTTGGTGTGGGAGATGAGCGTGGAGGCAGGTAGTGAGTGATGCACTGCTGGCTGGTCGGATCGCCGGCCTTTCCCCCCCTCCCGCCCCCAGTCACTTACATCTGGCGCTGCATCTCTTGCTCCACTTTGTGTGTGTGTGTGTGTGTTAGTGTTTGTGTTGTGTTGTGTTGTGTGTGTGGTTGTGTGTGTGTTTTTGTGTGTGGTGTGTGGTGTGTGTGTGTGTGTGTGTTGTGTGTGTGTGTGGTGTGTGTGTGTGTGTGTGTATCAGTGTAGTGTTTTGGTGTTTGTATTCATGTAGTGTTGTGTTGTAGTATCGTGTAGTGTGTGTGGTTTGTATATATCAGTGTAGTGTGGTGTGTTGTATATACACGGCGCACACACTTATTCGAGCTCGGCTAGTCCCACGAATTCGGGTATACCCGGGTGTATTTGAGGTTTGTGACTGTTTTCTGCCCGAGTGCATTGAGGTTATTTCAAGGCAGGATTGAAGCATTTTATTCCCGTTGGCTCAATACTGCACAGTATATAATATATACTGCATTACTATTCATAAATATGCATCTGGTAGACATGCGAAGCATTGCACCTATTAATACCTAATCATTATCATTTAACAGATAAGCCGCCGTCAGCAGGCATAACCCAGGCGGGAAGGCCAACGCACGGGGCTTGTCAGAGGTGAGGACGGCGCATTCCAGGTATCTGCCAGGTACATACTGGGTATTTGCTCGAATAAAGTGTGTCGGTGCAGTATCAGTGTAGTGTGTGTGTTTGTATATATCAGTGTAGTGTGTGTGTTTGTATATATCAGTGTAGTGTGTGTGTTTGTATATATCAGTGTAGTGTGTGTATCTGTCTGTGTGTGTGTGTCTCTGTGTGTCTGTGTGTGTCTGTGTCTGAGTGTGTGTGTATCTGTGTCTGAGTGTGTGTGTGTATCTGTGTGTGTATCTGTGTGGGTATGTCTGTGTCTGAGTGTGTGGCTGTGTGTGTGTGGCTGTGTGTGTGTGTGGCTGAGTGTGTGTGTGTGTGTGGTCAGTGTGTGTATTGGTCTGTCTGTGAGTGTCTGTAGATCAGTGGCTGTGTGCAGGTCAGAGAGAGAATGGTGGGGAGAGGGAGAGAATGGAGGGAGAGAATGGGGGTGGGGAGGGAAGGGAGAGAGAGAATGGGGGTGGGAAGGGAGAGAGAGAATGGGGGGGAGGGTGAGAAAAAATGGAGGGGGGAAGTAGAGAGAGAATGGGGGACAGGGCTGGTAACGGGGGTCTGTCGGGATTGGCGTCCCGGGCCCGGTGAGTCAGGGGGCCCACCCACGTGTCAGTCAACCACCCTCTCTCCCTCCCTCTCTCCCTCCCTCCCTTTCTCCCTCTCCCTCCCTGTCTCCCTCCCTCTCCCTCCCTGTCTCCCTCTCCCTCCCTGTCTCCCTCTCTCTCCCTGTCTCCCTCTCTCTCTTTGTCTCCCCCTCTGTCTCCCCTATCTCTCCCCCTCTCTGTCTCTCTCCCCCTCTCTGTCTCTCTCCCTCTCTCTCTCTCCCTCTCTCTCCCTCTCTCTCTCTCCCCCTCTCTGCCTCTCTCCCTCTCTGTCTCTCTCCCTTTCTGTCCCTCTCCCTCTCTGTCCCTCTCCCTCTCTGTCTCTCTCCCCCCTGTCTCATCTTAACTGCCGTATACCTACACCGAAGTAACCTACCCTGCTTTCTTCCAGATCTGACTCAAGTTTCACGCGGGACACATCGGAAGACAGGTAGGGAACACCTCCCCTCCAGTATAGTACCTTGAGGGACTGCGGATCAGGTAAGATCCCACACATAACTAGGACTAATGGTAGTAAAGTATAAGTGTAATACAATAAATAAACTGTTAATGTAAAAAAAAAAATATTGTGTCCCGGTTTTTCATTTTCAAAATCTGGTCACCCTACCTATGATCCCTGTCACCTGCAGCCAGCCAGCCACTGAAACTTGCAGATTCTCTGCAGCAGGGGATTTGATACAATGTTGTGAAACACATGAGTCAGTCAGGCTTAGGATACAGAGGGGGGAAGAAGGGGGGCAGAGCTGCGAGCTTCTGCCCTAGGCCAGGAATCCCCAGGCTAGAATTGAGGCCCTGACTTCCTACTAGTGAGAGTGGGTGGTCACAGGGACAGGCCCTAGGATAGGGACCTGTCACATTAGAGAAGGAGCTCTGCGTGTGGGGCGGCAAGTAGCCCCTACACTAGGCCCTATACCCCAGGCCTAGTTAGGCCCTGAGTCATTGAAAGGTTGGAGCTGATACAGGGACATGCCCTAGATAGGGAACGGATCCCCTCAGCAGTCAGGTGTGTTATAAAATAGTGACAAAGAAAGGGGGAGTTACGGATGGACTGGGCGCTTCCCAAGTGGTAATGATTAAATAGTGTTATAAGTGATACACATAAAATGTGACATACACTAATAAACCTTACACCAAATAGTGAATAAATAATATAAAGTGTACAAAGCAGCTCAACTTCCTCTGATGGGACAGTTCCAAATCCCAGGATATGGAGTTTTCTTTGCTTGGAGGTGAGGAGGAGCGCAAGATGATACAGTGGTATATGTAAAAGAAAATAAACATATATAGTGCAGACTGTAATCACTGGTAGTGTTCCCTACAGTCTATATAAAATAATCAGGTGTGTTATAAAATAGTCAGGGACACAGCTGTGTGCACGTGGCCTGGCAAGTTTGGTCTGGGAACAGACCTCTTCGGGAAAGAGACAGTCTTCACGGTGGGAGCGTCTGGCGGGACATCACCCCACGCAGAGGCAGGTTTCATCGCAGGATCAGAGGATCCTTTGTGTAGATTCATCATACCGAGTGTGGACACACTCGGCAGGTACAGTCACCAAGTGCACCACCATTACCGGTACCAAAGGCACTGATCACGCCTAAGGGGTGGGTTGCATAACTCTTGGGACACTTGGGACTCAGGGAATAAGGTGTGGGGTACAAAGCCCTGCGAGGTGTGTGGCTAGTTGTGTCTTTATTGGGTAGAGTGATAAGATATTATCATAAAGTTATGTCAGTACATTAGAGCGTTAAGAGATATGTTATGTTCAGTAAAGCCCTTTGCTATTTCACATCCATTGTATGTGTTCATTTGTATGTGTCCTGCGAGGAACAACTCCCGCTCTGCTGGGAGCCATCGCAGGTGGAGGCGCTGCACCATATAGTAGTAGTAAGAGTAATTCACCCCAGGCTTCCAGTGGCAAAGGCTTAGGCTCCTGCAAGCCAAACAGGTAAAGGGGCAGCAACGGTAGCTGTTTACAGTCACCCCCCCATATCTCACTTAGGGGTGGGGGAAACAGGGCTACATTTGGAGGCGCTGCTGAGATCAGACCTTGGGTGCCCTGTCCTATTTTTCAGTCAAGTTTGTCAATTTAATTTTTCACCATGTAGGTGCTCTCAAGGCAGGAGGTCTACACATGGGCCTTGTAGCTTAGCACAACTCCTAACCACATGGTTGCCATGGGGGCAGTCCCTGCTGGCGTGTCTTTGCTAGACGTCCAGGCGCATGTTCGGAAACTCCCTGGGCTAGCTTGTACGTGGGTCAGAGGGCGAAGGTATGATATCACCTTGCAATGGATTACTATACTGATGTATGTAGGCCATGCCATAAGTGAGGAAGATGGTCCCCAATTCTTGAATCTGCCCGATGGTCCGACCGATGGGTGCCCCTTTATTTACCCTGACTTGGCAGTTTCTGCATGCACCGAGAGCCCTAGTGTAGTTAACAGGACTGTGATCAAATGGAGGCTCCTGCTGCAAGGGATGCTAACAGTGAGTCCCACCTAAAACGGCGGCTCCCGCCAAATCAAAATGGCACCTGTGTGGCTGACTGCCAGGCTGCACCAAAATGTTTTGCAGATATCTGTCCGGGACTGGCAGGAAAACCAGAGCCCCGCCCCGCAATGTGAGTGACTCCTTAAAAGAAAGTGTCCCTCCTCTAGAGTCCACCAGGGGGAGGGAGCGCCTTGAGCAGCAATCAGCCACTTCTGTCCACCATAAGAGAAGTAACGGATGCAGTAAATCACACCCTCAGTTGCATGGAGAGTGGCGAATAATAGGAGTGAACGTAATCATTCTTTTGTGTCCATGCTTACAAAAGGACTTGGATATACCTGCTGGTGTGGACTTCGATCCCTATCAGTTACCAACCGGGGTTTTAGTGGTACAAGTGGAAGGGAAGAAGTGTCTCAAATGTCCATGTTCCAAATGTGATTTCCCAGGTTGTGAATTGATCTGGGGACCCCAGTGTGCCTGCTGCGGGGCACAGTTCCTGCTTCCCAAACTGCTGTAGCCTACAGAAACCACTGAGGAAGAGACGATCGACCTCAATACTGGACCGGTCAATGCAGGTAATCAATTTACACCCCTCACAGAAGTTTCGGACGGCTCGAACACTCTAACCGCGGTTACAGAGTCGGTTCTAGAGCCGGAACCAGCAGAGAAAGGTGCAATTGGCCTCTCCACTGGGGGGATCGATGCTGCTAACCCCCCGTGCGCAACCACAGAGGTTTCAGAGGCCCCGTGTGCACTAACTACGGTTCTAGACTCTGCTCTAGAACCCCAATATATTCAAGCTACATTGACCAAAATGGACAGCTGCGACGCTGTGGCCACACCGAGTCAGTGTGCTATACCAGATGTTCCAGGGGGTCCATGCACCCCGGTTCTAGACTCAGTTCTACACTCAGAACCGCAGATTCCGGAATCACAGGGTAAGGTGTCTCTACCCCCATCCTCCCTTAGTGATTCCAGCGACCAACAACTTGTGGTGAGGTGCCAGCCGGCGAACCACTCCTGCAAAGACCCAGAGCCAACTATCTCGGCGTATACAGAACCTGCTGTGGGTCCGTGTGCCCTAGATGAGGTGTATCCAGATGCTGCCGCGTGCTCTGCGGTGGGCCCGTGGGCCTGAGGTGAAATTGCTCATGACCTGGCGGTGGGCCCGTTGTACATTGACGTTCCCCCACAGCAAGCGCTGGTGCGGCCGGAACCGCGGAAAAGTCCCACGGCCGTGGCGACCCCCAGTGTGAAGGAGATGAGACCGGAGGAAGAGGATCCCATCGCAAGCCAGCGGAGTGGTGAGATACCCTCTTACCCCCCACAGGCTCTGATGGAGGCCCCGGATGTACAAGAAGAGGTTACGGTGTGGGACCCAGTCCAAAATGGCGGCTCGCGTCAATCTAGGAGCCCGTGTGTTCCAACTCAAATGGTCCCAGGATCGGGATCCAACGCTCCCGAGTTTCCAGAAAATGATCGCTACCAGGCGGTACAGGATCAACAGTGTGTACCGGCCATCTGCCAAGTGGAGGGACAATTCAACTCTACCCTGATGTCCAGTGCAGCTGAGGTGGTAACAGTCAGCGTTCCTGATGACCTGCTGGACACCGTGAATCAATGCAGTGCTAAGGTATCAACCCTTTACCCCCTGCAGGATGAAACAGAGACTTTGAGCACAGAGACATTGCTACTTGCTCGCTTCCCAGTGGAAGTCTCTCAAGTGCTTAGGACAAGGACTGTGTTGTGAATGCCCCATTGAAATTTGCCTCCTTTAAGCACAAAAAGGAGCGCTCCATTCACCATGTGGTGGACCGCGGAAAAGGTCAAGATCTCCTGGCCTACTGCATCCATGCTGCGGATGGCCGGGTAAAGGTCTGGCCAAGAGACACTGTGCTATTCCTTCCACCAGCGGGAGGAAGTAGCTTGGAACCAGAGACTGTAGCACATGACCATAATCTCAAAGAGTATACAGAGACTCCAGTGTCGGTAACGGAGATTACCCAGGCGGAGGCTCACAAAAGTCAAAGTGAGGTACCCCCACATTATCAGTTAGGGGCACCCCACAATTGGTCTCAGCAAACAGCTAACACTCAGCTGACCTCGGGTATTATTGTGGTTGTTATGTGGTGTACCAATTCATACAAAGCACTTATCATAAAGTTATGTCAGTACATTAGAGCGTTAAGAGATATGTTATGTTCAGTAAAGCCCTTTGCTATTTCACATCCATTGTATGTGTTCATTTGTATGTGTCCTGCGAGGAACAACTTCCGCTCTGCTGGGAGCCATCGCAGGTGGAGGAGCTGCACCATATAGTAGTAGTAAGAGTAATTCACCCCAGGCTTCCAGTGGCGAAGGCTTAGGCTCCTGCAAGCCAAACAGGTAAAGGGGCAGCACCGGTAGCTGTTTACAGTCACCCCCCCATATCTCACTTAGGGGTGGGGGAAACAGGGCTACATATACTATAGATCACTGGGCAATATTGGCTTTCTCAGATATCAATCATGCTAGTCTCATACTTTTTGACATTAGTCGTTCCTGAGACTTGGTTATATTACTGTATTTATTTGCAATTCTTCTTTTCCAGCTTATCTGCTACTTTCTGACATTTCTTCCTCTAGTTTTGATAGGCAGCCCCTATGGCCATTGCTTTTCCTACCCAGGGTTTTCTTTATTGTATTATTTTGCCTGTTCACTTTTTTTTATATTAGTATGTTTTTCATTGTATTTTGTACCTGGATAAATTAGCGCATATGTGTATCACTGTTACATCATACAGTATAGCGCGGATTACCTTTTAATTTGTCTGTGTATTTAACTGTTACTCGTGTTACTTTGGGCATTTCTTCTATGTATGAATAAATAGTTTTTTTCTTCTAGTTTTTAACACCCCTGAGTGCTCTTGCTGTTTCTGGGAGTGTTGCATACCTACTTTTTTTTCTTTTCTTTTTTTTTCTAGAGTATAATATATGTAATTTTCCAGTAAGATTATAGTTTGTGCAAAATGGCAATTTTTTTTATAAACACTATATTGATATACCTATTAAATATCCCCCATCATTACAAAACAGTTATATTGTTTTGCATACCAAACATTTATGCACACAAAATGGAAGTTGAATTTGCATAGGCAAATAAATTCTTAGATTCCATGTCATTAAAAAAAAAATACAAATGTATTTTTTATCATGGAAAGCAAAATGTTTTACATAGATCATTTGTCTGAGAATGTTTATAAGGAAAAGGAAATGTGCGGCACAGAAGTAGGATAAATCCAATTAAGATCCATTAATTAAGAAAAATTAAAGCAACATGGAAAATGGAAGACTTTGAATGCATTGTTTTAACTAAAATTATATAAGCAAAGAACTGCAAATAAAGGTCATGTAAAAGTCAAGTGGGAAGATGGGAATCTAAAACTTTGAAGTAGTTGTGTTCTTTTATGGTCATATGGAGTTTATGTTCTTATTACTTTTGTTGTTAATGTCATTATTGTTTTAAACTTTGCAGCAATCCTGTGGCATTTCAATATTAAATATAGAAAAAATCCTATTAAATTTATAGGGATAAACAGTATTAAAAAGAAACATTTATACAGTACGTATTGTGACATTATTTTACAGAGGGTAATAAAGATTGATTCATATGCTGTCCACTAAATACTAATTGACTGAGCATGTACACAAGCCATAGTAATTAAGATGTGAAGCTTTTCTTGGTCTTCTGACCACATCCACATTTTAAGACAAAATATAACTAAATACAGTACATAAAGATAGTGGAGGACTGACTTTAATCTGTTGTGTCTTTTCCAGCTTTGCTACAGATGCAGCGGCCGTTATTCGAACAAATCACGGCGCCGTTTTCGTGTGCGCTGCTGTACTCCATGTGGCATTAACGCGGCCAATCACCCCAGGCACTCGTGTTTATCGCGGTTGCTTTGTTTGAATTTCATGGATTGTGTGCAATTAAATGCAATGAAATTAATGAATTGTAATGTGAACAGTACTGTGCTATTGTGCAACTGTGTAAATTTCAGGTGTTTAAAAGCCAGAACACTAAAATGACATTTTCTGCACTCGCCTGCGCCGTGGTACGGTTGGAAGAAATCCCGCACCATGACATGGGTATTCCAAGGTATACACCACGTGAAGTGTTTCAATAACAGCCACTGCATCTGTACATCTACTTGTTTATAAAGTTTTATCTTCTTAATATATATATTGTATATATATATAGAACAAAGAAAAAGCGCACGATCCTCGTGCATTATTTCTAAAATATGAATTTAATAAATTCCAAAGCTCACAACTTAAAGCTCACAAACAGAAATAGTATAAAGGCATTTTATGAGATAAATACTCATGCCCCAATCCAATCGCTGGAACTCCGCTCCTCTGCTCCACTCCTCCGAGCATCTGACTGTCTGTCACGAGCCTCCGTCCAGCAGAAACTTGAAATGACAACAGCCGACAGATCCTTCCTCCAGGAACAAACTTCTGATGTCTTTAGTTCCGGGCAGGGAGCTAATTCAATGATACAGCGGATATACAAACAATTGGGACTATTTAATCAGTGGACTCAAATGTGTATGCTCACCCCTGAGGAAGGTCCCGTTCAGCGGACCGAAACGTTGGATATATGTGCAAGTTTCTTTAATACAGTTTATAGCTGCTTATACCTTCTAAAGGTAGTTGCTTATACCTTCTAAAGGTAGAGTGCTGTTGTCTCCTTACCTTTGCTGGCAATGTATGCTTTATTATTTTTTATGACACAAGCACCAGGTCATTATATCACTACAGGAGTGCCAGATATTCATGATTTGTGTGTGTGTGTATATATATATATATATATATATAGTCAGATAAGGCAGTTGGCACTCCAATAGGTGCTGGTAAGCCACAGGTGCACGTCCCATATAGAGAATGTAGTTATACGTTACCGTTCCAAGGATTGGTAAACAAGAGACAGCACTCAATGTTGAAAATCAAAGTGTATTAGTGAAAGCAAAAATACATCCAGAAACCCTGTTCACTAATACACTTTGATTTTCAACATTGAGTGCTGTCTCTTGTTTACCAATCCTTGGAACGGTAACGTATAACTATATATATATAGATATATATATATATATTATATATATATTATGATGTCTATATATATATATATAGATTATTAATAGGAGAGTTGTGATTTATTACACCAACTGACCACTGTTGTACTCCCTTTTAATGTGTGTGACATTTCTAGATTATGTTGACTGTTTCTCACAATTAACTTGTATAGAAAGTGTGCTGTTAGTGGAGTACCGTCTCCTCTAATCATTTCGCAACAACATACAGTAAAACATTTACTGTACAAAACTTGTTTAAGCATAGATTAATATTGCATTGAAAGTACTGAAACCAATGTCTAAGTCATGGGTTTTCTGTATTCAGCAGTTACACTATTTTGATCTAATTAAGATAGATTATGCTGTTATGGATGCATTTAATTTATTTACATTTTTTTCCTAACTGGACTTGTAATCACTGCATAAACATAAATGTTATTTAAATAAGACTTTTTCCACTCGAGTATATCTAAAAACAGCTGTGTTGGTTTATAATAAATTGCCCTATTTAATTAGGAATATTGATGTATGAAGAACATGTTGTGTTCTTCTAAATTGCAGAAACATAATAGCCTGAAACAAGATTTAAGTGTCAAAGAGCCAAAACTGTTTCATACAATCTTGTAGACTTCTTCAAAACCACACAAGCATCTTCTTGGTTACAGTATAACATGGCAATAATGTATTAAAATAAAGTCTATGGTGATATTCTGAAACATATCTTTGAATCCTAACTGGCATCCTTATGATAGATTGTTTCTGATATTCTGGTAATTTTCTAGCTATATTAACTATTTACTATTAGTATTATTAACTACTTTTTGATATCTTATTTACAAATGCATAAAAGAAAAAAAGCAATTGAACCAAATAGACCACTGTGTAGCATTGATTCATGTATGAACATAAATGTAGAAAAGGGGTACCTAATGCTCACCTAATACTATTTTGGACAGTAGAGGTTAATAGGTGCACAAGGGATATGTAATTATGTGCAGAAAAAGGTTGAGAGAATCAACCAAAAAGGACACCTGACTGCACAAAATATTAATATCTGGTATTGTGGCTGGAAATATTCAATCCGTGGGATAATTATATCCCATATAGCCACTCAAATATCATGTTTAAAATCTTTTATTAACGAAAAAAACACACACATATAAAATCAATTAAAATAAAGGAGAGATTATAATGGACATATACCATATATAACCCCTAAAGTGTCACGTAGACACAAAACGTGCGTCCGGCTTCTATGACGTCATTCCGTTGACACAGGTGCAAAGTGGTAAATAATAATAATTTGTTTGTTCTTGTATAGCACTGCTAGTATTACGTAGCGCTTTACAGAGACATTTTGCAGACACAGTCCCTGCCCTGTAGAGCTTACAATCTATGGTTTTGGTTTTGAATTGAACCAAGTTCCCCTGTTTCAGTGCCAGAGCAAGTGTCTTTACTCACTGAGCCACTCCTTCAGCCATATAATATGGGCATGATAAGCCACTATAGCAGTCAATGGGCAACCTAAAAAAAACAACAGCACCAAAAAAGCACAACATTAAAAGAAATACCCAAGCACCTAAATACCAGAAGAATAAAAGAACTAAAAGCCTAAACAACACATCAATAAAATAAATCAAATGCCTAAACAATCCAAACATTTAATTAAACAAAAGCCCTACCAATACATAACAATTAACTCAAAACAATAAACAGAAATACAAAACATAACAATTAATTAAAAACAACCATTTGCCAAAAAAATAATTGCCTGTCACTGTATTTAGCTATACCCTAAAGGGGTACAGATAAATACATTAGCAATCAAAGGGAAGGCAAAAAAATAAAAAATAAAAAAATACAATCAAAAAACCTGAAAAACAAAAACTAAATACATTCAATATTTTTCTTACCTTTTAGATGTTTTTACCCTCCGAATCCCTGTATATCTGGAAGCTCACCATCCGCGATGCCATCCTCTGCGATCCTCTGCATCAGTTAAAATCTTATTTGTTCAATCTTCTTTCTTGAATCTTCTTTCTTGAATCTTCTTTCTTGAATCTTCTTTCTTGAATCTTCTTAACTTGTACTCCATTGTAACCCATAATGAGTTGTTGTCTCATTGGCTTCTTAAGTTAAATGAGATGAAACAGGCCTTATGCCCATTGTTGTACTGTAATGTTATGGTTGTTGGGGGTAAATAGGGGTGCCGTTCATTCCCATTTGGGTTATCTTTGCTCCCATTAAGTTCATAGGTAACCAAACTGTCAATGAATGGCTGTATAAGCTAGTAATATCTTTGTATTTAGTGTTTATATTTATTGTGAATACAGGGATGGGTGAAGGTGATATTGGCCCATGGGGGGTGTTTACAGCTACTGGGTGGGTAGCTTGAGGGGTTAACTCCTTCATTACCTTAGCAGTATTAACCGCTAAGGTAATGAAGGGGTTAACACCTCCAGTAACACCCCTCCCCCCGCAAGGCCTAAATACCCACCATGGGACAAATACCACCTTCACCCACCCCCGCTACCCACAATAAACATGGCACCGGTTGTTAACCCATTAATTGCCTTAGCGGTTAGCCGCTAAGGTAATGAAGCTGCCTGTAAATTTATTTTTATTGCATCGGATTGATGCCAAGTTTCTCAAGAGCTGATATTAATGTGTATCAGCTCTGGAGACTCACGGCGTCAATCCGATGCAGGAAATGCATTTTTTTTAAATAAGTCCAGATCTCAGATCCCATCTTGCCTGCCTTGGGCTGGCGAGATAAATCTTTGATAAACTTGCAATTCCAGAGCTCCGATAATCTCGTTGGAGCTACTACAAAAGCTACTTTTGAGCAAAAATGCGAGTTTCAGCTTTTTTTCAGCTCCTGTGCGATGTGTTGGGCCAGGAGTCAGAAATCGCAAAAATAATGTATTCCCCGCATGATTTAACAAACTCTTCAAGGCTTTCTGAATAGCTACAGTACCTTGCAACATTTTGCGATAGCTACTCAAAATCCTCGATGAGTTGGTTATCGAAGCTACTAGAATAGGCCCCTTGGTTTCAAAAAAGGACTTTCACTTATATTCATTCAAATGCATGCAATATCTCCCTCTCTCTCTCCCTCCGTCTTTCAACCTACTTTTCCATCCACACAGAATATTTTAAATGAATTTCCTCTGTTTTGCATTTTGTTTATTCTCCTCATGTATGAGCATTTAGTTCATGGAATCTTTTGCTCTTCCCTCTTTTGCAGCCCTTAGGATCAGTGAGCTAATTTCCCAAATCAAGCAAGTGCTGAGAGGGTTGATGTTATCTACGGTATGGTCATAGTAGGGAATTCTGAACTGATTTCAGGATAGTTTGTCTGGTTTTATACATTTTTGGAGGTGAGAGAAGGAGGGTTTACTCCTCTTTTGCTACATATTTTGGGCTTGCCTTTATGTTTCAATTAATACATGTTTTGATGTCTGTCTGAACATGTTGGGTCTTAAACCTTGGAAATGTTGCTCTCATTTGCTTCTGTGGCTTAGCAACTGAAACACATACTGTATTAAATATCACTATGGACTATACAAAAATGAATAAACACTAGTCAAAATATGGAAAAAAATTGTCTAAAACAACAATGATGAATATGAAAATATAAAAAAATAATACTTACCCACCACAGCAATGAGTAGCAGAGAAGCAAGAACAAGTGTGCTAGAAAATATGTAAAAATTCAAATTTAATAAAAGGGGAAAAGAACAAGGTAGTTGCAAGGGAGACTGTATGCTAACACTAATTCAGGGGGAAAAGAGGCAAAAAGCTATTGTCAGTGAAATACAAAAATGGAGAGAAAGTAAGTGGCCTACACTATGGAGGGAACCTCTTCTATAGAACAGTCCCCACACATCCCTAAGGGACCGTGGTACTTCCCTTTGAGTCCCTGGAATCAAACATCTTAGTTTTAAAGTCTTTAGTGCCAGGGGTTTGTAGCAGTAATAGTAATACAAACTTTATTTCATATTGTGCATTTCTCCCAATGGGAATCAAAGCCCTTTACAATTAGAATATAGAATTTTACAGGCGTAATCCCTACCATGACTAGCTTTCAATTTATGTTTTTGTGCCTGAAATGGTGGGAATTATTCTCCAACATTCAACTTCTCCTTAAATATGGCATTTATTTGCTACATTGTAAGCTCCCACGAGCAGAGTTCCCCTTACCTTTTTTTATATAGTTGTTTGTGTATGTTTGTCCTTACTTGTATTTTCATGTAACTCTGTTTATGTACTGTAATTATCAAATCACTGTACCCACATTTTGACGTACTGCAGATTATAGTGGCGCTTTACAAATAAACAATAATAATGTGTGGCTTGGTTTTAAAAAAAAAAAGGGAAATACACTGACCTTAATTCAAATATATGCAATACTGTCAGACGTCACAATTCACACATTCGATTCATCAGGAAGTTCCAGACTATAAAATACGGGTTTTGCTGAAAGAAAGAGCATTTCTAGGCGAATCAAATGTCAGATCATATGTAAGTGCTCAAATCAAATGTGCAAATGGTGGCCACTGGCAGAATTGCATAATTGCCCTCTATGGGGCATATTCTTGTAGCCTTGATAAAACCTCTCTCTTGGCATGTTCCACCGGAGGTTTTGTCAGTTTAGTTATCGCGGTATTTAGAAAGACTCTGAAGCCATGCGATAGCACAATGACCAAAACTTACGATAAGCAGTGATGTGATCTCAGCCTCTCTGCAAAGTTCTCACTCGTACGATCTTCAGCGATGTGGCCCAGCTGCATAGAGAGCTGCACAGAGAGAGCCACCTCACTCTGCACATACAGTATCTTGCCAGCAATCACAGAGTTTTAATAAAAATTTCAATACTAGTGTACGTGAGCAGGGTCTCCGAAGCAAACCAAGTTGATTTAAGGTCTGATAACCCCCTGCTTCCCGAGATACATGCCCCATTATGAGGTACCAGTATCTCCTATGCATTTTACTCCCACGGTCACATGACGCAGGACATTTAAATGCATAGGAGATACTGGCACTCCATAATGGGGCCTGTATCTCTGGAAGCATGGGTCCCTGGACCTGAAATCAATGAGGTTCTGCTCCAGAGACCCCATGCTCATGTACACCTATTCATTTTTTTAAATTAAAACAGCTTTGTTACCTTAGTGGCTAGGCACTAAGGCAATGAAGAAGTTCAACTTCAGTAGCCTGTTTATTTTTGGCAGACGGGTGGATGATGGAGGTAGTAGCCCCAGGGTGGGTGGTTAGGCCTGCCATGAAGGTTGCAGAGGAGTTAACCCTTTCACTATCAAACACATTCACCCATCCTCACTTGATGGATATAGTGACATTCCCAAGGTCACAAAGAGCTGACACTGGGTTTTGAACCAGGCTTCACTGCTTTACAGTCAGTGTCATTTTTCACAGAGTCTCTGTGCCACTCCTTCTATGTGGTATAACAACAGATGGTGCAGTCCATGGGGGCACCAGGGCCCAAGTGATTGACTTACTGTCACGATAACTTATGACAAGATATAATAAACACCAAATAACTGGGTTGAACTAAATGAGGCTTAGATATAATAAAGTATATTTATTCCTTAAATAGGTGAACACAGCAATATAGTACAGTAACAGGCAAGAAGTAACACTTACTTGGGGGATGGGGGATGAGAAGTATCAGATAGCAATTCTCCAGCAATCAGGTAACAATCAAGATGGTATTTGAAGAACATGGATATAGGGTTGACCACAATTTATATATCTTTGTAACCCTATTCCTAACATTGAGTACAGGCTATTGGTTAGCAGTTACCTGTATCCAATTTTTAACGTGGGAACACATTTTAACCCATGCCCCCCAGCTAGTTAGCCCATGCGCACTAGGACCCTGAGGGTCTCATTTCTGTAGCCCCACATTTACATCAGGGATGCCGGCTGGTCTGCCAAAAGGAATATCTGGCAGGATGCCCCTTGTTTGTAGGTGTAAAATATGACACTCACAGACCACTCTAGTTTGAGGCGTCTCTGCCTTCAGGTAAACAGTGAAGGTGGCAAAACCCTTTGAACAGTACTTAGTTTCTAGACATTGGGTCGCCTCTCTGACCATCTGCTTCCCTTTGTGAAAAGGAATTTCCTCTGGTTTTTATCCCTGCCTTGGGATACAGTATTAAAGGTAAAATACAAACATATTAAAATATCCGGTTCCGTTGGGTCCAGCGGGTCTAAACTACCCAGATCTTAATGCCGGAACTGGAACACCACATGGTCCAAGTTTCAGCCTGCTACGACCTTCGGAACCGGAGATACACAAATACTACTTAAACCGTTTCCTATTTTAATACAAAATTCTCCGCTGTAAATTAAATCACGGTTTTTCACTAAATCCCCATTGAAAACAATGGGCTCCGCCGCCATAGACTTTCAATGGCAAACAGCCGCCGTTGGCGGATATGGGAATCCGCCGCCATAGACTTTCACTGGGGCATCGCCGCCGTTGAAGCCTATGGGGTTTCTCCGCCATAGCCCGTCAATGGGAACCGGCCGCCGTTGAAGTCTATGGGAAAAACTCCCAAACCTTTAAGGTGGTCCATACTCCATTGGGTTGGTCTGAGAGGGTCAAGGATGGTTCTGCAGCCATGCCGGAGCAGTGACTACAGATACCCCAAACCTTGGCCCTCTGGACCCTCCAGAACCGGAGATATGGGCTTATGGTTTGTAGCATTTCTGACTTAGTCGTTTTCTTGGGCTGCTTCTGCCGCCGCCATTGGAACCTATGGCGCGACCCGCTCTATCAGCACGACCCTTTCTGGGGGTCCTGGATTCGGGGATCCGGTGGGGGTCGAGTGGGGGGGAGGTCTAGGGACTAGGGGCAAAAATAATTTTATTTCTGGGTGCCCTAGAACCGAAGATTCCCACGCCACTTAACGTTGAACTTGACTAATCAGTGATCAAAGCTCTTTTTCAGATAAAGTATCCGCTTTGCGGTTTTGCGGTTTGGATGGCAGCCAACTCGTTCCTGGAAAGCGCCGTCGAGGAATCTCCATTGAAGTCAATGAGCCCATTGACTTACAATGGGAAACTGCCGCTACTCCTCTCGGACGCCACCTGCTGGTCTTTGAGGGAAACAGGTCCAAAACAGCTAGATCCTCCATTTAAATGAATGGAGCTCCAATGGCGGCCTATGGGACCCTGCTAAATGGTGCCTGAAAAGGCGGGAAAATTAAACAAAGGGCTATAATCACTATACAACTATTAACCCTTGCCCTCCCGGATGGATCCCAGTGTGTGTGTGGTGCAGACACTGATATAACAATAAAACATGGGAACAGGGGAACATACATTTTCACGAAAGAACAAGGGGTAAATCACATTCCTGTACCGCAGTCCATTTAACCCCTTGTCTCCCTGGTGAGGTCAGGGGGTGGCCATATGGGGTGCAACCCCTTTAATACTGGCAAAACCCTCTCTCCCTCTACACTTACTCTTAGACAACTGACTTTTGCTGGTATTCTTCCTCAGTCAATATTTCAATAATCCATATTCCAATTGCTATGTTTATTCTTTAGTTCAATAGATTACAAATTTAGTGCATGTCTAGAAAGGCTAGAAACTTGGGGATAAAAAATTGTAAATAGAAGCCTCCTTTGTCTTTGAAAATAAACAGCATTTTTTTCCATTTATTTTTTATATTAACCTTTTAGTTAGCTTTAGCATTAGGACTAGCCTTATTTTTAATATTAATGATTAAACGTTACATTACCACGTCTTAATGTAATACTTTTAGAATGAGGTTGTCCTTTTTAGAAATGACCCATCATATCCACATTCTGGTTTGATATAATATTACAGAACTTTAGATACTTAAATTGTTAGAAAAAGTTTGACAAAATATCCTTGCTGCTGTACTATTGCATTCTGAAAACTGTATAATTGCCAAAAACAGCAAAATCATTGATATTTTTATAGCAAAGCTTTGAGAACAATGCTGGATTTCTTCAGACTGGAAATAGAAAAATATAATTAGATTGTGAGTACAATGGTCACAAAATAGTATCTCAATCTGTCTATTGAAATGCAGGCTATGTAGAACTATTATAATCAACTGAGATTTGTAATTTACATAAAGAAAACTTTGATAATCATGCCTTGTTCTAGGATATTGAAAGTCTACGAATGAGAATGTATTAAGTGAAGTCAAACAACTATCTATGGAAACTTTTTGAAAATGACATATTATTAAGATTTTGCTTAATTTTACCATAATCATTACAAGTGTTCTGTTCATAAACTAATTTTGTATAATTGTTGACACTGAAGTACTGGCATGGATTAATTTAAACATAACAGTGTGTTATCCTGTCACAGCTCTACTCATTTATATTTAGTTAAATTGAGTTACACAATACATTCCCAAAAGCTATGTATTTTAAATGTTAGTTCAAGTAGTTCTAGAATTGTGTATTTCAGATTTGTTTGGTCATATCATCATCATCATCATCATCATCATCATCATCATCATCATCATCATGGTGCTGGTGCATTGCTTGGCAGCGACTGTCGTTTCTTAGTTGGTTTTAACATAACCCTTCGCCTTTTGCCGTCTGCATGATCATAGATACAGGAAAAAGCCGGTGATACTCACCAATACCCTCTAACAAATTGTGGCTCAATACGATAAAAACAGGGATCGCTACATAACCTTTTCCTTATTGCACGCTTTCATGTATGAGGAGCTGGCGAAAATTTGTAAAAGTCATAGTTTTCGATAAAATACTGCTAAATTTGAAAAACTGTTGCCATCTTATCATCTGTTGCATTAATCGCGGCCCATATCAAATACGCGCAACTTCTGTCGGGTTTTTGGAAAACGGGCTGCACTTGAACACTCATGGCGGGCGGCGGGCGGCGGGTCTCTGGAGAATACTGTAGCCGAAACTGGTCTTGGACTTTCTTTAATATGAAAAGCCTAAATTGAAACATTTTTGCAACCTCTTCCTTCAGTCTCAAGGCCAAGTTACAATAGCACACTGTGGTATCTTTTTTAAACGAAACACCTGCAAGTCGACACATTACTGAAGCGCATGCGCATTACAATTCATGAATATCTGCCATCTGGCGGACACGCGAAGAATTGCAACCTATTAAATCCGAACCATTCTCAATAATGCATCAACCGCGCGTCAACTGCGCATGACCCGCGCATGACCCGTGGCTGCGAACGCAAAATGAATGCGGCATGCTCCAGGTGAAGTGCGTCGCATTCCAGGAAAAAGCCAGGGAAAACCCGGCTATGTGTTAGAATCAGATGAGCCACAGCAGTATACACCCAGCAAAAACTAAAAGCAGGCACAAAACCCAGCTCTGGGCCAACATCTGTACTTCTGTGTGTACATGTGGGCAACAACCAAGAACACCAGAGACCTGCAAGAAAAGGTTTGGAGATATAAAGCTTAGGCTTATAAGAAAAATGTCTAAAACAGGTCGACACGCATGTCAAACAGGAGGCGGTCCTCCTGCATCTCTGCATCTATTCTTGTATGAGAAGAAAATGTACAGTAAAATGGACCACCAACTAGTCTTTGGTATTGGACGGGACAGGGATATCTGGCCTAGTGGTCTTGAAAATCGAGGAGATGAGTACTATGACATGAAATACATTTGTAATTAAGGCATAAATAAAGTGATTACAAGGCAAGCATTAATACATATTTAAACAATTCACCGTAGTTTCTCTTATGCTATCAACTCATCTTTAATTTGACATGTCATTATGTTAACTTTTGTACATTCCTGGTTGTTCTTTAACTGATAAACTTATACAATTGCTAGCACCTAAATCAGGCCTGCACAACTTGTCAAGTGAGAAGGGCCGAACTGCTCCAAGGAATACAGATTTGGGCCGCACGGGTAAAATCATCATCATCATTATCATCATCATCATCATCATCATCATCATCATCATCATCATCATCATCATCATCATCATCATCATCATCATCATCATCATCATCATCATCATCATCATCATCATCATCATCATCATCATCATCATCATCATCATATCATCATCATCATCATCATCATCATCATCATCATCATCATCATCATCTCCTTGGAAGGAACTAGAGAACAATGTATCATCATATTATGGCACAGGGGCAGTTGTCAAGAGTATTGTATGTCTTTATTTATATAGCGCCATTAATGTACATAGAGCTTACAGTCTAATTGGTAGGTAGGGAGAACGTACAGAGACAGTAGGAGGGAATTCTGGTAAGTGCGTCTGCAGGAGTATATCATTATGTCAGGAAATCTAAACAGACAATACAGAACGCAAAACCATATATTTTATTAATAATATTAATATATATTCTCTTGTAAGTATATTGATTGAGGTCTGGTTAAAAGGAGTTCCAGAATCATAACACAATTGCTGTAAATATATCTGCTGAGAGATGGGAAATGGTATTAAACATACCTCATTAAGCAACAAAAATGAGTGTTGTTACAGTTTACACTGTTCTGGGTTTTATTGCTTGCAGTATTGTCTAGATCTACTGCTGTTCATTTGCATTGATGTTCAATTCCTTATTTCAAAAGCATACTTCAGGGAACCATAAGCCTGCCATCACATTATACAGATGTAGCAGGCTTTATCATCCCCATTAATGTGTGTTAATACACAAAATAACATGTTAAATAACACATGTGTTATCTACTTATCAAATAGCACTATTGTTAAATAACGCAGTGCCTTAACGTCTGTAACCTCTATATTATTTACTCTCCGGTTTCAGCCTTCATTAAATCTACATAACTTCATGCTTATTACTGTACATTAGAGATGGGTAAACTTACAGAAATTCAAGTTCCAACTTTGTCTCCAATTTTTTTTTTTTTTAATATTTGTTTTATTGAACTACCAAACAGGTTTTAATGAAACTGTTGAATCTATTTTGGAAAATCACAAAGAACATATTTGTCAGATAATCTTTTTTTTTTTTTTTAAACCGCACTTCTCGATTTGCAAATTAGGCATTTGTTGGAGAGGAGAGAGGTAAAAGGAGAGATGGAGAGACAGATAAGATGAGCTCATTCAAATATGCATAATATAATCAAATCTCCAATGTGTATCTTTCCATGTGGAAAATAAGTGACTATTTGAAGTTATACAGTATTAGTAAAAGGGTACTCAAAAAATAACTGACTCCCTCTCCCACTCCCCCATTTGCCCCCCCTCTCATCCCTATTTCTTTCTCTCCCTCTCTCTCTTTCCCCTTCTTTCCCTCTGAATCTCATAAAATCCAACAATTTTTTTTTTCCATCATTTTTCTTTTGTTCTCAGCAATTTCAAAATCTCAAAGATTGCCAGTTTTCACTGCAAATTCACTCTGGTGAAAAATGTGCCCATTGTTACTGTGCACATGGAATTCAACAAACACTCTCCTGTGCAAAGTGTGCAGTATAATTTGTATGTATACCCATTACATAAAATTTGACCAAAACATTTTTTACCCTCAGTATTTGTTGCAATCTCATAATGTGCATGCGTTCTACATTTTGTTTAACGTTGAATCTTTTTGTTAAATGTCAAGCTTGTTAAATGTCATCTAGAGTTTCATAACTGTTTTCAATCATTTTTGCATGATCAAGGAGCAGTGTTTCCTGGATTGATGTTCCAGATGAGATATTATATAACATCACCGCTAATTCTCAGAGGATTTATTGACTTTATAAACCATAGTCCCCAAAGGATTAATTTACTAGTTGATAGAATTACAAAAAAATCCAAGAGTTTATAATTCTATAAGAAGCTAATTTAAAAAGATTTCAGTACTAAATAATAATAAACCAGTGAGAAAAGTGATTAAACACACACTGTTTAAAAATGCAAGTAGCTGAAGAAAGGAATTGTATGGTACAGTCTTGAAACCCCTCAATATTAGAGATGGGTGAACAGTCCTAATCCGTTTCTCACAATTTCCTGTGTTTTCCATTCAAAATCCAATCTGCGCTTTAAAATAAACATACAGTATAAACATATGAATCATCAAGTCCATCAACTGCATCTCAAATTCATCATGTTCCTGTGATCGTGACTTTCCCTCTTGAACATCTGACAATTTTAACAGCTCTTCATAGTCGAGTAACATCAATGTCATCAGAACTTGGTCATTAGTAATTCCTTTTGTGGACTGTGATAAGAAAATTACTTAATAATGGGCTTGTTGGCAGCAGTAAAAGGTACAACAGAAGTAGTGCTATTGCTGTGACTTTGAGTACTAGTTGAAGCAGGCGGAACTCCAGTGCTAACAGAACCAAATTTAATTTTTTCAGGTTCATCTTCACCAGTGGCAGCACCACAATGAACTCGACCAAATCTACATCCACCTGTTTATCCACCTCTACATCTACTTATTTATTAAAAAGACTATGGGACCTGGCAAAAATCGATTGAACCTTTTCGGGATGATGACACATCCTTTTGAACTAATGTAACCTATCACATGGTACAGCTGTCTTCAATCCGATTAGCTGTAATACCATGTGATATAGTCATGTGGTTTTAAGGATGGGACATACCTCTCTTGGAGATGACGTCACATCCGTAAAAACATTAAAAAGAGGTGGGCACATGATACAGCTTCCAATCGGATTGGAGCTCTACCATTTGACCCTTAAATGTGATGTCACAGGCCCTATATAAGGCCTGTTCCATCTCATTTTACCTCAAGAAGACGAAGAGACAACATCCATTAGGGATTTAACACGGGGCACCTTGGATTGACAGATGAAGAAAAACATTAAAGAAAAGAAGAAAAGAAGTACAGATGAAGATAGAAGATGGTGATAGAAGATGAAAGAAAGAATATTTTTTTCTACCTGGTGCTGGTCCTAAAGGTGGACGGCGTTGGATTGCGGGTGATGACGTGTATATATATATATATATATATATATATATATATATATATATATATATCAATATATTGCTGTGGCTGTACATATGAGGTACATTCTTGTTATCACCATGCGCATGTCTAATGGGACTTAAAGATCTCTATGCTATCTATATGCTATCAATTTAATTGGTCTAAAGATACAGCGTCTACTTATAACACCTATATCAGGTCTTGTGCCTCAATATTGCACATAGGTTACACGTTGCCAATAATTATTAATATATTACAAGCTTCGTGCCTTTGAGAGACCAACATGTTAGATGCTGAATACTTCTGATACCAATCTGTCTCTCCACTTTACAAGGGTTTAATATTAGATTATAGCCCTTAAGGGAAAGTGTGGCTTATGTCCGGTATTAGCTTTCTTTATTTGAATTATTTTTATATGTTAGTGTGTGTTTAATATGTTGTTTATATACCAATTAAAATATTTTATTTCTGTTATTGGAGTAGCTATATGGGATATTCCTGTCCCACGGATTGAATATTTCCGACTACTAACCAGTGTCAATACTTGGTAAATTGAGTGCAGTCAGTTGTCTTTGGGTTATTCTTTTCAACCTTTTTGTATATGTCAAAGTACATTACCCAGGAGTGAAATTTGACTATTCCCATTCTGCATGGCTAAACTTTGTCGCTTCTTCTTCTCTAATATTGCTAAGATTTGCTCTTTCCACTGTCACGCTACAACTAAAACTCTAATGCAGGCTCTTATCCTCTCTCGTCTGGATTCAAGTAATATACTGCTAACAGGCCTCCCTGTGATGGTAAGGGTAACTCATAAAGCTGAAGCCTGGCTGGCTGGCTGCCCCAATACTGTGTGTAATGGCCACCTCTGTGAGGCTCATTTTTGCCATTGTATGTAATGTTTTGAGGACTGCAAACCCTTTCAGAAACGAGCTATAATCACTGTGATGTCTTGAAGGGGGAAAACTGAATGAATTGGGGAAAGGGGACTGTAACATTAAAAGTAAACTTTTATTCCCCATGTTAGAATGTAGCATGTTCCCTATACAGCTAGTAAGACAGCCATTACTGTAAATGATGTTATAAGCCTTTCTTTGCAGGCAAATCAAGTAATTCACTTACAGATGCAGAGGCTGTTATTTGAACATTTAACGGAGCCGTTTTCGTGAACTCTGCTGTATTCCACGTGGAATTCACTTGTTATTCTTCCGTGAATGCTGCCGTGAATGCCACCAATAATAGCAAGCACACCTTTGTTTACCACGGTTAATTTCTTTGAATTACCTGGATTCTGATTTCTTTGGGTGCAATTCTTCGCGTATCCGCCAAGTGGCAGAAATGAATGATTTGTAATGTGTACAGTACAGTGCTACTTTGTCAATTTACAGGTGTTTAAAAAACAGATACAATCAAGTCTACAGTACCACAGTGGTCCATTGTGAATAAACCTTGGTCCTTGAAGAAGCTGAAGACGTTATCAAATTTAGGCATTTCATAATAAAAACTTCTAAAACACAATGCTGTTGGCTTTTTTCTACATTCTTATCCCTGCACAATTGCTGACTGGACTGGACATTATGTGTACACCGTACACGTATAAAAAACCTGAGTGTGGTAATGCATTTTTAATATGTTATGCAATTAATGCTGCAACAGATAAGATGGCGACTTTATCAGAAATATATGAATATTTCATTCGAACTATGATTTTTACAAATTTTCACCTGACTTCGTGGGTGGAATCGTTCAGTAAGGCAAACCTTAACTAATGATCATTGCTTTTTTTGCAGTGCCCCTCCTGATTGAAGAGGGTATTGGTGTGTGATCCCAGATTTTTACAGTATGTTTGATCATGGCAACTGCAAAAGGAGAAAGGTTGGGTTTAATCCATATAAGATTCGTCTATCCCAATCCAGCAATTTAATTAAATAACCAGCACCGGTTTACAATAACGGTCAGACCATCAATGAAAACCTGGTGAATGGCAATCCTTGCTTCCTGTCCCAGCCAGATTACCCGCAACATTTTCAACCTGATTTCCAACCAGATTAAATGTACCTGCATGCTTACCAACATGATTACCAGCTTCAGCATCTGTCAACTACAGGTATAGCAGGCCTGCTATCACCTGTCAACTATAATGAAGACTACAGGAGTGAGAGTGGCTCATTTCCACCCATTTGGAAAAGTTTATAATGAAGGTAAACATAATGTACTACAGTATACAGTATAACACTATACAGTACAGTATTACGTTTAAAGCTGCAGTTCAAGCTGCCGTTCAAAAAAATATATATTCTTTAAAACAAAAAAAACAATATGTGCATCAATACAATATGCACACAGACAAGTGATTAGCTACAGTAAGCTGCAGATTGGTCCGTTCTCCTGTAATCAATCGCTTTGCTCATGGTTATTTAATTCAATTCTTGCACAGCATTATTGAACATGTACTGTAGTCCTGCAATATGATTGACTGAGCAGTTACTACAGTAGATATAATTGGTGGACTGCTATGGAGAGGCTGGGGCTCAAGAGCCAGAGACTATCAGAAGGGGGCTGTCACATTGGAAATGCTTCCTACAGTACATTAGAAACATTAAAAATGTCTTTCAAACATTTTTTATATTTTTTTAATTCTACAAGTTTGTTCTCATAGTACAGAACTGATTTATTTAAAAAAAAAACACAGGTAGGATATTGCATGAACTGCTTCTTTAATTCCCAATGAATCTGGTGATGCATATGCGTTTCAACAAGGTTCCAATTAGACATACACGCATGCGTGGAAAAAATATTTTACATTCGGAAGAAGAAGCGACATAATTTTTTATTATTCCTTTTTATTTTATTATCCTGTACAAATACAACATTTAATTCGTAAAAAATACTTTTTGTTGTGTATGCTCATATTTTTAATCTTCTACAGTTAGAGGATTTGTGTATGGCTAAGGAGCTTCTGAAAGGACTTCTTTCCCATGTACAATATACAGTATGAACTCGTAACGTTAATCTTCAAATTACAATTACACACACTTGAAGTACTGTACGGCAATAAAAGACAGGTTGAATTGCTATTAGATTTTAAGACAACAACTCACGATCGCCCACTTGAGTTTCTCAATGGTATTGCAGACAACGCTAAAATGCAATTTTCTGCACTCGATAAAAACACTAGTCAACATGCGTCCTAATTGCTGTAAAGTTGGATGAAATCTCACACCATGACATGGGTATGAACAGGTATACAACGGGTGAAATGTTCCAATAATGGCCGCTGCATCTGTAGCTGAGATGCCTGCATATAAATGCCGGATCGTGACAAAAGGCTGGGAGCGTCTAAGTGCTGGGACAAATGGTCAGTGGGGAAGGGCTGATTACCAGGTCTGGGAACGGGCTCTCACTGGAGTTGAGCCTTTGTTCCCCGCAGACACTGAGGCACCTACCCAGCGGGAGGTATAGAACTTGCCAAGGGTCTCAGCCCTGTAGACATGTTTCCCATTGTTCAGTTTGAATTTACCATTTGCCAGCAGCTCCGTCATCAAGGCGCGGTCCTGAGTGCCTAAGCCAGCCCCCTCCTCTCCATTGGTGCAGCCGGGCCAGCTGTCATCCTCTGATTAGCTGTACCATCATAGTCTGCACTGTGATTGTTTGGCGGCTCCGTCTCCATGTTAAGGATAGCCACCGAGGGCTATGTAAGGAGCGCAGCTGATCAGAGATCAAGAACATCTCTGTACTCAATCGGAGACATGGCTGGCAGGCTATCCAAAAGTGCTCTGTGGGAAATAGCACACAATTGACGGAGAAGCGCGACAAGCAGAGTGCATCTTTGTAGCTGATCGGAGACACAGCTGTTGGGAGATTTACAGTGCTTTGTGTGAAATAGCACTGATCTCAGCAGAGAAGTGCCAGGGAAGCATAGGACATGCAATGGACAGGATAAGCCTTCTGAAGCACGCTCCTGCACCAAGTTGAGGCTAGGGTCAACTCAGACTTTCAGTTGGTGAGTGTTTCACTGTGTTTATGTATTTTGTGTGTTTGCTGACTTGCCAGAATAAACTTTAATTTATTTAATTATTGTGTCCATTCTGGTGATAGTGATCCTTGTGGTTTCAGTGTTAAAAGTGCTTGTTCCCCGTGACATACCCTTCCTCACAACTTTCTCCTTTGCAATCTATCTCAAATGTTGCTGCTAGATTAATTTCACTATCTCCCAAAGCTGTCTCTGCTCATCTCTTCCTTAAATCCCTCTCCTGGCTTCCCATCAAGTTTTGGATCCCCCACAATGTTCTCCACCTTACCTTCAAGGCTCCCCACTCAACTCCTCAATACATATCTTTTCTGATCTCTCGCTATGCCCCTGCTCGTCTCCTGAGTTCTACCCAAAACTGTCTCCAAATGACCACTTTTATCTCTGCTGCTCTCTCTCACCTTAAACCTTTTTCCCTCACTGCCCCTTACGGTAAAAACTACCTCACACTCGTTTTAAGCTAAGCACCTTCTCTCTCTCCATATTTAAGACTAAACTTAAAGCTCACCTCTTAAATTAAGCATTTCATTAGTCTTGAGTCATGGCTACTGTAACACATCCACAGTCACTCTTACCAATGACTGCCATTTACTGCACGTATTTTCTCACCTGCTGTCTCTGATAGTATCCTATCATAGCACTTAGATTGTAAGCTCTCTGAGGCAGGGATTTCCTTTTCTATTGTCTGATCCTATTTGTTGCAATTATTGTACTATAATTCCCTGTAACGTATTGTCTCTCCAGTACAGTGCTAAGTACAACTGTACTGCTGCGGCCAAGTTTATTCGAGCATTTGCCCGTTCTTGGCCGCAGCAGTAGCCTGGCGCGCGCCGGAGGGTGACAGGCGCGCGCCGAAGCAGCGGAAGAGCGCCCTCCGATCGGGGCGCTCTCCCTACCGCTGCCGGGTCCGCCGGGTCCCCCGGAACCCCCTGCCGCCGTCCCCCACATCGCGGGACACCAGGGCTCCCTCGGGGAGCCCTGGACGCGCGTGCAGGGGGCGCAGGCTCCCGAAGACGCGTGACCGCGCGTCGGTGACGCGCGGCACGCCGAGGGGCGGCCACTAGCAAGCCGGGAAATCTCCCGGCTTGCGGAACCGGCCACACTTTAATAAAGTGTGTCGGTAGTGTAGGTGCATATATACTTAACTTATAGAGAAAGACTGTGGGCCTCATGCAGTAAAGTCCGATAGAAAAATCGCCAGTTGTTTTAAATCGCCATTTTTGACAGCGTTGCTATCACAGTATACAGAAAGCCCCGAATACCAGTAATAGCAACATTTCAACAAATATCGAGTAGCCGGCACCGAGATAATCTGCCCTCTGAAAAGGGTTGATTCTGTTGCAAAGAGAAAGAGCCGCCTCTCTCTCTCTGTGCAAATCTCGCATTGATTTCAGCCCCCGGGGCCTATATCTCAGAAAGCAGGGGGTTCCCGGACCTGAAATTAATACAGTTCAGCTCCGAGACCCCCTGCTCATCTACACTAGTAAGAAAATAAAAAATAAAATATGTAGTAAAAACCAATACACTACCCACCCCCTGTGCCCCCACATAAAACCATTACTTATTTTTTTAGACACAGGATTAATACCACAGGCCAGTGGGGGTCCCCGGGTGGTCCCCGTGGCTATCTGGGGGCCCTCAGGTGGTCCCCTCGAAGCTCTGTGGGTGGTCCCCGCAGGTGTCTGGAGGTCCTTGGGTCATCCTTGGGTGTTGGGGGTCCTCGAGTGGTTCCCACGGGTTTCTGTGGGCCCTCGGGTGGTTCCTGTGGGTGTCCATGAATCCTCGGGTGGTCCCCATGGATCCCTGCTGGCCTATGGTACCATTCCTGTATTTTAAAAAAAAATACACTTCCCCACCCATCAAACACATATACTACAGTAATGTGCAAAATAACTATTATCCAGAAATGGATAATAGATTATTTGCCCATTACTAAACACAACATTAGCCCGGCAGCATAAATAAAGTAAATAAAATCCATTTTACTTACCCCGGCCAACATAAAGGGCATCCTTGTCAGTGTACTGCAGGGCCATGTCCTCCGATGCCAGCAACAATACATTAAAAATATATAATCTAATAGACCCTAACCCCTTAATCATCATAGCGGTTAATAACAGCTATAGTAATTAAGGGGTTAACCCACCCTCCCCACTACCCAGCCGTGAGGCCTAATCACCCACTCCGGACCCACTATACCCACCCTGTACCTATTGAGTGGCATATTAGTACATCATACCATATAATATGGGCATGATAATCTACTATAGCAGTCAGTGGTCACCCTAATACAAAAGCATGAATGTCCAAAATACACAATAATTAAACAGATACAACAAGCACCTAAACACCCATAAACAAAAATTTAAAGCACTCGCCAACCAAGCAATAAACTAAACAAAATCACTAGCCAATCAATTAAAGAAATAAAACCACTAGGCATTCAATAAAATAATTAAAACCGCTATGCAATCAATTACATAAATCATACCACTAGCCAAAAATACATTTAGTACCTAAAAGCAGTAACCGAAACAACAATTAATTCATACAACCACTAGGCAACCCAGTAATTAAAACCAGTAGCCACCAAAATACACCCTTAAATAAAATAGCTAACCAATCTGTAAAAATAATAAAACAAGCCATCACAATTCAAATCAATTTAATCTAAAAAATAAAAATAAATAGAAAATATAACAGTCAATAGAAGAAATGCTTTTGCCAAAAAATGCATTGGTTCCCACAGTATTCTTCTGTACCATAAACAGGCACAGATTAATACATTGGCAGTCAATGTGTAATGACAAACATAAGAAAGAAAAATCCAATCAAAAAACCTGTAAAAATAAAAGTACATACATTCAATATTGATCTTACTTTAGAAGCGTTGGCCCTCCGAATCCCAGTGAATAAGGAAGCTCTCGTACCGTGACGTCACGGAACACAATCCAACGCCATCCACCCTGAAGATCCGGAACAGGTAACCAAATTCTTCTTTCTTTAATCTTCCATCATCTTCTTCTTTCTTCATCTGTGATTATTTCTTGATTTTCTTTATCTTCAGTCTTTAGCTTCATTTGTTAATCAAATAACCCCATGTTAAATCCATGATGTTGACCCATCGGCTTCTTAAGCTCAAATGAGACGTCGCGGCTTTAAATATGGCATGTGACGTCACATTTGGGTGGCAAATGGTTCACACACCATCTTATTGGCTTTGAAAACCATGTGCCCCCTTTTTTTTTAATGTGACGTCATGAAAGGGACTGAAGCCAGCCAATCAGAATGGCTGTGCTTAATTTCCCTTTGACGTCACCAAATCCAACCTGACTGCTGTCACATGGTACTTCAGCCAATCAGATTGTGAGATCAGATTGTGATTGGTGGCTTCGGTAGCCACAGGAACAATTCATGAATTTATGGTTTAATTTGTTTTTTTTATTATGTGTAATGTATCTTCTTTGTTTTTAACATGTATTTTTGGGATTTGGGAATGGCCAAAAGCCTTATTAGGTACATTTGGCAATGAGTCAAGAGTGAGGAAGGGGAGTTAGATATGTTGGGGGGTATGAAGGGTACATGATTTGGGTTAGTTGCCCTGGGGAGGGTGGTTATGCCTCTCAGTGGGGGAGGGGTGGTGGTTTAGCCCTTGGTTACATTAGCAGTTAGTGAAGAATTAGGTGACAATGCTTTACTAGCAGTCATGGTGGTAGGTAATGTAGTTTCATATTGCTATTAACCACTTTGTAGCCCATTGTGGTCATCTAGTCATGGAACTCCATGACTAGTTGACCACTTGTGCTACTAATGGGTCAATATGTACTAAAATGTATGTAAAGTAATATTTTATCACCTACAGTATTTCAGGTTGGTTTAGGTTATCTTTCTTTTTTATATAATGGGAAATATATTGACAATTATATAGATCGGAAAGATAGAGCTCCAGCCTGGAGTAGGTGATATAAAAATGAAGTATTTCTGCTGTTAATCAGGTTCTGATAAATATTGAATTTTGATGAATGGTATGACAAATGTAGTATTATGACTATTTTGTAATGGATCAAATATTTTGAATCAACCCGATAACAAATGCATTATTTGTAGTTGGGCAATATTGATGTATTGCACTATAAAAATACAATTCTTTTTTTTGAGGGCGGGGCAATAATCTGATCAACGATTTAAAGCTCGTTAATCTATTACAAAACGTAATCGGTGAGCACATCGAATACATAGAATATTAAACAAACATTGGCCATATTTTTATGTGATCCATATTTGGACCGAAGTTACCTAAGAAGGCTTCCATCATTTATAGAAAGGCTTTACAAAACATTACAAATACCATATCACCTAGCAGACTCAGCCCCCTAGATGTATTTGCCTCTTCCCTACTGTACCTATCTCTAGAAACTTTAGATGTGGAAGGCAGATGTATCACATGCAAACACATCCATTTGGATAATACATTCTGCTCCATGGTGAATAAAGAGAAATATACAGTTAAAGAAGGAGTTAATTTTCTGAGTACATGTGTCACCTATTTTCTGTTTTGCACCTGTGGTCTACAATATGTAGGTATAACAACATGTATTCTTGGTACTAGATACCTTGAGCACAAACGCAACATTATCAGGGGTTTTAATTCCCACAGTTTGCCCAAATACTTTTCTTCTCAGCACAATAAAAAGACCCTAGTTCATTTAGGATTATGGGGCTTGAGCTGACATCTGCAACATTACTTGGTAGTGATGGTCCCTTTGTAGAAATGAATCCGACTGCATCAATTGGCTAAGTACTTTACCAGCACTTTCGTTTGATATTTACCACTGTCATCTCAAGTAGGATCTATTCTCCGAAACCCTTTTAGTCTTATCATCTTAAAGTTTTTCATTTTTTTTTAAATTATTAAACGCACATTGTAATATATGGTTTGCTTTTGTTGTCATTTACATAGTGAGTGTATATATATATATATATATATATATATATATATAATATATTAATAATCTAATTATTAATATAATATTGTGACAGAACAACCAGGGAGATGGTAATAAATTCCATATATGAGCTCCCAGGATACTGAACAGTTTCTATCCTGTTTGGCCTGGGAGTGCAGCCTATAATACTGCAACCACACACTTTGATGAGCAAATACCCAGTATGTACCTGGCAGATACCTGGAATGCGCCGTCCCTCACCTCTGACAAGCCCCGTTGCGTTTGCCTTCCCAGCCTGGTTCATGCCGGGACGGGCGGGCTGATCTTGTTAATGATAATGATTTAGGATTTATAGGCTGCAATTGCTTCGCGTGTGTCTACCAGATTGGCATAAAATTCATGATTGTAATGCATATGTATATATATATCTGTGAGTATTGGATGCCAGCGGGAATTATAAATGCTTCATCCTGCCTGGAAAAAACCTCAATGCCATGGGCGGCAGAAAACAGTCACAAACCCAATACACCCGGGTATACCCGAATTCGTGGGACTAGCCGAGCTAATTAAAGTGTGTCGCCATGAGTGTACATGCACTCCATCCACACAGTTTGGCAAGCGCTTGGCAACTGAGGGATGAGAGATCCAGACGACAGAGTTTGTCTGCTGCTCTGATGTCTGTTACTTTTATTGCTATTAGAAAATCGGTATGTAAGACTGATTTCCTGTTTAGTCTCCCCTCTCCCCAAGAGCCTGGAGGACAGGAAGGCTGCTGGAAGCAGAGAGGGGAAAAAGCTCTCCCCAAAGCAGGTTTAAATATTTATGTTCCTTTTGGTCTAAAACTGAAAGTACCTTGTTTTGTTGTTGGAAGTGGAAAGCCACTTTCCACCCTGAGTTGAAGGAAATCTGAGTTAAGTTATTCGTCTCAGGTGAGCAGCTTTTGTTTTGATGTGTTTCTATTGTACAGTATGCAAGTGACAGTCTCAGTGCGGGACTGAATAAACAGGCATAGCCTGCTTAAAGGTAACAGCACATGACGGCTCGTCTCGTCATTTAACCCTACCTAAAAGACCGTGTTCTAACAGTCCCGGACAGGACGGCGGCAGCCCCGAGCCCCAGAGTAAGCCGTTTGTCACAATATATAAAATACATTTAGATTTTGTATCAGTACCGTTTGGAGCCGGCTTCTTATAAGAAAAAAATAATAGATGATACCGTTCTGTGGCTAACGAAATGCTATTTATTTGTGCGAGCTTTTGAGATACACTTCATTCTATCTGGACGATGTGTTACACATCTGGAATGAAGTAAAGCAAACACAGTATAATACTTAACAACAGTTAAGTTGTTGTTAAGTATACCTTTTCATTCATGTTAACATCGCCGGAAGAAGAGATTAGTGTATCTCAAAAGCTCGCACAAATAAAAGCATTTCGTTAGCCACAGACGGTATCATCTATTTATTTTTTGATATATATATATAAATATTATATATAATAATATATATATATTACAGCTAAACACCCGTTATAAACGCGGTCCTCGGGGTCCACCCCGAGACCAACGCGTTAGTAACGGGGTCGCCGGCTAATTTTTTTTTTTTTTAAATGGCTCCGCGCATCAGCGCATATTATCCCGCGGGACAGGAGATGGGTTAGTGGGGATGTACCTCTGGTCCCGCTTCCCCTGTCACCGCGGCACAGGAGATGGGAGCGGGGGGAGGATGTCCCTCCGGTCCCCGGCTCCCCTGTCACCCCGCTGACAGGCCCGTTGGGATTCTGTGCGTGGGGGGGTGCCCCTCCGGTCCCGCTTCAGGAGAGCAGAGGGACACTGGCAGGGTCATGGGAAAAAGCACCCATCATCCTCACGATGCCGCACGGCTCGACACTGCGCCCATGCAGCACAAGCGCGAACGTGAGGGGTGCCTAAATGATCGCGTCGTTTTGGTGTGCTGCTTGTTTAAGGACAGTGGGTTAAGCACAGTCTCCGGAAGAACCGCTAACCCCCCCACCCCCTGTCCCCCCGCCCGACAAGCGGACCAGGGCCCTACGCCGCAGAGCAGTACAGGGCCCCTCCGTAGGAGGTGTTTAGCGGCCGGTCTTCCGCTCACTCTCATGATCCGCCCGCCCACCTACGCCCCCACGCCCAGGCCTCCTCGGCCCCCTCCCAAATCAAATGTGATCCTCACCCTCCCGCTCCCGGCGCCGTAACACAGCCAGAGGGGAGGGGGACCTACCGGACGCTGCGGGCCACCCTTTTCGCGCCTGGAATGTGAGAGGGGTTTTAATGTTGAAGACCGGACACCACAGAGGGTTGCGTTACCTTGTCCTTGGTGTGGTGTGTAGTGAGCCAGTGTGCATTGTTGACTGGCAGTGTGAGCAGCTGTTTGTGCACAGCTGTGTGTCAGTGTGAGCAGTGTTCAGTGTGTGTCGGAAGCTGTGGGCAGTGCGGCATGTTAGTCGTGGGTGTACCTGAGCTGACAGTGTGTCAGTGTGTCAGTGTGCAATGAGCAGTGTGTGCAGTTGGTGTCCCGGGAGGATGTGTGTGTGGCAAATGAGCAGTGTGTGTCTAAGGTACGTGGTGTGAGCATGAGTCAGTGTGAGCTGGTGCAGTGTGTGTCAGTGTGAGTTGCAGTGCATTGTGCAGTGTTGTCAGTGGATAGCATGTGTCATGTTGCAGTGTGAGCACTGCGCAGGTGTTGTGCCATTGGCATGATGAGTGGTGTCGCAGTGGGCAGTGAGTGGAGCAGCGGTGTGCAGTCGGTGCGTTGCGTGTCAGTGTTGTTTAAAGTGTGAGCAGTGTGTGTCACGTGTGAGCAGCATGTGCGTGTTGTGTCAGTGTGAGCAATGAGCAGTGTGAGTCAGATGTGTGTTGCAGTGTTGAGCAATGAGCAGGTGTCATGTGGCAGTGTGTGTCAGTGTGAGCAGCTGTGTGTGCAGTGTGAGCAGTGGTGTGCAGTTGTACAGTGGAGCAGCGCGTGTGTGTGCAGTGTGAGTGTCGGTCGCACCAGTGTGAGCAGTGTGTGTCAGTGTGTGCACGTGTGGGTGCATGTGTAAGCAAGCAGTGGCAGTGTGGCATGTGCGAATGAGCAGCGGTGTGCAGTGTGAGCAGTGTGCGTGTGTGTCAGGAGGTGTGAGCATGAGCAGTGTGTCAGTGGTGCAGTGTGAGCATGAGCGAGTGTCTGGGCACAGTGTGTGTGCAGTGTGAGCATGTGTGTCGGTGCGCGTGTTGCAGTAGGTGCACGCGATGTGAGCAATAGAGGCGTCAGTGTGCTGTGCACAGTGTGTCGATGCAAGCGGTGAGCAGTGATGTGTGTGCAGTCAGTGTGTGTCAGTTGTGAGCAGTGTGTGGTGCAGGTGCAGTTGTGTGCAGGGTGAGCTGAGCAGGTTGTGCAGTGTTGTGTCAGTGTGGTCAGTGTGTCCGTGCAGTGTGCAGTGGTGTTCCAGCATGGAGCAGTGAGTGTTGCAGGTGACAGGGTGTGTCTTTGCGAGCAGTGTGTTGCCAGTGTGGGTCATGGCAGAGTGGTTGAGTTGGGTATGGAGCAAGGAGAGGTGTGCAGTGGAGTGTGTTGGCAGCGTGGTGTAAGTGCAGTGTGAGAATGGAGTTAGGGACAGCTAGTGGTGTGTCAGCCTGGATGGGTCCAGGCTAAGTGCGGTGACAGAAAAAAAATTGTAATTTTTTTTTTTTGTTAATTTTTGTTATTTTTAAAGGTGAGCGACCCGGAGAAGGGAAACACCGTGAGTTTAAACGAATCGCGGTATAGCGAGGCCCATTATAACTGATTTAGGGTATATATATATATATATATATGTATATGTATTGTATGAATGTGCTAACTGTGTATAAGTATTATGTGTATGAATATATATTTACAAATATTATAATATAATAGTTAGGTATATATATAGAAAAATATATCTAGTATATAATATATAAATATATCATCTAAATATATATATATATAAAAAAGGAAAAGAGCGGACAGAAGTGAAAAGAAGAGCGCACGCCCATAGCGTATAAAAGTTTTAATGAGGGGGAAGGCGGGAGAGAGGGGGGTAACAAAAAACGCCTTACAAAAATGCAAAAAATCAGCCTAGATTGATGATATATATTCAACCCACCATCCGGTTTTCTGTAGACTCTTGGGGCAGTCCCAGGCCTCGTTGGTAAGGAGGCAAACGTCACAGCAGATTCCAGGGCTGGTAACACACATCCGGTCAAACTGAAGACTTTTGGGGCCGCTCCCAGGCTCCTTGGCAATGGAGCACAGTCCCAGCAGATTCATCAAGGCAGGTGTGCTGTACCAATAGTACCAAGAAAGAGGTCCCGTAATAGTGGTGCCTATAGCACTCGCGCCTGGATCAATACGCTCCAGCGCTTAGTGTAGACTCCAATGTCTGTGCGTCTGACGTCACGACGCTCCCTGCGCATTTCGTCAGTCACGGATAACTTTCTCAAAGGGATATCATGAGAGGGGAGGTGGATACTATGTGTATATATTGCAACTCATGCATGGTAATTAAAGAGAAGTCCCCTCCACTATCGCTGCATCTTTTTGTGCTGCTACACACTTATACACACACATTTACATGTAATACAGATAATTAACCTAAAAAGTTGGCAGGGTAGAGAAAAGATTGGAGAAAAGGCAAAGGTTAGGACTCGAAATACCAGTCTAAAAATCCTCAATTCACATTTTGGAATGAATGGACAGCATATTGTACAAAAATACATTATATAACAGATCCTAATTATAAAACAATAAAGATATAACTATAGTATCCAGTAACTGGTATCACCCATAGCTGGTGTTCATAAGGGACAGAAAAAAAAAGACGAAAAAAATCCTAAAGGATCAAACCAAAATAAAAGCATTCAGCCTGCATGTGGATCAAGACCTCGTTAGCCAATAGTTATATAAGGTGTATATGGGATATGTTGTGATTACCCACGGGTGCATCAGTTAATTATCTTGAGCACACCTAGTTATAGAGAGGAATGCACTCAAATACCGGCTAAAATATATAAAATACTGAAAAACAAAGATCACATAACACATTCCATATACAATTAGATAAAATGCCAAAATGTTGGTAACATATACAAACACACACAGTCAAGTGCAAATATTACCCTTAGCGGGTTAGTGATGGAAATTTAAAATTGAATATAGACAATATCTCATGTGATCCTAATAGAAAAACTGATCAGAGTGGGGATATTTTGAAAACATCAGTCTGGAGTCTGTATGCCACAAACAAGGCTAGGACTGGGGAACTATTTTATTGTGAGTGCATATTAATTAATTGTATTGTTAGTTATATGGAGAAAAAAAGTGTATGTAGTATAAAAAAATATAAAGAGGTTGTATATATAAAAAAATTATAATGATATATAAAAGAAAACTTTACCCTTTATCTCATTCGCCAATATTACTGCCCAGGCCAAATGGCCCAACTAAAGTGAGTGCCTATTCAAGTGAATGTTGATTTTAATTTATATGAAGGCTGTACAATAATTATAATAGGGTAGTGAGGATTAATGCCTAATACCGTCTATTAAAACCCTGTGATAACTTCTTTTTAATTAAACCACATAAATGTGCAAATAAAATATTCATAAATAGACTCCAGTTATCAGACGGGGTTGATAAGGGCGCGGTTTGGGGGGTGGGTGAAAGGGGGTGGGGCAAGGAAGGACGAAAGGTGAAGTCTGGTAGTGAATTTCCAGAACAAGAGGGATGGTCCTGTATAAGAAGGCCAGAGGAGAGAGAAAGACAGGGAAGGAGACGATGCCAGAGGAGGTGACTAGACTAAAGTACTAACATCCAAACATTCGTTAAGTCCCCCAGGATTAAGGGTGCCCAATTGGTGAATCCAAAAGGTTTCCCGCCTACAGAGTGTCTTGAATCGGTCGCCTCCTAGAACACAAGGAGAAATGGTCTCTATTCCCATACTTTGCATAGTCTTGGGATTTTGTTGATGAAATAATTTAAAGTGTCGAGAGACACTATTGTTATTGAGACCCTTAATAACATTTCTCCTGTGTTCCAGGAAGCGCATTCCCAATGTTCTCGTGGTGCGTCCAACGTATTTTAGACTGCACCCGCACTGTATAAGGTACACAACGTAAGTGCTGAGACAAGTGATAGAGCTACTGATGGCATAGGTGATTCCCCTACTTTGAGAACAGACATGAGTATTATTCAAAAGATGCCTGCATGTAATGCATCGACTGCGGCCACAGGGATGGTTACCCAATGGTCCCTTATTTTTTGCAGTATCACAGATTGAGGAAGACTTAAGCCTAGTGGGAGCTAATATACTTTTTATACTTCTTGCCTTCCTGTATGTAACAGTAGCTCTATCCGGCAGGATAGGTCCTAGATGGGGATCACAATTGAGAACGGACCAATGATCGTTCAAAATTCTATTAATGGATTTGGATGACTGGTTATAGGTGGTAATAAACCTCACAGTCGACCTATCTGTCCCTGTATGCATTACTGGGATGTCATATCCTAAACGTTTTCCTTTTTGTTGTTTATTTTTTGATTTCTCAAGCAAAGTGGTTCTGGCAATGGAACTCACCTTGCTGAGAGAATCGGAAACCACGACGGGATCATATCCCTTGGAAAGAAACTTCTTCCCAAGTGTGACCGACTGGTTTTCGAAATCAACATCCCTTGTGCAGTTCCTCCGTATTCTGTGGAACTGCCCCAAGGGAATATTGTTGAGCCAGTGTTTGTGATGGTTGCTGGACGCATGGACGTAGCTATTCACAGACACAGACTTGAAATGTGTGGTGGTAATAATGTTCAAGTCTGTGTCTATGCTCAGGGCCAGATCCAGAAAGACAGTGGACAAGCTATTAATATCAAAAGTGAATTTAAGTCCAAACGAGTTGTTGCTGAAAGAGCTCAGGATGTCGAATAAATCCGACTCCTCTCCATCCCAAATTATAATAATATCATCTATGAAACGGCCATAGTATACGAGACCCGCTCCAAGCAAGATGTTCTGCCACACATGGGACTCTTCCCAATGCCCCATAAAGAGGTTGGCATAGCTGGGAGCGAATCTCATACCCATGGCCGTTCCACAGATTTGCAAGTGAAAATCATCTTCAAATAAAAAATAAATGTGCGTAAGGATGAAGTGAATACTTTCAAAAATAAATAACCTGTGTTTTTCCAGAAAAAGTGAATCCTTGTCCAACCAGTATTTTATTGCCTCTAAACCCTTGGTATGTTCAATGTAGGTGTATATGTGTATGTGTATATGTATATGTGTATATATATATATATATATATATATATATATATATAAAGAATATCACTTGTGAGCACATTCACATGTCTTAGACAGGTCAACAACCCTGACTTTCAACCATTATCACCTAGCATACAGTGCTTCCACCGCAGCAAGGGATTCTGGGAAATTGCATGCAAATGAGCTCAAAATGTTTCACCTTTTGCCTGGAATATCCATTCACATGGAGCCCATATAAGCAAATGCATCGCTGTTTACACAGCTTTTAAGCACATGGGACTAGCAAAGCAAGTCAAACCACTCACTGACATATTTCAACCTTAATGGGTATCATCAGTGTGAGGTTGGTTTATACTTGTTTTGCAGTATTTCTAGGCTGGGTAGGTTTACCTTATACATTTTAAGTTATGGTGGGTGCATGTCATTTCCCAGAATCCCTTGCTGCAATGGAAGCACTGTATGCTAGGTGTTATCTGGGTTGAAAGGCTGGGTTGCAGACGTGTTTAAGACATGTGAATGTGCTCACAAGTGATATTCTTTTTTGGCTATATCTAACGGTGGAGGTTTTTTGTTGCCTTTTTCACCCACCATAACTTAAAATGTTTAATTTTTAGAATGGTATACTGTATATTTAATATATTAATTTATGTTTAATATCCTTATTTTCATTTATCTAATTTTTGCAATTATTTATTTTGTTTTCTCCCGATATTATGGGTGTATTATTGTTATCATTTGTTGAGTACATTTTAAATACTGCACTATGGAGGTGTGCGCTCTGTTCTTGTTTTTTTTCTATTTTAGTACCCTCGTGGAACGCTGGGTTGTTCCACACATTTGAATCAAGCTGCACCCTCGAACTGAACTGGACTTTTTAACTCTGTGGTTTGAATTAACTATTTATATATGTGATATTTTACTTTTACTATGATTTATTTGTATTCTTTTGGTTTAAGCGCCCTTAGCTGAGTCTTAATATTATAATTTGTGCATTAATTGGCATCAATTAATTGGTTTGTTGCTTGCATATTACTCATATATTAGCAATGGAGACATACTGATTATTTTATTCCCCTTACATTGTTCAGTGATCAACACTTTATCTTCATACTGACACATCGTAGCAAATACGAATTTCAGTAAAGATTTGCTATATTTACTCACCTTTGCTAGCAGCGGATTTCATGGAACTCAAGGCTACATACTAACGAGTACTTCCCTTACCTATTATGCATAATAACGGGCACAGAATTGACCACATGGATTTGAGGCTAATTACTTATTTGTCTTTAAGATTTGCAAATCCGATCAGTGGTTTGATCAAGAAAGACTTTGGCACATTTCACTATCAATACAGCAGAGGTTCTACAAAATTCTTCTTGCCTCTGTCTCTTGATGGGAGGTACATCTATCAGACAAATATAGCCTGTTTATCCACTATTCCAAGCTGTATACTTTATGGTAAATCTGACTACAGTTTTGTGGAACACATTCAAATTAAAGTTCCTCTCTCACACACTATGGTGATTATAGCTGGACTTTTAATCCATCTGGCTTTCCCTTGTCCTCCCCCCTTCCCCCATGGTAATTTTATATGCATTTTAATATTTGAGTGTTATTGCTAGCTTTATTTTGTAATTAAATTGTAATATTATCATAGAGTGTGCAATCTCTGTTCTTCTATTTTAGCCCGTTTTGGGCTTGTTGTCCCTTTGAGAGTTGCCTGGACCTTTTGGCCTCCCACCCATTAACACCTAGGTTTCCCCTCCTCTATGCATTTTCAATTGTTATCCTTATCACTTTTTATTACACCAAATCACTAACTATTGCATATATTACACTTTGTATGTAATAATTATTTGGACTCACTTATTAATGATAATAGTATATATTTTAGTATATATTCTTTTACACTTATACATTTATTTAACTGGTTATTTAGTCACTCACTTTGATATTTATAATGATTTATTTCACTCATTTGCTTTACCATTTCTGTCTTGGTATAATATATGCATACTGTAGTTATGTATTTTATTATGAATAGATATATACGTTTATATTCTTGATATTCATGCTTTATGGATATTCTTTATGGATATTTTGTTATTTTACCGACCAATTAAGAATATCCTATGTTTTACATTAAGGAGGTTACAATGTTTTTTATTTATTTATTTTTGATAATTATCATTTTTTGCTTATGTTATATTATATATGAATTATCTATATGGTGGAATTAGATTCACTGTTTTTCAAATACTGTAGATTGTGTCTGGCCTTTGTTTTGTAGGTTATTGTTAGTGTGTAGATTTATTGTTTAGGGTTTCTAGGATGATCTAGCGACTTTTGGGGCCGGCTACTCCACTCCACGTATAAGATGGTATGCATCCTCATGTTGTCCGGCACGCATGATGTCATGGTGATGGTGCAGGATACCCGGACCACCGGAAGGTATTTAGAAGATCAAGTACCAACTGTCCAAAACTCCTGTTCATTTTGCAGTGCACTGCTCACTTCCGCTTGCGGATGTTTTCCCCTACGAATATTTCAGCAGGACGCACGCACCAGGAGCCCTGCACCAACTTACCCTGAGTTAATTTCTTCAGTTAATTCAGCTATTTCATTGGACTCCATTTAGCACAGGACACCATTTGACTGACTACACACACTTATCCTCTAGGGCTGGTTAGCTTTTATCTATGGGGAAGGGATCCGTTTCTATCTTTCTTCAACAGCCAGGTCGTTTACTCTTCCCACACATCCCCCACAAGGCACCAGACCCACACTTAGGAGGTATTCATTCAATGTAACTCTTGGAGGTTTGATTGTTGGTGGGTGCAGATAAATCTCCAGAAAAAGACTTTTTGGATTAAAGAGTGTCTCCTCTTTTTTTACATTACTGCTTTGCACAAGCATTGTAGCACTGTACTGGACTTTCCTGTTCCTATCCTCACTTAAATGTTAAGTAAAATAGAAACATGGAATTTAATGACAGATGAGAACCACTTGACCCACCATATCAGCCCATCTTCTTATCTTCTTTTAAACCTCAGGCCCTATTTAAACTTGCCTTGGATAACAACACACTGCGAAATCCATAGGCGTACATAGCAGGGTCAGGATCGGAGAAGGCAGCATCATCATTATTCAAGCAGGCGTTCGGCAACAGGTAGATAGGAGTTCCCCGCTTCAGCTAAAGTGCGTGAGCGTGGGAGTGGCCTCTGCGCGAGGAGTGGCCTCGGCCCATGATGCCGGTCTCAGCAGGGGGAGACAGCAGGCTGGCCAAAGTACACCGCAGGGCAGAGTCGGGGAAAAACCAGTGCTGGCAAACCAACGCTTCAGCACAAGAGTCTGGAACAGGCCTCTGCGTGGAGGGTAGCAGCAGACCTCAGGAACACAGATCTAGCATGCAAAGTAGCAGCAGGGCGCTGGAACCAGGAACAAACAAAATAGAACTAGGACTAGGAATAGAAATAGAACTATAGTATGGCCTGGAAATAACACAAGGTGAAGCAAGCCAGGAGGCTAGTGGCAGAACACTATGACATCAAGCGAAGGATTATGCTCGGCACTATATTGCATTATAAGGGCAGAGATCCAATCACAGGGAGGAGGTGTGTGAGCATTCTTCCAATGACGGAGCACAGGGCTGAAGCTGCAACGAGAGGCAGCACATGTGCCATTGATTGCCAGAGGAAGCCTTTGTAACTGCAGAGGTCTACAAGGCTAGAATCAAAGCCAGGAGCGGATTCCTTACACCCGGTTACATTCTGGGTATGTGCTGGGTATGTACTGAGCTAGTTTAAGGCAAGTTTAAGGCATTTCTGCATTGACTAATGACCCATAGGATTAACACAGCAGGGGTCCCTGGCAGTCCCATTCAGTTTGAATGGGACTGCCAGGGACCCCCGCTGTTAATCTGATGGGCCATTAATCAATGCAGAAATGCTGGGGCTAGTTTAAGGCAAGTTTAAGTCATGTATTCAACATGTACCTGGGTGTACCTGGGTCTTTTTGGCGATTGCCACTGGATTGTGTTAGAATAGTCACAGTCTCTGCTGTACCTCTATAGTTGCAGACATATGAAAGAATGCAGAGTTGAACAATGCGGAGACTTGTAACATTGTGTTTTTTCCTTGACACATCTTTTGAAACCTTTATTGAACCATGGAACCTTTGATATATTGGCCCATATGTATTAAGTGGTGCTATTGTACAAGACACCTGACACCTTCCAGCACCATAGATTGTTTTGTAAAATAGCACTGCTTAGTAAATATGGCCAATAACCCTACACACATTAGTAAATTGCACAATGGAAACTATATTTGCCAGGTGTGCAATCTATTCAGAAAGCATAATGTATTCATTAGCTGCTCATGCAATCCGACTATAAAATAAGAAATTGTCTGAGGCACCTTGCTCTCATGGCTAGGTAACACTGTAACTAACAACAGCCTATTCAGGGTTACTTCCTTTTGGTATGTCTGAGTTTAGTGATGGATTGCTTTCAGTAGTTTAAGAAATGTATTGACATTTTCTGTATCTATCAAGTAATTCATGAGATGTCTACTTTACGTTATTTCTGATTAGCACTTAGATGTTATTGATAATTTCCAACTTTGTAATACACAACAGGAAACAAGATATATTTTAGAACAAACAGAAAAAAAAATTTAGTGCCATTTCTTATGTCGTCATGTAAATAAAATGTACAGAATATATGGAATGAGTAAATAAGAAGATAATGTCTTTCCGAAGGTGAGAAAACAAAATAAAATAAAAATGTAACTGGTGATCTTGTTAAGACCTCTGTAATTAATACATTATTTATTTATTTATAAAATATTTTACCAGGAAGTAATACATTGAGAGTTACCTCTCGTTTTCAAGTATGTCCTGGGCACAGAGTAAAACAAAATAATACATGGTTACAAATACAGTTACATAAATGAACAAGGTATACATTATATCCAGCGCTCCTCCTCAACCCCAAGAAAAGAAATACATTATATACAAGACATTGCATGCACAGTTAAAGAAAATATATATTATGAGCGTATGAAACAGTTACAGACCAGATTAAAGTGTGAGACAGCCTTAGATTTGAAAGAACTTAAGCTGGTGGTGGATATGAGAGTCTCTGGTAGGTTGTTCCAGTTTTGGGGTGCACGGAATACATGGTCGTAGTGACCCGTCCTTTTCCTTCACAAAGAAGATGCCTTCGCCGGCTGGAGAAGAAGATTTTCGAATAATACCCCTTTGCAAATTTTCATGGATATACTCCTTCATACACTGGCGACACACTTTATTCGAGCTCGGCTAGTCCCACGAATTCGGGTATACCCGGGTGTATTGAGGTTTGTGACTGTTTTCTGCCCGAGTGCATTGGGTTATTTTCCAGGCAGGGATTGAAGCATTTTATTCCCGCTGGCTGCAATACTGCACAGTATATATATATATAAACTGCATTACAATTCATGAATTTATGCCATCTGGTAGACACGCGAAGCATTGCAGCCTATTAAATCCTAATCATTATCATTTAACAGATCAGCCGCCCGTCAGCCAGGCATGAACCCAGGCTGGGAAGACAAACGCAACGGGGCTTGTCAGAGGTGAGGAGCGGCGCATTCCAGGTATCTGCCAGGTACATACTGGGTATTTGCTCGAATAAAGTGTGTCGGTGCAGTAGCTTTCATCTTGGGAAGGAAAAGTGGGTAAGAAGTTTGCCTGGGAGGTATAGAGTCAGGCAGCAAGTCGAGGACAATTGAAAGGATGAGGCGGTGGTAAGACCTCAGATCTGGCTTTATCAAAAATGAAGTGAAATTCAGAGTAGACCTCGGGTAATTTTACCTTCTCTTCTTTGGGAGCAGTAACCCCACCAATACTCTTGATGGGCACAGCGCAGTTCTCGGAACACAATGGGCTTCACAGGACCGGATCTTTGTCAGACCAATCAATGCGTGGATTGTGGAGTTGCAACCATGGGAGTCCAAGAATCACTTCCACCGAAGGGGTGTGAATGGCATCCAGCTGGATCTCTTCTCTGTGGTCCTCACCTGTACAAAGATGAAAGAGAACGATCTCTAAAGAGATATATGCTGGTTGCAAGGTCGACCATCTATGGCTTCTAACCCTACTGAGCATTTCTTGCGAACGAGGGGGATGTTATTTCTCTCGGCGAAGCCTTGATCGATAAAATTGCCTCCCGACCTGAAATCCTGAAAGCGTAACAGAAAGCAAGATCCTGGTAGGCAGCTGTTTAGCTGTGATAGGGGATGTAGAAAGTGTTCCTTATGTGATTCCCCTGGACCTTGGGTGTTTGCGTTCTCCCGACTTGTGGAGGCAAAAGAGTACCTGATATCCGGGATGCCACAGTAGAGAGAGACCGGTGTCGCGTCAACGCTGTTTCTGGCTGTAAGACAACTTGTTACCTCCAAGTTGCATAGGCTCTGGGATTTCTGTCGGAAGGGGTTCAGCTGTACCGGCATGGGAAGAAGGAACCCTCGGTGTAAGCTGCTGATGATGGGATCTTTCAGTTCTCCTCTCTTTCAGACATTGATCAACACGAATACATATGGCGATGAGTTCCTCGAGATCAGTAGGATGTTCATGTGCAGCAAGCTCCATAAGACCTTGCCAGAAGGCGGCTGCTAACGCCTCTCGGCGGCAATAGTACGGAACTCCAAAGCGTATCTGGCCACGGATCGTCTTCCCTGAGAAATATGAAAAAGAGAGGGAGCGGCAGTTACCTTGCGGCCAGGTGTATCACAGACTCTGCAGAATTCCCGGGTAAATTGTACGATATCCTGGGTGAGATCAGATCTTCGTTCCCAGATGGTAATAGCCCAGGCCAGGGCATCATCAATGTGTAGCGATATAATGTACGCCATCATGGATTTTTGAGAAATGAATCGATTAGGCATAAGTTCAAACTGTATGAAACATTGATTCAGAAAACCCCAGCATCCATGGCGGTCGCCACCATATCGGTTGGGTGTGGGAAGTCGGGTTCAGATTAGGGAGACATAAGCATAGAAGTAATAGTTGTAACAGAAGAATAGGAGGAGGGGTTTGTATCAAGTCAGAAAGGGACATGATATTCTGGTGCAATAAATCTATGCAATGGTCATTTTGCTCAAAGTATTTTTCAATTTGGGAAAACATGCGGGTGTGCATGCTCAAGACTCACCCCACCTCAGCGGGGTCCATGTTTGTTGGGCTGAGCATACTGTAACGGAGTGCTCACCACAAGCAAGGTGTGACCGCGAGGCCGAGGTGAGGATTAGCTGTAACACCAACCAACAACTACGTGGGCGCTTCTGGAGTGTAGATTGGTCGAGGTAGCCGGGTCGGGTAGGAGAGGTCTGGATGGTCAGTAATACTTGCCGAGGTCAGTGTTGGAGAATAGCGGATCATAGGAGGTAACTTAGACGTGGTCTTGATTGGAGAGGCGGATCGCCTGGGTACTTTGCCGAGGTCAGCATTGGAGAGGTGCGGGTGGTCCTACGTAGCCGAGGTCAGGAGAACAGAAGAGCGGAGTCCGGAAGAGTAGCCAAGGTCAGGAACAAGGAGCAGGACAAGACTGTGGAGGCAAGACAGCAGTGAACACTTCGATAGCAGGAAGGTTTATGCTCAGCCTAATTGCCAGTGTGTCAGCTGAGCATATAAAGGGAGATTGTCCAATGAGGTTGGAGCATACTCAGGAGTATGCCTCGCTGTGGTTGGCTGGGGAGATAGCACAGGTGTATACACAGGCAGAGGAATCAGCAACAGGTGTAGTAAAGGCAGAGGAGCAAGAAAGGTTGTGTGCGAGTGCCCACATTGCGGGTGCGCGCTGCACGACGGTGGCGTCACTGCGCGAGCGGAGCTGGGATGCTGGCATTTGCCAGCAGGCGAGATGTGCTGCAGGAGGCAGGAGAAGTGCAACACCGGTCGTGGGTTGGGGTAAGCGAGGAGGGCGCCGAGCGTGCCGAGGATCACAGATCCTTACACTGAGCCTGTGGAAATGGAGTCCTTGAATATTAAATGTAATGTTTTGGCTATTACTGAACTTAACTCCTTGAGAACTCTTGGATGTATGCCATCGGGGCCAGGTGACTTATTTACTTAAATTGTTTCAAGCCGCTTATGAACTTCTTCCTCAGTTAACCAATTGTTCATTAATATGAAGGTTGTGGCTTCCTCCTGCGGCACTACTATTGAAATTGATTCTTCCCTGGTAAACACAGAGGCAAAGAATTAATACAGTACCTCTGCTTTTTCCTTATCTCCAATAATCTGCCTGCCAATCTCACACTGAAAGGGTCCTATATTTAATTTTCTAATTTTTATTATTATTAAAGTACTTAAAGAACTTTTTAGGGTTGATTGTACTTTCTATTGCAATCCTTTTTTCATTATCCATTTTTACTAATTTGATTGCCCTTCTGCAATTTTTGTTACATTCCTTATAATTCTGATACAATGCAATCGTCCCTTCTGACTTAAAGAATCTAGACGCCTTCCTCTTCTTCTCATGCACCAAAACAAAGAGACTCCTCTGAGATAGTCCACGCTCTACACTTAGATGTGGGGCCTTCTTTTGAGTCTCCTCCTGCTTCTGCTGCAAGTCAGATATAACTTTGTGCGAGTGGGTCTGTTTCTTGACAATGGCGATAATAATAGCATTGGCCATCATCCGCTTAGTCGTCAGGTCTTCGAAGTCTCTATGTAAGCAGCGCTCCGTTTTCATCACAATCCCACAGTCAAAGGTGAGTGTGACGAGACCACTCTGTAAGTTGGTGTTAGCTTCTATTTCTTTTTCCAATTGTTCATGGAGATCACAGTGGATCGTCAGGACTGCTCAAGAGATTGTCACTTATTTGTTCCGGTTCCGGCTCCACTTCCTTGGTATTGGTTGTTAAGGGTTTCTCACTATCAGAACTGGACAGACACTTCTTTGAAGTACACAACTTCAGCCATTGGCCCTCTGGAGATTCTGTCATTCCTTGGATGAATCTTCTATTTAATCTAGGCTGAAGACATCTCGGCCCCCTTCTGATGTCACAGGTTCATCTGCCAATGTACCTACAACTTCAATGGTAAGCTTTGAACCTTTTTTCTTTTTCCGCATTTTTGCTTTGGACAACTCGCTCGATACTAAGGTCTCATTATTTATTTGTTTGAAACGTCATCAGTTTTTACTGTATCCACTATGTTTTTCTTGCAGTTCAATAAGCTGGTGGAAATATTCAGCGTTCAGCTGGTCCTGCTCTTGCTGCCACCAATCATATTCGTGGTCATAGAGACCTGTCTTTTCTATGCATACAGTGTTCAGGCGGCTCTACCATCCTAGGTGTTATGTGGGTACGTCTAATTTCCAGGCCCACATAAGAGATATCTTCATCCTCATCCATACCCTTCTGGGACCAGAAGGGAAACTCTTCCATGTAACCGAGTTCATTACAGGAACACCACATTTTTCCCTCCCTTCTGGCGGTATCAGGTATATTCTTCCTCCTGGTGCTATTGCAGCAATTTTCTCCATATATGCTAGAACCCCAGCTGGTAGTCCTACAGGTGGGCAGACTTCACTTGCAGAGTTTGTAGCTCTCACAGGCATCTCTGTAGATGTTTTATTTTTCTGAGCAGCCATATTAAAATGCTTTTTTTCTTCTTCTCACGTGGTGGGGTAGACTTTAGTCACAGAGTAAGTACCTTTTGTGAGTCACCGTCTGTCACTGTCCCCCCCACCCTCCCTTCAGACTGCGGCAAATTGTTTTTCTCCAGTGCAGTGTAGGTTTCTTGCCTAGATGTGTAGCCCATGTATTCTGGTTACATCTGCACATGGTTCTTTTGTTGTTGGTTTCGTTGTTCAACTTGTTGCAGGAACTGTAGGCAAACTTTTTGTTGCTCTTAGTTAACCAAGTATAAACAAAGAGAGGAAGGTGTTAAAGAAATAGTGTCTCCATCTTTCCCCTCTCTCTGGGTGTCTCAATGAAAAATTATGTGTCATCTGCCAGACACATACTGAATTGCTATTAAAATTAAAAAGCCAACATAATTGTGGGATGTGATTCTGTTGGCTGCACAAAGTATATGACCGTGGTGCATAAAGTGTTCCTGCAGTTGGAATCCAGTGCCTTGTCACGGTACTAAAGACAGCTTGTCTGGCTACATCTGTAGTTTATACATAGCTGAAAATCTAAAGTGTACATCGTATAAGGTAAATACAGATTATCAGCAAATAATGCAGGACCACATGTTCCCACACTGTGCCCATATCACTTATTATTTGCATCATTTGCTTTAAGGATGGACATGTTTGTGAGTTCGAAATCCATACATAGGGAATTGAAATGTTCGTTCGGAAGTTCAAGTCAACTTCGAAATATACTTTTGAATCTGAGCAAAATTTGAGCCAAAACCTGAGAAAAGCTATGGTTATCATCAGATTTTAATTTTTGTTGTGCTTTGTTTTTTTTTGTTTTTTAGAATACTGTTAACAAATATTGAAAAAAATTGTAAATGTTTGTAAATTTTATAGTTGAAAAATATCGCCCATAGTTTGATTTTTTTCTTCCGTTTTTTCCGTAATTGTTTTTGCAAATCCAAAACCAAACCCAAAATACTAATATTTAAGATCAAATCAAGAGTCAAAATACCCACCTTTAATTTCCTCCATCAGGGACAACTCTACATGGTCTTATATTCCAAACATAAAGATTACAGACAAATGAACAGAAGTGTGCTTATTTTGTACACATTGCAAGCAACTACCATATCAAAGATAGGAAGGAATATATACTGTTGCTTGCAATATTTGAAAGTTGTATTTAGGTATGAGCATAACAATGTAAAAAAAATAGATCTAGAAAAAGAAGCAAAGCTGAATTGATTTTAGAAATAAAAATGATCAAATCGTGGTCATTTTTCATGCACTGTTACAAAGATTATTGCTCAGATTGGAGAAGCACTATGTTCCTTGACATTTTATAAATTATATGTTCTAGCCTCTGCTGAAATTGCTGTCTAAAACTAAAAAGACACAAATGACATATTTCTGTATTTGAAAATATTACAATCAAGATACTGTTCTTTGAAATTGTCACATTGATGAAATGATCCTTTAAGATTCTTAGAGGATTATACCTATCATTTGTGTATGTATACCAGATGTGCAGCCAATTCTTTACAAATGTTCAACAAAAGGACAGATATTCATGACAGTAGTTTAACATAATTTGCATAAACAATATATTGTGAATAAAGTGTATGTCATTTGCGTGAGACAGGTTGTTATTTTTATTCCTTTTCACAGCCAACTAGTGAAGAGCTAATAGACTTAGAAATTATAGAGTTGAGTGGATTATTTTTGAAGATTAAAATATATATATTGTATCACATCTGCGGTGATTTCCCTATTCATTTTTCAACAAAACTTCTGTGACATACATTTTCATGAAATCTATTTGTAGATTATTACAATGAACTTCATTTTTTACAAACCGTACAGTGGTCCATATTTTCACTATATTTCACAAGGAATATATTCTATGGGCGATCTTTTTACATGATTTCAGTACTTTCAATCCTTTCCCTATGTATTATTAATTATGTACCCTTTCTTCACTGTTCATGCATCAGGGACAGAATATTCATAGGTTTCAATTGCAATGTTACCCCAGAATAATGCAGTATACCTGGACAAAGTTCATAAAGCAAAACATGTAACCGTTAAGATAGATACAGTACATCTGTATTTCATTATTATTGCAGCCGGGATTACCGTGATAAATAATTATTGTAGACTGTACAATTCCTTTAAGATAAACATTTTAATTTATTTGAATAAAGACTAAACCTCACTATTTTAGCCAATAATCTCAACTGTTTCTGTAATATATTAATATGCCTTTTGAATCTTCCATTGTTCAATTGTGAAAATACCTAACTTTATGTAAAACGCTGCAAATGATTTATTGTTAATAAATATCTTATGACACTAAAAATAAGATTGAGGGATAAAGTGCAACAATTTTGGAGTAAATTGATTTGATGAACTATCAGCTACTGGAAGTGTGTATTATTATAGATTGTATCATTGCTTTATACAACTGATGTCAACGATGATATATTGGCACTGATATTATTTTTATATGAATTCCCCAAAGAGAAAAACATTATATGAAAGTTAATTGAAGCATATATACCTTTACACATTACTACAGTATATTTATTTATAACACCATTTATATAGCGCCCTTATCCAGGGCTCTGTACATTAGGCTGTACTGTACATTACACGTTTTTGTGTGTATGCTGTGAGTGACGGTACTGTGTGTGTGTGTGTGTGTGTGTGTGTGTGTGTGTGTTGTGTTGTATGTTTGTTGTAGAGATTGTGTAGTTAATGAATTAATAATATTTGTATAAATAAAAAAGTTGCACAAAAATAATTTGTATTTATTTAATTTTGCAACACACACACACACCACACACACACACACACCCACCCCCACACACCCACACACACCACACACACACCCACACACACCCACACACACCACACACACACACATCACCCATCACACACACACACACACACACACACACACACACACACATTACAGCGGCGGTAGCGGCGCAATTGAATTTTTTCCCCATCTTCTCCCCTGTCGGCTGGCTCCACGCTCACTGCCGTGTGCGTGCGCGGCCCTATTATACAAAGGCTGACTAACCTCATCCAATTATAAGTGCATCGCGCGACCACTATATACAACAGCCCTTAGATATTAAAACTTGCTTGGTTAGTGGGCAGGGGTGGAGGTAAGATCTCTGGATTTAGTCTTGTTGGTGGCATTGTGATGTGTCTGACAATGAGGACAGTGGAGGCAATTGGATTGGTGAGGTGGGGGACTTTGGAGGGTTTTGGAGAGACTTTTGGAAGGTTTAGTAAGGGTTGAGGCAAGGGGAGATCATGGGGATTGGGTAGGGTGGGGTGAGGGAGAGGTTGGGATAGAAGGTTAATGGGAGACCATGGAATGTGATAGAGAAGAGATAAGTTTTGAGTTGGCTTCTGAATATACAGTAGTTCGGGAGGGGGCAGATTTAATGTGATGGGGGAGTGTTTTCCAGTGGAGAGGTTGAGTAAGGCAAATGATCGAAAACAAGAGGAGGCAGAGGGTTCTGGTTAAGGGGGGAGGGGAGTGAAGAGGAGGGGAAGGTGTATATCAAGAGATGAGTGCTGACAGGTAAGGAGGAGCAAGAACATGAAAAGATTTGTAGACCAGGGTGAGGAATTTGAAGAGGGAATACTGGATGGGATGGTTAGTCACTGAAGTTGGGAGATGAGAGGGGTGGCGTGGGCACAGTGGGGGAGATTGAGAAGTGTAAAAGCTGCAGCATTTTCAATTTCTTGGAAATGTCAATCTTCTTAGATTGTAATTGCAGATCACTTCAATTTAAAATATATTTCTGACACTCAAATTATGGGACTCAGTTGCGATTCGACACCTCCTTACAACACGTAATTCTCTTATGACTCCACTATATGACAACCCAGAATTTGGTCCAGGAATGGTCCGCAATATATTTGGCGACTGGAAAGCAGCAGGTGTCACAAGATTAAAAGATGTAGGCTCAGAGGGATTTCCCAGACCCTTCAAATATTTCCACAAAGAAAAGACTATCCCAAACAATCAGTTCCTCTAATACCTTCAATTGAACGCCTTCTATAACGAAATCCGCCCCCACCCCGAATTGCTAACTAGTTTTCAGTCACTTTGTCAAGCAGACAGAAACACGTCTGGACTGATATCTAACCTGTATGGGTACTTTGTTAGCCCTCCTAGTCTTGAATCAAAAACTGAAATATATGCTCCAATGGGAAAGGGATCTGGGGGAGGAACTAGACATGGAAGACTGGAATGATATTTTTCAGACGGTTGCTACATCCTCAATGTGTATCACAATCAGAGAAAATGCCTATAGGGTTATGATGAGGTGGTACTTGACCCCCACAAGGCTAGCTAAATTCATCCCAGAGTACCCCCACTAATTTGTCCGAAGGGATGTGGAGTACAGGCCACATTTCTTCACATTTTCAGCTTATTGGCTGGAAATCAAAATGTGGTCACAAAGGTTTTTCGGTGTGGAACTCCCCCTAGATCCCTGGTTATTCCTATTAAACAAACCATATCACCTCCTCACGAGACATGAGAATAAATTACTGTGCCACATGTCTTCAGCTGCAAGACGTGAACTAACGACAGTATGGAAGCAACCAACTATTCCCTCAATCCCTAAAGTTAAAAATGAAGTCTGGCAGATTTGCTGCATGGAGAAATTGGTTAGTCTTAACAACGACACCTGCGCAGATTTCCAGAAGGCGTGGATGCCATGGATTCTGGGTGCTGGTCAACCAGAAATTAATACCCACCTAATTTTGTTTTAAAAACTGCTATATATACAGACTGTGTGACTGAATGTTATAAGATGATTTGCTCGGTAAAATTCTAACTGGATGTGTTCTTCACCCCCCCCCCCCCCTTTTTTTTTTGTCCCCTCCCCTCCACCCCCATCTTTTATTTTCTACATTTCCCCCTTCCCAAAAATTTTTTAATAAAAATTGAGTTTAAAATATATTTCTGAAAAATATATATTCTCAAATTATTGTCATTTACAGTAGCTGTAATGCCCATCTGAGCAGACCCTGGTGCAAAATATGTAATTAGTAATTTTGAGTCAGCCTAGTAGCTGTTGGAGTAGTAACAAATAGGTAATCTTCTTTCCCCCTAAGTGAGCAGGATTTATTTTTTATAGGAGCATTGACACAAAAGCTCTCACATACTGTACATTTTGGGAAAGACCACCAAGAGAATACCACCTCCAAACACCTTACAGTATTATGAAGAGGATCAAATTATCAGAAACAATGCTTGATCAGTTAAAATGCCAAATATTTATTGTGACGTCTCGGGCAGGTAGGTACAGAAGGATAAAAAAAATCAGATCGTGCATTGCACCAAAACATGGCACTTCATTCCCTTCTATCTGCCTGCTGCCTGAGATATCTCAATAATAATTTGACATTTTAACTAAATAAGCACAGTTTGTGAGAGTGCAATGCTCCACGCATGTGATTCTGACTGAGCTGAATCAAGGGGTGCACCATTTGAGCACCAAGATAGTCCTCATGTATATAACAGCTCATGGTATTGCTGCTGGTAAGGACTTAGATAGTGGAATAGTTAATAATACACCACTGCAGTGAAAAACTATAGTTTGTGCTCCATTCACAAAAAGGTAGCCCAATGAATTAGCTGAAACTCCATGGTTGTGAGAGGACTGCAGTCTTTGTAGCCGAATAACATCAGAGTCGTGTGTTCTTATCAGCCGTATAGCGATGTAGCAACCTCACTGTGTGAAGCTGTTCCCTCAGCCTCGCGGCAAACAGCTTGCTGTAAATCAGCTGGATGCCTGCGATCAGCTCTCAGACTCGTAGGAACACCACAGTAGCTTCCCGTAGCTCCATTGCATGGTGACGTCACATCAGCAACTCAAGTCCCTACGCGTTTTGTCACGATCACGTGACTTCATCAGGGATGTTCCATAGACACGGAGGCAGGATTAAATAGTCCAAAGTCAATTGTAAATTGAGCGATCAAGAAAGGGGAGTTGGTTTATCACAAACGAAAAGTCCATATACAGTATATTGTATTGTATTGCATTGTATGTCTTTATTTATATAGCGCCATTAATGTACATAGCGCTTCACAGTAGTAATACATGTGGTAATCGAATAAATAACAGATAATATAAATAACAGATCATGGGAATAAGTGCTTTAGACAAACATAACATTAAGGAAGAGGAGTCCCTGCCCCGAGGAGCTTACAATCTAATTGGTAGGTAGGGAGAACGTACAGAGACAGGAGGAGGGAGTTCTGGTAAGTGCGTCTGCAGGGGGCCAAGCTTTATGTATCATGTGTTCAGAATGTTCACAGTGCTATTCGTTTGCTTCTTTAAGCAAGTGTGTCTTAAGGTGGGTCTTAAAGGTGGATAGAGAGGGTGCTAGTCGGGTACTGAGGGGAAGTACATTCCAGAGGTGTGGGGCAGTCAGTGAAAAAGGTTTAAGGCGGGAGAGGGCTTTAGATAAAAAGGGGGTAGAAAGAAGACATCCTTGAGCAGAACGCAAGAGTCGGGATGGTGCATAGCGAGAAATTAGGGCTGAGATGTAAGGAGGGGCAGAAGAGTGTAAAGCTTTAAAAGTGAGGAGAAGAATGGAGTGTGAGATGCGGGATTTGATTGGAAGCCAGGAGAGGGATTTCAGGAGGGGAGATGCTGAGACAGATCTAGGAAAGAGTAGAGTGATTCTGGCAGCAGCATTTAGGATAGATTGTAGGGGAGACAGGTGAGAGGCAGGAAGGCCGGACAGCAGGAGGTTACAGTAATCAAGACGGGAGAGAATGAGGGCCTGAGTCAGAGTTTTAGCAGTCGAGCAACAGAGGAAAGGGCGTATCTTTGTTATATTGCGGAGGAAAAAGCGACAAGTTTTAGAAATGTTTTGAATGTGAGGGGCGAATGTGAGAGAGGAGTCGAGTGTGACCCCAAGGCAGCATGCTTGGGCTACTGGGTGGATGATCGTAGTTCCAACAGTAATGTGGAAGGAGGTAGTAGGGCCAGGTTTGGGAGGAAGTATGAGGAGCTCTGTTTTAGCCATGTTGAGTTTAAGGCGACGGTGGGCCATCCAGGATGATATAGCAGAGAGACATTCAGAAACTTTGGTCTGTATAGCAGGTGTAAGGTCAGTTGTTGAAAAGTATATTTGTGTGTCGTCAGCATAGAGGTGATATTTAAACCCAAAAGATGTTATTAGGTCACCTAGAGAGAGTGTGTAAAGAGAAAAGAATATGAGAGGAGAATGAGAGAGAGGAATCAAGTGTAACCCCTAGGCAGCGTGCTTGGGGCATCTGGGTGAATGACTCTTATTTCCAATAGCAATGTGGAAGGATAGGTAGTACGCGGGCGGCAGGTTTGGGAGGAAGTATAAGGAGCTCGTTTTTGCCATGTTAAGTTTCAGTCGCACGGATGGCAATCCAGGATATGATTCAGAGAGGCATTCAGAAACTTTGTTGTCTGTATAGCAGGGTTAAGGTCAGGGGTTGAAAGGTAAATTGTTGTGGTGGTCAGATAGAGGTGATATTTAAACCCAAAGATGGATTAGGGTCACCTAGAGAGAGGTGTAAGAGGAAAGAGAAAGGGGTCCCAGGACAGGAGCCCTGGGGTACCCCCAGAGGAGATCAATAGAGGAGGTAGGAGGGTGTTGGCCAAAGAGACACTGAAATCGAATGGGGAGAGGTATAGAGGAGATCCAGGATAAAGTTTATTTCGAATACCAAGAGTATGGAGATGTGAAGGAGAAGAGGGTGGTCCACGTTGTCAAATGTGCAGAGAGGTCGAGTAATCAGAGCAATGGCAGAGGTGTAATGAGACCTCTGTCTTTGGCAGCATGGAGGTCGTCAGTTATTTTAGTGAGGGCTGTTTCCGTTGGATGTGAGCAGTGCGGTAGCCAGATTGTAGAGGGCTAGGACCGAGAAATAGGGGTTGGGGGGAGGGAAAAATGGAGCAAGCGAGAGAATACAAGACGTTCAAGGAGTTTAGAGGCAAAAGGCAGGAGGGAGACAGGTCGATAGTTAGAAAGACAGGTAGGGTCAAGCTTGCTGTTTTTGAGTAATGGTATGACTGTTGCATGTTTGAAGGAGGATGGAAAGGTTCCAGAGCAGAGGGAGGAGTTAAAAATGTGTGTGAGCGTAGGGATTATAGTAGGAGCAAGAGGTTTTAGGAGATGGGAGGGAATGGGGTCAAGAGGGCAAGTGGTAGAGGGAGAAGTGGCGATCAACAGCGACACATCCTCCTCTGAGACAGTGGAAAAAGAGTCAAGGAAGGCAGGAGGAGAGTTAGGAAGAGGTGTAGGATGGGAAGAAGAAACAGAGGGGATGTTCTGACGTATGGATTCCACCTTTTCCTTAAAATAGTCAGAAAAGTCCTGAGCGGACATGGAGGAAGGAGAGGCAGCTGAGGGTGGTTTGAGTAGAGTATCAAAGACAGAGAACAGTCGGCGTGGGTTAGACTTGTGCATGTTGATTAGTGCAGAAAAGTAGGCTTGTTTATCTTGCGAGAGGGCAGAGTTGAAACAGGATAGCATAAATTTGTAGTGAAGGAAGTCTGCGAGAGTGTGAGACTTCCTCCAGAGGCGTTCAGAGGAACGAGTGGAGGAACACAGCATGCGTGTGTGGCAATTTAGCCAGGGTCTAGGGTTAGAAGGGCGAGTGCGGCAGAGAGAAAGTGGGGCATGTAGATCAAGAGAGGAGGACAAGACAGAGTTGTAGTTCCTGACCAGGTTGTCGTGGTCTGTAGCAGAGCTGAGAGAGGAGAGGGAGGAGCGTAAAGTGGACTCAAAGTCAGGTAAGTGAATAGAGCACAGGTTTCTGCAGAACCGGGTGTAGATGGAAGGGGAGAAGCGTGATAGAGAGAATGAGATGAGATGATGGTCAGAGAGAGGAAAAGGGGAAATGGAGAAATCAGAGAGAGAGAAGTTCTTAGTGAAAACCAGGTCTAAGTAGTGGCCATCCTTGTGGGTGCTGGCTGCAGTCCACTGTTGAAGGCCAAAAGAAGAGGTTAGAGAAAGAAAGCGGGAAGCCCAAGGGAGAGAGGGGTCATCAATGTGGCAATTGAAGTCCCCAAGGAGAAGAACAGGGGAGTCTGAGGAGAGGAAGAAAGAGAGCCAGGATTCAAAGTGAGAGAGAAAGGCAGTAGGGGGATGAGTAGAGGTAGGTGGGCGATAGATGACCGCCACATGAACAGGGAGAGGAGAGAAAATCTGGACAGTGTGAGCCTCAAAGGAGGGAAAAGCAAGAGAGGGAGGAATAGGAAGGGTTCGGTAACGACAGAGAGAGGAGAGCAGGAGCCCCACGCCTCCACCCCTGCCATCAGTGCGCGGAGTGTGGGAGAAGGAAAGGCCACCGTAGGAGAGGGCAGCTTCCAGAGCAGAGTCAGACTGAGTGAGCCAGGTCTCAGTTATAGCAAAGAGAAGCAGGGAGTGAGAGAGAAAGAAGTCATGCACAGAGAGGAACTTGTTAGAGAGGGAGCGAGCATTCCAAAGGGCACAGGAGAAAGGGAGAGAGGAGGGAGGGTGGCAGGGGATGGGTATGAGGTTGGAGGGGTTGACACCAGAAGGAGTAGAGGTTGCAGTTGGCAGGCGAGGACGAGCGCATGTAGGAATAAGACAGGGACCAGGATTGGGAGAGATATCCCCAGAAGCAAGGAGGAGAAGCATGGATAGAAAGAGGATGTGTGAGGATGATATGTAAGGGTGTTTTTTAGTGCAGGGGATATATCTGTGTGGTGTCAGAGGACGCAGGTAAGAAAGGAGTTCATGTGAACTGAGAAGTGGTGAAGGAAGGAGAGATGGAGATATATGAATGGAGTTAGAGACATACTGAGGCTGGTAAAAAGAAGTGCATAATTTGAGAAGAAGTGAAGTCACAGCAAATATAAATGGTAAAGGCAGCATCACAGCAGTAATGATGCAGTCTGGTATTGATGATATCCTCCTTTCCAGCGTAGTTCAAATGCAGGAATCAGGGCCAGATGGGGTGTCCACTTCTTCCTCACTTCTTTTGAACTTCCTTTTAAACTTCAGTTGTTCAGTAGTCATGCCACTTATAATGGGCCACTTGGATATGGGCTGAAGCAGACTAACTGCTCTGACTGGGTTTATATAGGCCTAAAAAGTCACCTGACAATATGAAAGTCAAATCATATTACCACATGATAGCCTCAACAAAAGTTAAGTTTATAACACTTTAAACTGCAATTGTTATATTTAGTCCCAGATAATATGCACTAAACAAAAAAAAAGTTAATTCACATATGCAAATGGTGCTAGTCTTAACTCAATTTAAAAAAGCCAATTACAGTATGTGCTAAATTATATTTATTTACAACTACCTCATGCTGTACATTTAAATTAACTGCATTGAGTGTAATAAATCTATAATACTCAATAAAAACCTATGCTTGACCACATGAAATAATAACTATAGGAATTTTTTTAAACTAATAATTTAGTTGCACAGAGAGAACAGGAAACGGAGGGCGGTGCACAGCCGAAGAAAACCCCCCAAGGTAAGTGCAGTAAAAACTTCTATTTATTTGCACATAAGAGTTAAAAAAAACTGTAACGCGTTTCACGTGCCAATAAATAGAAGTTTTAACTGAACTGACCTTGCCTGGGGGGGGTTTCTTTGGCTGTGCACCGCCCTCCATTTCCTGTTCTCTCTGTGCTGCTGCTGCTGTCTGGATTGGAGCATGTCGTTCAGTTCAAGCCACTCTGCCCACAAGGAAGACAGTGAGTAGTGTTACTACGTTCATGTCTACTTACATACTCAGATTGCATACTTCAATCAAGTTGAAAAGTTGAGACTTTTTTAACTCACTGCATATATATTCCTACAATTGTTGGGCAAGAGGAACTGCGGCTTTATATACCCAGTTACTGCTATATATTTCTAATGGACATTTACTTGTGTTGAAGGTTAAGCTGCACTGTTTGGGTTTTCTGCATAGTTTACCCTGGTAATCATAATAATTTAGTTGAAAGGAATACACATTAATAAAAGTATAAATACATATATACCTAGATCATTATTTTAATTTAAAAAATTGAAATGTAAGATTTAAGAAAATTATCAAATTGATCTGAATGAATACAGAATATATCCCCATAAAAAAAGTCTGGTATCCCAAAGGTCATTACACTCTGCTCATATTACTCGACCTCTCTGCAGCATTCGACACCGTGGACCACCCTCTTCTCCTTCACATTCTCCATACTCTTGGTATTCGAAATAAAGCTTTATCCTGGATCTCCTCTTACCTCTCCCATCGTACTTTCAGTGTCTCTTTGGCCAACACCTCCTCCTCCTCTATTGATCTCTCTGTGGGGGTACCCCAGGGCTCTGTCCTGGGACCCCTTCTCTTTTCTCTTTACACACTCTCTCTAGGTGACCTAATCACATCTTTTGGGTTTAAATATCACCTCTATGCTGACGACACAACAATTTACCTTTCAACCCCTGACCTTACACCTGCTATACAGACCAAAGTTTCTGAATGCCTCTCTGGAATATCATCCTGGATTGCCATCCGTCGACTGAAACTTAACATGGCAAAAACAGAGCTCCTTATACTTCCTCCCAAACCTGGCCGTACTACCTCCTTCCACATTGCTATTGGAAATACGATCATTCACCCAGTAGCCCAAGCACGCTGCCTAGGGGTTACACTTGATTCCTCTCTCTCATTCTCCTCTCATATTCAAAACATTTCTAAAACTTGTCGCTTTTTCCTCCGCAATATCACAAAGATACGCCCTTTCCTCTGTTACTCGACTGCTAAAACTCTGACTCAGGCCCTCATTCTCTCACGTCTCGATTACTGCAACCTCCTGCTGTCCAGCCTTCCTGCCTCTCACCTGTCTCCCCTACAATCTATCCTAAACGCTGCTGCCAGAATCACTCTACTCTTTCCTAGATCTGTCTCAGCATCTCCCCTCCTGAAATCCCTCTCCTGGCTTCCGATTAAATCCCGCATCTCACACTCAATTCTCCTGCTCACTTTTAAAGCTTTACATTCTTCTGCCGATCCTTACATCTCAGCCCTAATTTCTCGCTATGCACCATCCTGACTCTTGCGTTCTTCTCAAGGATGTCTTCTTTCTACCCCCTTTGTATCTAAAGCTCTCTCCCGCCTTAAATCTTTCTCACTTTCTGCCCCACACCTCTGGAATGCCCTTCTCCTCAATACTCGACTAGCCCCCTCGCTATCCACCTTTAAGACTCACCTTAAGACACATCTGCTTAAAGAAGCATATGAATAGCACTGGATAATCATGGACACATGATACATAAAGCTTGGCCCCCTGCAGACGCACTTACTAGAATTCCCTCCTACTGTCTCTGTACGTTCTCCCTACCTACCAATTAGATTGTAAGCGCCTCGGAGCATTGACTCCTTCCTTAATGTTACTTTTACAGTATGTCTGAAGCACTTATTCCCATGATCTGTTATTTATATTATTTGTTATTTATATGATATGTATTACTACTGTGAAGCGCTATGTACATTTATGGCGATATATAAATAAAGACATTCAATACAATACATACAAAACCCCAAAATTAATAGCGAAGCTTTTAAAGAATATTACTCTTCCCTCTATAATTTACCTGGACCAGTGGGAGATTGGGCCAGAAATAAAGGGCAGAGAAAGCTCTGAACTTTTTAAGTGATTGTCGTCTCTCCACACTTGAACCAAACGATATATTAAATCTCGAAAAAACTATAGAACCACTTGAAGTTTTGGAGGCGATCAAGTCCCTGAAAATTGGGAAGGCCCCTGGTCCGGATGGATTTTCCAAACATTATTACAAAAAAATCTCCACAATACGTCTCCCATATCTAACCAAGACATTTAACGAGATGCTCCTAGGCCTTTCCGCACCTAGAGATATGATGCGAGCAACTATAGTGGTAATCCCAAAGGAAGGAAAGGACTCCCTGATGTGGTCTAGCTACAGGCCTGTCTCTTTATTAAATACAGATCTAAAATTATATGCAAAAATTCTGGCCACTAGACTGAACAGTATTCTCCCTAGATTGATCCATCCAGACCAAGTGGGGTTTGTTTTGGGCCTACAAGCTCTTGACAATACAAGGAGGATGGTAAATGTAAAACATGTGGCAAAACAAACAGTGTGCCCATCTCTCCTACTGTACTCTCACAAAACGCAGAAAAAGCGTTCGATAGACTAGATTGGCAGTTTATGATGTCCATGCTCTCACAGATGGGGTTCACCCCAAAAATTTTAAATAGTATAAATATGCTATATTCTGCCCCAACGGCCATAGTGAGAACCAATAATTCTTTGTCTGATCCTTTTCCAATATTAAATGGAACCAGGCAGGGGTGCCCACTGTCCCCTTTGTTGTTCGCCTTGGCCATTGAACCACTAGCCTTTCAGATAAGAATGAATCCCAATATCTCTGGTATTTCTGTTTAAAAAGAGGGGCTCAAGATAGCTCTCTTTGTGGATGATCTATCACTGCCCAAATGTGACGTGAGATATGTTTCAAACCTATAATCCTCATTGAAGATGGGTCTTTATTATGTCTAGTTGAAAAATGTTTAGACAGGCTATGAGCCTGATTCCCATTAATTACATTCCTTCTATGCTCCAAGAATCTTGTACTTACAGTACTCCACAAATTGTTCTGCCCACATATTGTGGGTTGCAGGAACAGGAAATGAGATAAATAACAAATGAAGAGTGGCAATTTATTCTCCCTTTAACCTCGTATTCTTTACCATTTGCTGAGGAATTGAAAGAATTGCTAGTAACTAAATGTTTACTAGTGAGACACCATCTATGCCCACAAACAAAATTACCATGGTGTGAATTACTATTTGCGGGAATAATACTGTCAGCATCCCTCAATTTACTAGGCGCTAGAATATTCTTCATATTCCTAGCACATTTGTATGTTACTGGTATAACCGATTGTGAACAGGATCCTAAAATAGGATCCCTCTTAAGGATATTCCAGTACTTACAAAGTACTGTACTCCTTTGATACTTGAGGCAGGTTGATTATATTTCATAATGAACCTTGGACAATTTTCTGTAGAAGAATTGTCAACTGAAGACTGAATAGGTAATTGTTTCGTCTTAGATTTGATGAGAAGGCTATTTCTGTCACTTTGTTTAACTTCATTAAACGTTCTCATTACTAAATCCTTGTAATAACCTTTATCAAGAAATCTGTTAACCAGCTCTAGACCCTGTTTAACAAAATCTTGCTGGAAGGTGCAATTCCTTTTTATCCTGTAAAACTGGCTTTTAGGGATATTTTCTAGCCACTTTGCATGATGGTTACTTAATGACTGCAGGTAGCCATTAACATCTTCTTTAAAGTGAGTTCTAGTATGAATCTGATAATCACCCTCACATGTGAAAAGTTCGAGGTCGAGGAACGTGATCTGCTTGATTGTATCTTATGGGTGAAGACAGATCCATCTCACTAACATTAAATGTCTGGAGAATCACAGATAAATCCTCTTCCCCACCATCACAGATAAGGATATCATCAATGAAACAGCCATAAAAGACAAAACCCGCCCCCAGCCGAGCATTGGCCCACACATGGAGGTCCTCCCACAACCTCATGTATAGGTGTGCATATCTGGGGGCGAACCGCGTGCCAATGGCTGTTGCACAAATCTGTAAAAAAAAAAAAAGGTATCCGCAAATAAGAAGTAGTTGTGTTCTAATATAAAATTGATACTAGAAAGTAAAAAGTTCCTCTGACCGAGTGCAGTGCAGCGCAGTATCCCTTTCCAAAAAATGGTTCACTGCATCAACACCCTTATGATGCTCTATAACCGTGTATAAATAAGAGACATCGCAGGTGGCCAAAAGGTAAGTGGGTTGCCACCTAATGTCTTTAATGGAGTCAATGACATGCAGCGAGTCCTTCAGATAAGATCTGAGTGAGGTGATATAAGGTTGTAGATAAAAATCCACATATTGAGACATGCTGGATGTCATCGATTCCACCCCCTACACAATTGGGCGCCCTGGTGGACAGACCAGACTTTTATGAATTTTAGGGAGGAGGTAGAAGATAGGATTCCTTGGGTGCTCTATTTACAGGAACCTATATTCAGATGACGTGATAATATGCTTGTCTCCACAAGATGGTTCTGATATAATGATTGATAGTCCAAAGTAGGATCACCATTCAGATTTTGATAGAATACCTCATCTTGTAGTAGACGATAAGTCTCCTGCACATAATGCTCCCTATCCTGAACCACAATACTACCTCCCGTATCAGCCTGGCAGATGACAATGTGGTCCAAGTCTCTAAACTCTTTAAGGGCAGCCACTTCAAGAGGAGATACATTTCTCCTAAACATAAGTCTGGAGCATAGATTCTCCAAATCTTGGAGAACCAAGGTATAAAACGTCTCAATGTAGCTGCCCTTCAACAGATATGGAAAGAAAAGAGACTTGGGCCCAAATGGTGAATACTTAATAACTGGCTCATCCACCGGAAATGAAGAGTGGATAGTAAATTGGGACTCATATATATATATATATATTAGATAAGTTAGGTGGGTGAAAAAGGTGACGAAAAAACCCTCCACCGTAAAGCATATAGCAAATAAAAATACAGTATCACTTGTGAGCACATCCACATGTCTTAGACAGGTCTGCAACCTGCGTTCCACCATTATCACCTGGGAAATGACATGCAAATGAGCACATAGTGTCACTGTCGTGCCCGCATCTTCCTACCTGCCTGTGCCAGCGTCCCGTCAAGGTGGCTCGCGCGGCTGCTCACTCTGCTCCTCCGTCGCCTCATGCCCCATCGGCGCGCTGCTTCCACTTTCCGGGAGCACGCAGCGGGTCCCATCCTTGCGTGCACCTTGGCACGCCACGCTTCAACCCCGGGCACGCGCGTAGCATGCGCAAGGGACCAGCACCTGCAATACTGCCTGGACTCATTTCAGATGGGATACACCTGAGCTTCACCCTGCCTCAGCCTATCACAGGTCTACCTATGTCTGAGCCCTCCTCCCTTTTCTCCCTGATTGGTATTCCTCTGTATATTAGTCTCATTCACCCTTTGGTTGCCGCTGAGCATAGACATTCTATGCACCATGCTCACTTGCAGCCTGAGTACCTTTTCTCGTTATCTCGCTTACCTGTTGTGATCCTGCTTGTACCTGTACTGTCTCTTCTTGTTCCCCTGAACCTTGGCTTGGCTACGGACTTCTACGCTTTCTACTCCACGAACTCGGATAATGGAAATCTTCTACGCTACGCTCTCCTATCCTCGACCAAGGCTTACGGATCTCGACCACTCTACGCTCTCCAATCTCGGACCATAGGCAAGTACCCGCTACCCTCTCCACTCTCCTATCCTGACCCTGCTACGTTCACGACTCTGCAATCCGGACCCACCCCCGTGGCTTACGGCGGTGGTTATAAACATTCCCGACTTCGGCCCCGCGGTTCAGTCCAGGTTGCAGTGAGCAACCGTGACAGTCACCTTTTGCCTCAAATCCATTTTACATGGAACCTTATATGTTATGCTTTTTGCATTGCACAGCTTTCAGCATAGCCTGGGTTAAGATGCATAGCCAGTAAACCTACTCACCGACAGCTGTCTTGACCTTTTTGGAAAAGGTGACCAGTACCCTCCACCGTAAAGCATATAGCAAAGCATACAGAGGAAGCACTGTATGCTAGGTGATAATTGCAAAAAGCAGGGTTGCAGACCTGTCTAAGACATATGAATGTGCTCACAAGTGATATTTTTATTTGCTATATGATTTACGGTGGAGGGTTTTTCATCATGTTTTTCCCAAAATTTCAAAACAGTTGTCTGTGAGTAGGTTTACTGGCTATGCATCTTAACCCAGGCTGTGCTGAAAGCTGTGTAATGCAGCGAGCATACTGTAAACTTACGGGGGTTCCATGTAAAAAGGGATTTGAGGCAAAAGGTGACACTGTGTGTTCATTTGCATGTCATTTCCCAGAATCCCTTGCTGCAGTGGAAGCACTGTATGCTACTGTAGGTGATAATAGTGAAAAGCAAGGTTGCAGACCTGTCTAAGACAAGTGAATGTGCTCACAAGTGATATTTTTATTTACTATATATATATATATATATATATATATATATATATATATTAAAATGATCAGGTATAACATACTGTTGAATCAACAACAAGGGAGTTGAAAAGTACCCTCAAGTTAATGGTACTCGTTCAATATATTGCAGAAGGTAGCAAAGATCTACTGATATCAACAATTAAAACACAACTCTTAATATAGTTAATTAGTAATAAAATACCTTTCACAAGGCTCAAACAGCTAAATACCTAACATGCGAGTAAGATATTATTGCTAAAAATTACAAATCCAGCATCAGAAGTAGCTAATGTACAGGCTAATTAGTTAATCTAGCTCAGAATAACCACTAATACATACTAAGTAACCACACTTAATAGGAGATATTTTATGGTACTGGCAACATTAGTTTTTCATATTTATTCAATAGTAGATACAGTCATGGGCAAGGATACAGTATACGATAAGGATACAGTATAAACAGTTACTGTATACATGCACAGACATTGCTGTTATGACACTTTTAGGGATGTGGAACTACAGTATACTGTCCTGATGGACTGAATAATTGTTTCCAATGTTATGTCCTACCCAAATGAATCACCAATGATTGCTGTCCTTTTCTCCACCTTGATTAAAAAGTGGCTATTAGCAGCAACAATAAAGCTAAAATTAAGTTCCCCCTCACTGCCAGCCTCTACTCTGGATAGTGCTGACTAATGATGTCAGAGCTAACCTAGATTCGCTGTGCGTTTTGCAAATGTAACGTTTCTTCCTGGGCAAAATCTATTACCCTCCCTTGGACATCTGGGAGGTATTTAAAGAGCAAATTAATGATAGGAGTTGACCCCATCATGGCTTGATACAAGTCAATGCTCTATAGCCTAAATCTGACCTATAATAAGATAAATATTCAAAGCTTCTAGATCATGTTACTCAGAAAAATATATTGTGCAGACTTATAAATGCTGTTGCTTAGTCCCAATTATTAGAGCAATAGAAAAAAAATGTATAATTCAAAATGTTTTGTGATTTGCATGATTGATTAATAAAAAATCTATAATATCATTTGTTCAGTATTTGGTTTTTGGTTTAGATACATATTACAAAAGATTAATTTAAGTAACTGACAAAAACCATCTCATTCATTAATCCTAATGAGTGGTAATATCAATGGGATCAAAGACATAAGTTCAGACACAATAGTTAACCCCTACGGATATGTAATTTTATTTTTATACAGATGTTAAACCTGAGAAAAACGATCATCTAAAACTACCTTTAGGGTGTTACATTTATAATATGTGTGATAATTTATTTACAGTGCTTTTCATGTTCCCTACTGGTTTGTATGATGTTTTCCTTTGAACAATTATAGATTAACACTCTTGTTAATTTCAATAGTGAATTTCTAAGTGCTCTTGTTGGCCTCTTTTGTTGTGTAAAAGATCATTTTCCATTATGCCACTATACAGATATTCTTTATGAAGATCTATATTTGTATGACAGATTTACAGTAGGAGAATATAGATTAAGTGAGCATATGTAAATGTTAGTCATATGTAGTCTTTGACTGACGTGGTGACAAAGTGTGCTGACCAATCTACTGTCCATGTCAATATGATAGATGTTTATAATTAGCCGTGATCAGATGAAGGAGCGAAAACAAAGCCCTCATTTAGTCCCTTGGCGTACAGGGTTTGAAGAGTATAGATCCACGAAGACTCCTTTTCAAGACCTCTGTGTCCAGTTACCTTTTCTTATCCCTAGGGACAGTTGATTACTGTAATTCCAACATATTTAAGTCTTTTGATACTGCCGTCATGTATGTTATTAATATGTCTGGCTAGTGAAGGGACTACTGGTAGTTTGTTTCTGATTCATCAGATGTCTTTGAGAATTTGTTGTCTCAACTACATCTTGTTTTTCTAACATATTTTTTCTCATTGAGCAGTTAATTTCTGGGGTATGTCGGATCAGTTGTAGGCTCTCTTTATCAGGGGTTTGTCTATAGCCCCTTTCAATTTATCTTGTTCTCATCTATTGTGCTTGGCTCTTACACTCCATATCTGTGGAGCAGTTCCTCCGGGCCAGGAGGAACTGTCCCACTGGTATGCCACAAATCAAATTATTGGGATGATGGCTGATAGCTAGGAGGATGTTATTCATTTCATCTTTATTATATTCCAAGGTTAGTTTTAGGTCAAGTTGATTATCATTAAGCTTCCCTATAAATTCTGTCTGGAGACCTATGGAGCCACGCCATAGATAAATATATCCTCTACAAACCTGACCCATAATTCTACATGTAGTGAAATTAGTAATTACTTCTGTGAACACGAATCGTTTCTCCCACAATTCAAGATACACATTTGCATACAATGGCGGGCATATTGTACCCATGTTGTGCCCTGTTCTCTGTGGTACATTTTTCTGTCAAATATAAAATATTTTTTTTGTGAAAACAAAATTCAAAAGTGTAAAAGTAAATTTATTGTTCTGTATGACATTAAGCCCCCTTATGTTGAGAAAAAAAAGCAATACCATAGCTATGATTTCAATCTCTTGTATAATAGTAGTATAGAAACTTTCCACATCAAGATTCACTAGTATGATTTCATCATTAATTGTTAACACTTCCAGTTTCCTGAGGAAATCTCTTCTATTCTTAAGGTAAAAGGCAGAGAGATCACAAATGGTTTAAGGATTTGGTCTTAATTGTTATACTTTTTACTGTTTACTCTTGAATGTATTATATTGTGAAGACATTATTTTTTATTACTTGTTTGTTTGAAATAATTTTGTTCAGAATTAATCAAAAGTTCTTCGACAATCTTTCACAGAAAAAGAAATAGTTATTAATAATTAAAATATATTGTAAAAAAAGTTATCGACCGGTCGATTTCTTCCATCGGCCTGGCCAAAAGGTAGGTCAGTGGATCAATAGGTAGTTCAAGGTTTGTGACCTCTTTTATTACATTTTGAACCGTGGTCCAATTCTTCTTAATTTCTGGACATGTCCACCAGATGTGGGCCATGTCCCCTTTTTGTCCACAGCCTCTCCAACAGAGATCCTATGGAAGAGGGTAGATTTGTTTTAATCTCACTGGAGTTAGGTACCAGTAAAATAATATCTTATAGATGTTTTCCTTCTTTGTGGTACATATGGAGGTTCCTGAGGCTGCTCCCCAGATTTCTTCCCAGTCTTCCTTGACATAAGTTATATTCAGATCTGCAGCCCACTTAAGCATGTAGTCATGTTTTGGGGAGCCTCTACCGTCTCCAGTTCTGAATAAATTTTTGATATTAGGCCCTTCTGATCTGATTCTGTTCTACATAGTCTCTCGAATTTAGTGAGAGAGGGGAATTCTGGGTTTGGGGATATTTTTGGGGCAAAGTGCCTAATTTGAAGGTATTTCAATGTATCTAAATCTGGAATTTCATATTTAGCTCTCAAGTCTTGGTAGCTCAGGAGCTTCCCTAGACTCAGTAGATCCGCGATCGTCTTGATCCCCTTTGATTTTAGTTGGTCGAATAGCCTAGAACCGCATCCAGGGGGGAATTTAGGGTTATCGAAAATTGGCGTGAGTTGCGAGCTAGAGGAAGAGAGCTTATATCTGAGCTTAGCTTTCAGCCAGAACTCCCAGGTGTGTCTCATCGCTCCTAGTTTAAATTTTTGTGAAAGCATATCTCTTCTTTCCATGCTCCAAAGGCATGCTGGCAGGGAAGGCATTTTGGCATGATGGGTCTCTATTTCGAGCCAGCAGCTTGTGCCGCTTGTTTTAATTGGGTCGCCTGGTAGTACTTGTGGATATCTGGAACTTCCATGCCCCCCCTCGATCTTGGTGACAATAGTACTGACCGGGCTACTCTGGGTCTTTTGCCCTGCCAAATGAAATGAAACATCTTATTTTGAATGTTCTGAGCCGGGGACGTGGATCGGAAGGGTCTGAAAAAAATATAATAATCTAGGGAGTATATTCATTTTTATGGATATCTGTCAGGAATCCGCTCCGCGGGTTACTGGTTACCTTACCTTGCAGACCGGTGCAGTTCTGAAACAGCTCTCCTGATGTTTGCTGCAGCCTGGATTCACTCACCAAAGCTATACACACTCCCTCTGGTATCTACTGCAGCTGTGCAGCCTATTATGCAACCTAGACTTGCATTCATTCATTGGAGCAATACCTTCACACCCCCGCTGGGGATTGGCCTGCTGGCCTTTAAGTATTGCCTTCCCATAATGCTCCTTGCCGAGCATAGTCCTTACCGGATGTCACCAACTGTTCTGCCACAAGCTCTTGCTTGTTCTCTTGTGCTGAAGCGGAGGTTTCCCTTGCGTCCTTCAGCTTCCTGTTCTCCTGTGCTGAAGCAGAGGTTTTGTCCCTGCGTCCTTCAGCCTCCTGGATTCCTGCACTGAAGCGGAGGTTTCGCTCCTGCGTCCTTCAGTCTCCTGGATTCCTACACTGAAGCGGAGGTCTCCCTGTGTATCTACAGCTTCCTGGTTCCTGGGGCCTACTCTTTCCCTAATCTAGAGAGGCCGTGTCCTGGTTCCTGCGCTGCTACAGAGGATTCCTTAACCCGCTCAGGACTCTTGCGTTAGCGCTGGTTTTACCGAGCAGCTAGGCGGTGTGTAAATCTGGTCTGTCTTCCACCTCCTGAGACCAGTACCATGGGCCATGGTCGCCGCACGCGCAGAGAACCCCCCCGCGCTCATAAGCCGAAGCGGGGTTCTCCTGACTCCCTGTTGCCGAACTCTTGCTTGGACAATGTTTATTCTGACGTCTCCTATCCTGACCCTGGCTTGTACAACGACGATGCTGTCTTCTCCAATCCAGACCCTGCTACGTACGACTATGAACTGCGCAATCCGGATCAGCCTGCGAGGTTTAAGGTCGGTGCTTTTACAACCCTACCTCAGCCACGCGGTCCGACCCGAGTTTGTGGCGAGCACAACCGTGACAATATCATTCTTCCGATCCACGATATCTGATAATCTTCCCATTTGCTCAAATCCTTTTTAATTTTGTCAAAGAGAGCTGGGTAGTTATGTTGATATAGTGATTGGTAGTCCTTTGATACATTCACTCCCAGGTACTTGATGTATAAAGGGCTCCATTTGTAGGTAAAGTTTAGTTTGAGTAATTTCGCTTCTGGCTCTGAGAGGCTTAGGTTGAGGGCCTCAGATTTTTCATTAATTATTTTGTATCCAGATATGATACCAAAGTCCTCCAGTTCCCTTTGGAGGTTAGGAAGGGAAGTTTGGGGTTTGGTTAAGGTCAGGATGATATCATCGGCAAACACGGAGATTTTATAGTTTGTTTTCCCAATTGTTATGCCCTGGATATTACCCACACTTTATTCTAAAGATTCCCTATCCACCTTTCCACTACTCCCACCCACACACTACACTATCCCACTCAACATTTCACTACTCCCACCCTCTAAACTACATGGCCCTCTTCTTGGCTGGTGGCCACAGTCATTCTGGACTGGGTTGGGACCCCTTCCTCAGGTCCGAGGTTGAAGACGAGTCAGGATCAGGCTTCCCATTGGATGTAGATGTGGCTTTCTCCTTCTCGAGCAGGAAGCGCAGGATACCAAATTTGGGCTATGGTTTTAAAATACAACAAATATTATTCAAATCATATTTTGCCTCTGCAAACAGTACTCAGTAAAACACACAGACAACGATACACATGATATCATTGTAGAATATCCTTCAGTCCTAATTCAACACCTCATTGTTGTAGTACCCCTCCTCCAGTTACCATACTGTAGGAGGTCATTGTCCCTGCCCAAGAGGTGCCAAAAGGAGTTTGTCCCTGCATCTCCTGCTCATCACTCAGCCGCAGAAAGAGAATCATTCCTGCTCAACCAGTGTCCCTATATCAAAACATAAAGTAATAAGAGAGTTTAAACACTACGTACTGTATATTGTATATATAATTAGTATATAAACACACAACATGACATTATTAGAGTACTCTAAGTACTGTATTGACATTTAATGTGATCAATCGGGACCTAGTACTCATATGAAAACTGCTGGCGCAGGAATGTGGGGATGCTCCATGGTGTCCCTGGGGATCTGTGGGGTGGCTAAGACATCTGCCCACCATTTTATTGCACAGGCAGAAGGGTGGGTGGGGGAGGCTTGGACTATTCACATTTTTACAATGTATCAATTTTCTAATGCTGTTTTTTTGTTTACTGCACAATTTACCCACCTTTAACTCACCTTTTTAATGAACATATAGTACACTCTGCATTTATTCACCTTTGTCACACAGCAAACTCTCCCTCTAATGATCATAATAAACATCATAGTCACTAAATGTAGTAACAATACTCAGTAAACACATAATACACTTATAGCACCCCAAAAAAGTTTATTATAAACTATTACAGTATATCAAAAAAATAAACCTGCCCTGCAAAATATAAAGTAATTTTTAGATTCCAGATAGTGGATGTATGTATGTATATCTTTATTTATATTGCATCATCCAGGTAGATAGTGCTTTACAATACATGTAACATAATATTTTAAACAATGGGAATAAGCACTTCAGACAAAACAATAGGAAAAGAAGTCCCTGCCCAAAAGAGCTTACAATCTAAGGAGATGTAAGGAGAACTTACAGACAGATGGCGGGTGTTCTGGAATGTGCATCTGCAAGGGGCCAAAGTCAGTGCATATGAGATGTATAGTATCAGCTAGAGGAGCGACCTATATGATTCGTTTAAGACGTTAAGACGTTTTAAGAAAGGTCCTAAAGGTGGAGAGAGAGCGTGCTAATCGGATATTTTAGGGAAGGGCATTCCAGGGGTGTGGGGCTGTAAGTGAGAAAGTTTTATGGCCGTAGAGGGCTTTAGATAAAAAGGGGTAGACAGAAGACATCCTTTAGCAGAATACAAGAGTCGGGCAAGTGTGTAACGAGAAACTAGAGCTGAGATGTAAGGAGGGGTAGAAGAGTGCATAGCCTTAAAAATGAGGAGGATAATTTATAAGTAATAGAGGATTTAATAAAAGCTGGGAGAGGGATTTCAGCAGGAGAGACAGGGAGACAGATGTACGAGAGAATAAAGTAAATCTAGCAATAGCAATTAATATAGATTGTAGGGGAGACGGGTGAGAGGCAGGAAATCCAGACCGTATAAAGTTACAATAGTCGAGATGGGAGAGAATGAGTGTGTTAAAGTTTTAGCAGTGGAGCTATCTTTGAAATGTTATGGAGACAAATAAAACTACAGGTTTTAGCTACATGTGAATATGAGAGGAGACTGGCAGGGTGCTTGTGATACTGGGTGATAATAGTACTGCCAACAGCAACATAGAAAAGGGCAGTAGGTCCAGGCTTTGGAGGAAGTATGAGGAGCTCTGTTTTTGACATGTTAAGTTTGAGCTGACAGAGGACCATCCAGTATTATATAGTGGCGCGACCATCAGAGACTTTGGTCTGTATAGCAGGAGTAAGGTCAGGGGTTGGAAGGTAAATTTGTGTGTCATCAGCATAGAGGTGAATTTTGAGCCCAAGAGATGTGATTAAGTCACCTAGAGAGAATGTGTAAAGAGAGAAGAGAAGAGGACCCAGGACAGACCCCCCCAAGGTACATCCATTACAGTAGTGCTCAACAGAGGAGGAGGTGTTAGCAAATGAGACACTGAAAGTACAATAGAAGAGGTAAGAGGAAATCTAGGATAGAGATCTGAGATATGGAGAATATGAAAGAGAAGAGAGCACTGCACAATTTCAAAGGCTGTAGAGAGGTGGAGTAGTATGAGATGAGTTTGTCTTTGGCAGCATGGAAGTCATTAATTATTTTAGTGAGGGCTGTTTCAGAGTAATGAGCAGTCCAGAAACCAGATTATAGAGGATCTAGGAGAGAATAGGTGATGATAATATTGAGCAAGCAAGAAAATAAAAGGGATTCAAGGAGCTTAGAGGCAAAAGGCAGGAGGGACACAGGGCGATAGTTAGAGAAACAGGTAAGGTCAAGTTTGCTGTTTGTTAGTCAAGGTATAACATTTGCATGCTTGAAGCTAGATCTTCCTAACTACAAGTTAGCCAAAGATTCGTACGCAAATGTTGATGTGTGACAGAAAAAACTGCAGGATAGCCAAGCCCTGCAAAATACAGTACAGTATAAAGTCATTTTAAGATTCCAGATATTCTATCTGCCTAACTGCAGGGAAGCCAAGGAGTGCTGTTGTGCGACAGAAAATTCCAAAATGTTCTCCTGTCAGAGGATTCAGAGTAAAAGAATTTTTTTTTTAATATATACAGTACTCTCCAGCATTTTGTAAATACTATTGTATGAAGCACTAACAAAGTCAACTCTCTACACATACAGTATTGTGCAGAAACTGTAGGTACTGTATAATTAATTCATCTTGGAAGACTGTGCCTAAAGAATATTGAAAGACGTAGAATAATTTAAACATTTCTGTAACTGAACTGGACAATGGCACTGACACTAAACCTACTGAGAACATTTATTAGCCAGTGGTGGTAACACAGAAGCCATGCAGGATTTGTAGACCCATTTAGGGGTTGCCAGGGGATGGGTATCAGGTACTTCTGCCTCTGCCATGCTGTTCTATGTTTTTTTGGACAGCTGTTCCAAGACTGAAATGACGAATCTATCTCAAGCACCTCATAACATGTTTTATCAGATAAGTCGTAGGCGTTCAATGATGTAGTCCTCATTTTTTTAAATGACTACATATTATTATTATTTGTTCTTCTATAGTGCTGCTAGTTTTACGTAGTGCTTTACAGAGACAATTTTTCAGACAGAGTCCCTGCCCAGTGGAGCTTACAATCAATTTTTTTGGTGCCTGATGGTTTAATTGTTACGCTGCTCTCATTCTGAAGTTAATTTACTTTAGGGGTTAGCTATTGAGTTTAAACTTATGTCTTTGATCCCATTGATACAGTATCGACACAGCCTATTCTAACAAAAGCCGCCGGTTGACCGGGGCTTACTCCGGCTGGCGCCGGGGGTAGACCGCGCACCGCCGCATCTCCTCCGTGCACCCCCTCCGCTCGTGCACGCTTTTTGCTCCCCGTTCCCGACCCCCTAGCTGCTCCTGCTGTGCCCCTCTGCTTCCCCGCACCCCCGCTTACCTCACTTCAAACCTTCATTGGTGTCGGGGAAGCCGGGGAAGCCGGGCACGCATGTGACTGTGACGTCACAGTGACGCGCGGACAGGCCGCGTCTCCACGCTTCCCGCACGCATCCAGCCGTGCGGGAAGTGTGAGAATAAGCTGTGTCGATACTGTGTTACCACTCATCAGAATTCATTAATGAGATGCTTCTGTAATTTACTTACATTAATCTTGTGTGATATGTATAAAACCCAAAAGCCAAATACTGAACAAATGATATTGTACAGTAGCTTTTTTTATTTATTAATCAATCAAGCCAATCACAAAAAATGTTGAATTAAACATTTTATCTATTTCTTTAATGATTGGTAATAAGGAAGAGCATTTATACAGTACTGTAAGTCTTCACATTTTCTTTTTCTTAATATAAAGATGTATGAACATTGAATATTTATCTAATTATTAGATGTCAGAATCATTGGCTCATATCAAGCCATGATGGTGTTACCTCCAATATACTTATCATTAATTTGCTTTTTAAATACCTCCCAATTGTCAAAGTAAGGGTGATAGAATGAGTACAGGAAGAAGCATTGCACACATGAAATGCACATCGGTTCTAGATCAGCTCTGACATCATCAGTAGGCGCTATCCAGATTAAAGGCAGACAGGGAGAACTTGGCTCAATGCCGGACTGCAGTCCATTAAACATTTCTCCTGAGAGATCACATTTAGCAGGATAAGTTAAATAAGGCAATAACTGATACATAAATAACTACATGATTCTGAATAGGGACAGACTTGATCTCTTACAGTATATTTACCTCTTGCCTTATTCACCAACTGTTTTTCATCCTGCCTAGACTAGGGTATATCCAACATTTATCTAATTTAAAGCTATTACTAGCAAATAAATTAGGCTGGTGACTTACAGAAACCCACTAATTATCGCAAGTGGATTTTGACTGGCTTTATTGTTGCTACTAATAGCCATTTTGTAATCAAGGTGGAGAAATAGACTGCAACCATTGCTGATTCATTTGGGTAGGACATAACATTGGAAACAATTATTTAGTGCATCAGAACAGTATATCTCAACATTTCTAAGGGGTCATAAAAGCAATGCCAGCATCTATAACTGTTTATATTCTTGAATCTACAGTATCTACTATTGACTACAAATGTATAACTAGCTTTGCCAGAACCAGCAAATATCTCCTCTTAAGTGTGGATACTTATTATGCATCAATGATTATTCTGACCTAGATTCACTAATTAGCCTGTACTTCAGCTGCTTCTGAATGGATTTAACATTTTTTAATGGATTTAAATTTTTTAGTAATAAACTCTTACCCACCTGTTAAGTTTATAGCTATTTGTGTCTTGTGAAGGGTGTTTTAATACTTATTCATTATATAAAATGTAAGCTTTAATTGCACATATCAGTATTTATTTGTTCCCTTCTGTTATATCTTGATTAAGTGGCCCTACTGTAGCTTGAGGGTAATTTTCGTCTCTCTTGTTGTTTACAGTATAATATTGCCCTATAGTCGAGCACTAATATTTTTCTGAATATATGACTAGAACATTTATGGCTAAGCGAGGGATTTCTGGCTGAACATAGCATCATGAAAGTTGAAGCACTCTGGTTCCTGTAGTCAGTCCTTCTAGCCCATAGAATGCTGGAAAACTGTGTCAATCTACATAGGAGCTACATGCTGTACATTTTTAACTTATTAAGTGTAGATTGGAAGAGATCCACATACAGTAGGCAAAGAGAACACAAGAGGCTGCCTAAAGTTAATTAACTAAGACCAGGTTTCACTAAAGATCAATGCATTTTTTTTTGTTGGCAATAACTGGAAAAAAAATAGATCGACTTAACTATAAACACATCGGCCTCAGTAAAACAGAGAAAAGAGGCATTTGGTATTGTGGAAATACAGTATTGTGCCAATATTTGTAAAGTGGTTCAGGCAAATGATCATGAATTAAATAATTATTTCAAATTCCTTATTCCCATGCTCTTCATGGTATATCTGGTAACTAACAATATTGGGCTACACCCACATAATACCGATTTTATGACATTTTACCATATTAAACCATGAGTAGCCCACTGACCAGCTTTTCCATAGAAAAACCACAGCGAGCTGGCACCCCATGTTCTAGTAAGGAGTTGATTCAGTCTCTAGTTTAACATCCCTAACAATTTCTAATATGACCCACCATAGGGGATTTGTTACACCGGTGCTGCCCGCAGACCAGACCCGTCCCTTATACTGAGGTGAGGGACGTATATGAGCACGCACCCGCAGCAAAAGGAGCATGTCCGGAGTGTGGTGTTTTAGGCGTTGCCAGGCCAGGTGGTGTAAGCTTTAGCAATACTTGCCGGTACCGGTAAAGAAGTGCCGTTATCATTGCCGTTAGCCAAGGTCAGGGATTGGAGAATTCCGGAAGGTCGGTGTCAAAGCAGGGGTCGAGAGCCAGAGATAGACGTCCGCCAAGCCAAGTCGTAACCTGAGAGAATAAAGAGTGAGAGTGCCAGCGTAGTGATCCACAAGTGGAAACTATGTCGAGCAATGAGTGAGTGACAGGACAGGCAATATAAAGTGCGGCTGACCAAACAGAAGTGAAGGCAGACCTGGAGGAGTGCGTGGAGCTATCTTGGATAGGTCCACTTGATTGGCAGGCAGGTGAGTACTTTTATTTTGGAAGGACAGCCTGTTCGTATGCTGGGGGCGTGGTTTCACTGCTAGTGCAGTGAATAAATTATCTTCACCCGGCGCGCGCTGTCCATGCGCGCGCCCGGGACACATGGCAGCCGCATGGGAGAGGGAAGGCATAGGAGCGGAGACGGACCACCGGGGATGGTGGGGAACCTCCAGGACAGCAGAAGGTAAGCGGCGCCAGCGAGGGGCATGCACCACAGCAGCAGCGGGAGGCGACCGAGGTGAGGAGGGGCAGGGCCGCGGGTGCCGCGATACCCGAATCCTCACATAACCCCCCCCCCCCTCAGGGTCGGCCTCAGGATGATCCTCCCATGGTTTGGATGGAAACTTCTTTTAGAAACGTTTGAGAAGTCCGGGTGCATGGATGTCTTTAAGGGGTACCCACGACCTTACCTCAGGTCCAAAGTCCTTCCAATGGACCAAGAAATGGACCTTACCTCTCGAAAGATGGGAATCTAGTAAAGCTTGGACCTCGTACTCTTCATTGCCCTGTATGAACACTGGGTCAGGTTTAAGAGTGTGGTCCGGAATGAAGGAACTGGAGATGAACGGTTTGAGAAGCAAAGTGTGAAAGTCATTAGGGATTCTCATGTTTTGAGGTAATTGAAGTCGGAAGGACACCGGGTTTACCTGCTCCATGATAGGGAAAGGACCTAGGAACCTAGGTGCCAATTTGGGGGAAGGGGTCTTGAGATGGATATTCTTGGTAGATAACCAGACCTTGTCCCCAGGCTTGTAGTTGGGTGTAGGTCGGCGATGATGATCAGCCTGGGTTTTAGAAGTCAGCGAGGCCTTTTGAAGTGCCGATTGAATTCTAGACCAAGATTCCTGAGATGTGTTCGTCCACGGCTGGTACTCCAGAGGAGATATTCAAAATAGGAAGGCGAGCCGGGTGGAATCCGTAATTAATAAAGAAGGGCGTCTCACGAGTGGACTCGTTCCTGGAAGAATTAAAGGCATACTCAGCCCAAGGAAGTAATTCCGCCCAGTCATCCTGAGAGTTAGAGACGAAGCACCTTAAATATTTCTCGAGGGATTGATTAACCCTCTCGGTCTGCCCGTTAGTTTGAGGGTGATATCCTGAAGAAAAGGAAGAGGAGATGCCCAGTCTTTTGGTGAAAGACCTCCAGAATCTGGAGACGAATTGAGAGCCCCGATCAGATACGATGGATGTAGGAATCCCATGGATCCGGAAAATCTCTTTGGAGAAAATATCGGCTAGGGTGGGTGAGGAGGGTAATCCTTTGAGAGGGATGAAATGTGCCATCTTGGAAAACCGGTCCACTACTACTAGAATAGTGTTCATGCCATTCGACCTAGGCAACTCAACAATAAAGACCATGGATATGTGTGACGAGGAGTGCTCCGGGATGGGTAAAGGTAGGAGAAGACCCTGGGATTTCTGATGAGGAATCTTGTTATGTGCACATACCGGACAGGACCGTGTGAATTTGAGAAGGGTTTTGGCCATATTGGGCCACAAGAAGGTGCGACGGATGAGATCCAAGGTTTTCTTGAATCCTGATGTCCTGCCGAGCGGGCAGCATGTCCCCAATCAAGTATCTCAGGAACGAACTTGGGCTCTACGTACAAAGTGTCCTTCGGAACCTCAAGACCAGTCGGAAGATGTTTTTGAGATTTAATGATCTTCTCGAGATTCTTGAACGCCGTGACTGCTAGGATCCTTTGTTTAGGAAGGATGGACTCGGTGGTTTTTTCCGGTCTCTCTTCAGAAGAGTATTGTCTAGAGAGGGCATCAGCCTTGAAGTTTTTTGTGCCAGGAATGTATGATAAAATAAAATTAAACCTAGAGAAAAATAGCGACCAGCGAGCTTGGCGGGGACCCAAGCGGCGGGCATTCTCGATGTACAATAAGTTTTTATGGTCCGTGAGAATCGTGAATGGCAATTTAGATCCCTCCAGAAGATGCCTCCATTCTTGAAGAGCTAATTTGACAGCCAAAAGTTCCCTATTACCTACGTCATAATTTCTCTCCGCTGGAGAAAATTTCTTAGAGAAAAAATCGCAAGGGTGAAGTTTGTCCTGGGAAGAAAATTTCTGGGATAGAACCGCGCCAGCCCCACAGTCCGAAGCGTCAACCTCTAGGGTGAATGGAAAATTAGTGTTTGGATGTCGGAGGATGGGAGCAGAGACGAAAGCTTGCTTCAATGATTTGAAAGCCGTGTCTGCCTTGGGAGACCAAGATGAAGGATCTGCACCTTTTTGAGTCAGTGCCGTGATAGGAGCGATGATGGTGGAAAAATTGCGAATAAATTTCCGGTAATAGTTAGAGAATCCTAAAAATCGCTGAATAGACTTGAGGGAATCGGGTTGCGGCCAATCCAGTACGGCTTTCAGTTTCTCGGGGTCCATGGCCAAGCCTCTGTAGGAGATAATGTACCCAAGAAAGGAAGGGGTAGACTGGTGAAAAATGCATTTCTCCATTTTGGCAAACAACCGGTTCTCTCGGAGACGAGAAAGCACAAACTTCGTGTGGATGATATGGTCCTGTAGATTCTTGGAAAAAATAAGGATGTCATCCAGATAGACGATTACGAAACGATTAAGGACATCCCAAAAGATGTCATTGATAAATTCCTGAAAAACTGCTGGTGCATTGCACAAACCTAAGGGCATCACAAGGTATTCGTAGTGTCCGCTACGGGTGTTGAAAGCAGTTTTCCATTCGTCACCCTCCCGGATGCGAATGAGATTGTACGCCCCACGAAGGTCAAATTTGGTAAAGAGGTTGGCCCCTTGAAGTCTATCAAACAGCTCAGAGATGAGTGGAAGTGGATAACGAATCTTTACCATAATGTGGTTCAGGCCCCGGTAATCTATTCACGGTCTGAGAGTCCCATCTTTCTTCTTGACGAAGAAAAATCCTGCCCCCGCGGGAGAGTTGGAGTGACGTATAAAACCCCGTCTCAAATTCTCACGAATATATTCATCCATGGCTTCCATCTCGGGTAACAAGACGGGGTAGGATTTGAACTTGGGCAAGGTGTACCCAGGTAACAGGTCAATCGGACAGTCGTATGGACGATGAGGGGGTAGGAGCTCAGATTGTGTCTTGCTAAAAACATCCAAAAAATCCACGTATGGGGAGGGTAAGTCTCTCTTAGGATTGGATGTGTTAGCTAGTAATTGAGACGGACGTACCATAGATGAAGAAGATTCCTCAGAGTTATCCCTCCAGACAATGGGGTTGGAAGATACCCAATCGATCTGTGGATTATGCTTCTGCAACCAGGGCAGGCCAAGAGTGACCGGTGTACCAGGAGCATGAATTACGTCAAAGTCCAAGGTCTCCTTGTGGGAGTGAGAAGAACAGGTGATGGGACCGGTCTCCAAGGAGATATATGCCGGGGTGAGAGGTCGATTATCAAACCCGACCAAGGCAACGGGGAACTTCTTCTTAGAGAGAGGAATCTTATTCTGTTCGGAGAAGGTCTGGTCCACAAAGTTCCCTCCTGCGCCGGAATCAATGAATGCTGCTGTGGAGGTGCGGAAAGTAGGACCAGAAAGAGAAACGGGAATGGTCAATTTTTTAGGGAGTTCCCTCCTGGATAGGGGACGAGAAGATTTAGCACCCAGGGAGAGCCCCTTCGTACTCACTGGGTTTGGTCATTTCCCGGAGATGGTGGACAGTCACGGGTCCGCTGCTCAGAAGATCCGCACTGATAACACGACTCTCCGGTTGGGTGAAGTTGTCGTAAGGGTACCCGAGGACTCTGGACTCCAAGTTGCATCGGCTCTGGGGCTTCCAGCGCAGGCAGTGGGGAGAAGACAGGTCTCGGGAAGTAGAGAACCTGGAGAATGGAGCATGGAAAGGCGTAGACCGGGGCTGCTGACACTGAGCGCGGCATACCTGAAGACGCTGTCCATACGAATGGCCAGGGTGATGAGGTCCTCCAGAAGTCCTGGCCTGGGTTGAGAAGCAAGTTCATCCTTCAGAGAATCCGATAGGCCTTTCCAGAAGACGGAGACTAAGGCCTCCTGACCCCAACGAGTCTCAGCTGCTATGGTCCTGAATTCCAAGGCGTATTGGGCCACAGGCCGACGTCTCTGTGAAAGCTGCAGCAGGGAATCAGAAGCAGTCTCTTGTCATGCGGGGGTATCGAAGACCTGTCAAAAGTCTCGTCTGAAGGCTGCGTAATCTCGGGTAATATCGGGGCGCAGTTCCCAGATCGGGGAGGCCCATGCCAGTGCATTACCTGTGAGCAGGCTGTAGACATAAGCCACCCTTTTCCGACCAGTGGAATAAAGCTGCGGAGCCATCTCGAACTGGATCTCGCATTGATTGAGAAAGCCACGACAAGTGTGGGGATCCCCCGCGTACGGCTTCGGAGCCGGAATCTTCGGACCTGGGGATGAAGTGGATATCGGATCTGACTGCGCCGGTGGTGCAGCCGCAGGTGGTGCCTGAAGAGAAAGGTCCTGTACGTATTGGGAGAGGAAAGCCACTTGATCCATTAATGCCTGAATTTGTTGGTACATGGCCGTCATCATAGAGTCCACGTCTGTCTGGTCTGCGTCTTGTGGGCTCGACATAATGTTACGCCAGTGCTGCCCGCAGACCAGACCCATCCCGTATACTGAGGTGAGGGACGTATATGAGCATGCATCCACAGCAAAAGGAGCATGTCCGGAGTGTGGTGTTTTAGGCGTTGCCAGGCCAGTTGGTGTAAGCTTTAGCAATACTTGCCGGTACCGGTAAAGAAGTGTCGTCATCGTTGCCGTTAGCCAAGGTCAGGGATTGGAGAATTTCGGAAGGTCGGTGTCCAAGCAGGGGTCGAGAGCCAGAGATAGATGTGCGCCAAGCCAAGTCATAACCTGAGAGAATAAAGAGTGAAAGTGCCAGCGTAGTGATCCACAAGTGGAAACTATGTCGAGCAATGAGTGAGTGACAGGACAGGCAATATAAAGTGCGGCTGACCAATCAGAAGTGGAGGCAGACCTGGAGGAGTGCGTGGAGCTATCTTGGATAGGTCCACTTGATTGGCAGGCAGGTGAGTACTTTTATTTTGGCAGGACAACCTGTTCGTATGCTGGGGGCGTGGTTTCACTGCTAGTGCAGTAAATAAATTATCTTCATCCGGCGCTGTCCATGCCCGCGCCCGGGACACATGGCAGCCGCATGGGAGAGGGAAGGCTTAGGAGCAGAGACGCACCGCCGGGGATGGTGGGGAACCTCCAGGACAGCAGAAGGTAAGCGGCGCCGGCGAGGGGCATGCACCACGGCTGCAGCGGGAAGCGACCGAGGTGGAGGAGGGGCCGGGCCGCGGACACCGCGATCCCCGAATCCTCACAGGATTGGAATCAATGGCATTACCATGAAGATACAGGGAATGATGGTACAAGAATGAGTGATGAGAGTTGAGCTATGGATCTGTATTAAATACTAAAACAAAATAATGACTACCTTTCTTAAATAAAAGGAAAATGGATGATATTAATTCTTAAATCTTATCTCTATAATATGTCTTTAATTACAATGGATAGTAATTTTATTTATCTATTGATTGTGTCTGTGTCAGTTTTGTAAGTGTTCCTGTCCAGGCTTTGGCTGGAACCAGTCTTTACCTGGCTACTGTGGACATTTTGATTACTGGCATCCTGCTATATTGGCTTCATCTGTTCTAGGGCTTAAATACCAGCCAGTGACTTCAAGCCCCTACATCAGACTTGTATGTGTTTCCCTGTGTTCCTGGCCAACTTGGGTTATAGTTACTGAGCCTTCCTTGTTTGCGAGTCTTCCCTGTGTGCCTGGCCACCTTGAGTTCTAGTAGTTGAGACTTCCTTGTTCGTGAGCCTTCTCTGTTGCTGTGCCTAGTCTGTTTCTGAGCCTTCCTTGTTCGTGATCCATCCTGTGGCTTCCCTGTTCTGGAGGCTAGCCTATTCATTTGAAATCTCTATTGCTGAACCCTGCCTGCTTACCGACTACGGATACTCTTAGAGGGCTCTGTCCCTGAGCTCTGGTTGGACTTCAGCCCTGCGGGTCTGTTTCCTGATCAGAGTGTCAGTGTGTCTGTGTGTGTGTCTGTGTGGGGGAGGGGGAGAGTGTGTGTGTGTCTGTGTGTGTGTGTGTGTCTGTGTGTGTGTGTTTGGACGGGGGGAGACAAAGAGTGTGTGTCTGTTTGGGGGAGGGGGATAGTCTGTGTGTCTGTGTGCATGTGTGTTTCTGTGTCTGTGTGTCTGTCTGTGTGGGGGGGGAAGGAGGGAGGGGGAGAGAGTGTGTGTTTTTGTGTGGTAGATGGGGGAGTGTGTGTCTCTGTGTGGGAAAGGGGTGTGTGTCTGTGTGTCTGTATGGGGGAGGTGGAGAGAGAGAGTGCATGTGTGTGTGTGAGCAAGGGGGAGTGTGTGTGTGTATAGAAGATAAAGGGGGAGAGTGAGTGTAAGGCAGAGCTCATATACTCCGCTTGCTTGTGAGTGTGAGCTCTTACCGTGCTACGCAGCTGTAGCACATGTGATCCCTTATCATAGTGATGATGGAGCGTGGCTATGATGTTACAGATCTGGTTCACCGTGATTGGTTGAACCGCACACGTGACACGGCCGCCACTTGAAAATACATGCAACCCTTCTATGGTACCCCACCTGACATGAGATTGGGGGGTACACTCCTTCTGGTCACTCTGAGTGGTCTTGGTGCTGTGACCTGCTGGTAAACAGGAGGGCTGAGTGCTCCGCGGTGTTGTGGGGAGAGTCCAGGACAGTGACAAAAGGTGTGGTGTGGGACAGGCTACCTTGTTCTCTCAGGGTGCACAGCGTCTCAAGCCTGCAGGGATCCCCTGGGGTCTCCAGAAGAGAGACCCCAACTGACACTCCATTCTCCATACACAGGAACAGGGACACACACAGCAGCTTCTTTTCTGTGGATCTTTATTCAGCATAAGTGTGCAGACAGCATACAGCATGATATCACAGGCATGGTGTAATCTCTGCCTCTCTGCTCATGGCAGCTTGAATTCCCCCCCTCCTTACCCAGGCGGGGCAAGAGGGGGAGACCTCTTCTTAGCTTCTTATCTCTCTCAGCTCTTTCTCTAGACTAACTGATCACTGACTGAATTTGGGAATATGTATCAATTTGAATATCCTCAGGGAGTGTCTCCAGCTTTGAATCATTACAACTCAAAGCTGGATACCGATTGGCTCACACACACATCAGAGGGTGTTCCAACCCATATCCACCCTTTGGATTAACACATTCAAATGTTGCTTAGGCCTGCCCCTGAATATTGCTACATACTCAGAACTGAAATGCAAAACAGACCAACTGAAGGAATTAACCTTTCCACTGCCTGTTCTAACAGGACTGACAGAGGAAAGGCCCAGAAGAATACATAGCTGCCGAAGGCCAGGCTATATACACATTTTTTGTCTTTTTAAAACGCGGTCATACAATCACACTCTGTCGTGTGTGCACATGCACTAGGAGTGGCCTCGAAGGGATCCTGCAATTTGTGCTTGGTGCGTGCACGCACAAGCACTATCGCACACAGTATAATCCCAGCCTAACGGAGAAAGTGTGGGGGGAGTGTGCGTAACGGGGAGAGTGTCAGGGGGGACAGACAAGAGAGACGGGAGGTGAGAGATGGACGAGAGACGGGAGGGGCGAAGGTTGGGGTTCCCCAGAATTTCACAATCGAATTCTGGAGTTCCCTAAACAAAAAAGGTTGAAAAACACTGCCATAGAGCATTGAATAACACTGCATGCTGTATTTATCAGCACAAACAGAAAAAGCTGTTATTTTTAAGAAAACAAGCTCAATAGTGGTATACATAGGTGAATTCACAACAATTTACAACGTGTAAGGTGTTTTTTTGTTTGTTTTAACATTTGAGATCTTTCAATTTGGCAGAAGAGGGATTTGTGAGAAGTCAAAAAACATCTTGAGGCAAAGAAAGGAATCTGTTACAACTGCTGGAGGATTGCTTTGTCTTGTTCATGCTGTTTATGCTCATCCTCTTCCACCTGCTACTACTCATTGACCAGCTGTTTCACTTCCAAAACTAATTTTGATTCTGAGCTTTACAAATCATTACACCATTTTATTTTGGGTTAACTTATTTTACTTGTAAGTTAAATAAAACTATTTTTTACTTACCATGAAACAAACACTAGCAAGATGACTGAAATAATTACTTAGATTTAAGAGTGATAAGTAAATTTTCTGCATTGATATTGTTTTGAGAAAAATTATTTATTGACTGTTTAATTGTGCTTACTTACAGTTAATTATTGTTTGCATTGATAGATTTAAGTATTTCTAGCGCTTAATTTACATATTAAAACAAGTATTTCTTTAATAGATGTTTTTTATAGCAATAAAGGGTTCCAAATTGACATAGAAAGTGTAGTAATTTTTCCAAAGTTTACATAATATTTACTTATTCTAGCTCCTTCATGAATTGTGCATGCCGAGTAATTCATTTTATTATAACTTTCTTGTCAAGTTTTGAGCACGTATGCAAATCCAACAAAAATAATGCTACGTAATTTCAATAATGATTAGGGTTCAGAATGTCAGTCCATGCACATCTTGCCACATATACAATATGTGAGCTTTGAGCAGCCGTTCCAGGAATATCCATCTTTTGGAAGTGTGAGCAGGTGGTCTCTTTGGAGTCTCAAATTATTGATCTGAAGAGACAATTTGCAACACTGAGGAACCTCTGCAATTCTGAAATGAGTTTATTGCTCACCGAGAAGGCCCTGGCTGGGACTGGTGGTGCAGAGGTTAGAGCTGAGACTAAGGACCAGGAAGAGGCATGTAGCTGGTTAAGAGTTAGAAGTTCAAACAGGGGGAAGAGGAAGATCAGTTCTGAGTTGACCAATCCCAATATATTTGCCAGATTGAGTGAAGATATTGGGGGAGTCATGGCAGGAATGACAAGGCGGGGGAGATTGATTCCTATAACAGCAAGGGGAATAGTCCCTCTAGCACAGAGGAGACTCAGGACACTCAGAGGGCTAAGCACGTTGCTGTTGTAGGGAACTCCATAAATAGGAGGATAGAGAGGGCAATATGTCTCCTCCCTCATATTCTCCTCTCACAATAACATTGTAGCTAAAGTCTGTACGTTTTTCCTCCATAAAATTGCAAAGCTACGCCCTTTCCTCTGTCGCTGCTATAATACACTTATTCTCTCCCGTCTTGACTATTGCAACCTTCTACTGTCCAGTTTTCCTGCCTCTCACGTGTCTCCCCTACAATCGATCCTAAACACTGCTGCTAGAATTGCGTTACTCTCTCCTAAATCTGTCTCAACATTTATCTTATTGAATCTCTCTGTTGGCAACCAATGTAATCTTATATTGCTTTCAAACTTCTCCTTCTCTCTTTTAAGGCAATACACTTCTCTGCCCCGCTTTACATCTCAGCCCTAATTTCTCGCTATACAAATGCCCAACTCTTGCTTTCTGCTCAAGGATATCTTCTGTCTACCCCTTTGTATCTAATTCCCTCTGCAGCCTTTAATCTTCTCACTAAGTGCCCCACACCTCTTGACTGCCTTTCCAACTCAATATATGACTAGTACATCTCACTCCACATTTAAGAACCATCTTAAAACACACATCTTTAATGAAATCCCATGCGTGTGGTTTTTATCCCCTTTAGGCCTCTCGAATGCTTTAAAATCTGATCATGGGCATCTGAGTTCAGATCTGTATTGAATTCAAACTCAGATTCAACATAATCTGAAAAATTGAGGTTCTAAATATTGATTTTCCCACTTCCTTCTGTCATGCCTGTATGCTCGCAGACCTGGCCAGTCCCCAGTACTGAGATGGGAAGGGTATTACCACGCACCCACAGCAGTGAGGGCGTGCCCGTAGTGTGGTATGGCATTGCCGGGCCTGTTGAGAGATGGTTAGATATACTTGCAACGCCTTTGGAGTACAGAGTAAGAGTAGTGGTGTCCGTGCGCCAGAGTCCAGGGATACAGAAGTCAGAGTTGTCAAGTTCTTAAGCCAAGTCCAGGGGTTACAGAGGTCAGCAAGGTAGAGTCTGTAGGCAGGGTTCAAGGGCAACAGAGAGCAGAGTAGTCCAGGACGAGCAGAGGTCAAACCAGGCAAATCCAGGGGTAAGCAGGAGCAAGAACAAAGCTGGAACACAGAGGAGAGCCAAGCATAGGACTGCACACACAGAGGTAACAAGAGCTATGCAGAGCAATGAGAGAAAGGACAGATAGGGGTTACAAAGGAGGGAACACCAATAGGAGAGAGAAGAGGAGCAGAGGGAGAAGTGGGAGATAGCAGGGATAGGTGAGGAGGAGAAGAGGAGGAGACAGGTGAGCCAATGAGGGAGATGGCCTGCAGGGCATGAGAGGAGGAGCCAGGAGGCTGAGAAACCCTAGAAGAGGCGCGTGTGTGCGCGCACCCTCTGTAAGATTAGAGTGCGCGTTCACAGGCTGCGTCACAAGGCACGAGGAGCGCCGCGCTGCTTGGAGCACCAACTGAGGATGAGGGAGGAATGGAGGGACAAGCCACCGGAGTAGAGGGGAAAGAAGTAGAGACCAAGGGGGGCCGTGAGCCGGGAACGCTACAGCAGGGAACCGGGGAACGAGCGGGTGCGCGAGCCTTGCGGGGAGCTCGCGCTGATGCTGAGATGGCATCAGAGACTGCCAGAGGGGTACGGCTGCGGGCAGAGGAAGGGAGGCAAGCAGGGGAAGAACCAGAGAGGGAAGGTAAGCGTGGGACATCAGGGACACATGGAGGGGAAGGAATCCCCTGAACCGTCACAGTATCCCCCCCTTGAGGATCGATCTCCGAGCGATCCATTCATGGTTTCTGGGGAAATTTTAGATGAAACTGCTGAATGAGATTAGGAGCATGAATGTGACGTGCTGGAACCCATGACCGCTCCTCCGGACCGTTGCCCTTCCAGTGAACGAAGAACTGGAGCTTGTTTTTTGACCAGCGCGAGTCAATGAGAGATTGGACCTCGTACTTTTGTTGTCCTAGGGTGGACACTGGGTTGGGTTTACAGGAAGGGTCCGGGAAGTGCGAGCTCTGGACAAAAGGCTTTAGTAGGGACATGTGAAAAACGGAAGGGATCCTTATGGTGGGAGATAGATCTAGGCGGTAGGCGACTGGGTTGATTCTCTCTACGATTTTGAACGGGCTCAGAAATCTTGGTGACAGCTTGGGAGATGGAGTTTTAAGCCTGATATTCTTTGATAACAACCACACTCTGTCACCAGGCTTGAATGAGGGACCTGGTTGCCGACGACGATCTGCTTTGTTTTTTTGCTTAGCGACAGCAGATTGTAGGGACTTAAGGATCTGTTTCCAAGAATTTTGGAGAGTCGTGACATGGGAGTCAGCTGCAGGAACGCCAGAAGGGGGGTAGGAGAGGGGAAGACTGCTAGGGTGAAAGCCGAAATTAATGAAAAAAGGAGACTCTTGAGTAGACTCATTCTTAAGAGAGTTGATCGCAAATTCGGCCCAAGGTAACAGGTCCACCCAGTTGTCTTGTGACTCCGACACGAAACATCTGAGATATTGCTCTAGGGTTTGATTCATCCTTTCGGTCTGACCATTGGTCTGAGGATGGTATCCGGAAGAAAAAGAAGGGAAATTCCGAGTCTCCATAGAGATGTGTTTCCAGAGTTGCTCCAAAATTGGGAGCGGCAAGAGGAGGCCAGAAGGTTTGTGATGGAGCGTTTTACTCTGGGCACATACTGGACAAGCACTAGTAAAGTCAAAGATGTCTTTGTTCATATTCGGCCACCAGAAAGTCCGTTTAATAAGGTCTGCTGTCCTCTTGAAGCCTGGATGACCGGCAGATCTAGAGGAATGTCCCCAAGTAGAATCTTGTGGCGAAATCATGGGGCTGCGTATAAGCGTCCTTCTGGTACCCTTAACCTGCTGGGAATGTGGGCCTGGGCTTTGTTGATCTCATCCAACACATCAAAGTTATTAGCAGAGATTATGCATTTGGCAGGAAGAATTGGTTACGTGGCTTCATTAGATTCATTTTCCGTGGCGAACTGGCGATAGAGAGCGTCTGCTTTGACATTTTTGGTACCAGGAATGTACGAAATGGTATAGTTAAAGCGGGAGGAGAAGAGAGACCCCCGAGCTTGGCGAGATCCCAACCATCGGGCCCCTCGATATACAGCAAATTTTTGTGGTCGGTGAGGATGGCAACAGGTTCCTTGGGGCCCTCTAAAAGATGCCTCCACTCTTGAAGAGCCAGTTTAATGGCCAAAAGTTCACGATTACCAACATCATAATTTCTTTTGGCAGACGAAAATTTTCGCGAAAAATAAACCACCACAGGGATGGAGTCTTTCTTGGGGGGAAGACCTCTGGAGAGAACTGCACCAGCTCCTACGTCCAAAGCATCGACTTCCAAAGTGAAGGGAAGAGAGGTATCCGGGTGGCGTAGGATGGGTGCAGACACGAAGGCTTTCTTAAGAACCTCGAATGCAACAATAGCTTCAGGGGACCAGGACGTGGGATCGGTGCCTTTCGTGGTCAACGCGGTGATGGGAAGAGCAATAGAAGAAACATTTTTGATGAATTTCCTGTAATAATTGGCAAAGCCGAGGAAACGCTGCACAGCCTTGAGCGAGTTAGGCAGCGGCCAGTCAAGAACAGACTTTAATTTTTCTGGATCCATAGAGAAACCTTGGTTAGAGATAATGTAACCTAGGAAGGCAGTAGAAGTCTGGTGGAACAAACATTTCTCCATCTTGGCGTATAGGTGGTTAGAACGGAGCCTAGACAGCACCAGTTTGGTATGGTGAATGTGTTCATCCAGGTTTTTAGAAAAAATGAGAATGTCATCCAGATATACTATGACAAATGTGCCCAACACATCCCGGAAGATGTCGTTCATGAATTCTTGAAAGACGGCAGGAGCATTGCATAAACCAAAGGGCATAACCAGATACTCATAATGTCCAGATCGCGTATTAAACGCGGTTTTCCATTCGTCTCCTTCCCTTATGCGAATGAGATTATAGTCCCCTCATAGATCGAGCTTGCAAAAGATAGAGGCCCCCCGAAGACGATCAAACAGTTCAGAGATTAAGGGAAGGGGGTACCGATTCTTTACCATAATTTTTTTGAGTCCGCGAAAGTCGATACATGGCCTAAGTGATCCATCCTTTTTCTTCACGAAGAAGAAGCCTGCCCCAGCAGGGGAGGTAGAATTGCGTATGAATCCCTTCTCCAAATTTTCTTGGATGTAGGACGTCATGGCCACAGTTTCAGGAACGGACAAAGGATACGATTTTGACTTTGGAAGGACGGTCCCTGGAATCAAATCGATAGGACAATCGTATGGATGATGGGGAGGTAGAACCTCAGCTTGTACCTTGTTGAACACATCCAGGAACTCATGATAAACCGTCAGTAGAATCGATAGATTGGAAGGAACGGAATCCAGACCGGCAAGCACTGCAACAGGAGGAGCCGTGAAAACAGACTTAGTGGAAGAAGGCCACTGGATAGGCTGGGTGCCGGTCCATTCAATGCGCGGATTGTGGAGTTGAAGCCAAGGCAATCCTAAAATAAGTTGAACAGTAGGAGAATGGAAGATATAAAAAAACTATTACCTCTTTATGACCATCTGCCAAGGTCAGCGTGAGAAGAATGGACTCCCAGATGATAAATGCTGGCTGGAGCGGGCGACCGTCGATGGCCTCGAGACCAATAGGTGCTTTTCTTTTAACCATAGGAATTTGGTTCTCAGAGGCGAAGGTTTGATCCAGGAAGTTACCACCAGATCCAAAGTCGATGAAAGCTTTTACCTGCAGGAGAAGGTCAGGACCCTCCAGAGTAGCAGGAAGCATAAACTTTTTAGGGAGGTTTTCAAGGAGAGAGGGGCAGGAAGAGACAGTACCCAGAAGAAGCCCCTCTACCTTTACTGGGTATTCCCATTTCCCGGCTTCAGGGTACAACTCTGGAGACGATGTTCCGAAGAACCACTGTAGAAACACAGTCCCTTCTGACGGCGTCGTATTCTCTCCGCGGCCCAAAGTTGTTGGCTACCGATTTGCATCAGCTCCGGGGCATCCAGTGCCAGGAGAGGTGAAGTAGGTGACCTGTGAGAAACAACAGGGGAAGGAAGAGAACGAGAACAGTGTCTCTCGTGCCGTCGTTCCTGGGTACGCTGGTCCATACGCACACTAAGAGTAATCAACTCCTCCACGGAAGAAGGCCGGGCATGAGTAGCAAGATAATCCTTCAAGGTGTCAGAGAGACCATGCCAGTATGCGGCGGCTGGTGCCTCATCATTCCATTGAGTCTCTGCGGCGAGAGTACAGAACTCGATCGCGTACTTGGCAGCATATCTTCGGGCCTGTGAAATATGGAAGAGAGAGAATGCGGCTGATTCGTGCCGTGCAGGAGTATCAAATACTTGCTGAAATTCTCGCCTGAATAAAGGATAATCTTGGGTTAGTTCGCTCTTAATTTCTCAGAGGGGGGAAGCCCAAGCGAGGGAGTCACCGGTAATCAAGGCGTAGATGTAAGCCACCTTAGAACGACCGGTGGGAAACTGAGAGGGGGACATCTCGAATTGCACCTCGCATTGGTTAAGGAAATTGCAGCAAGCGAGGGGGTCTCCATCGTAGCGATTAGGCGGTGGAATGCGGGGTCCAGAGTTAGCATAGGTCATAACAACCGGGGGTGCTGGAGCCATTGGTGTCTCCTGAAGGGAGAGATTAGCCAATTGCGTTGATACTGTGGACAGTTGATTGCTCATGAATTGTAAGGCCTCAAGTGAAAAACCTGTACCCACCTCAGGGGGTCTTCATTTGTTGGGCTCTGCATAATGTCACGCCTGTATGCCCGCAGACCTGGCCAGTCCCCAGTACTGAGGTGGGAAGGGTATTACCACACACCCACAGCAGTGAGGGCGTGCCCGGAGTGTGGTATGGTGTTGCCGGGCCTGTTGAGAGATGGTTAGATATACTTGCAACGCCTTTGGAATACAGAGTAAGAGTAGTGGTGTCTGTGTGCCAGAGTCCAGGGATACAGTAGTCAGAGTCGTCAAGTTCGTAAGCCAAGTCCAGGGGTTACAGAGGTCAGCAAGGTAGAGTCCGTAGGCAGGGTTCAAGGGCAACAGAGAGCAGAGTAGTCCAGGACGAGCCAAGGTCAAACCAAGGAATTCCAGGGGTAAGCAGGAGCAGGAACAAAGCTGGAACACAGAGGAGAGCCAAGCATAGGACTGCACACACAGAGGTAACAAGAGCTATGCAGCGCAATGAGAGAAAGGATAGTCAGGGGTTACAAAGGAGGGAACACCAATAGGAGAGAGAAGAGGAGTAGAGGGAGAAGTGGGAGATAGCAGGGATAGGTGAGGAGGAGAAGAGGAGGAGATAGGTGAGCCAATGAGGGAGATGGCCTGCAGGGCATGAGAGGAGGAGCCAGGAGGCTGAGAAACCCTAGAAGAGGCACGTGTGCGCGCGCCCTCTGTAAGATTAGAGTGTGCGCACACAGGCTGCGTCACGAGGCGCGCGGAGCGCCGCGCCGTGGGAGCACCCACTGAGGATGAGGGAGGAATGGAGGGACAAGCCACCGGAGGTGAGGGGACAGGAGTAGAGAACAAGGGGGGCCGTGAGCCGGGAACGCTGCAGCAGGGAACCAGGGAACGAGCAGGTGCGCGAGCCTTGCGAGGAGCACGCGCTGACGCCAAGATGGCATCAGAGACTGCCGGAGGGGTACGGCTGCGGGCAGAGGAAGGGAGGCAAGCAGGGGAAGAACCAGAGAGGGAAGGCAAGCGTGGGACGTCAGGGACACATGGACGGGAAGGAATCCCCTGAACCGTCACAGCTTCATGGCCTGTACACCAATTTTGTTGAAGGAAGGGAGAGTGTGTGCTGGGAATTGGAGGAGAGAAACAGAAAGAGAGAGAGAGAGAGAGACAGAGAGAGTAAGACATACATAAAGAGAGACACAAGCAAGCAATTTTGTTAAATGTTATTATGTTTTTGTTTTGTAATTTGTGAAATATTATTTTCTTTTAGTTTTTAACAGTATTTCATATTTTGTTTTGTGTTTTTTTATTATTATGAGTGGTGGCAGCCAGGGCAGGAGGGGTTATGCCCATGTCCACCATGGGATATTGAGGAGGTTAACTTTGTCAAGATCAGTTGGCAATGAGGGCGGAAGAGCCTCAGCAGCCGTAGATGTACCAGTGCACCTCTGAAAGAAACTCTGGCAGCAGGACTACACTCTATGAGGGACTGAAACTTTGAATCCATTTTAATACGGTTGGCGCAGTTATTTTATTTTTCTTTGTAGATGTACCAGTGCATTTTCCTGCTGATACCAGGCGTCTGAGTAGCTATAGAACTTTGGCTACTGCAACCCAGTTGTGAGCTTGCCTCAGGAACCAGCTGCTTCCATGGCTTTTCAGTCTGTGTCAGTGGAACATGTTGTGTCGGTGATTAGCCCTGTTTTAGAGGAAGCATGCAGTAGTGAGGCTTTGCAGGCTATTAGGCTATTTGTTGGATACTCTGATTTTTTCAGGGCCTCCTTTGTCACAGCTAGTTCCACTGTGTCATTGACCACCTGATACTCTCTGTATCCTGACAGAGACTGCTGAGGATTCCTGCGCACAGGTCCTGCTTGTGTGCAAGGAGCAGATACAGCTGCATGTGTTACTTGTGTATGTAAATCAGGATTGTGTAGGGGGTTGCTGCAGGAGGGCCCAGTTTTAGCCAAAGGTGGTATGATTTGAAGAGTTTGGAATTTGGATATGATTTCAGCTGCATCAACTGAGCCAGCTACGCCCAGCACATCTACTGCTGTTTTGGCTTCTTAAGTTTGCACACAGGAAGCCTCATCAGGTGGGGATGTTGGGGTTCAGGAGGTGGAACTGCAAGCAGGAGGAGTTGATATGGTCATGACCGCTTGTTGCCCATTGTAACAGGGTGAAGTCAGGTACTGATAGTTATGCCTGGGAAGCGTACATCTGAGTCCTTCATCCAACACTCAGAAGGTTAACCCAGGAAGAATGGTTGGGCAATCAGGAAGTAAGCAGAGACAGCTGACAGCCACCTTGAAAAGGAAGTTAATGCTTGTGGAAGGTGGCTGCCTCAGACTACAGAGCTGTCCTGTGCAAGCTGCTAGCCAGATGGATTTCCAACCCTCTCTCTAAAACACAGTAAGAACTTTGATATTGTTCCCTGATTGTTGTGGTGTATATTTAAGTGTTGGGAACTGGACATAGCCAGCCAACCCGATAGCTAGTAGAAGGTAAGGGAAGGGTTCCCTATAAACAGTGCTACAGCAAAATGGGGTACAATGGCAATTGTTGCTTAAATATATATATATAAACAGGTTAGGACAAGGTCTAAATAAATAATTGAGAGTATTGGACCCAGTGCATCATAAAGCAGGAAGTGGTATAATAGAGTATTCTGTCTTTAGTGAGGGTACATTTGTAGTGCTAGAAAAGCACCTCACTGGACTAAAAAAACTCTCTTACCTGCGGCACTGTTACTGGTCAGCAACTCCCCCTGAATCCATAAGTGGGGAGAATCAAAACTCTTCTTTAGAACCTTAGTCCATTTTTTGCGTGCATCACGCTGGGTAAGTAAGCATAGTGATGATTATCCAAGGATGGCAGCGGAGCACAGCTGAAGGATGGGGTCAACACCAGCAATGAAGGGGTTAAAAATACTTCTTTAATGAAACATGGTGCAAAACGGGGGGAGAGAGTTTGTTGCTGTCCTCCCCTCCGTTTTTCCCATTGTTTCATTAAAGAAGTATTTTTAACCCCTTCATTGCTGGTGTTGACCCCATCCTTCAGCTGTGCTCCGCTGCCATCCTTGGATAATCAACCCGATAGATAGGGCTTGGATTGTTAGTAAGTTCTCCCTATGAGGAGTAGGTGTTATTTTTCTAAAGTTTTGTGTTGCCTTAAGGGACAGTGTGCCCAAATGTTTAGTTCTGCAGTGGAGAAATAAAACCACTTAACATTTGCTTTAATCTGAAACTATACGTGTGGACTATTGTCTGACCTCGCCTACACGCCATCATGCCAAACCCATTTTATCCAAAGACTGAGCTATTTGAACTTGGAGAATCTGTGGTGACATTGGCAATAGTGATTGTAGTTCTGCCAATGAGCTTAGCGAGGAGCGTCCTGGAAAAGGTGAGGTGGAGGTGCCTCTCGTTGAAAACACGGGGGAAGTCCCAAGGCTTGCCCTCCTGGCATTCCAGACTCATCCTAAAGCTCGCAGGCATCACAGGGGAGCAGGAGCCTGCCCAGAGGAGCCACAAGCATGGTGTGAGTGTAACGTTGCGTGTAACAAGGCGGGACCCCGGTACTGAGGTGGGAAAATATGAAACTGTGCACCCACAGCAGCGGGGGCACACCTGAAGAGTGGGTTGTCAGCGTAGCCGGGTCTGGATTGGAGAGATCGGGGTAGTTCAGATACTTGCCGGAGTCCGGGGGCAGAGCCAGTGGGATGGTCGGAGTCCGTTGTGCAACGGTCCGGGTTTGGAGCCAGGAGATTGGTAGAGTGTCTGTAAGCCATGATCAGGGATGGAGAGGTGCAGGTAGTCAGAGGCAAGCCAGAGTCGTTATCCAGAGTGGGTCCAATAGTCAAGCCGGGGTTTTTATCCAGAGGGGTCTAATAATCAAGCCAGGTCGGCACACAAGAAAGCAACAGAGAGACAGCAACAAGGCACAAGTCAAGACACAGCAAATGCAGGAACACAAGGCTACACAGGTTTATGCTCAGCAAGGTGAAAGTGAAAGTCTTTTATGTAAAACATACAGGACACCTGCAAGCTCATATTGAACCCCCAAAATATCCACAACTTATATATAAGCATATAAGTGTCACAGAGGAGTGCTACTGAGCATGGCAATATATATTTAAAACCAGAGACAGAACATGAGACACAGACCGAGCTCAGTGCACACCCAGTGAAACTTATACTCGGTACAGTGCCTAAATATATATGTATAGATATCTATTAAATAAAATGGTCTTTCAGTTTAACATTTTGGCCAAAGTGTTGTAAGCCCCTGAGCCACTAAATGGCAGACCACATCTCAAGGGTCCCTAACACTAATATAAATTCTTAATAACCTGTGCATTACCAGGAAGAATGATTTATAATAAATCTGTCAAAATTAGTTGCATAGTTCTAAGTCTGATTGAAGCTTTTATTAACCTGTACATTACCAGGAAAAGCACTCTGTATTAGATTTGTCACAATCCTACTGCAAGCAAGCAAGTTCCCCTGAGAGTGGGAGATGCTATGGAGTGAGCTTTTAACTACTTAAATGTGGGTGGGGTTGAGCTTCAACAAGATAGGAAGTGGCACCGTCCAATCAGCTAAGACCAGCTGAACAAGAATTGTAAAACATACAGGACACCTGCACGCTTATATTGAACCCCCATATTGAATCGCTAGGTTTTATGCTTATTACTTATTATGAATTTATTATGTGTATTGGTATATCTATACACATGTATTGAGGTATTTGAAGTACTTCATTTTTAACCTTTTTATGATATATGAACATTAATTAATATTACTTTACTATTTTATGTTTTCACAGTAGCATAGTCTTTCTTTACTATTGGATGTTGTTATTGTTATTATTGTAGTTTGTAATATGTCACTATTGAAATGCTGGGGTACCTTGTTTATTCTCTCTTTGTAGAGTTTGAATTTATACAGATTCCAATTATAATTGTGCTCTTTTTGAGGGCGTAATCATTACAAATTGATGTACCAATCACATTTGAGACACTCCAGTATATATGTATAGCCATCACTGTTCACGAACATTCCCTTTGATAAAGTTGCACTATTGTGACGAAACGCGTCAGGGACGTACATTACGACATTACGTCATCACGTCGCATGCACGCTTTACGGCCGGAGCGTGTATGATGCTGCATTGAGGCCTACTCCAATACCACACTGCATGGAGGACTTCAACTGATCATTCAGAGGACGACGCTGTCGGGTGCATTGTTCGGAGGATTCCTGTTGGACTGCTAACGTGTCACGAGACGTGCCTGCCTCGGTGGTAATTTATATCACAAATTGCTTGTTTTTCACATATACTTTGTGAGTGTTTTTAATCCCTCCACTATCCCCTTCCCTATATTAAATGTACAGTATTACACTATGGGGCGTGCGCTCTCTGTCTTCTTTTTGTTCATATATATATGTAATGGGTTTCCCCCCCCCCCCCCAATCGCAGATTATAGGGTGGGGGTGCAGAGGGAAAACATACTTGTAATCAGCGTGGTGCACTACTGTTGGCTCACAGAGGGCTGAGCTTCCGCCACGGAAACCTGGGGCAAATACTAGCATATACTATATACAATGATGCAGCGCTCCACCTGCGATGGCTCCCGCCAGAGGGGGAGTGGTTCCTCGCAGGACATAACCCAATAACCACATAAACTGATTGTATACACAGGCGGCACACTTTACTTGAGTAGGCTCATTCCGCAAGCCGGGATATGTCCCGGCTTGCGCAGCCGCACTCCATCCCGCGTGCGCGCATCACCGATGCGCGGTCACGCGTCATCGGGTGCCTGTGCCGCCTGTACGCGTGCCATGGCTCCCCGAGGGAGCCCTGGTGTCGGCGGCTGATGTGAGGACGGCGGCGGGACGTTCCGGGGGACCCGGCGGACCCGGTGAGAGAGGGGGAAGCCCCGATCGGCGGGCCTTCTCCGAGCTTCGGCGCGCGCCCGGCACCCTCCGGCGCGCGCCAGGTTACTGCTGCGGCCGAGAATGGGCAAATGCTCGAATAAACTCGGCCGCAGCAGTAAGAACGAATACCTTTTTACTGATATGACTAGAACATGCAAGGTCAACAAATAGTAACAGGTGTCCCCTTTCTAAGGAACCTGACTCACGTTTCCTAAAGGTTACGCTAACGGCAACCACGCGGGTGTCCACACTTAATGCGTACGGCGGCAGCTACTGCCCCAAACAATAATACCTCAAGTCAGTGAGTCCCCCACCAAAGTCTTGCACTCCAATACATAGACCAGCGTGTGTGTATTTGTGTGTGAGCTGTGCAGTCACTATGTCAATGATAGGCTTGTTGGTGCACGTGAGTAGATGCGTTACCTGCCCGGGCTCCAGCCGGGGTACTGCTATACCGCAAAGGGAAACGCTGGGGTGTCCTCCAAAGGTGGGTGAATTCCGGCGTGGATAATATCACCGTCTTCTTCTGCCGTCGGTACCTTGATGATAACGGGTTGATGCACAGGCTGCAGTCAATCCGTACTGAGACCTCCGCAACTTATAGTCTAGCGCCTTAGAGACAAGCTTAGGCCCAAGCCTTTCGGCGGAAAGCGCCAGCGTCCATGGATTCCTCACTAGCTATATAGATAAAGGGGCAGGGTCCTAACCTAGGGCCTGTCCTTATCACACTCCGCTAGGGTGACTAGGGCTATCTGGGGCATAGGGGAGTACTGCCTAAGCCAGGAGTCACGGACTCCGCACACCCTACCTCTTACCCCTAGCTACTCCAGTCGCCAACTGCGCATGGTTCCTGCGCGTGAAATGTATCTCTATGTTGCCAACAGAGCTCCTCTATCCCTATTGGCTCCCTGGCGTCACGGGGCCGCTCCAAAGGCTCATGGGACTTGAAGTCCTCTTGCAAAGCCCTTCTATAGGCTAGTCCTTCGCGGGCTTTCTGGACCTTTACTGCGCAGGCGCGAGTCCTCCCTGTAGTCCTGGAGTGGCCCTTCCTTGCGCATGCGCAACGCCCCTAACAATGGCGGCGCCTGCTCAGCCGACCAAGACGGAACAACCACCAAACTCGATACCGACCACGCAAACCCTTAGTATCTACGCGGCTCGTGTACCAACGGACAGAAGGTAATACAGCATCAAGGGGAATGGCTATATCCTCCCCCCGAGTAAATCCCAACGTCTTCGCTGGGACACAAATCAACATAAATATATACGACAGATAATAATGGAAAATGATTTGAGACAAATTAGCACATGCATGACTCTATACAATGACACAACTCCGTGAGCATCACAATCACAGATTGGATCTTGCTCGAGAACACTGCTGAGTCTCATAATGAGGTGCCCCCATCTGATCATAGGCTACCCGAGTTGAGGGGTACCTGTTTCTTTGGCTCCGGCGAGCTGTTCTTCGGCAACTTCCTGGGGGGAAGTAATAAGCACAGTCCTGAGCTCGCCTTCCCTTGAGGGGAGAAATGTTCTCTGAACAGACTCTGTTTGGCACAAAGCTCGGGCTCTGTGGATCCAACGGTTGCCTGTTGGTGCACCTGAGTAGGCTTTGGCCTACAGGACCCTTTACCCATAGCTCCTCCAGGAGATGCCCCTTCTGGGAGTAGTCCCTTTGAGAGGGTCCCTCAAAGTGATTCAGTAGTGTCAGAGTGGGTCTCTCATATGGACAGTCTCTTGACCCTGCTCTGATAAATCGGGCTCACAGACCGGTGGGCGGGGCCAGTATCTCAGTCTCTTCATCTTCCACTGTGGAATGGGAAGAAGAGATTGCGATGCGCATACGTTACCCGGTCGTCAGTGTCTTTGATACGATGACCGGGAGGCGTAGGCATTTGGGATTCTATCTCATACACTCCGTCTCTCCAACGGTCGGCCAGTTTATGTTTCCTGGGACGCCTAAGTTCCGAAGCAACAAGCGTCTCATCTGGCCGAAGTTCCCGATATCTGACCTTCTATGGTGTAGTATCGCTCTTATATCAGCATTAGCTTAGCGGTAGATTTCTCTGCCTGCTGATATGCCTGTTGCAAGTCTGTCTTTGAGTCGTTGCACATATTTAAAATGAGTAGCATTATGTGTTCCATCCGTTGAGACTCTAAGACGCACATCCACTGGCAATCAGGCTTCCCTCCAAACATCAGGAAGTATGGGGAGAATCCCGTTGACTCGTGTCGGTGCATTATTACGCATGCACAAGATTTCTACATGTCGGCTCCACTCCGATTTCTGGGCAACTCTGGTAGTGTTCCGAGCAATGTCTAGCAATGTCCATTAAACCGCTCGGGATAGAGCATCTCCCTTCGGGGGTGATATGGGGTCGTTCGGGATTTGGCAATGTTCAGCAAATATGGAGCAGTTCCCTGATCAATGTACTCTCGAAATCCCACCCCTGATTTAGAGTGGAAAGGCGGTTGGGAAGGCCGTAATGTACAAAGTATTTTTCCCATAAATCTTCGCCACGGTGATGGCTTTCTGTCTTAGTAGGGAAAGCTTGAGCATACCATGTATAGTGGTCTGTGATAACCAGCACGTTGCATATTCCCCGGCTATCCGGTTCAATACACAGAAAGTCCATACAACGAGGTCCATGGGACCCGAACTCTGCAGTGACCATGGGGGCCGCTCGGGTAGGCAGGGTTTTTTCGCTGTATACACCTGGCTAAATCGGCGGCAATGTGAGCTCAACGGCCTCTCGCATCTTAGGCCAAAAAAAAACGATCTCGGACCAGCCCAAAGGTTTTGTCGGTACCAAGGTGTCCATGATCATCATGAAGGGACTTCAGCACCAGAAATTGTAGGTTCTTAGGGAGGACTGTTGTCTCCTATCCGGGTGGTGTTGTGATACTGTACCACCCGGTAGAGTAAGCAATTGTCTCTTTCGAAATTTCCCACTCCCGCATGAGTAAGGCCACCAAGTTTTTGGGTGCCGCTTAAGAAGGGCAGGGTTCTCCTTTATTACGGCTCTCCGGATGATACCAATAACAGATCTCGCACTTGGAATCTACTAGGTCCTTCCACCGTAGTACTTATCAGGCGTGTATTTCATCCCTTTGGGATCACAGTAAGCGGCTGGGACAGCTGCGACTGGCATCCCAGGAGTCAGCAGCTCGTATTCTGAAAGGCACTTGGCCGTTGACGATAGCGGCCATGCTACACATAGCTCTTACGCCGGGTCCGGGAGTTCCTCCCATTCCTCATCATCTGGAACACGCGCTAACGGGTCGTCGGGAAAGGGCGTCGCCCCTATATTTAAGGGCCCCGGCTTATATTTCATAAGAATCTGTAACTGTCAGGGCAGCCAACCAGCGGTGTCCGGCGGCGTCCAATTTGGCCGAGGTATTGACATAGGTGAGGGGATTGTTTATCTGTCCTTACTTCGAAGGCAACCCCGTACAGGTAATCGTGTTAGCTTCTCTGGTAATAGCCCACTTGAGAGCCAGGAATTCTAACTTGTGGACGGGGTATCGCTGCTCACTGGGTGTCAGGCTGCGGCTGATGAAGCCACAGGCCGCAGGCCATCCGGGTGCTTTTGTGCAGGACAGCACCTAAGTCCATTTAGCTGGCATCCACGTGCAGACTAGGCTGTTAGGAGTCCGCATTACGCAAGCACAGGTGCTTCGTCAGGCACTTCTTCAAGGTGTCAGGAGGCCTGTCACACTCCGATGTCCATTTGTCACCGAAACGGTTGTGCGGCCGTACAAGCCTTCTCCCGGTCTCTGAGGGTATATTTTCACAGGTTCGTTGGAGCTTAGCCTTGCTCGAGTGTAATCCTTCCCACGAAGTGCGGTATACCCACAGAAATCCAAGGAAGGCCGCAACTCTGACGTTTCTCGGGTCGAGGCCAGTTTTTACTATGGCCTCTACCTTGGCAGGTCCAGTGGCGATCCCTTGGGCGGACACTATGTTTCCCACGTACTGCACCGACACACTTTTCGAGCAAATACCCCAGTATGTACTGGCAGATACCTGGAATGCACCGCTCCTCACCTCTGACAAGCCCTTTGCGTTTGCCTTCCCAGCCTGGGTATCATGCCTGGCTGACGGGCGGCTGATCTGTTAATGATAATATTAGGATTTAATAGGCTGCAATGCTTCGCGTGTGTACCAGAGGCATAATTCATGAATTGTAATGCAGTATATATATATCTACTGGGCCACACTCCATTATGCGTTGTCGTTTGACTAGCTCAGGGCATGTCCATTCGTCCACCACCTGTGAAGTATACTCTATCCATGCGTCGAACGCCTCTTCGCCCGCTGGTGTCGGTTTAGTGCCTGAAAAGATATTCAATTTACGATATTGCTGTTGCATTGATGCTTCAGCCCTGGCTCCTCCCAACTCGGCAAGACTTTAAGCTAACATTTGGATCTCATTTCTCCCGCTAGTCGGGGCCGGTGCAATACTGAGCGGCGGACTGTGGACGGCGGCTGCGCCTACAGTAGACTCACAATAACTCTCAGGGGAAGAAGACGAGGCACACATATCCACCTCCTCTAAGTTCGTGTGAGAGCTGTCAGGTTCGGACTTGATGGGCGCATGGGGTACACCACCGCACAACTCGACTCGGCCGGGCCGTCAAACCACACACTGGATGGTCCTTGTTTTTCATTTAAATCGTGCCCAATGTCCACTAACACCGAATAGTGCCCCTTGGTCTCTGTACATTGATCTACCAAGGCTAGGGCATTTTTACCCCGGAGATGAGAATGTTGGCGCAGAGCAACTCGTATGGCCATAGACGGGATGTCTATAGGGATGCCGCACACCACCAGTGTGTGGGCCGGTGGCACTTCCAGCCTTGTAGCCCACTCATATATTTCTGAGCGTGACAGGCACGGGAATATGGGTGACATTTTAGAACGTCTGTTGAATGGGGCACCCCAGGTCTAAGATCTCAGCAGCGCCTCCAAATGTAACGGCTTTCCCCCCCCCCCCAATCGCAGATTATAGGGTGGGGGTGCAGGAAACATATATTGTTACTCAGCGTGGTGCACTACCTGTTGGCTCACAGGAGGGCTGAGCTTCCACCACGGGAAACCTGGGGCACAATACTAGCATATACTATTACAATGATGCAGCGCCTCCACCTGCGATGGCTCCCGCCAGAGGGGGAGTGGTTCCTCGCAGGACGATACCCAATAACCACATACAACTGATTCTATAAGAACGAATACCTTTTTACTGATATGACTAGAACATGCAAGGTCAACAAATAGTAACAGGTGTCCCTTTCTAAAGGTAACCTGACTCAATGTTTCCTTAAGGTTAACGCTAACGGACACCACGGCGGGTGTCCACACTTAATGCGTCACGGCGGATGCTACTGCCCCAACACAATAATCCCACCCTCAAGTCCAGTGAGTCCCACCCAAAGTCTTGCACTCCCAATACATAGACCAGCGTGTGTGTATTTGTGTGTGACTGCGCAGTCACTATGTCAATTGATAGGCCTTGTTGGTGCACGTGAGTAGATGCGTTACCTGCCCGGGCTCCAGCCGCGGGTACTGCTATACCGCAAGGGAAACGCTGGGGTGTCCTCCAAAGGTGGGGTGAATTCCGGCGTGGATAATATCACCGCTTCTTCTGCCGTCGGTACCTTGATGATAACCGGGTTGATGTCCACAGGCTGCAGTCAATCCGTACTGAGCCTCCGCACTTATAGTCTAGCGGTCCCTTAGAGACCAAGCTTAGGCCCAAGCCTTTCGGCGGAAAGCGCAGCGTCCACTGGATTCCTCACTAGCATATAGATAAAGGGGCAGGGTCCCTAACCTAGGGCCTGTCCTTATCACACTCCGCTAGGGTGACTCAGGGCTATCTGGGGCATAGGGGAGTACTGGCCTAATGCCAGGAGTCACGGACTCCGGCACCCTACCTCTTACCCCTAGCTACTCCAGTCGCCAACTGCGCCATGGTTCCTGCGCGTGAAATGTATCTCTATGTTGCCAACAGAGCTCCTCTATCCCTATTGGCTCCCTGGCGTCACGGGGCCGCTCCAAAGGCTCATGGGACTTGAAGTCCTCTTGCAAAGCCCTCCTCTATAGGCTAGTCCTTCGCGGGCTTTCTGGACCTTTACTGCGCAGGCGCGAGCTCCCTGTAGTCCTGGAGTGCTCCTGTTCCTCGCGCATGCGCAACGCCCCTAACAATGGCGGCGCCCTGCTCCGCGAACCGACGGAACCACCACAACTCGATACCGACCGCAACCCTTAGTACTACGCGGCTCGTGTACCAACAGGACAGAAGGTAATACCGCAAGGGGACATGGCTATATCCTCCCCCCGGTAAAATCCCCAACGTCTTCGCTTGGGACACAAATCAACATAACTATATACAGCAGTTATATAATGAAAAATGCATTTGAGACATAACTTAGCACATGCATGACTCTATACAATGTTACACAACTCCGTGAGCATCACAATCACAGATTGGATCTTGCTCCGAGAACACTGCTGAGTCTCATAATGAGGTGCCCCCATCTGATCATAGGCTACCCGAGTTGGAGGGTACCTGTTTCTTTGGCTCCGGCGGAGCTGTTCTTCGGCAACTTCCTCGGGGGAGTAATAAGCACAGTCCTGAGGCTCAGCCTCTTCCCTTGAGGGGAGAAATGTCTCTGAACAGACTCTGTTAGGCACAAAGCTCGGGCTCTGTGGATCCAACGGTTGGCCTGTTGGTGCCACCTGAGTAGGCTTTGGCCTACAGGACCCTTTACCCATAGCTCCTCCAGGAGATGCCCCTTCTGTGGAGTAGTCCCTTTGAGAGGGTCCCTCCAAAGGATCTTCAGTAGTGTCAGAGTGGGTCTCATTATGGACAGTCTCTTGACCCTGCTCTGATAAATCGGGCTCACCGTTGAGCGGTGTGGCCAGTATCTCAGTCTCTTCATCTTCCACTTGTGGAATGGGAAGAAGATGATTGCGATGCCATACCTTTACCCGGTCGTCAGTGTCTTTGATACGATAGACCGGGAGGCTAGGCATTTGGGATTCTATCTCATACACTCCGTCTCTCCAACGGTCGGCCAGTTTATGTTTTCCTGGGACGCCTAAGTTCCGAAGCAACACAGCGTCTCCTGGCCGAAGTTCCCGATATCTGACCTTATGGTCGTATCGCCTCTTATTATCAGCATTTAGCTTAGCGGTAGATTTCTCTGCCTGCTGATATGCCTGTTGCAAGCTGTCTTTGAGTCGTTGCACATATTTAAAATGAGTAGCATTATGTGTTCCATCCGTTGAGACTCTAAGACGCACATCCACTGGCAATCAGGCTTCCCTCCCAAACATCAGGAAGTATGGGGAGAATCCCGTTGACTCGTGTCGGGTGCAATTATACGCATGCACCAAGATTTCTACATGTCGGCTCCACTCCGATTTCTGGGCACTCTGTAGTGTTCCGAGCATGTCTAGCAATGTCCGATTAAACCGCTCGGGTAGAGCATCTCCTTCGGGGTGATATGGGGTCGTTCGGGATTTGGCAATGTTCAGCATTAGGAGCAGTTCCCTGATCAATGTACTCTCGAAATCCCACCCCTGATTAGAGTGGAGGCGGTTGGGAAGGCCGTAATGTACAAAGTATTTTTCCCATAATATCTTCGCCACGGTGATGGCTTTCTGGTCTTTAGTAGGGAAAGCTTGAGCATACCATGTATAGTGGTCTGTGATAACCAGCACGTTGCATATTCCCCGGCTATCCGGTTCAATACACAGAAAGTCCATACACACGAGGTCCATGGGACCCGAACTCTGCAGATGACCCATGGGGGCCGCTCGGGTAGGCAGGGTTTTTCGCTGTATACACCTGGTACATCGGCGGCAATGACGCTCAACGGCCTCTCGCATCTTAGGCCAAAAAAAACGATCTCGGACCAGCCCAAAGGTTTTGTCGGTACCAAGGTGTCCATGATCATCATGAAGGGACTTCAGCACCAGAAATTGTAGGTTCTTAGGGAGGACTAGTTGTCTCCTATCCGGGTGGTTGTGATACTGTACCACCCGGTAGAGTAAGCAATTGTCTCTTTCGAAATTTTCCCACTCCCGCATGAGTAAGGCCACCAAGTTTTTGGGTGCGCGCTTAAGAAGGGCAGGGTTCTCCTTTATTACGGCTCTCCGGATGATACCAATAACAGGATCTCGCACTTGGTAATCTACTAGGTCCTTCCACCGTAGTACTTTATCAGGCGTGATATTCATCCCTTTGGGATCACAGTAAGCGGCTGGGACAGCCTGCGACTGGCATCCCAAGGAGTCAGCAGCTCGTAATTCTGAAAAGGCCACTTGGCCGTTGACGATAGCGGCCATGCTACACATAGCTCTTACGCCGGGTCCGGGGAGTTCCTCCCATTCCTCATCATCTGGAACAGCGCTTAACCCGGGTCGTCGGGAAAGGGCGTCAGCCCCTATATTTAAGGGCCCCGGCTTATATTTCATAGAGAATCTGTAACTGTTCAGGGCAGCCAACCAGCGGTGTCCGGCGGCGTCCAATTTGGCCGAGGTATTGACATAGGTGAGGGGATTGTTATCTGTCCTTACTTCGAAGGCAACCCCGTACAGGTAATCGTGTAGCTTCTCGGTAATAGCCCACTTGAGAGCCAGGAATTCTAACTTGTGGACGGGGTATCGCTGCTCACTGGGTGTCAGGCTGCGGCTGATGTAAGCCACAGGCCGCAGGCCATCCGGGTGCTTCTGGTGCAGGACAGCACCTAGTCCATTTAGGCTGGCATCCACGTGCAGGACGTATGGCTGTTCAGGATCCGCATACGCAAGCACAGGTGCTTCGGTCAGGCACTTCTTCAGTGTCAGGAAGGCCTGTTCACACTCCGATGTCCATTTGTCACCGAACGGTTGGCGGGCCGATACAGCCTTCTTCCCGGTCTCTGAAGGGTATATTTTCAACAGGTTGTTCAGGAGCTTAGCCTTGCTCGAGTATCCTTCCACGAAGTGGCGGTAATACCCACAGAATCCAAGGAAGGACCGCAACTCTGACGTTCTCGGGTCGAGGCCAGTTTACTATGGCCTCTACCTTGGCAGGGTCAGTGGCGATCCCTTTGGCGGACACTATGTGTCCCACGTACTGCACCGACACACTTTATTCGAGCAAATACCCAGTATGTACCTGGCAGATACCTGGAATGCACCGCTCCTCACCTCTGACAAGCCCCTTTGCGTTTGCCTTCCCAGCCTGGGTTCATGCCTGGCTGACGGGCGGCTGATCTGTTAAATGATAATGATTAGGATTTAATAGGCTGCAATGCTTCGCGTGTCTACCAGATGGCATAAATTCATGAATTGTAATGCAGTATATATATATATACTGTGCAGTATTGCAGCCAGCGGGAATAAAATGCTTCAATCCCTGCCTGGAAAATAACCCAATGCACTCGGGCAGAAAACAGTCACAAACCTCAATATACCCGGGTATACCCGAATTCGTGGGACTAGCCGAGCTCGAATAAAGTGTGTCGCCAGTGTAGGCCACCGATGTGTGGCAAAACCGGCACTTGTCTAGGGATAATTTCAACCCTTCGTTCCCCAGACGGTCGATTACCTTAAATAATCGTTCTTCGTGTTCTTCTAGAGTCCTTCCGAGACGATGATGTCATCTAGGTATACCAGACATTCCCGTGGGATCATGTCCCCGATAGTCTTTTCCATCAACCTCTGGAACGTGGCCGGCGCCCCACATATACCTTGGGGCATACGGGTAAATTGATAGAATCCCAAAGGGCAGACGAAAGCTGTTTTTTCTTGATCTTCCGCGCTCATAGGTACCTGATAGTACCCGGATCGGAGGTCGAGCATACTGAACCATTGACTTCCATTTAGCGCGTTCAGTATTTCTTCGATGCGTGGGAGGTTGTACTGATCCGGTATCGTACGGTTGTTCAATGTCCGATAATCAATGCACAGTCGTACGGATCCGTTCTTTTTACGCACCACCACTATGGGGGACACGTATGGGCCCCGAGACTCTATCAAAATCCCGGAATTTTCCATATCGTGGAGAACGTTTCTCACGTCGTCTATATCTCGTGGGGCGAGGCGGCGTGACCGTTCTCGGAACGGGGTGGTATCACTCAATCGGATGGTATGTTGGGCACTGCGACTACACCCCACATCCATCTCACTCGTGGAGAACACATGTCGTCGTTGAGCCAACTGCGTGGCCAGCCGCTCTTTCCACTGGGTAGGCAGTGTCGACTCACCAAAGTTGAAATTCAGCTCAACGACCCGCTCACCTGCGGCCGTTCTCTGTGTACAGTGCTGGAGGTGCTGTTCGTAGAACGGTTGATATATGATGGTCACTTGCGACCCTGTATCCAGTAGGGCCGATGCGTATATCCCTTCTACTAATACTGGCAAAATTGCTGCAGGGCCTACTTGGCTGTAAGCCCCTCGGTTGGGGGTGTCCGTCCCGGCCTCAGTATCCGCCGGGGCTGTGGAGTTCCCTTGAGGGGTGTCCACGTCAGGTTCAGTGGCTTGCGCTTGGCATACCATCGTCCGGGCTGGGTTTCGTCGAGTGGGAGTTTTGTCCTCAGGGGGTGGATAACATTAGTCCATAATCGTGTGAGACACGTTTCACACCTTCTCACCGTCGCTCTACATCGCGCCGTGGCCTCGCGGCGGCGATCCGATCATCTCGGATAACGACGTGCGGTGGCTATCAACTCAATCGGATGGATGTTGGTAGACCTGCGGAACTACAACCTCTCTCCACATCCATCATCCACTCGTGGAAGAACACATGTCCGTCCGTTGAGCGCAACTGCGTGACCGCTAACCTCTCTACTATTTCCACTGGTAAGGCATCGTGTCCGACTCCCATAAGTTGAACATTCAGCCACCGCCCTCTCACCTCGCTGGGTACAATCTCTGTGTACATTGGCTGAGGACTGCTCGTTCGATACGTCTAGCAACTATGTCCATTTATGGTCAGGTCCTGCGACCCCTGTATCCAGTAGGGCCGATGCGTATATCCCTTCTAACTATACTGGCAAAAATTGCTGCAGGGCCTACTTGGCTGTAACCCTCGGTTGGGGGTGTCCTCCCGGCCCCTCAGTATCCGCCGGGGCTGTGAGTTTCCTTGAGGGGTGTCCCACGTCAGGTTCAGTGGCTTGCGCTTGGCATACCCATCGTGCCGGCGGGTTTCGTCGATGGGAGTTTGTCCTCAGGGGTTCCTCCCGTTCGGGCAGCCCAGTGAAATGGCCCTTCTACCGCAGGTGTAGCAAAGCGGGTCCTCTTGTTCAGAACGCCACGGTACGGGGAGGGAATTGCGATTTGGCCTACTTTGGGGCCCGAGCCCTTGGCCGACCTCTTCTTCTTGAGTCGCGGGATTCTTGGCCTTACCCCAGTGGCGTTTATTGGGCACTGGGGGCTGACTCCTTCACTTGTCGGGAGTATGCAACCGGCCATAATGCCCTCTGCTGTTGATCTCATCTACTAGATCCTCCCAGCAGGGGGTTCCGTCTCCGTCATCAGGGCAGCATTTTGAACCAGGAGGGCGATAGGTTGTCGAAGGTGCTCCTTTCTGGAATTGATTCCAGCAATACTCATCCACCTGAGGGACTTGATCTGGCTCCGTTCCCCCGCATATCCCATAGGACGTTTCTAATTCGGTGGAGATAGCAGACGGCTCTCCTCCCCCCGGCTATATCTGGCGAAGATTGATGTACCCCTCATGGCATCAGTTGGCCTTCATCTCGGTTCGCCCGTAGCACCTCAAGCGTCTCCACCTTTTCTGAGCAGTGATTCTGCATGTTGTCTTAGACCCATCCGTATAGTGATTGGAAGCGGGGGTCCGTAGACACTCCATAGCGTTGTCCGTTGCGAGCTCACTCCGGCATGTCCATTCGTCCACCACCCTGGAGTATACTCTATATCCATCGTCGAACGCCTCTCGTCCCGCTGTGTGTCGGTTTAGTGCCTGAAAAGATATTCAATTACGATATTGCTGTTGCATTGATGCTTCAGCCCTGGCTCTCCCAACTCGGCAAGACTTTAAGCTAACATTTGGATCTCATTTCTCCCGCTAGTCGGGGCCGGTGCATACTGAGCGGCGACTGTGGACGCGGCTGCGCCTACAGTAGACTCACAATAACTCTCAGGGAGAGAAGACGAGGCACCATATCAACCTCCTCTAAGTTCGTGTGAGAGCTGTAGGTTCGGTACTTGATGGCGCATGGGGTACAACCACCGCACAACTCGACTCGGCCGGGCCGTCAAACCACACACTGGATGGTCCTTGTTTTTCATTTAAATCGTGCCAATGTCCACTAACACGAATAGTGCCCCTTGGTCTCTGTACATGATCTACAAGGCTAGGGCATTTTTACCCCGGAGATGAGAATGTTGGCGCAGAGCAACTCGTATGGCCATAGACGATGTCTATAGGTGTGCCGCACACCACCAGTGTGTGGGCGGTGGCACTTTCCAGCCTTGTAGCCCACTCATATATTTCTGAGGTGACAGGCACGGGAATATGGTGTACATTTTAGAACGTCTGTTGAATGGGGCACCCCGGTCTAAGATCTCAGCAGCGCCTCAAATGTAACGGCTTTCCCCCCCCCCCAATCGCAGATTATAGGGTGGGGGTGCAGGAAACATATATTGTTATCAGCGTGGTGCACTACCTGTTGGCTCACGGAGGGCTGAGCTTCCACCCACGGGAAACCTGGGGCACAATACTAGCATATCTATTACAATGATGCAGGCCTCCACTGCGATGGCTCCCCGCCAGAGGGGAGTGGTTCCTCGCAGGACGATACCCATAACCACATACAACTGATTTCTAAGACGAATACCTTTTTACTGATATGACTAAACATGCAGGTCAACAAATAGTAACAGGTGTCCCTTTCTAAAGGTAACCTGACTCAATGTTCCTTAAGGTTAACGCTACGGACACCCGGCGGGTGTCCAACACTAATGCGGCACGGCGGATGCTACTGCCCCAACACAATATCCCACCCTCAAATCCAGTGATCCCCCCCAAAGTCTTGCACCCCTACAGTAGACCAGCGTTTTGTGTGTGACTGCGCAGTCACTATGTCAATTGAAGGCCTTGTGGTGCACGGAGTAGATGCGTTACCGTGCCCGGGCTCCAGCCGCGGGTACTGCTATACGCAAGGGAAACGCTGGGGTGTCCCCTTCCTCCCGTTCGGGGCAGCCCCAGTGAAATGGCCCTTCTTACCGCAGGGGTAGCAAAGCGGGTCCCTTGATTCAGAACGGCCACTTAGGGGAGGGAATTGCGATTTGGACCTAGCTTTGGGGCCCGAGCCCTTAGGGGCGACCCTCTTCTTCTTGAGTCGCGGGATTCGTGGCCTTAGCCCCAGTGGCGTTTATTGGGTCCTGGGGGCTGACTCCTTCACCTTGGCGGGAGTAATGCAACCTGGCCATATGCCCTCGCTTTGTTGATCTCTCTACTAGATCCTCCCAGCAGGTGGGGTTCGTTCCCATCATGGGAGCATTTGACCAGGAGGCGTAGGTTGTCGGAAGGTGCTCCGTTTCTGGATTGATCCGCAATACTCATCCCACTGAGTGGACGGTGATCTGGTCCGTTCCCCCCGCATATCCCATAGGACTTCTAATTCGGTGGAGATAGCAGACGCCTCCTCCCCCCCGGCTTCTTGGCGAAGATTGAGGTATCCCCTCAGGCATCAGTTGGCCTTCATCCCTCTCGTTCGCACCGTAAGCACCTCAGCGTCTCCACCTTTTCTGAGCAGTGATATCTGCATGTTGATCCTTAGTACCCAGCCGTATAGTGATGTGAAGCGGGGGTCCTAGACACCTCCATTATGCGTTGTCGTTTGACAGCTTCGCGCATGCTCCTATTCGGTCCCCACCTGAAGTATACTCTATTCCATCGTCGAACGCCTCTTCGTCCCGCTTGTTTCGGTTTAGTGCCTGAAAAGATATTCAATTACGATTTGGCTGTTCATTTTGATGCTCAGCCCTGGCTCGTCCCAACTCGGCAAGACTTTAAGCTAACATTTGGGATCTCATTCTCCCGCAGTGGGGGCCGGTGCAACTACTGTGCGCGACGTTTGACGTCGGCTGCCGCCTACTAGTAGACCTCACAATACCCATGTGAAGACGAGGCACCATATCAACCTCCTCTAAGTTCGTGTGAGAGCTGTTAGGTTCTGTCCACTTGATGGCTCATTGGGGTACAACCACCGCACAACTCGACTCTGGCCGGGCCGTCAAACCACACCTGGATGGGTCCTTGGTTTTTCAGTTTAAATCGTGCCAATGTCCACTAACACCGAATATGCACCCTTGGTCTCTGTACATGTGATCTACAAGGCTAGGGCATTTTTAAAACCCCGGAGATGAGAATGTTGGCGCAGAGCAACTCGTATGGCCTATAGACGGATGTCTAATAGTGTGCCGCACACCACCAGTGTGTGGGCCGGTGGCACTGCATTTCCCAGCCTTGTAGCAAGCCCACTCATATATTTCTGAGCGTGACAGGCACTTGGGATATGGGTCATTTTAGAACGTCTGTTGAATTGGGGCACCCGTCTAAGATCTCACAGCGCCTCCAAATGTAAGGCTTTCCCCCCCCCCCCAATCGCAGATTATAGGTGGGGGTGCGAAACATATATTTTACTCAGGCGTGGTGTCACTACCTGTTGGCTCACACGGAGGGCTGGCTTCCACCCACGGGAAACCTGGGGCACAATACAGCATATACTATAACAATGATGCAAGGCGCCTCCACCTGCGATGGCTCCCCGCAGAGGGGGAGGGTTCCTCGCAGGACTAACCCAATACCCACATACAACTGATTTACTAAACCGAATACCTTTTTACTGATATGACTAAACAATGCCAGGTCACAAATAGTAACAGTGTCCCTTTCTAAAGTAAACCTGACTCAATTTCCTTAAGGTTAACGCAAACGACACCTCACGCGGGTGTCCACACTTTAATGCGCCACGGCGGATGCTACTCGTGCCCCAACACAATAATCCTCACCCTCAAATTCCAGTGAGTCCACCCCCAAATCTTGCACTCCCGTAACTAGACCCAGCGTCTTTGTGGTGTTGGGGTACTGCGGCAGTCAACTAGCTCAACTTGATAGGCCTTGGGTTCACGGAGTAGATGCGTTCCGTGCCCAGGCGCCCAGCCGCGGGGTACTTGCTATAAACAGCAAGGGAACGCTGGGGTGTCCCTCCAAATGTGTGGGTGAATTTTTTTTTTTATTTTTGGTTTTTCTGGTTTTCTATTTATTTTATTTTATGTTTTTTGGTTGGGTAACTGAATAGTTCTATATTAATTATCCTTATTCGATTTGGACTATAATTTTTGAGAGTCCTAAGGGAGTATTGATCTTGTATTATTTTGTATTTTTGGATTTCATGAAAATTTAGTTTATTTTTAAGTCACGTGTATAACGTGGGGTTTGGGTTAGGGGAAAGGTATTGATGTGCTACATTTATCGTGTTTAATTAGACCTAAGGGCATTATTTTTGGGCTTAGATGGTTAATCCCTATGTTTGGAATTATTTGTAAAGCATGCATGGGAGACAATAGAAATAACTAGAATATGATGTAGGTGAGAAAGTGGATAGAGTTTCTTTCAGTTTGTTGCGGATTGTGCCGAGTCACGAGGTTCCTTCTCCCGGTAGAGTGTCCTGCGTGGATAATATCAACACCTTCTCCTCCGCCGTCGGTTACCTTGTATGATAACACGGTTGTATGTCCACAGCTGCAGTCAATCCATACTGAGCCTCGCTCACTTATTGCAGTCCATTAGAGCAGACAAGATTAGGCCCAAGCCTTTCGGCGGAAGCTCAGCGTCCGCTGATATTCACAATCAAGCATATAAGATAAAGGGGGCAGGTCCTAACCTAGGGCCTGTCCTATCACACTCAGGGTGACTCAGGGCTTCGGGGCCTAGGGAGTACTGCCTAATGGCAGGAGTCATGGACTCCGGCACCCTACCTCTTACCCTAGCTACTCCAGTGCCCAACTGCGCCGTGGTTCTGCTCGCGAAATGTATCTCTATGTTGCCAACAGAGCTTCTCTATCCCTTGGCTCCTGCGTCACGGGCCACTCCAAAGGCTCATGGAACGTGAAGTACTCTTGCAAAGCCCTCCTCTATAGGCTAGTCCTGTCGCGGGCTTCTGGTGCCTTTGCTTGGCGCAGCGCGCGAGCTCCCTGTAGTCCCTGGAGTGCTCCTGTTCCTCGCGCTGCGCACGCCCCTAACAATGGCGGCGCCCCTGCTCCGCGAACAGACGGAACACCACAACACGATACGACCGCAACCCTTAGTACTGTATCGCGGCTCGTGTACCAACAGGAGAAAGGTAATACACGCAAGGGACCTGGCTACATCTATATATATAGCCGAGCTAGACTATATATAATAACTATATAAGTTGAAAGACTCAGATATGTTTGTTGCAGAGTTTTTTTTTCTGCCTAACACGAATAAATAAATGATGCTGGATTTTAATGTGTGAACATTTTAACAAAGAACACTCCAGATGGTGCTACCTCTTTCTATCAATTCCCAACGATTATTATTGATTTCGTTCTATTGACTGTCTCAGTATCTATCTCCACTGTGGTTGCCAGCTTTTTCATACTGAATACTAAAGTAATATCTACAGAATATTTACAATGATTATGGACACTATGAGTATTTGATTTTATATTATTTTTTCTTAAAAATGACATTACGTGATATTGGAATGTAGACTGGCATTGAAATATAGTAGATTCCCTGTTTAAAGTCACATACATGCCTATTTGTGTTGTCATTTTATCATTTAATTTAAAGGAGTGCACAGGGTTGTAGTATTTTTGTTCATGCACATTAGTATTGTGAGTATTGGTATTTTCTTTACTTCTGTATCATAGAGTATATGCTTTTAGAGAGAGAAAGACAGGGTAATGACCATACTCTGACTGCCCATTTGACAGGCTGTGTCGGTAAAAGGAAAACATTGCTTCTAAAACTTCTAATTACAGTCTTGCGTTGTTAAATAAAAATCTTAGCGTCGGGACATCTTTACTTTAAAGATTTGTTGACATTTGCAATGTCATCTCTTGCTTGTATACTTTCCTCTGTACAAAAGGAATAGAGAGACACCGAGTATAAACCATAGACAGAGCAATATTTAGGATTTTATCAAATCTCCATGCTGCAAACTTGTGCATGTAAAAGGAACAAAAAAGAAAAAAATCAATCCAAAGGTGGGGTGAATTCCGGCGTGGATAATATCACCGCTTCTTCCGCCGTCGGTTCCTTGATGATAACCGGGTTGATGTCCACAGGCTGCAGTCAATCCATACTGAGCCTCCGCACTTATAGTCTAGCGGTCCCTTAGAGACCAAGCTTAGGCCCAAGCCTTTCGGCGGAAAGCGCAGCGTCCGCTGGATTCCTCACTAGCATATAGATAAAGGGGCAGGGTCCCTAACCTAGGGCCTGTCCTTATCACACTCAGGGTGACTCAGGGCTATCTGGGGCCTAGGGGAGTACTGGCCTAATGGCAGGAGTCATGGACTCCGGCACCCTACCTCTTACCCCTAGCTACTCCAGTCGCCAACTGCGCCGTGGTTCCTGCTCGCGAAATGTATCTCTATGTTGCCAACAGAGCTTCTCTATCCCTATTGGCTCCCTGGCGTCACGGGGCCACTCCAAAGGCTCATGGGACTTGAAGTACTCTTGCAAAGCCCTCCTCTATAGGCTAGTCCTTCGCGGGCTTTCTGGACCTTTACTGCGCAGGCGCGAGCTCCCTGTAGTCCTGGAGTGCTCCTGTTCCTCGCGCATGCGCAACGCCCCTAACAATGGCGGCGCCCTGCTCCGCGAACCGACGGAACCACCACAACACGATACCGACCGCAACCCTTAGTACTACGCGGCTCGTGTACCAACAGGAGAGAAGGTAATACCGCAAGGGGACCTGGCTACATCTATATATATATAGCCGAGCTAACTATATATATATAACTATATATAGTTGAAAAGACTCAGATATGTTTGTTGCAGAGTTTTTTTTTCTGCCTACCACGAATAAATAAATGATGCTGTATTTTAATGTGTGAACATTTTCAACAAAGAACAGTCCAGATGGTGCTATCTCTTTCTATCAATTCCCAACAGATTATTATGATTTCTGTTCTATTGATGTCTCAGTATTCTATCTCACTGTGGTTGCCAGTTTTTTCATACTGAATACTAAAGTATATCTACAGAAATATTTACAATGATTTATGGACATATGAGTCATTTGATTATTATTATTATTTTTTTCTTAAAAGATGACATTACGTGATATTGGAATGTAGACTGGCATTGAAATATAGTAGATTCCCTTGTTTAAAAGTCACATAACATGCCTATTTGTGTTGTCATTTTATCATATTATGTAAAGGAGTGCACAGGGTGTAGTATTTGTATGTTCATGCACATATAGTATTGTGAGTATTTGTATTTCTTTACTTACTGTATCATAGAGTATATGCTTTTAGAGGAGAAAGACAGGGTAATGACCATACTCTGACTGCCCATTTGACAGGCTGTTCGGTAAAGGAAAACATTGCTTCTAAAACTTCTAATTACAGTCTTGCTGTTGTTAAAATAAAAAATCTTAGCTTCTGGACACTTTACTTTAAAGATTTGTTGACATTTGCAATGTAACTTGCTGTATACTGTACGCTGTACAAAAGGAATAGAGAGACGAGTATAAAACAGAGACAGAGCAATGATTTAGGTATTTTATCAAATCTCCATGCTGCAAAACTTGTGCATGCAATACTGGTGTAAGATAAATACTTCCCTTTGAGAGTCTATAATTTGATCAAGAAATCTGTAATCAGTGAATCATTTTGAATTCTTCTGCTTTGGTAATGAGTGCATACTGTACTATTTACATGATATTCACTACAGTCTGCTACCTGGCATAATTAACAACCCCCAGGCTAGTAGTAGGCCTGTGTTGACTATGTATTTAATCACTACTACAGATGCATAGTCATGATAACACTGAACATGGACTACTGTAAGTGAACACCAAGAAAAGAGAATGCGCTCGCTCAACCTGAAGGGTGTTACCCAGGATAATGGACTTCCTAAGAAGTTTGCAAAAAGATACAATAATGTGGGATAAAGGAAGGGGGAAGGTGAAATATCCTTTGGGGTTGCACACCTAATTAATCCTTAAACATATTAGTATCAGGTAAGATTCATGTACTTGTAATACATATGAGTATGTTCATACTCCAATCAAAGCTGAGGCCTAATGAACTCTTGAGGTTAAAGGTCGAATGGTAGGCAACAAACACCTTGATGCATAGGGTGTTTGATGGATCATCCAGGTATGTTTAAAATAACTTTAATACAGGGTAGAAAAAGTACACTCAAGTACACTCAAATTCCCCCCCTTCCCTTATCCCACATTATGGTAACTACTGTTAGTGCTAAAAATAAAATGACATAACTAATTGAATATATTATATCATATAAACCCCTTAGTAGCCCAGGTGGACAATGGCCACCCAATTCATATCTGGACCCTAATTTCTATGAAGCAGTTAGTACAGTCTATTGTAACATTCTAAATATCAGTGGAAAAGAGTGTTATAGGATATATACAACCAGATTCGATGATTGTGGCAAATCCACTGGAATACTCCACGTGCAGATAATTAAACATGAAAAGAAAATAAATGGAATAACATAGCGTGATTCTGTATGGTAATCAGAGCAAACATATACAAACTCATACAAACACACAAAACCACAATACAAACAGATGCTGAGAACAAACAGGTGACTGAGATTAATAAAATGACATTTAATAAAACACATTAATAAACACAAATAATAAAATAATGAAATACAGGTGAACCCCGTTATAGCGTGACCCTTTATAACGCGAAATCGGTTATAACACGGTTTTCACGTGGCTCCCATTTTTTTTTAATTATTTTTTTTTTTTTTTTTTTTTTGGGGGGGGGCAAAATTGGGACAAAACTTCCCCCCCCTGCTCACAGCCCCCCCTTGCTCAAAGTACACCCCTGCTCACACAGTACCCCCCTGCTTACAGTACCCCCCCTCTCTCACAGTATCCCCCCCCTCTGCTCACAGTACCCTCCTGCTAAAAATATCCCCCCTGCTCAAACAGTAACCCCCCCTCCCTGCTCAAACAGTAACCCCCCTCCCTACTCACAGTAATCCCCTTCTCAAACACGGTGTTCACATGGTGTTCTGTGGGCACTCTGTGCACTCGCTGCACTCAGTGAGGGATGAGGGCTGAGGGCCGTGTGTGCGCGCGCCGTGGCCGTCTGTGCGTGCCGTGCGCGTGCACCATGCGCGCCATGTGTGCGGCTTGTGAGATGTGGGCAGCCTGTTCCCCCTGCTCCTCTGCGGTTCCGGCGTGTACTGTCCCAGCGGGGTCATGTGACGTCACGGCATGGCAATGTGACCCCGCGGGGTCATTTGACACCAGTATCCATGGAGACGCACTAAATGTTCAACATAAACATGACATAAAAGTTTATTAAAAGGATTAAAAATTGAATAATAAGCAACACAAATGAAGTGATAACATATATAATACAACAAAAAGTATGTAAAATAGAATAAACATTGTAATAAAGTGACACCTAAACAAACCTCTGACCCCCTCGGCTCATGGTTATCTCTGTCATTGTTATCCTACAACACACTGTCCTGTCCCTGAGAGCTAGTAAAATACTGTACATACTGTACTCAGGTACTGTACTTAAGCCCTCCAGATCAGTTGTTAAAAGCCTCAGGTTTTCAACACTAGGAAAAGGAATACTGAAGACCCCTGGCAGGTAGAAATGGCGGAAACTTCAACCAAACGTAAGAGGTTTACTGTTCAAAAAAAATTGCTGCGCTTGACAGAATAAAATCTGGAGTCACGCAAACCAAAGTGGCTAGAGACCTAGGACTGAATGAGTCTACAGTTCGCGGATGGAAAAAGGAGGAGGAGAAACTTTGTGATGCAGTTAAATCTATAGAAACATATGATGGACTGAAGCGTAATCGTTTGCGTGAACCTAAAGACAGCCAGTTGGATAAAGCTGTTTTTCAGTGGTTTGTCCAAGAAAGATCCAAAGGCATGCCTCTGTCTGGACCCCATCTGCAAACGCAAGCCAAAAAGTTTCACAGCCAACTTCACGGCAATGCTTCAACCTCCTTTGCGGCAAGTAGTGGATGGCTAGATTGCTTTAAAAGGCGACATGGAATAAGGAAAACCGCTATATCAGGAGAGATACGTTCAGCTGACGATGAAGCTGCATGCTCGTACCCTGCCCAGCTTCAGAAGATCATTGAAGATGGTGGCTATACCGCAGAACAAGTTTATAACTGCGATGAGACCGGACTGTGTTTCAAAATGCTACCGAATACCACTCTGGCCTTTAAGAATGGCGACCAGCGTACACAAGGATTTAAACAAATGAAAGACAGAGTGACTGTACTTTTTTGTGTGAACCAAACTGGAAATCACAAACTGAAGCCACTTTGTATTGGCAAGTTTAAATCGCCGCAGTGCTTCCACCATGTGAATATGGGTACTATGCCTTTTTTTGTATGACTTTAGCAAAAATGCCTGGATGACTGCCAGTATTTGCGAAAGGTGATTTCATCAACAGTTTGTACCAGAGGTCCGTAAAAACTTACGGCAACAAATGTTGGATACAAAAGCTTTGTTGTTACTTGATAACTGCCCTGCACATCCCCCGGCCGATAGCCTAATAAGCCGAGATGGAAAAATTAGGGTCAGCTACTTGCCCAAGAACACGAAATCCAAACTACAGCCACTGGATCAAGGCATTATTGCAACCTTTAAGATGAACTTTCGGAAAACGCTGATACACCGAATAATCACAAGTGATGATCCAGTTACGTCATTTTTAAAGAAAATTAATCTAAAAGAAGTTTTTTATAGTGGTGGCGAAGCATGGGAAGCGGTCACACAAATGTGCATTTCGAAATGTTGGCGAAACATAACAGGTGCACGTCCGGTGCCGGCTAACGTTGAAGTCGCCAGTGATAGTAAAGACGATGTTGACTTTGAGGGTTTACGGAGGAAGAAGTCACCGCCGCCAATCTGTTATTTGCAAACTATTTTAATGAAGGCCTCACAGAACAGGAAATGGCCAATGCAGAATGAGTACTGGAACTGTTCCTTGATACGGAAAGTAGGGCTACAATTGACTCTTGGGTCGATGGGGACAGCAGCTGTCCTACTCATGAACATATGACGGACTCAGAAATCATTCAAAGCCTTAGCAGTGAAAATACTGATTTGGATACTACTGAGGACGAGGAACCAGAGCCGCCACCAAAGATCACAGAGGCGCTTGTAGGATTACAAACAGGACTTAAATTTCTAGAGACAGAAAACATTGATTCAATTACAATCTTGCAATTAAAAAGTATCATTGAAATCGTCAAAAAGAAGAAAAAAGATGCACTGAAACAGACAACCCTCGATAGTTTTTTAAAAGTGTAATCTCAAGCTGTTTTTATTATGTACAGTACTGTATGTTTTTTGTTGTACAGTTGTTACATGAACACAGCGTGCATTACACTGTTTTCACTTTAATTTCGAATTACAGCCCCATTGTTAATGTTCAAACAGCAATGTACAGTAACTGGAATGTTAGATGTACTGTATAAAAGCAGTTGCGAGTTCAGTATGTGATGTACAGTATCTACAGTGGATACTGTATGTGTTTTTTTGTGTTGAGCAAAAAGTTATTTAACGTTCAGTACTTTATATACAGTATTTATGAGAAATGAAAAACACTCTAATTGGTGTTTTAAATACAGTACTTTATTGTAGAATGCATCGATAAAAGTGTTAATACTGTACAATTGTAAATTTTCTGTATTTTTTATTCTACTGCTGAGGTTTTAAACACACACCGACACACTGTCACACACACACACTGACACACTGACACACACACACTGACACACACACACACACACACTGACACACACACACACACACACACACACACACAATGATACTGACACACACCCTTACACTAACACACTTACACACACACTGACACTAACACACTTACACACACTTAAAAACACACACAATGACAGTAACACACTTACACACACTTAAACACACCCTTACACTAACACACTTACACACACACAATGACACTAACACACTTACACACACTTAAACACACACACAATGACACTAACACACTTACACACACTTAAACACACCCTTACACTAACACACTTACACACACTTAAACACTCACACACTGACACACACAATGACACTAACACACACACTGTCCGCCTATACAGTCTGTGTAGTGTTTAGTCATAGCCATGAACAGCACATGTGTCTGGATGTGGAGAGCATTGCACATGGCTCATGTAAACAAAGCAGGGACGCCACAGTCTCTTCTTTGAAACCTGATCCCATGCACATGCGCAGTGTGATCGTAACACAGCAGTGATATGCGGGGCATTCCGAACACTGACAGACACCGGGAGCAGAGCTGCCAAATGCCAGTTAAGAGATTTGTGCAGTTGCCGCTGCCCCACCGGGTCTGGGAACTCTGGGAGAGTTCTCAGCTTTCCCTCTGGCGGATGCTGTAGGACTGATGCAGCGGCCAAATTGAAAAAAAAAAATTTTGCGGCGGCCATTTTGTTTTTTTCGCGACCCCGTTACTAACGCGGTGGTCTCGGGTGGACCCCGAGAACCGCGCTATAATGGGGTTTACCTGTAGTTACGAATGAATGGGTCCCTTATTGCACTCTGACTGTAGCTAGAATACCCGCTTACCGGAAGCAAGAAGGTATCGGGCAGTGGAGAATTAGAGAGTATCCCCTCTCTTGATAGCCAGTCAGCTCCAAACGATCACATGCTGCAAGTCAGCATCAGCCTCCGGGCGGGGCACTCCCCTGCACTCATGGGGACAGACCTCTGCAGATCTGTGGCTCCAAACTCCATCTCACGAGCAGCCTGCGCATGCGCAGTCGCAGCTGTAGATCTATGCCAGCAGATTCGTCAGGACACAGCTCAGCAATGCTGTGCGGATGGTAACGGCAGATTCGCTCTTGCTCTGGACGCTGTACGGTTCAGATCAGTGATAAACAGTGATAAAAATATGGTAAACAGTAGAGTGAAAAACGGGACCACCCTACGCGTTTCGGAAGTCGGGGCTTCCTTCCTCAGGGGTAGAATAATAATGACTTCCGAAACGCGTAGGGTGGTCCCATTTTTCACTCTACTGTTTACCATATTTTTATCACCGTTTATCACTGATCTGAACCAGTGTCCAGAGCAAGAGCGAATCTGCCGTTACCATCCGCACAGCATTGCCAAGCTGTGTCCTGACGAATCTGCTGGCGTAGATCTACAGCTGCGACTGCGCATGCGCAGGCTGCTCGTGAGATGGAGTTTGGAGCCACAGATCTGCAGAGGTCTGTCCCCGTGAGTGCAGGGGAGTGCCCCACCCGGAGGCCGATGCTGACTTGCAGCGTGTGATCGTTTGGAGCTGACTGGCTATCAAGAGAGGGGATACTCTCTAATTATCCACTGCCCGATACCTTCTTGCTTCCGGTAAGCGGGTATTCTAGCTACAGTCAGAGTGCAATAAGGGACAAAATCATTCTTAACTATTTCATTATTTTATTATTTGTGTTTATTAATGTGTTTTATTAAATGTCATTTTATTAATCTCAGTCACCTGTTTGTTCTCAGCATCTGTTTGTATTGTGGTTTTGTGTGTTTGTATGAGTTTGTATATGTTTGCTCTGATTACCATACAGAATCACGCTATGTTATTCCATTTATTTTATTTTCATGTTTAATTATCTGCACGTGGAGTATTCCAGTGGATTTGCCACAATGATCGAATCTGGTTGTATATATCCTTTTATACAGTTTGTTTTAGTGCCGAGCGCCAGGGATATAACACTCTTTCCATTCTATCTGTCTGACCTGGGGGTCAGAGTTATATCATATGCTGCCAGCCTTTCTCTCTTGAAATCAGCGCTACCATTTGTTTTTCTCTATTCTAAATATCAGTACTTAACACCTACCGTATCGGGCATTTACAAATTTGAATGCACCCCCAAAAGTGGTCAGTAATATAATGCGCCATAGGAGACTCAAAAAAATGGAAAAACAATGTAGTAGTATATATACTACATCTGATACTAACCAGTGGAGTGGTTGGTAGCAGTGGTGGGTATGAGCATGGGTGGCTGGGGAGGTGCTGGTATAGAGTCTGGACTGGTATCTGTTCTGAGCTAACTAAGTCATCTCTGTTCTGTACTATAATGTGTAGCAGATTTATATGATCTGAGTCTAATAATTTGAGTCTGTCCACATTGAGGGATTGACCTGTGTGTTTCTCTTGGCTTGGGTCTGGCTGGGGCAGCAGCTGGGCTCTACTGTGTACTGTCCCTATTGTCTACTATATTATAGCAGTATTATAATAAAAACAACACAGTAAATTACATTACAGGGGACGTTAAACATCTATAGCATTTAGTTTTAGCACCCAGTATGCAAGCCAGTGCCAGTTCCACCAGCTTCAACAGCAGCACACAAGAAAGTCAGGACTTAGGAGGAACACTTTGTGAAAGAATAGTAGCTCACTTCACCTCACATTGCTCTCTCTCTAGTCTCTATCTCTCTCTCTCTGGTCTCATTCACACTCTCTATATAGCTAGATGTAGATATATACACGTATTACTAGGATATATAAATAGAATCTGAGATAGTTTTTTTGCTTTATCTATAAAATATATATATTTTTTTTCTACTACTAGTGGTACGTATATATATGTAGCAGGGTCTTCCCTGACTACTATTCTGCCCAATGGACTGGCAGTAAACCCTGGCCCTATCAGGTTGCCAGTAGTTGGTATGGGGTTTTCCCCCTCACCATTTGTACTGCACTTGAGTGACAGCAGGGGGTGGTACATCCTGTTGTAGCTGGGACTGACCTAAAGTTAGTGATTATGCCTTCCCCCACTTGAAGAAGGCAGGTCACACATTGGAGAGGCTGCATATTGGGCCTACTCTATTCCTCTTCCCACTGGGGGAGAGTGAGTGTGTACCTTACCTCTGCCTCCACTAGAGAGGTGGGGGAAAGCTAGGGCATCTGCGGGTGCCCTTGGCCTGTAGTGGCGGTCCAGGGACCATCTTCAGTGAGAGTTGAGCTGACAGACTTTGTCCGGCAGAGGATTGCTGTGTAACTGTTACTGCAGAGTGTAGTAATAAACCATTCCTGTTTTGCAATATACTTCCTGCCTGGTGCATGATCTTACTCGGGGGAGAGGTAATAAGTTCTACCATGGAAGATCACCTTCAGTTCCTGGAGTCCATGGCAGATGGAGGCGCTGCACTGCTAAGTAAATATATGGGGTATGGACGCCAGAAGCCTGTTCCTGTGTCCCCACTACCATCGGCGGACGACTCAGCCCTCCTGTTGCCAGCAGGTATATGCACCACACACCCTGTAATGGCCCCTATCTGCGATTGAGTATGGGGAAACACCGTTATATTTGGAGGCGCTGCTGAGATCTGTAATAGGACAGGTTTTCAGCGAAACAAAGCTGGAAGTAACAAGGTACGCTTCCAGAGCAAGTGCTAATGAAGAAGGGAGGCTAGGTATAGTGTCCAGGGGGACACCGACTTACCATAACCAGGGACCACTTTCCCCGCCATGGAACTATAACTTATACTGCCCTATCGGGCATAAATGGTCTGGAGACACAAAGGCTATTGCTGTTCTAAGTTGCCATGAGGCGGGAAGTCGGGATGCCTAGGGGGTGCCCTGGTTAACTTCGTTCCAGGTACCTCTGGATAGGATTTGCGATACTGGCAGCCAAAAGTGGCAGTGTAAGATTACTGCATAGGGACTATTTTAGTAGGGGTGCCTGAATGTGTTCCGGTGCTGAACCTCCACCGTAAGAAGCCTAGAGTACTACTAGCCAGCAGCCAGATCATGAAACCACAGAGTGCTTGTAATGGACTAAAATCGTGTACAGCGTATCGAGATGGAGCTTTGCTAGCCTGGGATACAGCCTACTCTTGGTAGACTGTTAATCTATGTTGGAAGGTGTTAAACCTCAGGTACACCGCATCATGTATAACTCCCAAATTCCCATAAGTGGCTGTTCAATTATTTGAAAACATAGTTAGAGGGAACCTCCAAGTTTTACTGCTATGCATAACGCAGTAGAAAACGGATGCAAAGTATGCCGTATTGGCAATTTGAATTGCAATAATATAGTGATTCAATGCCATGCACCTGTGTATCTACTTAAAACATTATACAAAATAACCTCCAGACATAAACACTGTCCGATATCTCAATATGGCAATCGGATACAAAATATGCAGATAGTTTCATAAGTATCTGTGTGGTCTTGAGTAGTGTAACAAGCCAACACCATAACCCGTGTCTCTTGAGCCTCACAGTCTGCTTCCGGGTGCTAGCCACCTCCCATTTAGATGCCACCGTCTTGGAACTGGGACAACTTACTTGTGCAATATTATAGATTTTGCAAAGGCTTTTGATACTGTTGATTATGTTATTTCATACTGTTGATTAGGATATCTTGCTCAGCAAACTCCAGTGCTCTGGAATAGGAAGGAATGCTTTGAACTTGTTTCATTCCTACTGAACATGTAGATCCCAACATATGTCTATCTTAGGCTATAACTCCAACCCTTTGGATATCACCTGCGGTGTCCCGCAAGGCTCTGTTATGAGGCCACTACTCTTCTCAGTGTTCATCAATGATCTTCCTACCGCTTGTAAGGGAGCGTATGTAAGGGAGCAGTATGTCATTCTGATCATGTAATTTATATCACTCTGCACCTGCAACATACTCTGTACCCTCAACGTACGATTACTATACCAAGACAAATTTCCCTAGCCAATTCCAATATGGCTTTCTCCCAAACACTACACAGTAACTACCCTGCTAAAAGTTTGCAATGAAATCCAGTGTGGAATGGAACTGAACCAACTCACTGGGGCAATATTCCTAGATTTGGCAAAGTCTTTTGATACTGTTGATCGTATTATCTTGCTTAACAAACTCCAATGCTCTGGAATAGGGAATCATGCTTCAAATTGGTTTCATTCCTACCTATCAGGTAGATCCCAACATGTGTCTATCTCAGGCTCTAACTCCAACCCCTTGAAAATCACCTGTGGTGTCCCGCAAGGCTCTGTTCTGGGAAACCTACTCTTCTCAGTGTTCAGCAATGATCTTCCTACAGCTTGTAAGGGAGCTTCAATACACACATATGCAGATGACACAATCTTATATGCACAAAGCCCTAGCCTCTCCGACCTTGAAAACATACTTCAATCTGAATTTTTGAGACTTGAAAATTGGATTTCACAAAACAAACTGTTTTTAAACACTGACAAGACTGTAACAATGGTATTTGTGACCAAGGCTAAATGTTTAAAGCTTCCAATGACTGAGCTCCAGATCAGAACCAACACTAATACCACCCTAACTCCTGTCACTAGTTTTAAATAATTGGGCATATGGTTTGACTCCCATTTAACATTTGGGATGCACATTGGTGCCAAACTAGGTGTACTTTATACGAACAAATCCTCCCTAAGTCTGCTAGTCAGAAATTGTATTGCACAGCAGATGCTAATGCCAATTATCAATTATGGTGACATAGTATACGGCTTAGCACACCAAACCCACCTTAGCAGACTTGACACACTCTACAATTCAATATGCCATTTTGTTCTCCAATGCAACAACAACACACATCACTGCAAAATGCTCAAAGAACTAGATTGGTCATTGTAACTTATAAAAGTTCAGCCCACTTGGTTACCCCTGATTCATGTGTTAAGGTCCTTGAGTGTTAGCTCTTGGACCCAGATATCTTAATGCATTACTGTGACTGTGTGCAAATTATGCAACATTAAATATTTGTGTATGTTTTGCCTTTTCTGGGATGCTGGGACCGGGAGATTTCTAGGCTGTAAGTTTCAGGGTAGGTTTTCTGAGAAAGTCTTTACAGAATGTGGCTATATATCGGGGTTCTGGAGTTTTGGGATACCCCCTGAGTTGGATCCGAGAATCTAGTGAGATTCTCGGATGCAGCCAAGCACATTGCTCCGGGCAAATTCTGACTCTGAAAGCGCTATTACGACTCACCGCCAAGATTCCTGCTGTAGCACCTTCCAGACAAGGTAAACAAGCATGAAGGGGTTAATGTATACCTACAGCCATCCAGAAGGTCCCTAGTATAACCAGGGGTCCCTAGTATAAGGAGGGGTACCCAAATACATCCCAATGTACCCTTAACCGCAGTATAGGGGTTCAGGTGGTGCTCCAGCTATGTGATAAACTGAGCAGGATTTATTGTACACTACCGACACACTTTATTAAAGTGTGGCCGGTACCGCAAGCCGGGAGATTTCCCGGCTTGCTAGTGGCCGCCCCTCGGCGTGCCGCGCGGTCACGCGTCTTCGGGAGCGTGCGCACCCTGCACGCGCGTCCAGGGGCTCCCCGAGGGAGCCCTGGTGTCCCACGATCGCGGGACAGCGGCAGGGGGTTCCGGGGGACCCGGCAGACCCGGCAGCGGTAGGGAGAGCGCCCCGATCGGAGGGCGCTCTTCCGCTGCTTCGGCGCGCGCCCGTCACTCTCGGGCGCGCGCCAGGCTACTGCTGCGGCCAAGAACGGGCAAATGCTCGAATAAACTTGGCCGCAGCAGTATGTTAGTTCAAACGAGTGTAAAGAATGAGGCTAGTGAATGTAGGCAAGTTATACTCTCACTCCATCCCTGACACCAGAATAGGAACTTATACATTTCATCACACAAAAGACAGGACACAGTATATTTTATTAAAAGAGTTATATTTAATAGGTATACTGTATGTACTGATAACCTGTAAATGAACTGTGGAATTTTCAAGTCATGGATTCCGAGAGACCAGATGGCTACCAAGCTTGGTGCCTATTGGTCTGTTCGGAGTCAGGACTTGAAAGCCTCAGGGTGCCAAGGTGTGAGAACAGGAGGGGTACTGCAGTTCTGCTTGAGTACCCACATCCTGGGCTAACAGGGCTATCCGGACACCATTTGCCAGACCCCAGATTCTGTGGAGCCTGGGCAGCGGGTGGGCTCAGTATGCAAAGAGGCAGAGGTGCCAGGTTGGCGAATGTCACCTTACAGACTGAAAAAAATTGCCCTTCTGGCTTTACAATACAGGCAAATTGGTGATTGGCTGGCAGGAGAATTCCCACGCTCTGATAAGCTGTAGATGTTGGTGAAGGAGACCCTGAAACCCATAAGGGGACTTGCAGCCAATCAGGAGCGCAGATTCCAAGCGCCAAACCATCAGCGGTAAATTCAAATATGCTCTGTACTGAATAGACACGAACCGGCTTCAAGGATTTTCAACTCAGAAAAGTTTCTAAATCCTGCTTTTGAGAACGTAACTGTCAATGCTGGCATTGCATGCCGAAATCAGTTCCAGGACTTTCGTGACTACCAACCGGTCAAGAAAAAGGGCTCCTACAGAGGTCATTTTTGCAAATTTCGTTCTAAGGATAGATTTATTCATTAGCCCAATTCCCAGTAAGTGTGTTAACCCTGTAAATTGTGTTACATTGTGTGTATGTCTTTTCCTGAAATAAATTACAATTTATTTTACTTCTTAGCTTTGGTTACTCAATGATCCCGGTATAAAAAGGTGTTAATAAACCAGGTCTCCCGTGACAGACATCACTTAAGTCTAGACGCAAAGTTAATCTTTCCTGTCTTGCATTCAAATACTTTCTGTAGCTACCCGTCTACCTGAACAAGCTCCTCACCCCTACCACATGCAGTACTTATCATCTGAGATCTGACACCAAAAGACTGTTCATGGTCCCAAGGTTCTGCAAAGTATCCGGCCGCTCCTCCTCTTACTGTGCACCCAAAAACTGGAACAATCTACCGGAGACTCTCACAGCCACCGCAGTCTAAGTTCTTTCAAAGCTAAAGCTGTCTCACATTTTAATCTGGTCTGTAACTCTTACATTTGCCTATAATATATATTATCTCTAACTGTGCATACAATGTCTTGTATATAATGTACCCTGTTCACTTATGTAACTATGTATTTGTAACCATGTATTATTTGTAATCTTAACTCTATGCAGAGGACATACTTGAAAACGAGAGGTAACTCTTCCTGGTAATTTTTTTTGTATAAAAAATGCTGCAGAATCTGTTGGCACTTTACAAATAAATGATCATATTAATAACAAATATGTATACATACATTCAATGTATACATATTTACAGTATATATCTATATATGCACATACCTCCAAACAATTGACAATTAAAAAAACACAATCTTAGTGAGCTCGAAACCCAAAGCTCCAATATTATATATTTATATACAGTACTTAAAAGTGTCAACTGGAGTTCTACTGGGAAAGTGACCTAAAAAATCAAACGGCAAACAAATGTACATCCAATATGACAATTATTTATCTTTACATGTCATATAAAAACCATACAGTATGTCCCTATACATAAGGTCATCTCCATCTTAATTTCAGCTAGTGTATCACTTAGCATAAGAAGATTCTGTAAAAGTACTCTGCAAATTACCTTGGTTTAACTTCCAAAAACATCCATTAACTCATCATGTAATTTAAGAATTGACTAATGTCAAGTACCTTTTTAATTAAAACTGGAATCTTAGCAGCATTGAGTAATAAGGTTAATTCTGAAAAATGCTATTCTACGGTTCTTTTTTGATCAATTAGTATCAGGTTCAATCTTGTTTTAATGCTTTTCCTGAGCTAATTTGAATTTATCAATACACAAGGACTTCTAGAGCAACCTTATAGTCAAAGTCTCTGCTTCATGATAAAACTAATCTAATTTGTTACAATTTTTTCATGGCCTTTAAATTGACATTACATTGAATATATTTAAACAAGATTTAAGTCTGCAAACAGCATAATATCCCTCTTCATTGTATTTTCTACTAGGTGCAATTGTTATCTTTTTCAAATAGTGTAAAATCCTAGATTTGTCACTTATCCATTGTATTTACTATTATTACAGCATAGTTGACAAATCATGAAGAAACTCAACCATATCACACGGACGTAATTTAATATTAATGATGTTCTTGTGATATTGTTGAGTTTCTCTAGAGGCATGCACTGGACCGTGTATTTTGACTTTGGTTCTACAACATTCATTTGTTTTGGGGTTGCTAAAGTTTATCAATTGATTTAGGAATACAGTATATACAGTACCTATAAACACCTATATACCAAGGTACCCAACAGGTAACCTAAAGATTTGAACTATATTGAAACTAATATACTGGACTGGTAGATATCAATAGTACAGAATAGCGTCCGTTATTCGAACATTTACCTGGGTACATTCTGCGTTACGCCATGTGGTGGACCGAGATGGTCAGTTGCAGACTAATGGCCCGCTGAGTAACATAGCAGGGGTCCCTGCTGTTTAAATCCTACTGGGGTCTGCCTGCCTTTAATAGACGCGCAGTAAGAGATAGGCTGAATCAGTCACTCTAACTGTGCGCCACTCTCAGGCGATAGTGGGGGTTTTATTAAAATTCGAACATTACAGTAATGTAGCAGGGGGTGTCAGGAGCTGAACCACATTGGTTTCAGGTCCAGGGACCCCTACTTCCCGAGATACCGGCCCAGTTATGGGGTGTTGTTATCCCCATGTTAAAATCCTGTGGGTCACGTGACCGTGGAATCTAAACAAGCAGAGGGATACCGGCACCCCATACCGGCACCTGTATCTCGGGAAGTAGGGATCCCCCGAGGCTGAAATCAACTTTGTTCAACTCATGAGAACCCCTGCTCCCTCACACTTGTATCAAACATCCCCCCCCCAATAAAAAATCATTACCTCAGCGGATAGCTGCTAAGGTAATGAAGTTGCTTACATTTTATTTTTATTCATAGTGTGCGTGAGCAGGGGGTCTCCTGAGCTGAACAAAGTTTATTTCAGCCACGGGGACCCCTACTTCCCGAGTTACAGGCGCCATGTGCCGGTATCCCTCTGCTTTGTTTAGATCCCACGGTCATGTGACCCACAGGTATCTCCTCCATGTTAAAATCCACGTAGGATGTAAATAAAGCAGAAGGATACCGGCACCCCATACTGGGCCTGTATCTCGGGAAGCAAGGGGTCCCCGCACATGAAACCAACACGGTTCAACTCCGGAGACCTCCTGCTCATCTAAACTAGGAATGCAATTTAAATGTAAAAATATTTACTGTAGCAAGCACCAATATCCTACCCAACCCCTGTGCCCCCCATAAAACAATGATTTATTATTTTACACACAAGATTAATACCCGAGGATGACGGGGGTTCCCCGGGGGTCCCTACGGGTGTCCGCAGGCCCCACAGTGCACTCTGGGGGGTACCCACAGGTGTCTGGGGGTCTCTGGGTTGTCCCAGCTAGGCGCCGTGGGCCTTCAGGTGGTCCACGCGGGTCACCGCAGGTCCAACGGGTGTCTGGAGGTCCCCGGGTCATCCCCACGTGTGTCTGCGGCCCTCGGGTGGTTCCCATGGGGGTCTGGGGCAGGTGTTCCCTGTGGGTCTGCATGTGGTACCCGTGGGTGTCTGGGGGTCCTTCGGTGGTTCCCAATGTGATCTGGGGGCCCTCGGGTGGTTTCCACTGGGGTCTGGGGCCCGGGTGGTCCCTGTGGGTCCGCGGGGCTCCCAACGCTGTGGGGCCCCAAGGTCTTCCCGCAGGTGTCCCCTATGGGTACGCAGGTGGTAACTGTGGGCGTCCCGGGGTCCTCGGTTGGTACCCGTGGGTGTCCAAGGGTCCTCAGGGTCCTCTCCATGGGTCCCCGCAGCCCTGTGGTACCAATCCTGTATGTAAACAATAAAACATTTCCTACACTTAAATAAATACACCCTCTCCCCCCAAACACATACAGTACAGTAATGGGCAAAATAACTATTTTCCAACCAATGTAATTAATAAAAACACTAACCAGCCCAACATGGAATTAATGAAATCTGTAACCAATCAAAGAAATGTATTAATAAACCAACAAGGAATTATTGAATAGAAACAGGGGAAAACAGGGGGGGATGGGGAAGGGAAAAATACCCTCGCTACAGCTAGACTAAAGGTGCTACAATCAGAGGTAATGGCTAGACAATCGAACATACAGTATATATGCGTTTATTCAGTTATTGCATATGTACTCTGACTCAATCAGCAGTATATTATATTGCTGTCACCCAGCAATTTCCTCCTAGGATCATACTGTACATACTTACCTTGTGTCCTAGTGACTTTACCTGATCCCATTGTGATCACTAATGCACACTGATATACATTAAGTGGGATCACTTCACCTGGAATTTATTCACCGTAATTATTTTCATTCGCTCATTTGTCAAAGTTATGCCTTCCCGTTAGGCATACCTTATTATTGACTTTATTTTATCTGATCTCTTAATAAAGTTATTTTAATTTATTCATCATTACATTTAGACCTATGTTAATAGGTGTCCTTCACCTGGTGTTTAACTATCCAGCCATTGTGAGTGCTCTCATTATAGAGGTTCCTTTTTCTCCTTGTTCGATTGTCTAGCCATTACCTCTGATTGTAGCACCCTTAGTCTAGCTGTAGCGAGGGTATTTTTCCCTTCCCCACCCCCCACCCCTGTTTTCCCTTGTTTCTATACCATTAATTGGAGTGCCTCTTGCTCCTTTCTCTCTCTGCATGCCCACAGACTATGGCTGGTTTTCTATCAACTAAACCAAATCTCACTAGTTGGCAAACTGAGGCCAAAGATGTTTTCACTTCACATTCTAGTGAAACTGATTCACCAGGTCAACCCCCTGTGGTCAATATTAAAGATTTCTTGCAGGACCTTGATTTCCATTTCAAAAAACAAACCAGACTATGGTGGGAAGTCTTCAGCTTTGAAACATACATTGCTGACAAACTTATCCCACGAGGACATAGAAGTAATTTAGCTCCAGCAAATAACATCATAGACATACAGTTCATGAAGGAGTGGGACACTATTCTGGGCAAATGTTCTAAATCACTTATGCAACTACTGGTAGATTACCAAACAATACAATTGAAACAACAAAACACAAAAGTTGATTCTTTATTGGTTGAAGTACAACAATAGAAAACACATTCTGAATTTATTGAATTGGAAAAGAAACTACAGTCCAACATTGACAAATATACCAGGGACCTGAAAGAAAGAAAATACAAAAAATATCAGAGAGATAAAAAAGATTTTAAGGAAGGACATATCTATAGATATGATCTTAAAAAAACGGGTACAGTAACCCAACAAGAAATACTTGAGACCTCAACTGAATAGAGATCTCAGATGCTGAGGAGGAGACTCACAAACATCCCAAACAACACCATATGAAAACACGATTCCAAGAATCCAACCCTTTTTTAGAGGGCACTGGGCCTCAAAACCCTTACAGGGGAAGAGGAAGAGCAAGAGGGGACAGAAACGGTCAAGGAAAAACAAGGGGGGGCTGGGGGAACAGGAGGTACAGAGGCAGGGGACGCAAATGAAAGAATTGGGGTCTATTCAGTCAGGACACAGATCGGATGAGAGCCAAATCATAAACCTTTCCGATCTAATATTGAATCCACACCATCTTAGCGTCCTATCCAAAGGGCTATCTTTCTCACCTACAGGCCGTCTTGACATATTTGAGTGGGTTAAGGATCTTAACCTATTTGCCAGGAAACTACTCTTACACAAGATGTTTAAAAGAAGGGACACTCAAATATCAGACGATCTAGGCATTGAACCACTTGATCTAATGAGCAGGGACAATCTAGACATTCTAATGGAACTCATGACAGTATCCAATCTACCCCTGGGTGAGGGGCCCTTTACAACCTTATGACCAAAATCTAAATTTATGCCTCCTCAGATGCCTGTTCGAATATAGCGGTCTTTGTATCCTTGGTCACTAAAGACCTTGAACATTTGAACAAAACAGCAAGGGTAACATATGACAATCTGAGCTACTGTGAAAGAACCGCTCTTAAAGAGCTTGAACAGGACAGAACAATAACTAGTAAACCCTCAGACAAAGGGGGGAATTTAGTTATCCTAAAAAGCATCAGAAAAGAAAAGGGACACAAAGTGATTGTGGCCCTCAAATAATTCACTAAACTGCACACCACTAAGTGTAAAAAATAACTTTTATTTAATTACTTAAAACATATATTACCAGAGGATTGTGTAACGTGAGTTAAAAATAGATTAAATCAAAATGATCAAACATCAATGCCAACAAATGAATTCAGCTTACTATCCCAGTACCCAGCTAGTGATGGTGGGATATAGGTGGCATATGATGCTATAGGTAGGGTGTAACCCCCTCTGGATCAGCTAACAGACCAGATGGTAAATATATAGAGGCCAGCGAGAGTAAATAAATGCTAGTGAACAGATAACCAGATCTCCTAGTCTAGTGATATTATTACACACCTCATTTAGTCATTAATTAATTTGAGAAGTGCATAAGCTGTGAGTGAAAATACTGACACTCACAACAGCAATTGTATGGAATCCACAGCACATATACTGCAGAGACACACAGAGCACTAGGTAGGAGAGTGGATAACAAAACTCCCTGGCTATAAACACTGGACTAAAATTAGCCAAGTGTTAAGGACTGAACATGCTGAAACAGGACCTGCAAACACTACATTAAAACAGCTCCAAGTAGGTGACTGACAACATTGCATTACAATGAGGTGTGTAATAATATCACTAAAAGGAAAAAAAAGGGGGGATACGAGCACCGCGAAAATGACACTCTGGCAAAGAATTCACTAAACTGCACACCACTAAGTGTAAAAAATAACTTTTGTTTAATTACTTAAAACATATACAGTATTACCAGAGGATTGTGTAACGTGAGTTAAAAATAGATTAAATCAAAAGTATCAAACATCAATGCCAAAAAATGAATTCAGCTTACTATCCCAGTACCCAGCTAGTGATGCTGGTATATAGGTGGCATATGATGCTATAGGTAGGGTGTAACCCCCTCTGGATCAGCTAACAGACCAGATGGTAAGTATATAGTAGCCAGCGAGAGTAAATAAATGCTAGTGAACAGATAACCAGACCTCCTAGTCTAGTGATATTATTAATGGGTGAGTAAGGGGATTAACCCTAATTGGGTGCTCTAAAGAAAACCTTGCTGGTAAATCTGAAAGTCCTAAGATATTTTTTTATATATATAACAAGCGGAGTACTCTGTCACTTGAGGTATAAGGTAATGAATAATAGGGCAGTAGGCAGTGAGTCTGTCGCAATGGGTTAATAACCCACACACGGACGTGAAGCCGTCTAACCTGACCGGTGAGCGTGTCTCCAACCGGCGGTCCCTTCTCTGGTGGGCCTCTCTGTGTTCCGTGGTCTGCGATGTCCTGCAGCACTCCGTACAGCTGCGTCCTATCCGGGGATCCTGTCCTCCACTGGCGGTCTTCTCCTGGTAACCCTCGCGGTACACAGCGACCTGTGACCCCCGGATGTACTTGCTACTGCTTCCGTGTCCTGTATGGTGTCGGCGACAGAGAACAGCTCCGCTCCTTTGCGTGCATCCGTCCCGGTTGAAAGGTAACAGGAAAAAAAAGGGGGGATACGAGCACCGCGAAAATGACACTCTGGCTAGGGCATGTGCAAAAAGTGAAAAAAAGCTTTATTGTGGCTTACACGCCATTAAAATTACATGTTCACCGTCCTCTGACGCGTTTCGTTCCCAACGGAACTTTATCAAAGAGTGTTCCATGTGTCTGCCAGACTCCCCATTTATAGCCCTAATTGCTTGATTGAAGCCAGGTAGAAGGTATTGCCCATAAGTAGCATCACCTATTAAATCAATGCACTATTACAGTCCTATTGCTAATGTGTTGTTACCCCATATATATAGTGATGTAAAATTACAGCACTCAGGGGTTTAAAGAACACTGAAGAGGCACAGACAATCAGTCATCAAATGTATCTTGGTTCTGAATACAAGTTGCTGTAGCAATATATAAGCAACTACGATGGTACCTACACAGGCATATAATGTTGGAGTCTGGTTTCTACAGGAATATGATACATGGAGAATACATAAGTTAAAACAATGTAGGAAACTTACAAAGAATCCTTTATAAAAGACTTTCCCTTGTACAGAGAAAGACACCTATTAAAATAATACCAAAATCATCAAGACTATCGGTTAAGACAAAATAAAGATAACTTAATAACAAATACAAAAAAAAGGAAAGAAAAAAGAAAAAAAATTAAAATTAAAAAATGAAAAAAAATGAAAAAAAAAATTTGTGGACAACAAACCTTACTACATTGTTATTGCTTATTAAAAATAATAATGCTCTTGCCAGAGACAGTAGAGTGGAGATTGTTATGTTACTATATTAAAGTGAGGAGCTAGGTTTAGTTGCGTATAAGAGTTATAGAAGAATACCTCTTACATGACCTGGAGCTCTATGATGTTGCTTTTATAATTTACCATATGACAATATACATAACTATGATGTCACTGATATTCACAATTAATCACATTTTAATTACTTAAAACATTACAGTATTACCAGAGATTTGTGAACTGAGTTAAAAATAGATTAAATCAAAAGTATCAAACATCAATGCCAAAAATGAATTCAGCTTACTATCCCATACCCCCCAGCTAGTGATGCTGGTATATGGTGGCATAGTGCTATAGGTAGGGTGTAACCCCCTCTGGATCAGCTAACAGACCAGATGGTAAGTATATAGTAGCCAGCGAAGTAAATAATGCTAGTGAACAGTAAACCAGACCTCCTAGTCTACGTTATTTTTAATGGGTGAGTAAGGGGATTACCCTAATTGGGTGCTCTAAAAAACCTTGCTGGTAAATCTGAAATCCTAAGATATTTTTTTATATTTAACACAGCGGAGTACTCTGTCACTTGAGTATAAGGTAATGAATAATAGGGCAGTAGGCAGTGAGTCTGTCGCAATGGTTAATAACCCACACACGACGTGAACCCGTCTAACCTGACCGGTTGAGCGTGTCTCCAACCGGCGGTCCCTTCTCTGGTGGGCCTCTCTGTGTTCCGTGGTCTGCGATGTTCTGCAGCACTCCGGTACAAGCTGCTCCTATACCGGGGATCCTGTCCCCCCACTGGCGGTTCTTCTCCTGTAACCCTCGCGGTACACAGCGACCTGTGACCCCGGATGTACTTGCTGCATGCTTTCCGTGTCCTGTAGGGTGTCGGCGACAGAGAACAGCAACGCTCTGCTTCCTTCTTGCGTGCATCCGTCCCGGTAGAAAGATAACAAAAAAGAAGTTAGGATTTTATTAGACCACTCATATCTGAAAGAATACCTTAGGGTCTCGAGAATACCTCGAGGCCTGAGAGTATTCAAACCAGCATCATTTGACTTGGTTGAGATCGAGTATACGTGTATGTGGGAAAAGATCTTAGACACATGCAGTATAGACCTAATGAATTTGTTAATTTCACACCACGAGATAACTTTACAAAATCTGGATGATGAGATTAATCAGATTAAAACCATTCTAGAACCACTTATGGAAAGCCCCTCCTTTAACTCCTTAAACCAAAAGCTCTCGAAGGAATTAGACTCACTAGAAAGGAACATTACTGTAAATAAGAACAAAAATTTTGTAAGAGACGAGGAAGATTACAGGGAAGGGAAGCAGAGGAAATGGGATAAGTCTGCAACTAGGGACCAAAAGAATAGGGACAGAAGTAACTCTAACACAGGGAAAGAAAGAAGGACATCGCATAATCCCCAAGAATCGAAAAAGGAAAGCCCTAGTAAAAAGAGTCCGACAAAAACCACATATAACCCGCCCCAAAAGAAACCTGTAGAAACAGAGAGAAAGGGGAATTCAGGTGGGAAAGGGCAGAACACACAGGATAGAGACAAAGGGAGAGACCCACACCCAGTAATAAATAATCAATCTGAGAAGTATGCCCGACAAGATAGGGATAATGGGAGAAGAACGGACCATAGGTACCATACACACTATGATAGGAGGGACCAATATGCACCCCATTACTCTAGGGACACTAGGTATTACAAGCATGAGTGGTGAGACAGAAGGGAGAGATCACCACGGTGGGAAAGATCACCAAGAAGGGAAAGATCCCCTAGGAGGGCCAGGGAAGAAAGGTCGAATGAAAGATATGACTATAGAAGGGAAAGAGGAGACCATAGGGACAATAGACACGATCATGCGCCTCAGAAGAGCCCAATCTGGGAACGAACTGATAGGAGTAAGTTGGGGGTGTCTTTTTTAGATCAGGCACCAAAGTCACCAATAATAACACAGAACAGATACTCCATTCTGGACGATCCAGGGAGATCAGGATCAGTGGAAGGGAAGGGAAAAAAAAGAACCAGAGAGGGAAAAGAGGAGGAAGAAAGCGCATCAAACAAACGAGCAATGCGTTAAGCAGTATCTTTAATATTAGCACGAAAATATTGAATGAAGCAGAGGAGAAAGTTTTATCAAAGGGTCTTAACTTTGCACCCTCTAGAGGCCCAAGTGGCTTCGATCTGTTTGTGGACGCACAAAAATACTTACGCCAATTGACCGTAAAGCGTTTTTTCTTAAATAAAAATACAGTAACACAAGGAGATCAGGGTCTAGCTATTAACACAGAAACTGAAGTGGCCCAAACTGCACCTGACAAATTTGTCCATTCATCATTAAAAAATAAATCACATTTCTACCCTAGCCATTGCAAAGGACAATTTTTAGAAGTCTTTAACCAATTGGTGATGGATGATTTTGAGGATATGGTGAACCAAAAAAGTAGACAGCACAATAACCTAAGAAAGGAAGAGAGGGAAGCTCTGAAAGCTTTGTCAGAAGACAGAAGTATTACTATAAAACCAGCGGATAAGGGAGGCGGGGTGGTAGTGATGGACACACATTACTACCACACAGAAGCGTTGCGCATCCTTAATGATTGCATTACATATGAGAAACTAGAACAAGATCCGTCAAAAAAGTTTCAGGAGGAATTATTGAACATTCTAATTCAAGCTAAGGATGTAGGGATTTTGGGTGAGAGAGAATACCAATATCTGTTGAAATCACAACCAGTAAAGGCGGTATTTTACTTCTTACCCAAGATCCACAAAGACCGCCTTAGACCCCCGGGGAGACCAATCATCTCAGGGATTGGGTCACTGACGCAAAACTTTTCTGAATATGTAGATCATTATCTTCAGAAGTATGCCACCAATGCAAGATCATACTTAAGAGACACCCTACAGGTTCTAGGGGTTTTATCTGAGGTACAGTGGCAGACAGATTTCCTCATGGTCACGTGTGATGTGACCTCACTTTATACCTCGATTAGACATGAAGACGGATGTGAGGCAGTAAGGGATGCTTTAGAAGGAGATCCTTTAATCCCAATTGAACAGAAAACATTTCTAATTGATGGGATTAAGTTCATTCTAAAACATAATCTCTTTTGGTTCGATGGCTCCATGTTCATACAAAAATGCGGGACCGCAATGGGGACTAGGTTTGCTCCCAGCTATGCAAACATTTTTATGGCACATTGGGAAGAGAAGAACATCTGGTCAGGCAACCCCTTTGGAGCAAACCTAGTCCTCTGGAAGAGATACATCGATGATGTGATCTTCATATGGCGTGGAAGCAAAGAAGATTTAAACCTTTTTCTAAGTCATATCAATGAGAATCAGGTAAACCTATCTTTTACATCTGAGATCAGTCCGACAAGCATCAACTTCTTAGATTTGACCATCTATATAGAGGATGGTCAAATCAAAACGAAGACATTTTTTAAGGAGGTAGATGCGAATAACTTTATTTTACAGAACAGCTGCCACCATCCACAATGGCTAAAGAATATACCCTTTGGCCAATTACGCCGGATCAGGCGGAACTGCACTGAGGTAGGGGTGTTTAATGAACAAGCTGGGATCCTAAAAAGCAAGTTTGAGGAAAGAAATTACGAACAGGGGGTTATAGAGAAGGCCCTAACAAAGACATTGGCACTATCAAGGGAGGAACTATTGAAACCTAAATCAAAAGCTAGGGTAGATAATGATAAAATTACAGTACCCTTTGTTACACGCTACAACACTGAAGCCAACAAAATATGTGAAATTTAAAAAAAGCATTGGCACATTCTACGTAAGGATGTAATATTGAAGGACCACCTACCAGAAGCCCCACGCGTGATCTTTAGACGGGCGAACAATTTAAAAATGCAATTAGTCCCCAGTGTTTATAGGAGGGAAGTTGTGGAGCAAACCACTAACTGGTTGCCCAAACCAGTGGGCTTCTATAACTGTTTTAGTTGTAAGGCGTGCAAACACGCGTCAAGGGATAAAACAAGCTTTACTTCGACAAAGACTAAGAAATCATTCAAAACAAAGCAATTTATTAATTGCAAGTCCACTTTTGTCGTTTATCTGCTGGAATGCCCGTGCGGTCTCCAGTATGTGGGCCGGACCTCGAGAAGTCTTAAGGTCCGCATACTGGAACACATAGGCAACATTAGAAGGAAAGTGGCGAATCATAGTGTACCTTTGCATTTCAGTTCAGCCCATGGAGGTAACCCTGAGGGTTTGACCTATAGGGGAATAGAAATGGTGGAGGAGGATTGGAGGGGAGGAGACAGGCTAAAGCGTTTACGCCAAAGGGAAACATTTTGGATTTACCAACTAAAAACCATAAAAATACAGTAACACAAGGAGATCAGGGTCTAGCTATTAACACAGAAACTGAAGTGGCCCAAACTGCACCTGACAAATTTGTCCATTCATCATTAAAAAATAAATCACATTTCTACCCTAGCCATTGCAAAGGACAATTTTTAGAAGTCTTTAACCAATTGGTGATGGATGATTTTGAGGATATGGTGAACCAAAAAAGTAGACAGCACAATAACCTAAGAAAGGAAGAGAGGGAAGCTCTGAAAGCTTTGTCAGAAGACAGAAGTATTACTATAAAACCAGCGGATAAGGGAGGCGGGGTGGTAGTGATGGACACACATTACTACCACACAGAAGCGTTGCGCATCCTTAATGATCGCATTACATATGAGAAACTAGAACAAGATCCGTCAAAAAAGTTTCAGGAGGAATTATTGAACATTCTAATTCAAGCTAAGGATGTAGGGATTTTGGGTGAGAGAGAATACCAATATCTGTTGAAATCACAACCAGTAAAGGCGGTATTTTACTTCTTACCCAAGATCCACAAAGACCGCCTTAGACCCCCGGGGAGACCAATCATCTCAGGGATTGGGTCACTGACGCAAAACTTTTCTGAATATGTAGATCATTATCTTCAGAAGTATGCCACCAATGCAAGATCATACTTAAGAGACACCCTACAGGTTCTAGGGGTTTTATCTGAGGTACAGTGGCAGACAGATTTCCTCATGGTCACGTGTGATGTGACCTCACTTTATACCTCGATTAGACATGAAGATGGATGTGAGGCAGTAAGGGATGCTTTAGAAGGAGATCCTTTAATCCCAATTGAACAGAAAACATTCCTAATTGATGGGATTAAGTTCATTCTAAAACATAATCTCTTTTGGTTCGATGGCTCCATGTTCATACAAAAATGCGGGACCGCAATGGGGACTAGGTTTGCTCCCAGCTATGCAAACATTTTTATGGCACATTGGGAAGAGAAGAACATCTGGTCAGGCAACCCCTTTGGAGCAAACCTAGTCCTCTGGAAGAGATACATCGATGATGTGATCTTCATATGGCGTGGAAGCAAAGAAGATTTAAACCTTTTTCTAAGTCATATCAATGAGAATCAGGTAAACCTATCTTTTACATCTGAGATCAGTCCGACAAGCATTAACTTCTTAGATTTGACCATCTATATAGAGGATGGTCAAATCAAAACGAAGACATTTTTTAAGGAGGTAGATGCGAATAACTTTATTTTACAGAACAGCTGCCACCATCCACAATGGCTAAAGAATATACCCTTTGGCCAATTACGCCGGATCAGGCGGAACTGCACTGAGGTAGGGGTGTTTAATGAACAAGCTGGGATCCTAAAAAGCAAGTTTGAGGAAAGAGATTACGAACAGGGGGTTATAGAGAAGGCCCTAACAAAGACATTGGCACTATCAAGGGAGGAACTATTGAAACCTAAATCAAAAGCTAGGGTAGATAATGATAAAATTACAGTACCCTTTGTTACACGCTACAACACTGAAGCCAACAAAATATGTGAAATTTTAAAAAAGCATTGGCACATTCTACGTAAGGATGTAATATTGAAGGACCACCTACCAGCAGCCCCACGCGTGATCTTTAGACGGGCGAACAATTTAAAAATGCAATTAGTCCCCAGTGTTTATAGGAGGGAAGTTGTGGAGCAAACCACTAACTGGTTGCCCAAACCAGTGGGCTTCTATAACTGTTTTAGTTGTAAGGCGTGCAAACACGCGTCAAGGGATAAAACAAGCTTTACTTCGACAAAGACTAAGAAATCATTCAAAACAAAGCAATTTATTAATTGCAAGTCCACTTTTGTCGTTTATCTGCTGGAATGCCCGTGCGGTCTCCAGTATGTGGGCCGGACCTCGAGAAGTCTTAAGGTCCGCATACTGGAACACATAGGCAACATTAGAAGGAAAGTGGCGAATCATAGTGTACCTTTGCATTTCAGTTCAGCCCATGGAGGTAACCCTGAGGGTTTGACCTATAGGGGAATAGAAATGGTGGAGGAGGATTGGAGGGGAGGAGACAGGCTAAAGCGTTTACGCCAAAGGGAAACATTTTGGATTTACCAACTAAAAACCCTAACCTCCAACGGTCTGAATGTTGATTTGGACATGGCTGCGTTCGTGTGAAAGTGAATGGGAAAGAACCATTACACATATTCCCATTCATTAACCAGGGACTTTTTTCTTTCATCATCCACTTTCTTTGTTCATTTGCCCGCCCCCCCCCCCCCCCGGGCCCCCTCCCCCCCCCTTTCCCCCCCCCCACCCTTCTCTTTGCTTCCCCTTTCACCCACTTAATCTATTTACTAAAATATAGGGGTTGATTGGAACAGGTTACCAGAAAAACTGTGTCTTAACCAATATAACCCTGTTTTTTGATTATAGATACACGGATTACCATCTACTGTGTATAAATTGCATTGACCACTAAATTCAGGTCCATATTCATCTTAAAGTGGAAAATATGAATTTGAGCATAAACACCATTATTTTTAGGTTCATTTATACTTATCATCGCAACTAAACTTTTAACATAATAGTTACACATATTTTAAAGATTTATTGAATAGTATGAGTTTTTTAACATTTTTAAAACTTCGACGTGGAAATTTATTTTCTACCAATTTTTCCGATAATAGCAGTATGCATTTTTTAAGTTACATTGTAATGTAATAAAATTTGTAATGTAATTGAATTTTAACTTGTGAAAGAAGAATGCCCTAGAATTAACTATATTTTTAGTGATTGCTAGGATGCTTTTAAGAGTATTTTATATTTGTATTGTTTTTACCTATATTCATTGTTGTACATCATTATCACATTTGATTAAGTCAGCAAGTCTCCATTTTTAATGTTTTTTCATAATGTTTTCTACAACACACTATAGCAGCCCTGCATATGAATTAGATACCACAACCACAATGGGGGTATATCCCTTTAAGGCAGATAACAATTAACTGACCATGTTTAACCAATATGTATGATTAATGGGGTCTATATAAGTTAAGAAGACCCCCACCATTTTACATTTTGAGCCTGAGGAAGCCGTCGAGAACGGCGAAACGCGTTGCTCTAATTCACCACATCATTTTGGACGTTGGAGGCATCCGTAGCAAGTGGAAGCAGACTGCAGTCACAGCCGCGTCAGAAGTTTCCATCACTTCTGAATCCGGATACGGAAGACAGCGCAGCTGGAAGGCGACCTGCAGCCACGCTGATCGGAGTGCCACGGGGTGCTCTAAACATTATTCTGTGAGTCTTTTGTTCTGTTTAAATGTTTAATAAAACGCTCATTTAATTGAAGACTGTAACTGACGCCCTGCTATCATTTTACCCCACGCATCCCCGTTTCCTGAATCGGGGAGGGGGGAGGATTGGAACGTGTGAGGGAAGGGGAACCGCCAGCAATTACTTTGCCCGCAAGCAGCTGATTATACGTTGCCACGGGAAGTACCACGGACGGGTCCATCAGACAACCCCACATTATTCTCTCCCAGGATTGAGCTTACACATGGCCGTGTAAGTAGTGTATTATTTTTTCTAAACCCCCCCCTTCCATCTGAACAACATTTGGGCTAAGAAGTGGATACCAGGAACAAGATACCCTTACACATATGTGCTCACACAGGGCCGTGTGAGTATTGGATTACAATATACTGTCATTTCGTCACCCCACCTTTATTAAACAGCTAGATATGCTATGAAGTCATCTTAGTAATGTTAATATAGGTCCATCTAATCCTTTGCTCCCCCTTTTTTCCTTTTTGTTCAAGGGTTTAGCCTTGCTCGAGTACCCTTCCACGAAGCGGCGGTAATACCCACAGAACCCCAGGAAGGATCGCAGCTCTGTGACGTTCTCTGGGCGAGGCCAGTTCACCACGGCCTCTACCTTGGCAGGGTCGGTGGCGATCCCTTTGGCGGACACGATGTGCCCCACGTAGGTCTCCGAGGTATGGCAAAATCGGCACTTGTCTAGGGATAATTTCAACCCTTCGTTCCCCAGGCGGTTGATCACCTTAAACAATCGCTCTTCGTGCTCTTCCAGAGTCCTTCCGAAGACGATGATATCGTCCAGGTACACCAGACACTCCCGGGGAATCATGTCTCCGATAGTCTTTTCCATCAACCTTTGGAACGTAGCATGCGCCCCACATATACCTTGGGGCATACGGGTGAATTGATAGAATCCCAGGGGGCAGACGAAAGCTGTCTTCTCCTGGTCTTCCGGCGTCATGGGCACCTGATAGTATCCTGATCGGAGGTCAAGCACGCTAAACCAGTGACTCCCATTCAGCGCATTCAGGATCTCTTCAATGCGCGGAAGGTTGTATTGATCCGGGACCGTGCGATTGTTCAGTGTTCGATAGTCGATACACAGTCGTACGGACCCGTTCTTTTTCCGCACCACCACTATGGGCGACGCGTAAGGTCCTCGTGATTCCGTCACAATCCCAGCGGTTTCCATGTCTTGTATGGCGTTCCTCACATCGTCCACATCCCGAGGGGCAAGGCGACGAGAACGTTCCCGGAACGGAGTGGCATCACTCATCCGAATGGTATGTTGGGCACTGCGGCTGCACCCCACATCCATCTCGCTCGTGGAGTACACATGTCGTCGTTGCAGCAACTGGGTGGTCAACCGCTCTTTCCACCCCCCCCCCCACCCTTCTCTTTGCTTCCCCTTTCACCCACTTAATCTATTTACTAAAATATAGGGGTTGATTGGAACAGGTTACCAGAAAAACTGTGTCTTAACCAATATAACCCTGTTTTTTGATTATAGATACACGGATTACCATCTACTGTGTATAAATTGCATTGACCACTAAATTCAGGTCCATATTCATTTTAAAGTGGAAAATATGAATTTGAGCATAAACACCATTATTTTTAGGTTCATTTATACTTATCATCGCAACTAAACTTTTAACATAATAGTTACACATATTTTAAAGATTTATTGAATAGTATGAGTTTTTTAACATTTTTAAAACTTCGACGTGGAAATTTATTTTCTACCAATTTTTCCGATAATAGCAGTATGCATTTTTTAAGTTACATTGTAATGTAATAAAATTTGTAATGTAATTGAATTTTAACTTGTGAAAGAAGAGTTCCCTAGAATTAACTATATTTTTAGTGATTGCTAGGATGCTTTTAAGAGTATTTTATATTTGTATTGTTTTTACCTATATTCATTGTTGTACATCATTATCACATTTGATTAAGTCAGCAAGTCTCCATTTTTAATGTTATTTCATAATGTTTTCTACAACACACTATAGCGGCCCTGCATATGAATTAGATACCACAACCACAATGGGGGTTTATTCCTTTAAGGCAGATAACAATTAACTGACCATGTTTAACCAATATGTATGATTAATGGGGTCTATATAAGTTAAGAAGACCCCCACCATTTTACATTTTGAGCCTGAGGAAGCCGTCGAGAATGGCGAAATGCGTTGCTCTAATTCACCACATCATTTTGGACGTTGGAGGCATCCGTAGCAAGTGGAAGCAGACTGCAGTCACAGCCGCGTCAGAAGTTTCCATCACTTCTGAATCCGGATACGGAAGACAGCGCAGCTGGAAGGCGACCTGCAGCCACGCTGATCGGAGTGCCACGGGGTGCTCTAAACATTATTCTGTGAGTCTTTTGTTCTGTTTAAATGTTTAATAAAACGCTCATTTAATTGAAGACTGTAACTGACGCCCTGCTATCATTTTACCCCACGCATCCCCGTTTCCTGAATCGGGGAGGGGGGGAGGATTGGAACGTGTGAGGGAAGGGGAACCGCCAGCAATTACTTTGCCCGCAAGCAGCTGATTATACGTTGCCACGGGAAGTACCACGGACGGGTCCATCAGACAACCCCACATTATTCTCTCCCAGGATTGAGCTTACACATGGCCGTGTAAGTAGTGTATTATTATTTTTTCTAAACCCCCCCCTTCCATCTGAACAACATTTGGGCTAAGAAGTGGATACCGGGAACAAGATACCCTTACACATATGTGCTCACACAGGGCCGTGTGAGTATTGGATCACCATATACTGTCATTTCGTCACCCCACCTTTATTAATCAGCTAGATATGCTATGAAGTCATCTTAGTAATGTTAATATAGGTCCATCTAATCCTTTGCTCCCCCTTTTTTCCTTTTCGTAATTGCACCACAACCCTTGAATTCGAGGAACAGGCTCTACTTATGAAAGAAAGATTTTTAGCACGTGGTTATAGTAGGAATAACATAAAGAGGTCCTATAAAAGAGCAAAAAGTACCCCCAGGGAAACCCTTCTCAAGGATAAAACACACACATACTAGAGCCAAGTTCCATCAGGTTCATTGGAACCTTTAACTCTCAGTGGGACCAAGCCAAAAATGTATTCCAAAATCATTGGCACATTCTGAAAGCAGATCCAGACCTGAATGAAATACTCAAAAGTCACCCAGAAATGACACCTAGAAGAGCAAAAAATCTACATGACCACCTGGTCAATAGCCATTTTGAAGGGGAAAAACCCCCAACATCTGGCTACCGGATAAACCCAATGTCTGCTTCAGCTGTTACAATTGTAAAGCCTGTAAATCAATAAAAACAGCTAAAACATTCCAAAACTGGGATAATGGTAGAACATATGACATCAGGAAATTTATCAATTGTAGATCCTTGGGTATCTATATATATGGTCATCTGCAATTGCCATAAGAAATATGTGGTGAAAACAAGACGCCCATTAAGGCATCGTGTGTTAGAACATCTGGGCACCATCCATAATCAAACGGATACACCGGTGTCCAGACATGTCCACGAGCATCACAATGGGGATAGTAGTGTTTTGACATTTGTGGGACTTGACCAGTTCTCACTTGGACTTAGAAAAGGGGACTGGGATGAGGTATTACTCCAAAAGGAATCAAGATGGATATATACCCTGGGGACACTTACTCCCCAGGGGTTAAATGAGGGTTTTTTTTCTATCCGTTCATTTAATTATAATGTCTTATTACTTTACCATCTCTTCATTTAGTTGCTCCATACATTATCTCAATTAACCCCTAGAGGCCCCCATAGACACTATTGATGCATTGACATCAGTAGGAGTGAACTCTTTGCCACGATGATTTGATCCATCTATGTGCTCTCTCATACAATCACAACAAACCACCAGAGGCCCCCACGCACACGTTGGACGTTCTGGGAGTGGCCTATATATACGCGCGAACTGACGGACCAATCAGTAACCCCTTTTGAATCATTTAAATATTGGGTGTTTGGAGGAGTTTCTTCCAGCCTTGACAAAGCCGTACAGCGAAACGTAAGTTGGCATTGACGCACTGACGTCAGTGAGAACGGTTACAGAGTCTGCCTGTCCGCTACCACAAGCTAAGACTGTTTAAATTTTCACTCTCCCTCCTTGTCTGGAGTGCAGACGCTGTTTGATAGAACAAGTCTGCACTTCTTGGAGGGAGCTTACAGGTGTTTTAGTCAATAAGTAATTACCTTTGGATTCAATTGAGCATTTTATTTGTAACTTTGTAGACATAGTGCCAGACGTCCTCAAGCCTGTCATTTTGTCCAGTTACTTAAAACATCAAGATTTTGCTCATTCCCATCTATTCCTCCCTGTGTTTTAGTGCAAACACTGAGAATGACTGAACGAATCTGCACATTTGGGAGAGAGGTATTGGTGCTCTTAGCACTGTGGTAATTACTGACTCTATTAGAAACTTAGAATTGTAATTTAGATTCACTGTATCAGACGTCTGTTCAGCCTGTTACTCTGTCCAGTCGCATAGAATCCAAGAAGTTTATTTGTACGTTAACTTAGGACAGTGATCACCTAGGGTGAAGGAATGGATCCCACTGGTTACTTAGATCAGGCACGGATACTTATCCGCATTATATATGCGTTTATTCAGTTATTGCATATGTACTGTGACTCAATCAGCAGTATATTATATTGCTGTCACCCAGCAATTTCCTCCTAGGATCATACTGTACATACTTACCTTGAGTCCCAGTGACTTTACCTGATCCCATTGTGATCACTAACGCCCACTGATATACATTGAGTGGGATCACTTCACCTGGAATTTATTCACCGTAATTATTTTAATTCGCTCATTTGTCATAGTTATGCCTTCCCGTTAGGCATACCTTATTATTGACTTTATATTATCTGATATCTTAATAAAGTTATTTTAATTTATTCATCATTACATTTAGACCTATGTTAATAGGTGTCCTTCACCTGGTGTTTTACTATCCAGCCATTGTGAGTGCTCTCATTATAGAGGTTCCTTTTTCTCCTTGTTCGAAGGAATTAATGAAACCAGTAACCAATCAAAGCAATTCATTATTAAAACAGCAAGGAATTAATTAAACCTGCTTATGCTCGGCACCCAGAGGTTAACCCCCGGGCCGCACCCCCGCTCCACCTTCCTTCTATTTGGCGCCTGCCTGCTATTTAGCACTAACTCCCCATTCTGTCAGTGCTCTGCATAGCTTCTGTACCTTGGTGCTGTCTTCTCTACCCCTCGGACTTGGCAAACGGACATTTCGAGTATGCTGTCTTCTCTATCCCTGGACCTGGCTTACGGACATTCGACTACGCAGCTGTCTTCTCTATCCCAGACCTTTGGCTTACCCTGGATTTGGCAAGTACCTGACTACCCCTCTTTCTTGCCCCCGGTCCAGCTACGCTCTAATACTACACTCTGGGCACGCCTCCGTTGCTGTGGGTGCGTGGTATCCTTCCGTTCCACCTCAGTACCGGGGTCTTGTCTGGTTTGCGGGCAGCACGAGCGTTACACTGCCTTTACATTTAAAACACCATTGGAATACAGTTTATTTTTATATGTAGGTTTTGTATGTGCAACAAATATAAAACCGATATGTATGTTCATGTTACACTTCCACCTAGCTGCACTCCAAAAATGAGAGTTCTAGCTCTTTCCTAGTTCAAGTTATCCACTTAATTGAATGGGCTCTGTGATGTGGGTTGCGGTTTGACCTACAATCATTCTGGGTTCAAGCCGACATACAATGTATCCATGCTGGCTTTGATCGGTAACCGCAGGCGCACTTCACCAATTCATATTAAGTGGGTAACAAGACAGCTGGATATGTTGTAGCACTCAAGTACTTCAGCGAAACCGCAGACCACTTATTCAATTGACTTTGCGGTTTGGACGTTCTGTGGGATAGAACATGATACCCATCTTCAATGCAGCCACTTACTTGCAGGCACACTTATGCAATTAGCGCTTGGCACAGCACTAGCAGCTCCCCCTTGTGTTGTGAATACAGTTTGCACATTTCCCATTCATTCAGAATACTGCAGCTCATTTCTGAGCTGCAAAACAGGGACAATACAGATATGGTATAGGAGAAACAGGGCATTTTGGTGGACACACAATTAACACCTTCAATCCCAACAAGGTTTAGGGTTAACCAGCTGGGTATAATACCTTTATTATTGGCCTGGTTAACCCCTTCACCGCCACAGTGGACAACACCTAATGGCCCTAATTTCTGAATTTGAGCTACGCTGGAAAGGAGGATATTATCTATCCCAGACTGCACATCTCAGCACTTTACGATTGCTGTGATGCCACCTTTACTATTAATATTTGCTATGGCCTCACTTCTTTTCAAATTATGCAATTCTTTCTACCAGACTATTATGTCTCTAACTCTATTCATATATCTCCATCTCTCCTTCCTTCGCAACTTCACAGTTCACATGAACTACTTTCTTACCTGTGCCCTCTGACACCACACAGCTTTACCCCCTGCACTAAAACACACCTCTACAAATCCTCCTCACACATTTTCTTTCTATCTATGCTTCTCCTCCTTGCTTCTGGGGATATCTCTCCCAATCCTGCCTTATTTCTACATGCTCTCATCCTCGCCTGCCTAATGCAACTTCTACTCCTGGTGTCAACCCCTCCAACCTCATACCCATCATCTGCCACCCTCCCTCCTCTCTCCCTTTTTCCTGTGCCCTTTGGAATGCTTGCTTCCTCTCTAACAAGTTCCGCTCTTTGCTTGACTTCTTTCTCTCTCACTCTCTACTCCTATTAGCTATAACTGAGACCTGGCTCACTCAGTCTGACTCTGCTCTGGAAGCTGCTCCCTCTTATGGTGACCTTCTTTCTCCCACCCTCCACGCCCTGATGGCAGGGGTGGAGGTGTGGGCTCCTCCTCTCCTCTCTCTGCCATTCCCAAACCCTTTCTATTCCTCCCTCTATTGCTTTACCCTCTTTTGTGGCTCACACTGTCCAGATCTTCCCTCCTCTCCCTGTCCACATGGCGGTCATCTTTCGCCCACCTACCACTACTCATCCCCCCTTCTGCCTTTCTCCCTCACTTTGAATCCTGTCTCTCTTTCTTTCTCTCCTTAGACTCCCCTGTTCTTCTCCTTGGGGACTTCAACTGCCACATTGATGACCCCTCTCTCCCTTGGGCTTCCCGCTGTCTCTCTCTAACCTCTTCTTTTGGCCTTCAACAGTGGACTGCAGCCAGCAACCACAAGGATGCCCACTACCTAGACCTGGTATTCACTGAAAACTTTTCTTTCTCTGATTTCACAATATCCCCCTTTCCTCTGTCTGACCATCACCTCATTTAATTTTCTCTCTCTCGTTTCTCCCCTTCTTCATCTCCATCTACACCTCATTTCTGCAGCCACCTCCACTCTATTAACCTACCAGCTTTTAATTCCACTTTACACTCCTCTATCTCCTCTCTCAGTTTTGCTCCAGACCCTGACAACCTGGTCAGTAGCTACAACTCAGTCTTATCCTCCTCTCTTGAGCTATATGCTGTGCTTTTTCTCTGCCACCCTCGCTCTTCTAACCCCAAACCCTTGCTAAATGCCCATGCATGCTGCGTTCCTCCAACCATTCCTCTGAAAGCATCTGGAGGAAATCTCACACTCTCAAAGACTTCCTTCACTACAAATGTATGCTATCCTGTTTCAACTCTGCCCTCTCTCAAGCTAAACAAACTTACTTTTCTTTAATAATCAACACGCACAAATCTAACCCATGCCAACTCTTCTACTCAGACGACCCTCAGCTACCTCTTCTTCTTCATCCATCTCACCTCAGGACTTTGCTGACTCTTTAAAAAGAAAGGTGGAATCCATACGTCAGAACATCCCCTCTGTTTCCTCCTCCCATCATACACCGCTTCCTAACTCTCCACATGCCTTCCTTGACTCTTTTTCCGCTGTCTCAGAGGAGGATGTGTCACTGTTGATCTCCTCTTCTCCCTCTACCACTTGCCCCCTTTACCCCATTCCCTCCCATCTCCTAAAACCTCTCGCTCCTACTACAATCCCTATGCTCACACACATTTTTAACTCCTCCCTCTACTCTGGTACCTTTCCCTCCTCCTTCAAACATGCAACAGTTATACCATTACTCAAAAACAGCAAGTTTGACCATACCTGTCTTTCTAACTATCAACCTGTCTCCCGCCTGCCTTTTGCCTCTAAACTCCTAGAATGTCTTCTATTTTCTCACTTGCTCCATTTTCTCAACACCTATTCTCTCCTAGACCCTCTCCAATCTGGCTTCCACACTGCTCACTCGACTGAAACAGCCCTCACTAAAATAACTAATGACCTCCATGCTGCCAAAGACAGAGGTCATTACACTCTGCTCATATTGCACGACCTCTCTGCAGCATTTGATACTGTGGACCACCCTCTTCTCCTTCACATTGTATTGTATTGTATGTCTTTATTTATATAGCGCCATTAATGTACATAGCGCTTCACAGTAGTAATACATGTGGTAATCAAATAAATAACAGATAATATAAATAACAGATCATGGGAATAAGTGCTTTAGACATAAAAGTAACATTAAGGAGAAGGAGTCCCTTCCCCCGAGGAGCTTACAGTCTAATTGGTAGGTAGGGAGAATGTACAGAGACAGTAGGAGGGAGTTCTGGTAAGTGCGTCTGCAGGGGACCAAGCTTATGTATCATGTGTTCAGAATATCCACAGTGCTATTTATATGCTTATTTAAGCAAGTGTGTCTTAAGGTGGGTCTCAAAGGTGGATAGAGAGGGTGCAAGTCGGGTACTGAGGGTAAGGGCATTCCAGAGGTGTGGGGCAGTCAGTGAAAAAGGTTTAAGGCAGGAGAGGGCTTTAGATACGAAGGGGCTAGAAAGAAGACATCCTTGAGAAGAACGCAAGAGTCTGGATGGTGCATTACGAGAAATTAGGGCAGAAGAGTGTAAAGCTTTAAAAGTGAGGAGAAGAATGGAGTGTGAGATGTGGGATTTGATCGGAAGCCAGGAGAGGGATTTTCATAAGGGAGATGCTGAGACAGATCTAGGAAAGAGTAGAGTGATTCTGGCAGCAGCGTTTAGGATAGATTGTAGTCCCCTACAGGTGAGAGGCAGGAAGGCCGGACAGCAGGAGGTTACAGTAATCAAGACGGGAGAGAATGAGGGCCTGAGTCAGAGTTTTAGCAGTCGAGCAACAGAGGAAAGGGCGTATCTTTGTTATATTGCGGAGGTTTTAGAAATGTTTTGAATGTTCTCCATACTCTTGGTATTTGTAACAAAGCTCTATCCTGAATCTCCTCATACCTCTCTCATCTTACTTTCAGAGTCTCTTGTCATCCTCCTACTCTATCAATCTCTCTGTGGGGGTATCCCAGGGCTCTGTCCTGTGACCTCTTCTCTTTTCTCTACACACATTCTCTAGGTGACCTAATCACATCCCTTGGGCTTAAATATTACCTCTATGCTGTCGACACACAAATTTACTTTTCAACCCCTGACCTTACACCTGCTGTACAGACCAAAGTTTCTGAATATCTTTCTGGGATATCATCCTGGATGTCCCTCTGTCGACTTAAATTTAACATGGCAAAAACAGAGCTCCTCATTCTTCCTTCCAAACCTTGCCCTACTACCTCCTTCCGCATTACTGTTGGATGTACTATCATTCACCCAGCAGCCCTAGCACACTGCCTAGGCGTCACACTTGACTCCTCTCTCACATTCTCCTCATTCAAAACGTATCTAAAATCTGTCGCTTTTCCCCCCGCAAAATTACAAAGATACGCCCTTTCCTCTGTTGCTCGACGGCTAAAACTCTGTAAGGAATCGGGGAACACGTCCCCTGCGGCGTGCTCCCTCCTTACCTGCTGTTGGTACCGCAGCCGCTGCTTCCTCTGCTCCCCTCACTGCTAGTGCACGCAACCCCTCTCTGCTTAAAGAGCGTGCGCGTACTCGCTCCTCTTTTGCACTTCTCACTGAGCTTGGCTCTGCCCCTGCTGACGCATCACGTCTTCCTCAAGTATGACGCACGCACATGACGTTGCGACACGTTCACAAGCCGCAGAGTAAGTACTAATCATCCCCTTATCTCCTGTGCCTACCCTGGTTCTCGCTGGGACCGTGCCTCCGCTCTGCCCCTGCTTACATTGGTTCCTGTCCCTTTATAACCCTGCCTCTTCCTTAGCTCAGTGCTCAGCATAACCTCTCGTAGCCTAGTGCTGCCCTGTGTCTTGTGCTTTGCTCCCTGTCTTGTCTTAACAGCGGATACCTTGTGGATGACCTGGCCTGTCTGCGGACCCCCTCTGGAATTCAGACCTTGGCATACCCTCGACCTCGTGTACCTCTGTAACTGAACTCGGCTCCACGGATACTGACCACGCTGCTCTCTCTAACCCTGAACTTGAGTACACGGACACTCACTACGCTGCTCTCTCTAACCCCAGACCTTGGCTTACAGACTTTGACAATTCTACCATCTCTAACTCCGGACTCGGCAAGTACACAAACCCTCTCTCTACAGCCCAGTCCCGGCAACAATAAACTACCACCCTCCGGGCACACCTCCGCTGCTGTGGGTGTGTGGTATTCTGCCTTCCCACCTCAGTACCGGGTCTTGTCAGGTTTGTGGGCAGCACGAGCGTTACAAACTCTGACTCAGGCCCTCATTCTCTCCCGTCCCGATTACTGTAACCTCCTGCTGTCTAGCCTTCCTGCCTCTCACCTGTCTCCCCTACAATCTATCCTTAACGCTTCTGCCAGGATCACTCTACTCTTTCTTAAATCTGTATCAGCGTCTCCCCTGCTGAAATCACTCTCCTGGCTTCCTATCAAATGCAGCCTCTCACACTCAATTCTCCTCCTCCCTTTTAAAGCTTTACACTCTTCTGCCCCTCCTTACTTCTCAGCCCTAATTTCTCGCTATGCACCATCCTGACTATTGCGTTCTGCTCAAAGATGTCTTCTCTCTACCCCTGTGTATCTAAAGCCCTCTCCCTCCTTAAACCTTTCTCACTGTGCCCCACACTTCTGGAATTCCCTTCCCCTTAATACCCGACTAGCACCCTCTCTATGAACCTTTAAGACCCACCTTAAGACACACTTGCTTAAAGAAGCATATAAGTAGCACCGTGGCTAATACTATACACATGATACATAAAGATTGGCCCCCCGAAACGCACTTAACAGAATGCCCTCCTACCTAACAATTCGTTTGTAAGCTCTTTGGAGCAGGGAATCCTCTTTCTAAATGTTACATTTATGTCTGAAGCACTTATTCCCATGATCTGTTATTTGTATTCTTTGTTATTTATATGATTGTCACGTTTATTACTACTGTGAAGTGCTATGTACATTAGTGGTGCTATATAAATAAAGACATACTATACATACATCATTAAAGAAAAACATTAACACACATTGCAAAGTAAAGTCTTCATTATTGTATTCAGAGGCAGAATATGTAGCATTCATTTCCTACCAAGACAGAGAAAGATTAGATATCTTCTTAGAAAGAAAAATGTATCAAGGGAAATGCAAAATCGGTTAAAACATGTGGCAAGTTATTGATTCTGGTAGATATCTGATTGCTATTTACGAAGTCTGGAAGGAATTTGTTTTCCCTTCTTGTGAAACAGAAATGCCAAGTGCTGCTTTTTTTTTTACCTGCATTAATGTGTATCTATAGGTGCTGAAATAGAGTAAAATCAAATGCCCAATCCAAGGATTTCATTATTTACTATTAAGTGAAGGTCACTTTCCAGATGCTTCCTTCCATTAATTTTCTTGTAACCTTGAGATATTTAAATGTTTCTCAAATCCCCTTTCTCACCCCAATCTTCTAGGTTTTATATACAGTATGGAGGTAAATTAATCTGTCAAATAATTTTAGGAATCGTACAATTTCACATATTTGATATTAACCCCTCCCAACCTAGCTAATTAGATCACATAAGGGATCTGTCTGAACATTCAGGATGAATGCTGACAGGAAGGGGTATCATCTGGTCTGAAGCCACCACGGCCATCTTGCTTCCTGGAAAATCCTGCACTTACTCCCCTGACAGGAAATCAGCCTCTCCTTGGTTATTGTCAGCAGTTGCATCTGGCCTTTAAAAGGCAGGCAGTTGCTACTAGCCTTTGCTCATGCAAAGTACTGGTTACCTTGTTCTGTCTGAGCTCCCCCTTGCCTTTGTTTTGCCTGCTGCCTGTCTTGACCATGGAACTTAATCTGAATACCACTTGCCTGCCGCCTGCCTCAAACTCAGAAACGGACCTGACTACCCTTTGAAACGAAAAAAGAACAAGGCGCACAATGCACATAGTGAAGTACAGTATAAAAAGTTAATTTTACTAATGAATAATAAGTTCTGCGTACATCAGAGTATATAAAATCAGGCAATGGATAAGTGGGGTTACCACACAGGAGGACAGCTGGAGTCATCACTCTTCACCCAATGTAGAGGGAGGAACAGCAGACCAGCGATCATCAGACTGATGATGACTGATACTCTGATGTACGCAGAACTTATTATTCATTAGTAAAATTAACTTTTTATACTGTACTTCACTATGTGCGTTGTGCGCCTTGTTCTTTTTTCATTTCTCTAGTTCTAGGGGTGTCGAGCCACACCCAAGAAAGGCTGCAGATGCACTACTAGTGCACTTATAAGGTCAACAATATTGTTTATTACACTTTGTATTCACGATTGTGTGTTATACCACATATTAGCTGTGCACTTTTTCTTTTTGTATCTGACTACCCTTTGCCTATCGCCTGCCTCGACTTCGGAACCAGACCTGACAACCCTTTGCCTGCCACCTGTCTCGACCCCGAAACTTACCTGATTACCCTTGCATTCCAGGCCTCTGATCCCTGGCCAAGGTCAGTGTATTACTCCCTACCTGTGCCATGTGGGTCCATATCCTGTTTGCAGTCAGCAACGTTACATGTTGCACAAGCCACGCAATGGACCCCGCAGAGGTAGCGAATGCAATTTCCTGTCAGGGCCAGCTTCTGGGAACCCATGGCACAAATATAACAATGCTGTATCAGAAACTGGATTAAATCTCTGCTACGCTGTAGACCCTATGCAGTCAACTCAGTACACCCAGGGTGATTCCATCTATGCCTGCGCCTTTAACTTGTGATGCTGCACCAGTATCTGTGGTCCTAAGGAAGCCCCGGATCCCAACCTCTGTCCCATTGGAGGCTTCCCTCAGCTTGCAGAGGATTCTTGAACCAGTACCAGGTGCAGTTCGGCACACAGCCATAATCCTTCTCTACCTACCTCTCTCTCGAGTGGCACATATCTTCTCGCTCCTTATGGATGAAACGTTAGCTAGGGCGTCACCTATTTATGAAAAGGGTTCCCCCTTGTTGGACCATTCTGGCGCCTTCATGCAGACCTTCCGGACAATCTTTGATACCCCCGGCCATGTGGCTGTCATGGTAGACCAGGTCTCATCAACACATTAATACCGGGATTCTGGATTGAGCACAACAAGGCGGGCAAAATAAATTGTAATTTATTTCCTTTTAAGACAAACACACAATTCTTCACAATTACACTAAATAAACACTTACTGGGATGGGGAAACCAAATAAAGGGTCCACGGAACGAACGACTTGAAAGCAAAGTTTTTGGGCACCCCTGCTCACATGCAAGTGGGTGCACGGTTTGAGCTGTGCGACAGTCCTCGGCTAGGGGCACAAGGTGCCATCCCTGTATCTCCGCCGGAGGGAATCCTTTCATTCAGTCCTTATAGGATTCGTTCAGCAAATTCTGGAAGAGGGGTTCAAATCTTTGTTACGATGTAGTTAACCCCTCACACTCTGGAACCGCTGATGCTGTAACTTGCATGAATCTCAGATGTATCTTAGGTGAATCTCTCTAGGACTAGGCTGCAGGCATTCTTACAGGGTTAAGGGTCCTATATCTAACATACCCAGCCAATCTTCCCGTCAGAACCACTTTTCACACCTATCCTAGACTTGCCAGTAGCTCGCAAAAAGGGCTAAAGATGCTTCCTGGTCTGCTAAGAGCATGTTCTAAGTTGACACCTAAGCTGCTTAGCATACCGGGCCCAACTTCTTACCTGGCAACAGCAAGTCTGGGGTTTGGCTACCAAGTGTTAATAGCCCATACTTCGCACTGGTATCTGGGACTTTGGAATAATCCGGCCACCCTAACACCTAGAGTCTCTGAGGCTTTTCATCTCCAGACCTCTTGAGACACTGGGGCACCAACTCAGCAGGGTGCCCTTTGAAGTAAGGAGCTGAAAAATCCCTCAGCTCATCCACCCTTAACACATTGACATGTTAATGTATTCATTGCCGGGCTGGCAGGAAGGGGTTCCTGCTTTTACACTTTAAAACATACTGAAACACATTTTATTTTTATATGTACTTTCTGTATGTGTGGGTGATATAAAACCAATATGTATGTGAATGTTACATTCTCTACTAACTGTATATCAAAAATAAGAGTGCTAGCTCCTTCCTAACGGAAGTTAGCTACTTAATTGAATAAGCCCTGTGATGTGGTTTGCGGTTTGACTCTTGGCATACAATGTATAACTGCTTTCCGGGCTCGGTAACCGCAAAAGCATTCCAGCAATTGACCTTAATTGGTTAACGAGACCGCAGGATACATTGTTGCATTCCGGGCACTTCAGCTAGCCTGGAGACCACTTATCCACTTGACTTTGTGTTTTAAGACTTTCTCTGAAGAGTCTGCAGTTTAGGAAGTGATTCAGAACTTCAATGTAACTCCTTACCTTAGACACACTTATTCAATTGACGCTTGGTTCAGCGCTAAAAGCCCCCCTTGTGTTGCGAATATAATTCTACATTCATTCATAGGACTGCAGCTAGTTTCTGAGCTGCAAAACGAGGACAGTACATTTAATGTATAGGGGGAAAATGGCATTGTGGTGACCAACAATTAACCCCTTCATCCCCTTCTTTATTATTGGCCTGGTTAACCCCTTCACCGCCACAGTGGCTTCCGCTGAATTTGCACTTCTACAGTTAAAACAAGGCTCTCGCACTATGGAACAAAATGCTATTGAGTTTAGGACCCTGGCAGCAGAGACTGATTAGAATGAGGGAGCTTTGAAGACTGCTTTCCATCAGGGCATTGGGGAGAGGCTGAAGGACGAATTGACATACAGGGACCTACCCGCAGATCTGGAAGGACTGATCACCCTTTGCATGTCCCTGGACCTTCGAATGAGAGAGAGACATCAGGAACAGGATTGTTCTCACAGATTCTGCCTCTTCCGCTGATTACACCTATTCAGATTCCTTCCAATGAAACACCAGGAGAACCAAAGGAACCCATGCAATTGGAGAATTTGCGTTTCACAAAAAGGGAGAAGCAGCACTGGTGATCCCTGGGGTTGTGCCTCTACTGCGGTGAGAAGGGCCACATGGTACGAACCTGTCCTAAGAAGTAGGGAAACGCCTGTGCCCAGAGCAAGTAGGGGAGTTTCCTCTTGGTATCTGCACCTCCTCCCCATCTCCTTGTCGTTTGATGGTCCCCATGTGCCTAGCCTGGCAAGACCATTCCGTGATAACCAAGGCCTTTGTGGAATCCGGAGCCGCTAGTATATTTTGGATAAGGCTTTCGCTCAACGGATCAAGATTCCTCTCCAGAGGGAGGACGTACCCCTTGGTATCTCTTCCATTGATGGTAGACTTTTTGGGATCGGGGGTCATATCACAAGAGACGGTTAAAATCAGGGCTACGGTTGGTGTTTTGCACCACAAACTCATCCAGGAACATATCATCAATTCCCCAGCCATCAATGTGGTTCTAGAGCTTCCCTGGCAACGTACCCACAATCCCCAGATTGACTGGATTTTGGGACAGATAAGAACTTGGGGGTCTGCCTGCCATGACAAATGTCTCTCATCCTGTCGACCGGTGGGTTCTCTTCTACTGCCTGCACTCAAGAACTTACACGGTTTCCGGCCTATTAATCTGACCTAAGGCGGGTCTTCGACAAGGGACAGGCTGAAGAATTGCCTGTGCATTGACCGTTTGATAGTGCGATCAACCTCCTTCCTGAGATGACTCCTCCTTGTGAACGTACATATCCTCTTTCTGAACCGATAACCAAGGCGATGAGGACATACATTGATGAGAACCCAAAGAGAGGATTCATTCGCAAATCCTGTTCTCCTGCTGGTGCAGGTTTTTTCTTTGTGGCAAAGAAGGATGGGTCATTGAGACCTTGTATTGATTACTGGGGTTTGAATAAAATAACGGTCAAGAACCGGTATCCTCTTCCTCTTATCACCAAACTCTTTGATCATGTACGTGGGTCAACAGTTTTTACCAAGCTCGATTTAAGAGGGGCCTATAACCTTATAAGGATAAAGCAGGGTGACGAGTGGAAAACCGCTTTCAACACACACAATGGCAAATATGAATACTTGGTGATGCCCTTCGGCCTATGCAATGCACCCGTAGTGTTCCACGTCTTTGTGAATTACATTTTCAGAGACATGTTAGACTCCTCAGTTATCGTATGCCTTGATGATTTCCTCATTTACTCTAAAACCCTGGACCAATATCATCAGCAGGTGAGGGTGGTCTTTAAATGCCTCCAGGAGAACAATCTCTTTGCTAAATTCGAGTAATGGGAGTAGTACTTCAAAGCCACCCTGCTAAGTTTGTGGCCCAGTGTCTAGAGAAGTCCAGAGTTGAAAATCCTTGAGACCCTAGGTGTTAGGGTGGCCGGGATATTGCTAAGTACCAGATACCGGTGCAAAGTATGGGCTATTCACACTTGGTAGCCAAACCAGAGACTTGCTGTCACCAGGTAAGAGGTTGGGCCCAGTATGCTAAGAAGCTTAGGTGTCACCTTAGCACATGCTCTTAGCAGACCGGGTAGCAATTTCTGCCCTTTTTGTTATCTACTGGCAAGTCGGAATAGGTGGGAAAAGTTGTTCCCACGGGAGGATTTGCTAGGTATGTTAAACATAGGTTAAATACCCTTAACCCTATAAAAATGCCTGCAGCCCAGTCTTAGTGAGATTCACCTGATTCAAGCAAGATACGTCCAAGTTACAGCATCAGCGGTTACGGAGTGTGAGGGGTTAACTACATCGTAACAAAGATTTGCACCCCTCTTCCAGAATTCGTTTGAGCTAGGGATTCCCAAACGAATCCTGTAAGGACTAAACAAACATCTTTCCTCCGGCGGAGATACAGGGGTGGCAACTTGTGCCCCTTGCCCCTTGTCGCACAGCTCAAATCGCGCACTCACTTACATGCGTGCAGGGGTGCCCATAGACTTTGTTTTCAAGTCATTCGTTCCGTGGACATTTGATTTCGTTTCCCCATCCCAGTAAGTGTTTATCCCGTGTAATTGTGAAGATCTGTCTGATAGTCTGAAAAGAAATAAATTACAATTTATTTTGCCCTCCTTGTTGTGCTCAATCCAGAATCCCGGTATTAATGTGTTGATGGGACCTGGTCTACCGTGACATAAGCATAATCATGTGTTTGCCTGGCAAGGTGCTGTATGGCCACTAAAGATGGGTGAATCCGCCCAAATCTATTTCCCAGATTTTCACTGATGTTACCTAAAATCTGTTTTGTGGTGTAAAATCTGCGAACAGATTTGAGCAGTTTCAATCCACGCGGATTCCTCCAAAACTGCCATTAGATTCAACCCGTGGACGGATTTGTAGAAACTGATCCGCAAATTTGGCAATCTGTTGGCAGATTTGTAAAATCCACGTGTTGCGGAATCCGAGGAGTGTACAGTACTGGTAATAATAATAAGAAGAAATGTGAATCGCCCTTGTAACAGGGGACTTATCCCTGTTCAGAAAACTTGCCTCTAATCCAACAGTGTGATGGTTAATTGACCAGCACCTGGCAGATTGGAGGTTTGTTAGAGGAAAGGCTCCTGCTGAAACAGGAAGGAGAGACTCCTGAGCTCCCACGTGGGCTGAAACAGGAAGGGACAGAGAGGTTTTCAGGAATCCACTCCTGGGTTTGGCTGGAGCCCATCCATCCGGAGCTTTGCAGGTTCAAGACAAACTATTCCCTGCTTCTGCAATCACCTGCCTCTTGCTGCCTCCTGTGTAGCTCTGGCCTGATTGGCTTCCTGTACTATTTAGTTACTGCCCCGCCCTCAGGAAGTGGCTGGACATAGACTTTGCAATCCAAGTTGCAAGTAACTGTGCTTGTCACAGACTCTGTTTGGCCTGCTAGGCCTTCTTGTGCCTTGTATCCTGCGCCTAGTCCCCTGCTGCCTAGGGCTTCTTGCATAGTAGCCTCGGCACTGCTTCCTTGTTCCTGGCAGACTTTGCCTTCGCCGCGCTGAAGCGGCTATGCTGGTTTCCCCAGCGTTTCCTGTGGCGTGTCTGCACCTCTGTTTCTTGCTTCCTCCAAGTGGAGTTTACTCCTGGCCTTTTCCTGACGCACTGCAGCACCTTCGCTGAAGCATCTCCGCTGCAGTGGCTTCTCTCAAGGTTCTAGCCTCCTATGCTGAAGTACCTTCACCCACGATTTCCTGTTGATGACCTCGGCTTGTTTCCTCAACCACCGCTCCTGTGCCGCCTGCCTTGACCCCTGCCTGGATAACGTTAACCCTACTTTCTCCAATCCTGACCTGGCTATGTCTGACTATGGAATCCGCACTCCGGACCTGACTCCATGGCCTAAGGTTGGTGCTTATACATCCCCACCTCAGCCACGTGGTCCGGTACCAGTTTGTGGCAAGCACATGCGTTACAGAGGTCTTGAGAGCTGTAGACTGACAGCCAGACAACAAGGGGAGAAGACTTCTAAAACCTGAAAGCTGAAAGTGCCTTAGGACAAAAGGCTATGCCAGGAGAGCAGAGAAGGATTCCCCCTACTGCTACCAGAGAGACAGATAAGCTATACTTTCTAATACTGTTGTATATCTGCACATATGAAACTATATGTTTGGGGCTGGGAAACATGCTATCTAAAGGGAGTTCTGGACTGCATATGTTTCCTTAGAAATACTCCCAAGTAGAGCAGAAGCTTTGTTTAACCCCTTATTTGCATACATTTGATTACTGTCATGTGTTAAAGAAGCAGGCGCAATAAAAGCCTTATTTTTAGTTCACCTTAAACCCAGTCTCTATTGCGCACCTCTGCACACGTCTCTTACATATGGTGTCAGAAGTTGGGATGAGAGGTGGCCCTTGAAGTTCAAAGGGGCCCCGGAGACTGCCTGTGAAAATGTTTGTGCATTTGCCTACATAGTTCCTGCAAACAGTCTGAACAACAGAATTAAAGGGATACACATCCAGGCAGGAAATCTACACTGCACTGAAGAAAGCCACAAAACCACAGATGGACTCTTTTCGCTAAACCCAAGAGAAGAGAGAGAGACTGCTGGAGCAGGTAAACCTTACTTGCCTATCACAATAATGTGTAATATGGTTGTTGATAAAGGGGCTTTGCCTTCCAGACGTAGAAAGAGAAGAAGCAGGTGATCATGCCGCCACCACTCCTAGAAACACAGATTCACTAGGAAGTGGTTGTAGATTAAAAAAAAACACACTCCTTGAGAAAGAGCAGCCTTGCTCGAAACGCGTGGGAGGAGGAGGTCTCTAGTGTTTGTCAAGATATCCGTTTTATGTAGCCAATAAAGTTTTTTTAATCTACAACCACTTCCTGGTGAGTCTGTGTTTCTAGGAGTGGTGGCGGCATCGATCATCTGCTTCTCCAATTACTTCCGGATAGTGGCCATGCCAGGGGACACCAGTTACCAGCCCAAGTGCTCCATTTCGCCGACAGAGGAAGAGACTTATGGTTACAATAGTGAGTACTTGCACTCCATACAGTTACCGTTATTGCAGTCACATCCCGCATAGATCGGGTCTGCTCTCAATATCCCCGCACGGACAAGCGGCTGACCGGGTATATCCCTATATACTCCGTTCATACTAAATACCTCAGAGCACATACAGCTCATAGTACGTGATTATTATAAGTCACAGATGGCTCAAATTTTTCTGCCTTCCAGACGTAGTCAGGGTTCAAGAAGTGAGTTAGCGCTCCAGGGGAGCTAGGCTTTGTTTGTTTTCTTTAAAAAAAAGGGGGAATTTTCTGCAAGCAATTGCTGAGTGTAAAATTGCCCCGCCGAGTAAAAAGGGATTGCTGAACTGTGTAAAGGGTAACTCAAAACCAATTGCTGAGTGTTAAGTCGCCCTGCCGGGAGTGAAAGAAAGTGAAAAAAAAAGAGAATAAACCTGTGTGGGGAAAAAAAAAAAAACCCTGGGAATTTTAAATGGTCGCCCAGCTGAAGTCAAATACAGGCTCTGCAAAAATGGGGAAGAAAATGTGTTCATGGTGTATAGAACCCCACCACACAGAGCAGTGTCCCTTCAGGCCTTATTCAGTTGATGAGAGTGAATTCATGCACAGCACTGCTAATATTGTAAAACTTACCAAAGGGAAGAAAAAGTCTACAGAGATGCCTGTGAGAGCTGCGACCTCTACAAGCAAAAAAAGCCCACCTGTAGGTCTACCATAATTTGGGGTTCTAGCAAAAACAGTGGCAACAGCTGCAATAGCACCTCCTGATGTCAGGAAGAAAAATACACCTGGTCGCCCCAAAATGGAGGACAAGATGCAGCGTTCCTGTAATGAACCCTATCCCACGGAAGAATGGCTCTCCAGTCCGATAAGGAGGAAGACATCTCTTACGGGGAACCTGAACCGAATCACACCCACAAAACACCCCAAGAATTGTGGGGGTGCCTGAACTCGGTAAGGACCGAAGAGACCGCTTTCTATGATGACGAATGTGATCAGCAGGAGGCAGAGCGGGAACAGCAGATCGCTGAATATTTACGCCACCTAACAACGCAACTGCAAGAAAAGCCTGGCGGATACAGTGAAGCTGCTGAAGTTTCAAATAAAGATGGAGACCCCAGTATACCTGATGGGACGGAGTCATCCAAAACAAAGAGGCGAAAAAAGAAAAAGAAAAACGGTTCTTACCTGACCGTAGAAGGAATAGACATGGCCACAGATCCCGCGGAGAAAAATGGGGTCCGAGATGCACTGCAGCCTAGAGAAAATGGAGGATTCGTCACGCGGATGACAGAAGATCCAGAGGGCCCAAGGCAGAAATTGTGTAACTCAAAGAAGTGTCTGGCCAGTGTCAACAGGGAGGAACCCTCAACCAACCATACCAGGGAAGCAGAACCGGAACCAATAGGTGATGATCCCTTGACCAGCCCTGAAGATGCCCTGAAAATTGCCAGGCATGACTGTGATCTGCTCCGTGAACAATTGAAACTGAAGAAAGATGTTTACGCAGAGCTACAGAAGAATAATGTGGAGCTACAGAAGAATGTGCTCACAATTTACTCTTTGGCCAGGTCAGAATTGGACGATCTCAAGATTGAGCTGGCCACTCCAACCACTACTAAAGCCACCATGGTGGAAAGCAGAGCCAATTGGTTAAAATAAATGTTAAGCTGAAGCAGAAGTATGAGGAGGCACTGAAGGAGATTACAGTCTTTCAGCAAGAGGTTCACACTCTTCGCGTAGAACTGAATGCCTCACAACAGGAGATCAACAGTGTCCAGACAGAGGTGGACGTATCTCAGAAGGAGGTTCATACACTGAGATCAACAGTTGCCGCACAGAGCTGAAAGTCTCCAGAAAGGAACTTCACAGTCTGGACATTTCAAAGAAAACTATCCTCCATCTTAATTTAGATCTCAAAGTCTCTCAGTTGGAGCTTCAGACGCTCAACCAGGAGATGGAAGTCTCATGCCAGGAGACAGCCCGCCTCCAAGCAGATGTGCAAAAATGGAAGGTGGACTGCAAGGAGGCCCTGAATAGTACAGAGACTGAAAAAAGAGAAAATTTAAGATTAAAAAAGAAAATTCTGAGTTGACAGACCACGTCAATGGAAAGAATGAAAAGCTGCACGAGCTTGAAAAAAACAAAGAAACTGTTGGAAGATGAAAAGTTTGAAGCAGAGCACCGACTGCAGAACCAACTGCAAGGTCTGCGTACACACCTCCAGAATGCCGAGGAGAAGCAGTGAACTCTGCAGGAAGAAAATCTGCAGGCTGCTAAGGAAATACAAGTGCTGCAGGAACGTCTAATTACCCAGTGTGTCCTCGCAAAGCAGCATGATAAACTGACGGCTACCCTGACCATCACCAAAGCATCGCTAGAGGCTAAGCTTAGAGGCCAGGTGACATGGTACAAGAGGGAGCGCAAAAAGGTCCAGAAACTGAGACGAGTATCTGCGGCTCAAGCGAAGAAATTCATAGTGCTCCACAAAATAATGAATGATAGGTGGAAGCAAGCTCAGAGAAAGCACAGGGAAGAAATAAAGACCCTGAAAAGAGAATGGCAGGAAACACTCAGAGTGAGACTCTGCAGACCAGTAACTTACAGATGCCTCCAATATGGGAAAAGGTATTGGCTCTGCCCAAGCATCGGTATCCCACAGTAACTAATGGCCGTGAGGACAAGGGTACAGTGAGAGCTGGGGACACCACTCACCTTTAAAACAAGATTATGAAGTTTAAGCCTTTTAAGAAAGCACTAGCCAAACCTGCAGCCGCCCAACAGGCAACAAACAAAGGTAGGGGTGCACAATCAAAGTCAGAAGAATCCTTAGCTGAGGAAGCTGAAAAGATAGAACGTTCTCTGGAAATGGAGCTGGAACCGCAACTCAATCCCAAAGAAGCTGAACTGGTGACTAAATTGAATGGGAAAAGTGCAGGAAGACAGCTTCAAGAACTGAGGGCTCAGGTGGCTGTTCTTGGGCGCTCTTGTGATACCATGAAGTGGACATTTGGTGCTAAAGTGGAGTACATGGGAAAGATGGCGAGAGAAAGCGATTTGCATAAACGCTCTGCGACTGTCGCCATACTGTCTGGCTATAAAAAGAGGAGGCCCTGCCACAGGGGTAAGCTCGTGACCACGTGGTCAGTAGAAAGACTGGACTTGGAAAAAGTTCTCCTTGAGCGACTGAGGACTGCTGATCTCAAGCACGTTCTGAGGAGAAACTACTAAACTGGAGGAAGGGCTCCAATCCCAGCGGGACTGAGGGTTCTCCTCCAGCCACTCTCATTCAAGTCACTGAGATATCTCGAATGAGAGTGGAAGGATGGGCTTTGGCCGTGGCAAGCCCGAGCTTCCCACAAACAGGGGAGGTATGTAACAGGGGACTTATCCCTGTTCAGAAAACTTGCCTCTAATCCAGCAGTGAGCTGGTTAATTGACCAGCACCTGACAGATTGGAGGTTTGTTAGAGAAAAAGCTCCTCATGAAACAGGAAGGAGAGACTCCTGAGCTCCCACGTGGGCTGAAACAGGAAGGGAAAGAGAGGTCTTGAGAGCTGTAGACTGACAGCCAGACAACAAGACAACAAGGGGAGAAGACTTCTAAAACCTGAAAGCTGAAAGTGCCTTAGGACAAAAAGGCTATGCCAAGAGAGCAGAGAAGGATTCCCCCCCCCCTACTGCTACCAGAGAGACAGATAAGCTATACTTTCTAAGACTGTTGTATATCTGCACATATCAAACTATATGTGTGGGGATGGGAAACATGCTATCTAAAGGGAGTTCTGGACTGCATATGTTTCCCTAGAAATACTCCCAAGTGGAGCAGAAGCTTTGTTTAACCCTTTATTTGCATACGTTTGATGATTTTCATGTGTTAAAGAAGCAGGCGCAATAAAAGCCTTATTTTTAGTTCACCTTAAAACCAGTCTCTATTGCGTACCTCTGCACACGTCTCTAACAGCCCTTTTTGAGATTTACCCATTGAAATCCGCAAACACAAGAAACCAGCCGATCTGCTGTTGATCCAAATTCTATAAAAATGTTGCCCATCTCTAATGGCCACCACATATTGTTATTATGGTGAGTTTGTTCAAAATTGCAGACGTTTGGGATCACCCCCTCATATTTTTTACGTAAGTTGTACATGTTCCTAGTGTACTTATAAATTGTGTTTTAATTGACTAATTTTGTTTTTTCTCTTATGCGCCCCTTTATATGTGTTTGCATTTGGATATTCCCCGCTGATCACGGGAGACTGGGAGCTGCAGGGAGAAGTACATAGACCAGGAAGAGATAGGAATAAAGGATAGCGCGCATTACACCTTTCCAAAGCCTTCATTGTACAGTATAAATGGCCTACATCGCAAGGCTCATGTAGGAAAAAAGACCAGAGATGGAAGAGAGGAGAAAGTTTAAAGACTACAGAGCAGGTAAGGAAGCGATATGTAGGGGAATAATTTATATTTATTCGTATATTCTTCCACAATCATAGGTTTGAGACTAAGGGTATCATGCAGTAAGCGGCGGAAAAATGCATTAGCCAGTTTAGCAATTAGCCATGTTTTTGGTGTGTTAAACTGGCTGTATGCTGTAAGGGGCGAATCCCTGGCGAATGAATTAGCCACCACCATTTGATGAAATGGCGTGTAACCGGTGGCGGGACGGCTGCATGGCGAGAAACTGCCGACAAGCCGTCCCCTGCCGAGTTGTGTTTGCAGCAGAGAGAGATCCGCTGCTCTCTCGGCGCAAACATCAGCACAATAAAAATTATTTTTAAAATAACTTTTATTCATAGTGTACATGTGCAGGGGGTCTCCCGAGCTGAACCGCATTGGTTTCAGGTCGGGGGTCCCCCTGCTTCCCGAGATACAGGCCCCTTTATAAGGTGCCGGTATCCCTCTGCATTAAAAAGGTCCCGATCACGTGACCGCGGAATGTAAACAAAGCAGAGGGATACCGGCACCCCATAAAGGGGTCTGTATCTCGGGAAGCAGGGGGTCCCCGGACCTAAAACAAAAGCGCTTCAGCTCCGGAAACCCTCTGCACATCTACACTATGAGTAAAACACACATATCAATAAAGACTCGTTCCTTACCTTACAGGGTATCTGCTATGGTAGCGAAGCAGCATTAATATTTATTTAATAATACTGTACAGTGAGCAGGGGGTCCCCCGAGCTGAACCGCATCACTTTGTGGACCAGGGACCGCCTGCTTCCTGAGTTACAGGCCCCGGTATGTGTGATCGGATGGGCAGTGTCGCCGCCATGTTTATAGCGTCCCATACGCTACGTGCCCGCAATAAACATGGCGTCCACACTGTAACCGATGCCCCAAACCGGGGCCTGTAACTCGGGAAGCAGGGGGTCTCTGAGCCACAAATAAATGCGGTTCAGCTCAGGGGGCCCCCTGCTCCCGCACAATATTATTAAAATACATTAATGCTGCTTCATTACCATAGCGGATAGCCGCTAAGGCAATGAAGGGGTTAACGCATAATAGCATGTTTATTGGGGACAAATGCCCCCAATAAACATAGCAGCAATACACAACATACAATACAGTAATGGGCAACATTACTATTATCCACAAATGGATAATAGTGCATGTGTCCATTTAAAATACATACAGAACAATAAATAATAATAATAATAATAATAATAATAATAATAATAATAATAATAATAATAATAAAAAAATAAAGACATTAAATACATATAGCACTCACCCATGTCCGGCTGCCACGATGAAGGCCATCCTCATCTTCATCTTGCACATGCCCCATCCGCTTCTGCAAAACAGACACAAAAATAAAAACAGCCAATGTAATGTCCCCTAACCCCTTAATCACCATAGCGGTTATTAACTGCTACAGTCATTAAGGGGTTAACCCACCCTCACCCACATACCCTCCCCCCCTAACCCCCCACCCCCTGAGGCCTAACCACCCTCACCCACTACCCACAAGGGAGTACTATCAGATACCCCTGGGGCCAATACCCCCTCCCCCCAACACATACAGTACAATAATGTGCCAAATAACTATTATCCACATAGGGATAATACATTATTTGGCCATTATTAAACACATTAAATACCGTAGTAAAATAAAGAAAATTCTACTAACCTCATCAATAAGAAGGCTCCGTCGCCAGCATCATCCTTGGGGTCCGTTGCCAAAATAATAAATATCCAATACATATCAATGACATTAACATACCAATGAACCCTTAATCACCTTATCGGGTACTAACCTCAAAGGTAATTAAGGGGTGAAGCCATCCTGCAATGGCAACACCACTTATGCATAACATCCTCAATGAATTAAAAAGCAATTTCCTAAACAAATCTCATGTAATCATTCAATCTGAAGCCTCAAATGCCACTTAAAACATTGCATTTACAGTGTATATATGTAGCATAACATGTAAACTACATGTACACGCTGCAAATCAATGTTAACAATACAATAATCCAACTAAAATAGCCTGACATCACAAGAAGTATATTATGTAATCCAATAAAGTCACCATCAATGAATTAACAGACATGAATTACATCCCTAAACAATTAAAATACCATCCATACCGTGGATTGGTTCGTGAGTAAGCTGATCAACGGGAGTCGGTGGGGTCAAGTAATGGTAAGTTTAATAAAGAAATGTATTTAATGTAACTGTGTTTTTTTTTTGCTTTTTCATGTGGTAATTTTTTTTTATGCATATCATTTCTTGCCACTGTACAGTAGAGGCAACGTTTATTCTAACATTTGCCGTAAACTAGCCGGGTTACATTCTGGGTATGTGCTGGGTATGTTCTGGGCTAGTTTGAGGCACGTTTAAGGCATTCTGCATTGACTAACGACCCATAGGATTAACACAGCAGGGATCCCTGGCATTCCAATTCAGTTTGAATGGGACTGCAGGGACCCCCGCTGTTAATCTGATAGGCCATTAATCAATGCAGAAATGTGGGCTAGTTTAAGGAAAGTTTAAGGCATGTATTCAGAATGTACCTGGGTGTTTCCTGGGTTTTTGGGGAATTGCCACTGGTTTGTGTTCGAATAAGAGTTGCCTCTACTGTATGTAGTATGTTGTCTAGAGAGATATATACATACAGGGTAAGAAAATGATAGTGTTTGTAAAGCTTGATTTACTGTATTGTAAATAATTGTGGCTATGCGCTATGCATAGATGTGTGTGTTAAATGTATTTTATTATTAGAGAGATGTAATTTTTGGGCTTCTATGCGTACTGTAGGTTATGGAGAGGCTTGCTTTAGTATATTGTAATTTTTGGTGTCCTTTTTGTATGTTTTGAACTTGTTTCTCTGTAACGATAGCTATAGTTAATTGTGTATTGGTATGGATGGTTTTTATTGTTTAGGGATGTAATTATGTCTGTTAATTCATTGATGGTGACTTTATGGATTACATAATATACTTCTTGTGATGTCAGGCTATTTTAGTTGGATTATTGTATTGTTAACATTGATTTGCAGCGTGTACATGTGTTTACAGTTTATGCTACATATATACACTGTAAATGCAATGTTTTAAGTGGCATTTGAGGCTTCGAATTGAATGATTACATGAGATTTGTTAGGAAATTGCTTTTTAATTCATTGAGGATGTTATGCATAAGTTGGTGTTGCCATTGCAGGATGGCTTCACCCTTAATTACCTTTGAGGTTAGTACCCGATAAGTTGATTAAGGGTTCATTGGTATGTTAATGTCATTGATATGTATTGGATATTTATTATTTTGGCAACGGACCCCAAGGATGATGCTGGCGACGGAGCCTTCTTATTGATGAGGTTAGTAGATTTTCTTTATTTTACTACGGTTATTTAATGTGTTTAATAATGGCCAAATAATGTATATCCTATGTGGATAATAGTTATTTGGCACATTATTGTTCTGTAGTGGTTGGGGGGAGGGTTGGGGTATTGGCCCAAGGGTATGTGGTAGGCATCCCTTTGTGTGGGGTAGTGTTGTGAGGGTGGGTAGGCCATCAGGGGTTGGGGGTTTGTGGGGGAGCGTTTTATGTGGATGATGGGGTTAACCCCTTAATGACTGTAGCGGTTTAATACCGCTATGGTGATTAAGGGGTTAGGGGGACATTACATTGAATGTTTTTATTGCTTGTGTCTATTTTGCAGAAGCGGATGGGCATGGGAGGATGAAGATGAGGATGGCCTTCATCGTGGCAGCCGCACATGGTGGTGAGTGCCTTATATGTATTTAATGTCTTTATTGTTCTGTATGTATTTTAAATGGACAACTGCACTATTATCCATTGTGTGGATAATAGTCATTGTGCCCATTACTGTTTTGTATGTTAGGGAGTATAGTTGTTGGGGTTATATATATATATATATTATATAATATTAATATTATTCAGTTAGTGTGGGGCTGGGGTGTTGGTATTTTTTTTTATGTGTGGTGTGGGGTTGGGTGAAGGGGGGTTTAGCCCCAACGGTGGTTGTTAGGGCTCGCGGGTGGGTAGCGGAGGCCCTTAACCCCTTCATGACCGTAGCTGTATTAACCGCTACGGTCGTTGAAGGGGTTAAGTGACACGCCACCCCACCCCGCAAGCTAAACAAACACACAAGGGCCAAATACCCCCGTCACCCAATCCCCGCTACCCACAAATAAAGCTGGACACAGCTGTTTAACCCCTCATTACCTTAGGGGGTTAACCGCTAAGGTAATGAAGTGGGCTTTAAATGCATTTTTCCTGCCTCGGATGCATGCGAGGGGGTCTGGTGCCGATATATATGGGTATCAGCTCCCCGAGACCATCCGGCATCAATTCCAGCACAGGAAAAAGGCCTGAATTTTTCTAAGTGCCGATCCGCCATCTCATCCGCTTGCCTCCTGACCAGCAACTTGCCATCTTTTCTTGCGTGGCTGTTGATCACCAGCAAAATGGTTATTCTAGAGAGGCGAATAGCTCCGCTTAGCTACTTGCCTCTACTAGAATACGCGTGGCGGGAAGAAAAAAAAAGTTTGGATTTTTAGGCGGAAAGTTGCCTTCTCGCCCGCCACCGGCGGAAAAAAAAAACCGCCAGCCATAACTCGGCAGTTTTGTTGAATCTCGCCACTTTCTCGCCCCGTTACTGAATACGGATAGGCTTTTTAGGCGGGAAAGTGGCGGGCGAGAATTGCCTTTCCGCTGCTTACTGCATGAACCCCTAAGAGCAAGAGTCGAAATCCATTATTAAGTATAAAGGTGACCCTTTTGGTGAAATTCTTGCCAGCTCCTAATCAATACTCAAACAGCAGTTCTATGAAACTTTCATCTTATTATTATTTAATCTTTTCACAATCCTTCTATTACTTTATGGCCTTTTCATAATCCGTCTGCTGTTACATCTGCAAACCCACAGTTTTCCCCAAGTATTTTAAATGGCTTGGAAGGGATACTTAGCTTTTTGAAGACTTTTTTTATTTTTAAGGCAATTATAAAAGTCATATTGATCCATTAAGCATGTCACAATCTAGAAATAAATGATAAAAACTTTTTTTAAAGCATTGCATTTATTTTTGCCAGGTACTGTACTGTAGCTCCCTACATTGGGACACAGCCTTGATGCCTGCACCAACTTCATTATATAGTTCTACGATTACATGTGAACTTTTTCATGGAATTTCGCTTGCAAGATTTCTTACAGCACAGTACTGTAGTTTATTAACAGTTCTATTCTGTAGATTTGGCAATCACCACATTAAGTAATTATTAAATTCGGAAAATGAAAATCGTAATGTTCGGTATTATCGTCATTATATGTATATATATTTAGATCTATTCCATATTTGGATTAATATGTTGTGTGTGTGTTGTGTGGTGTGTTGTGTGTGTGTGTGATGTGTGTGGTGTGGTGTGTGTGTGTGTGTGTGGTGTGTGTGCTGTTGTGTGTGTGTGGTGTGTGTGTCTGTGTGTGTGTGTGTGTGTGTGTGTGTGTGTTGTGTTGTTTGTTGGTGGTGTGTTGTTTGTGTATATATCATATAATATATTGGCAAACTTACCAGCTAGAAGTGGCAAATTGATTGTTTGCATGTCCATATATTTTATATAAATGAGTAGTGTATAGGACTGGTCATAGGTGACCAGAAAAGAAATCCCATAGATATGCACTTAACTAAATTATATTTCGAGTGGGTAAAAATAATTCCCGTTTATCAGACATATAGGTTACCGGAGGTTAAAAACACAAACAAAAAATTATTTAATATTATACAAATTAACTCTTCTAATTGAAAACACGAAAAATAAATTTATAGTTTACCTTATATATAAATCATCCTAAAACAGTCTCTAAAGAAGACAGCGACGGAGCAAGTCAACGAAACAGCTAGGTGTATTTTAGCTAATATCTGTAACTAAAGTTGATCAAAGCAGCCCCAAAAATGATTATGGGCTTACAATACAGAGTTGAACAATATATGTATGTTTCATTGCTACCGAAAAAGGTCATATATAGTATCAGTATGAATAGGCTTAGATGTGCCTGGCTGTATTCACTTCATACACAAAAATAGAATGGGCTTACATAAGCCTGAGACCTTTTGGGAGTACTTCACAACACACAATGCCTAAACTTTACCCATAAAATGTATACTCCTTTAGAGATGGGTTGTAGTACTCCTCAAGTGTGCATGGTGTCTATAGTGCGCTAAATATCACCCGTTAGGTTGATGTAGCCGGTCAGCTACAGGGTAGGTCCTTCCCACTCCGTCTCACGCTCCGAAACCGAAACTGGCTGACGTCATTAGTCTACGCGTCGCCTGACACCCGACGATCGTTTCACGCCTCGTGGCGCTTCTTCAAGGGGGCGCTTCTTCCTCCCTGGGGGCTGCTTTGATCAACTTTAGATTACAGATATTAGCTAAAATACACCTACGCTGTTTCGTTGACTTGCTCCGTCGCTGCTTTCTTTAGAGAACTGTTTTAGATGATTTTATATATAAGGTAAAAACTATAAATTTATTTTTCGTGTTTTCAATTAGAAGAGTTAATTTGTATAATATTAAATAATTTTTTGTTTTGTGTTTTAACCTCCGGTAACCCATATGGTCTGATAAACGGGAATTATTTTTACCCACTCAGAAATATAATTTAGTTGAGTGCATATCTATGGGATTTCTTTTCTGGTCACCTATGACCAGTCCTATACATAACATGTCTCTATTTCCCATGCACCACTTTTTACCCATGAGATTTGAATATTAAGGTTGAGCAGTGGTCTACACATCCTATGCATATAAATGAGTAGTACAGATGCAGCGGACGTTATTGAAACACTTCACGCGTTGTATACCTCGGAATACCCATGTCATGGCGCGGGGATTTCTTTCAACCATACCGCCTTAAGAATTGAGTGCAGGAGAGTGCAGAAAATGGCATTTTAGTGTTCTGGCTTTTAAACACCTGAAATTGACACAGTAGCACAGTCACATTACAATTCATTAATTTCATTGCATTTAATTGCACACAATCCATGAAATTCAAAGAAAGCAACCGTGATAAACACGTGTGCCTGGGGCGATTGGCAGCATTAATGCCGCGTGGAGTACAGCAGCGCACACAAAAACGGCACCTTGATTTGTTCGAATAATTGCCGCTGCATCTGTAGAATCAAAAGAGCACATTACTTTAGTTTAGAATATTTATTTTTTATGTAATGCCCATGTTTCAAATATTTTTGACAGATGCCAATACTGTATATACAATTGTGATTGTTAAATGATAAGGAATTGTCTACATTCTGAGAACAAAACTAGATGTTAGTAGTCCCTCGAATTACTGTACATATACTTTTAATAAATAATTCGGATAAGAATGAACAATTATTTATTTCATATAAAATTAAAAAGGTTTACCTTGCACCTAGCACAAAGGTCACAATCTGGGAAGCTATATAAAAAAAATGACCTTCATTTTCTAAAGCAATTAGACATTTTATATCTTTATTCAATTTTATAAGCTTGATGGTGCAGTATTATTGGTTAGAGCTATACAAACCTCCTGCATTCTACCATGTCAAAATCTACAAAAGTGCCAAGTGCTACTACCGTATACAGAGATTCAAATTCATTTGGACAGCTGAAGAAGTGAGCATGTTTTTTTGATGACTTTTGTCAAATGTAAGTCATTGCAGCAACTTTTGATGAGTTTGGTTTTCAAAGCATCTTTCGCAAATGTTTTTTCAAAGCCATTGAGAAAATGTGAAAATACGGCAAATGTTCTATTACGTTACAAAAAGGAATAAAAGAAAACTTAAAGGAATGTTTTTTTTAATTTCACTCAAATGTTTTGGCCATGTAAATTACTTAATAAATGTATATTAACATTTGCAAAGCTGCCACAAATCCACATTTGTAATAATAAACATTACAAAACATATTTTTTTACTGAGTCTTATGCTTACATAAATTAACTGTAGTGAACTGTATAGAATAAAGAGTCCATCCTTAAAACTAACACATTGTATATTACAGTATACCCAAATGTCTTATCTCCTGATCAAATGTGATATAGTGAATAGGTTGAACACATCATTATACAACTTCATTAACTTCAAGAAGAATACTTTGTACAATATTTTACAATTCTAACCAGAAGTAATATCCAAAGTAACACTTACCTGGAGAAGCATAATACAATAATAACTGTACAGGTATGTATATTGTGTACATTTTTATATCTGTTGTTTCATGTATATGTAATTTTTTCCAAAGTGTTTATGACTTAAAGATAACCTACTGTATAGATTTTTTAAATACTAAGGACTATTCTCCATTAGAACATAAACTAATATGTTATATTTGAATTACAAAACAATCTTTGATAAAACCTCATCATTTATCTAAAAATGCTTTTCTGACAATGTAGACAAAGCCGAAGTACAATAACGTTTTGAAATCAGTATCTGCATTAGTTAAAAGATGCCATTAATTAATGGGAGACCCAATTCGAAGAGTCGATCCAGTGCTGGGGGGAGATCCAATTTCATACATGGTATAGTCATGACCTGGCTCGGGTTAATCTGTTCAGCATTATGTCAGCAAAATATTTATTTATTGATTTATTTATTTCTAAGATGTTTTACCAGGAAGTAGTACATTGAGAGTTACATCAAGTTACCTCCACCTTAGTTTTAATTTGAGGAGCGCTTGTGTAATCTCTTCTTCAGATACTGGTACAAATTGAAAACTGTGGGCAGTGTTGGTAGAGGATGGAGCTATAGAAGAACTCCCAGAATGAGGTACATATATGTAGTTCGGGTTGCAATTCACTAATAAATTAGTAGCACACCCCACAAAGTATTCATTGAATGCATTTGCAATGTCACTGGGATTTGCCAGGGTAATATTCTCCTTAATGATATTACATGGTTGTTGATGGCTAGAACGCTGGAATATATTGTTGATAACCTTCCACAAGTTAGCTGGATTTGATGGAGTCTGATGAAGATTGTCAGAGTAGTATTGTGTTTTTATGTGCCTTATTTGCCTTGTGCACATATTCTGCAGGCATCTGTGGTTATTAAGATGCTTAGTAGTGCCAGTTACTTTGTAGTTTTTCCACAAGACTTCTTTAAGATGGTAGTGTTACGCGAGACCAGGTTTATTGTACACATTTACCAGGATCATTCATTTAGCAAAACAAGATTATGAAATAAATTGTAATTTATTCACAGATATAGGCATACACACCGTGAAAAACAAAATACAGACGAAAAGCAAACCTACTGGGGGTCGAAAACTAGACTGTTCTAGTTGAAACGGGAGCAATTTTGGATTTATGAAATACATACCAGACATCCCTATGGTTTCAATGAATTAATTGAATTGACTCCTTTTTTAAGATAAGGTATTCCGTTTTTAATAAAATGAATTTATTAACATTTATTTGCATTAACATTTATGTATGTTTTTATATTTATTTGTTTTTATTTAATCATTTGTTCTTTTTTCTTTTATTCATATACAGGTTTCAGCATGATTTGTTTACATAGTATATCATTTATGGTGTTAGAGGTCTTATTCCTGTATTTTTTCATAGGGGTGAGTGCAATGATTAATTTATACTTGCACACATCCCCCACATGAGTTGCCATACACCCTGTTGCCTAGTAACTTTTTTTCAAGGTGTTTCAATCAGCGTAGCAATTAGGCAAAGTAAGGGTGTTTCTCTGAGGGGGCTGGTTTCTTCAATCAGTTGCCGCCTATATATACGCGCGGATGACGCTGTACGTGACCTCCTGACGAAGTACTTGGTACGAAACGCGTAGAGGTCACGACAGGTCATCCTGCGCGTGTATGCTGGTAAGCTGAGACGGAGCCTGCAGGAGACAGCAGCGGTTTTATCCATCTCGGCGGTGCCGAGATCCGGATCCTGTGCAGACACCGCGAGTCTGCTGACTGTCTCAGTGTGAGTGTCCGTTTCCCCTTGCCAGTGCCCAATCCTATGGCGGTTTCTATACAAATCTGTTGATAGGTTGTTTTCATGTTTGTTTTTTTCTTTCCTGTTTTTTATATAAATTTTACTGTATTTGTATACTGTGCAGCTTAGGGTTTAGTCCCCATCAGGTGTTCTCCTTGGTAGTACTTAGCCGTCCAGCTGCACAGCTGTTCTGAGGTGGGGTTGGATCCCCTCAGTTTTTGTGTATTTTTAATAAATTACCTTCCACTAATCCCTGGTGCGCATTTGTGCATTTTTTATTATCTTGTATTTCAGGGTGCCTTCCCCCCTTTCTAAGGGGGGTTCACCTAGATTTGAGAGTTTCTGGGGAGACGCTTTATGTACATGCTGCAAAGGGATCATCCACACCATCACACAGCACGAGCGCTGAATATCCTGTTTTTTCTACCTGTTCTAGTTGCAGGAAACTCTAAGAAAGAGTTTTATCCTGACCAGGACTTAGCCCGGAATCTCCTGGTTCCAAATTGGCGTGAAGTTCCACATGCCACGGCTCCCTTCTCTTCTGAGAACTTGGACTTTTTCTTGAACTGGTGTTAGTACCAAACTCCTGGAACTAAAATTGGCTTGCATTCCCAGCCACAACCGCTATGTTCTATTTTGAAAACTTTGGCCCAAAAATACGGGACTTAGTCTCTGGCAGGCAGAATTTTAAGCTTCCAAACAAAGCTGGTTGCTCTGCTATTCGTGCAAGAGCATCTTTGAAAAGCCCGCCTGTACTTCTACCGCTAGAAATCTCAAACGTGATTGGCTAAGAGGTTTCTTATAATATTTGTAGCTTCATCCACAAAATACTATAGCGAATCAGTGTGTGGAAACGTTCTCAGTAGCCAAGCACAGCGAAGCCGGTACAGAAAGCTGGATTAGCGGGGAATCTGAATCTGCTAAGAGACATACGCAAGTTTGCCACCACCATGCCTGGCTATTATTGAATAGCATTGGCTACTCGCTGCGTCAGGCTCCTCCAGGTATGGCAGAACAAATGGCAGACCAGACGACTACCACTGTTCCAAGGACATGGGTACTTGAGACCTTCCCTGCCACCCAAATGGCTTTCACAGCTCCGGCACCCTCTGGCTACTTTTAACTCCCATGTCCACTAGACTTATTGGCACCAACTTGGTAGCCCTGACAGTCTGTGTGGGCATCGGTTCCGGAAGTCCCAGCTCATGTACAGTGCACAACAGTACATTACAGCACTGTAACAGGGACTTATCCCTGTTAAGAAACTTGCATCTAATCCAGCCGTTTACTGGTTAATTGCACACCAGCAATCAACCAACTCACCCAGCCTAATCAGAGCTCTGGCAGAAAAAGCATGTTCTGAAACAAAGGAAGAGGAATTTCTTAGTCCACACTAGACTGGATACTGGACTGGCCAGAGAAACAGATGTCTTGAGCTTCAGAAGGACTGTACTGTATGCTGATAGCAAGACAAGGGGACCATTGACAGATGGTATAGACCAAGGGGACCATGGACAGACGGTATACCTAGACAGACATTGCCTTAGCACACAAGTGTGCTGACCAAGGAGAGCAGAGAGGCCTTCCCCTACAACTTAAAGAAACTGACAAGGGTGGCTCCAACGAGTAAACCATTGGATCCCCGAAGTCCGTGCTTCGTGCCCCAGAGAGACTTTGTAGAGGCATTTATGCCCTCAATGGGAGAGGCTGAGCCTCAAGACTGTGTGTACTACTCCCCCGAGGGAGTCGCAGAAGAGCCATTCAGGTGGAGCCAAAGAGCTAGGCATCCACTCAATCGGATGACCTATGACCAAATCGGGGCACCCCATTATGAGGCTCAGCAGTGGCCCTGTAGCAGAGTGAAATCTGTTATCACTATGTTCACTGGGATGCATAACCTTTTGCAAAGTTGTGTTAAGATTGTGTATATGTTCACTGTATTTTCAGCTATATAAATTCTGTTGATGGTGATATGTATGTCACGCTGTCACAAGCGGGGTCATTAGGTTTTCACCAAGGGGAGAGTGTGGCTAGGTTCCCCTGAGCCCCCTTACCTCCGGTGGAGTGTGCGCACCCAAGCAAGTTGCGGTCGGCACTGAGGGGGGTGTGGAGCGGCAATCGGATCACCAGAGGCTCAGGCGGCTCCCTCTGAAGAGCACTGCCATCTTGGTTGTGATCGTGCATGCGCAAGATGCTGCGCATGCACAGTATAGGCGAGTACAGCGGCCATTAGTTAGAATAGGCTCCACAAGGGACTACAAAACCCAAAATCCTCAGTGGCTGCGATCACGTGGGCGCGAACAGCCAACAGGCCTGCAGCAATCCCCTGGGACAAGGAAGGGGTAGGTTATGTGTACAGGTGTCTTTGGCACCTGCACTAGGCCAGATACCCCCTATTAGGCCCCTGACTCCCTCAGCTTGCAGCTTGCCCACAGATAGGGACGCTGCCCCTGTAGTATTAAAGTGAGGAACACAGCTAGGATGCGGCTGCATCCTGGCCTCAGGTGCTCTGGGACCAGACACCCATCTACTACAGAGACTATCAAAGGTGGTACAATCCCTGTGGGACCCACCCACCATAGAGGCAGAGGCTCCGTTTTTTTTTCTTGGATCCTTTCATCACGGCATAGGTGCGCCTGGGTGTGGACACACCCGGCAGATACCCATCTAAGTGCACCAACTCACCTTTACACATTAGTGGGCAGCGCTGTACCACACATTCGGTGGGGGGATTGACCTTGTGGACACCAGGTTGGTTGGGTGCCCAAGGGCCCCAAGGTACTTTGGAGGACGGTGACTCCATTGAGAGGGGGAGGAGTATTGTAAGGTAAGGCTGTGCAAGGCCTGGTGAGTAGGCTGTAACTATATTAGTTGCATACAGTAAAACTGTTCTGCTTTACCAAGTGTGTATTCTTATTGTGTCCTGTAGAACAAGTATATAGGGGTAGAAGCCCCAATCAGCCAGTGCTACAGAGCTTTTTGTTAACCCACTGATAGAAAATAAAGAATGTCTTTCTGCTTTTGAACCGGATTACATGATGTTATAAATGCATGCTTGAGGCTGTAGGCATTAACCCCTAGATGGCACACGGTCTAGCAAGAATATAGAGAGTTGTATGGGGGAAGTCCTAAAACCCCCCCAGACCTCTCTTGTCTCCCTGAACAATATAAAACCTGTGTGCCTGGGGCAGCTCTCATATGGCAGCGGTGTACTCACATATGTCCATGGAAAACCGGCTCTGTGTGCTGGACTGGGAGATAAAACATTTTCTTTAAAAAACCTTAAAACCATCTATTCTTGCCATTGGGAACCCTGATATACATATATGTTCTTATGTATAATGTTCGCCCATGTGGCTTGTCCATAGACACACTATTCTGAAACAACAATCAATATGTTTGAATAATATGAGTTCATAACATGTATAAGTGACAAATAGAATGCTAAAACCCCTGTTTTTGTGTACCTCCCAGTTCCAACATATATTTCTCTCCTCAATGTGTTAAGACACCTTGGACCCTGTTTAACGCCTTGGGTATTATGACAATCTGTTCATTTGCATAACACAGGACACTATATGATCCCACATGTTTGATATATGACAACAATGTACATTTTTTGATAAGTATCCTGGAAATTTGTGTTCTATTTTTTTTCCCTCACAGTTTTTCCTCCACCCCCCCCCCCTTTCTCCCTTCCCCTCCCCCCCCCTCTTCCCCCCCCCCCCTTCCCTTCCCCCCCCCTCCCTCTTTATCCCTTGAGAACACATTATCTATTCAGGTCTCTAGTATTCATACTGGTGTTGTTTATTATGATGTAAATATCATTGTTAATATCAATGGATTTCACATTGATTGCAGAATTGTCTGGTAATCGCTGCTATATTTGTTTCAACTTTGAATATGAATCGCATTGGTGCTATTAATATTATTAACATTTTCTATTTGAATTGACCATGATTTAATTGAACTTTCTATATAAATGCACTAATTGTATTGTTATGAAGTTACTTTAATATTAATATCTATGTATTGGAAATAACCTTTACCCCTTGCCATTACTTGTTTTTAATTAATCACTGTAATTATAAGTGTGCCATCTGCAGTTACATAAATACAGATAATTGATGAATTTTTTTCTATATACTATAACATATATGTCACCTTATGTTCGGGACATACAGTATATTAATTAATCAATACCAACTGCTATTACAGTTATATGTGGATTGCAAAATGAATAATCTGTTTTTAATCTATTGGTCCCTACTGCGCATGACACTGATGCCTCTGTGTGCCGCGCGAGCGCCCATCAGCCATGAACTCAGATTCCCATCATGCCGTTCGTGACATACTCGCAGTTCATTGGCTGAGTGACGTCACGTCCGGTTTACTTCCGGTATTTCAGTGTCTCACGCACGGGTAATGTTACTCTTTGAAAAAGCCCAATCGCCGGGTGAAATGCGTTAGAGGTGCAGGGGCATGCTTCCCCTCCTCTTTTTATCCATGTCTCAATAAAGGATTTCGTATACAGCACAGTCCAGCCTCAGCAATTTTCTTCCTGCACCATTGTGCCCGCTGATCTACCTCTCCTCATCGGTACAGGTGCTTTCTTTATTGTGTCCTGTGACGGGGTCATTCTACACCACAGAATCCCGCACAGTTGGAGGCGCTACCGAGCATCATTCCAGGATACACCCCAGGCTCCCAGCAGCGGAGGCTCAGGCTTCCTGTGAGCCACCAGGTATTGCACCCTACACACACCTTAGCTACACATTTCCCAGGGGTTGGGGGAAAGTGCGCTACATATGCAGACTGTGGAGGATCAGAGCATCTGTGCACACACAATAATCTTGTAGGATTACAACTTCCACAAGCCCCTGCTGGTATAGGATCACGACACATTACAACAAGTTCATACAGAGTGACCAGCTCCACCTATCGCATGGTGTGGTGAGTAATGAAATACACTTTCCCCTGTTCTATCTGGCAATAGACGATAGGAAATATGTGCTTGGATGGCAGGAAGAACGGATGGAAGGTAGGAGCAGGCTGTCCGTTTTTGAAAGAGACAGAGAAAGTTCAACTGCCATTCTTGGAGTGGGACAGAGAGACAGCATAGGTAAAAGTGAGAGGGACTACAAAGAGACAGTCTGACATTCAGAAGTTCAAGAGAACGATTGTATTAGACTGCTAGTCAAGGACAGCGAAAGTGAGAAACTGCAGCACAAACACATTGTGCGCCTAGTGAACCTGGATATATTACCAGAAATTATATATATGTATTGCCTGGTGTTAAATAAATATAAAACACCTCTAATGATTGATACATTTTATCACAATTTGATGTTAACCATTAGCAATTTTTGTTGTGATCTCAATCAATTTTGTACTAAATATCATGCAATGCCATAAACAATAAAAATATAAAAAAACATGATTATGAAAAATATGTCCATGTATAACAATGTGATACCTATTCAATGATGTGACCTGGACTGGTCTAACAAGTGAATTGTCCAGATGCTAGCAGCCCTCTTCTCGGGTACAACAACCTCCCTTGACAAATCTAACAGAAAAAAAGAGAGAAGAAAAGGCGCCTGATATTCGTGTAATAACGTACTGTAAGTAAAATTTAATAAAACATGCACAAGATTCAAAACTCAAAAGAATCCAAATAATATGGGCATTGTATGAGTGAAACTCATGCTCCAGACCCGCTGTGTATCGTCGTCGCGGCACCGCTGCTCCACTGGGGATGCTCCGGATTGACGTTATTCCTCTGTAGATGGTGTTACACCCTGGAGGTTCCTCCGGCAACTCCCGTCTCTTAGGTACATGTTCCCTTAGTAGTATAGAGTCCCAATTTACCGGAACGGAGTCTAGCTTCACTCTCCCAACTGGCACTGGTTGTGGGCACTTTTAATATAGCAATAGTAACACGTCCCTACGCGTTTCTTCAGACTAAGCTGATTTCTTCAGGGTATATTGGTTGTCTGGACAGGAAGGGTTTAAATACACCACTAACCAATCCGTAAAGACATCTTATAATTACTTGATTTTATACACATGATGATTAAATGCAATATACAGAACTTCCAATTGATGTATTACTAACACACATAATTGAATTTAATTTATACACAATTACATGTAATCCATATAATCTTTGCAATACAATAGCTTTGATATAATTAATTCTACACATGCAACATTTAAATGAACATTAATTGATTCATTCAAATGATGGCTATAATGTGGACTGTTACTTGAGGATGGCATAAACAAAAAAAATATACATAATAAACAAAGTCCAGGGAAAAGTAATCTTATAACAAAAAAGAAAAAAAAAGGAAAGAGAGCACTGCTGTTCGTTTAAAAGTTGCATGTGTAGAATTAATATACATTCACAGACATGGTTCTTGTCATGGTTGCCTTTTTCACCCACCATAACTTAAAACGTGATGATAAACCCTACAGTCTTGAAAATTACAAAGCCAGCAGTACAACCAACTTCACACTGATGATACCCATTAAGGTTGAAACATGTCTGTGAATGGTTTCTCTGGCTTTGCATCTGATTCCCATGCTGTGCTTTTAAAGCTGTGTTAACAGCGAGCATTAGCTTATATGGGCTCCATGTAACAATGGTTTTTCAGACAAAAGGTGACACATTGTGTGCACATTTGCATGTCATTTCCCAGAATCCCTTGCTGCAGTGGAAGCACTGTATGCTGGGGATAATGGTGAAAGGCAGGATTGCAGACCTGCCTAAGACATGTGAATGTGCGCACAAGTGATCTTTTTATTTGCTATATATATATATATTATTTTTATATAAGAAGAACTCATTCTGGTGTGCTTTTTGAGCCATACAGGCACTCTTCCACCTTTGCACAGCTGCAGGCTGGATGGCATTATAATCAGTGTGCTATTTAAATCCTTGGTAGTATGCATTATTTTAATCCCGCTGATGAAGCGGAGGTGAAACACGTGTTGGGGCGTTTGTTTTTCCCTGACTCCCCTGCGGATGGACCCCTCAATTGGAAGATCTTTACCCTTTGGACATTTTACTATCACAGTGTGGCATGGATGGTCTCATGGACTATGGTAACTGATGTGAACTGTTAACCATTGTTGATCCCATACTAACAGTCTCTTTTTGGTACTTTGCCTGTTTTGCCTTGATTATACCAACTGCATTTATGGTGTATGTATATAATATATGTATTTGACATCAGCATGTATTAGGCAATTTGGTGCATGTGTTATCTATGCTTGCAGTGTGGCTTTATATTTACTAGGGGTGAGGCCGGCCTTGTAGGTTCAAGGGGTTATTGTTAACCCCTTGTTCTACATATATTTTGTGCTTATAGGCTTTTTTTCCCTTGCCTTGGGTATTAGGGGTCCATCAGTATCTTCATAGGGGATTTCCCCTGTCTGATACATATTCTATCACAGGAGGATGTCAGGGTTTGTTTTAATATTTTTTGTATTTTATGTTTGATTATTTGTGCTGTTAAATATATCATAATTTTCTTTGATATTTGTTCGGAGTATACTTGAGTGCTGAGTTTGGACGCTTTTCTTTTTCTTTCCATTGTTATACATATATATATATATATATGTATGCTGGGTGATAATGGGGAAAGGCGGGGTTGCAGACCTGCCTAAGACATGCAGATGAGCATACAGCTATATTTGCATATTTGCTTTCCTGTGGAGGGTTTTTGTCACTTTTTGTACTCACCATAACTTAACTCAGTATTGTGGTTTAGCCTATCCCATAGCCTCTCTTGCATTCCCAGTAAAATCAACCCCACACTGATGAGACCCATCAAGGTCAAAACAGCTGTCTGTGGGTGGTTTTCTGGGTATGCACCTTAACCCTGGCTGTGCTCAAAGCTGTGACCATGCAGCAAGCTTAAGCCTATAGGGAACCATGTTAAAAATGGTTATTGAGGCAAAAAGTGACACTGTGTGCTCATTTGCATGTCATTTCCCAGAATCCCTTGCTGCAGTGGAAGTGCTGTATGCTGGGTGATAATGGGGAAAGGCGGGGTTGCAGACCTGCCTAAGACATGCAGATGAGCATACAGCTATATTTGTATATATAGAGTATATATATATATATATATATATATATATCAGAAAATAGCCGTGTTACCAGTTGCGATAGTGCAGAATAAATGAGTTCTTCAGTATTAGGTGACACCTTTTTTATTGGACTAACAATTTATGTCATAGGACAAGCTTTCAAGAGTTCTCCTCTCTTCTTCAGGTCAGCAATACTGATATACAAAGGATTCAATGGCTAAAACAGTGTAGAGAGAGGGAAAAAAAACAGATATTTACTGAAGATAAGGTAGGGTGTTAAGTGTTTGAAGCCAGGGGACAGTGTCAAAGAAAGGTGGGGAGGGGAAGGGATGCTGGGGGGGAGAGAAAGTGTGGACAAGAATTGAGGCAAGCAGGATAATTACAAACAATTTTGATAGGGTGTGAGAAAACCCATGTCCGCATTAAGTCCTTTGGTTTTGGTGTCAAAGAGTCTTATCATTCTGAGTTCAAATGTTTTCCGTTCTTGGGTGCTTTTAAACATTCCATTGAGGATTTTGATTTTTAAATCATTTATGGAATGATCTGGTTGTGAGAAGTGATGTCCCACAGGTGAACAGTATCTTCCTTCTTCGTGATGGAGTATAGAGTGTCTGTGCATATTCATTCTTCCTTGTAGTTTTTGGCTGGAAACCGGTTGCAGTGCATTAGAAGCACGGAACAATAGCTTGCAATGAGGCTTTAAAGGTAGGCGGTGCTATGACTTCATTAGAGTCTTTGGGAATATTGACTGTCCCATCAGAGCTATTCCTTTAGGTGACATAGTGATAACAGGCATTGTAATTGGCACATTGGGCTTTAGCTACCATTTGATGCGTCATGTGGGGTTTTTTGAGCTGTTCTCATTGGTTGATTGCATGATTTGTGTACACTGGTGGGGGTATAAGTTACAGTGGTCTTCATTCTAAGGCTAAGGCCCCGCTCCCAGAGTCAGCGCACCCGCACTGCTGACAGGCGGTGCGCTGAGATACACAGACCGCGATATGCGGTCTGTAGGGAGCGGGAGCCGGAGCGGGAGGTGGGCGGGTAGTGGGCGGTTTGACAGGGAGGGGGGGCGTGGCTTGAGCGGAGGGACCCGCTACTCTCCCCCCCCCCTCCCTCCACGGACTCGGGCTGGAGCTGGAGCTTCGGTAAGTATATTAAACACACACACACGCAGGCACTCATACATACATACACACACACACACACACACACACACAGGCAGGCACTCACGCACTCATACACACACACGCGCGCACACACAGGCAGGCACTCACGTACTCATACACACACACACACACACACACACACACACAGACAGAGGCAGGCACTCACGCACTCGGGCACACACATACACACACAGACACACAGACAGGCACGCACACACACAGACACACACACAGAGAAAGGCACTCACCTGCTTTCACTCCACACTCCTCCCCGCTCCCCGAAGCCTCTCCTGCTCCCGCAGCCTCCCCTCCCCATTGGCTCACAGCCACACACGTCACGCGTCAAAGCTAGAAAACACCATTCTCTGGTGTCTCCAGCGGCTGACGCGCGACAGCGTGTAGTCAGCTGTGCAGCCAGGGGGGACCGGGACCGGCTCGCGAGGATTCCCCTGCTGGTGGGGAACTCGCGACATTGCCGCCCGCGCCAACGAGCGCAGCGGGACCGAGGCCTAACACTGTACAACACTGTACAGCCCTGAGGAAGGCTCCGTTTGCAGGAACCGAAACGTTGTTTTTTGTGTATAATACACATTTTTTGAAATTTCAACCCGTGTGTGCTGTCTCTCCTTACTGGACCATCATCTGGAAATATTCATCTTTATTATCTTCTATGGGACTAGCATCTGGAGTTTCTCTTTACATGTGTGTGCCGGCTGCAGTGACAAATATATATATATATATATATATATATATACATATATACATATATACATATATACAGTGTTCGACAAACCTATACATTTGCACGCCCTGGGCGAGTGGATTCAACATCGTTGTGAGCTCCTACTGGCCCAAGCAGCACACGTGTGGTACTAGGTGGCGAGTAGATTTTTTTGTTCGGCGAGTAGATTTTTTGGTGATTTGTCGACCACTGTGTGAATATATATATATATATATATATATATATATATATATATTGATAAGGTTTGATGGTTTTTTTTTAATCGAGTAGTGGCTACATGGAGAAGTTTGCCCCTAACTATAAAGCACGTGCTAATATATTTATAAATACAAGTCTAATCTGTTTTTTGTTGTCTGGTGGGTCGAACTATGATGTACTAAGTGAGAATGGACTCAGGACCCACCCTGACACACACAGGGAAATAGAAGGGGTTACAATTTATATACATGTAATAAAATTGTTCACTGTTCAGGAATACAGTATGATTATGGGATTGGTTAGTGGGTTGTCAAACGGATTATGGTGGGAAGGTGTAATTGTTTGGGTGAAATTTTCTGGTACCAGTAATTTGTTAGTTGTACAAGTACAAGAGACTGTATGTCATTCATGATGTTTAATAAAATGTGCCATGGTCTTATCAGCACCTTATATTTACAGTACGTGTCTTGTGTTATTTATTTATAAACAAATATAGTGAAAGGGTATGCGGTATGTACTGTATAGTACATTTACCATTCAGTTATTTGCTTTTGCAGATTTTTTTTTTCACCATTTCATTAAAGTGGGGATTGATTGCTCCTTTGTCTTTGTGTATTCAACACAAACACACACATTTACAAGCACTTTTAATTGGGATTTACTGACTACAACAAACACCGTGACAATACACTGTATGTAATCACTTCTTATTATTACCTGTACAGTTTGTGACCTAATGATCTGTCATCTATCCACAGAGTTGTCAAAAAATCATGTTATTATTAAATGCCTTTCTTTATTATAAGAATTGTAAACATGATATTGTTATTACTTGGATAAACAGATACATAAATAAACTTTGTTACAAAACATTAATAATTTCAAATATACAGAACTGGTACCAAGGAATGCAAACAGAATGTACTTAGGTTACTATATTTCAGCACATTGCTTTTCAGCATCAGTTGCAGCCTAGAGAGCGTGGAATTCTTAATAGGGCATTCAATGTGTCTTAAAAATTTTTTAGAGACATAATTGATCTGTTTGAAATGTTTCTCTGTCATTCAAATTATCTCCCTTCTTAGACTTAATGGTAGCACTTTCTTTCCTCTTGACCCGTCATAATTCACATTGGTAGCCCAGGTCTTGTAAAACTTGTATAGCATACCGGTATGTTGTTGGAAAAACAGCTGGGCACAACAATGCGGGTTCCCTTGGCGGTGCTGTTGCAATCTATTTATGTGGGTATTAGAAAGTACATCCAAGTAAATATCTTCCACTGCTTCACCCAGGGCCAGGATATTTCTGATTTCCCTAGCAGTATTTTCACCACTGGTGACCCCAGGAATGTTTTGTCTCACAGTTGGGTTCCCCAACAGTGGCATTACAAGTACCGGCACTGTTCACAGCTGGACGTGCAGGTCTCATGGGGACTTAATCATCAAATAACAGTTGACCGTAGTTGCGCTGTATTTCCCCAGAGTTGTTGGTCCCATTGCGTGTTAGTTCCTCACAGAGCATGGATTTCAACTCACTGGAGACACTTGTCACATAATTTTTCAAGGAAGACAGTTGCAGTCATAGCAGTATTATTTCTTCCCTGCAGTGGCAATGGACCTGCATTGGAGTTTCCACAATATTGTCACAGGAGGTTGCAGAAAAATGGTGTTCCTCATGAGGGATCTCTGTAGCAGTCTCTCTGATGCTCGCAAAGTCCCAGCTATGTGGTGATGGGATGCACGGATCAAACTCTGAGGTCAAGGCAATGCTCTGACTGAACAAATGTGTAGGCAAAGCTTGTTTCCCCAGGTACAGTATCTGTGGATACTGGCACAGTGTCAGCTTGTAGTCGGATGCGCAAACATTGCCTTTGCAAGTCCTTATCCACAATCAAGTTCTTGGTCTATTGGCTGCCTCGGTCGACCAGCGAGTCATCGCAGGTGTCCTTTTTGTGATTTATGTGTGGCCAGGTCTCCCTCTGGGTTCCTCTGCCCCCCCTTACCTCCGCTGCAGTGGTGGGTGCCAGGACTGTTGCAGGGGGCACACAGCTGTCTGTGGTAACATGCATGCGCATCAGTGATTGTGGGGAGGGACCTGGAGCAGTGCCGAGGCTCCGGAGCAGCAATCAGGTAGCCAGAGTCCAGCAGAGGCGGGGAGCTGTCATTTTGCGCATGCACAGATATGCCCTGAGTGCAGCGGCACTGGAGGAGCTTCGTGCATGCGCAGGAGAAGTGAAAAGCGGCAGCCAATAGGGAAAGACTCATAGACAGAGACTACATGTCCCATGAGCCTCAGGAACGGACGTCACATGCTGCACATCAGCCAATAGGGCTGCCAGGATTCCCTTCAACTTAGTGGATACATTTGGCGCACTGCAAGCCACGTTAGTCGTAGTTGGGGCAAGGAAGGGATAGGTTGTGTGTGCAGCACTCTGTGGCTCCTGCACTATGCCAGATACCCCTGGTTAGGCCCCAGGTAGGCGCCACATGCCCTCAGTTTGTGGTTGCTGCAGGGACAGGCCGATAGATAGGGACACTGCCCCTGTAGTACCAGTGTGAGGGACACAGACAGGACACAGCAGTATCCTGTTCACAGGTGGTCTGGGACCAGACACCTGCTACCAAAGAGACTCCTAAAAGTGGTACCATGCACGCAGGACCCACCCAAAGTAGAGGCAGAGGCTTTGCGTGTTACGGCACCGGATCCGTGGATCCCATCATCCGCAATACAGCATCAATGCGCCATGGTGTGGACACACCCGGCAGGTACCCAACAAAGTGCACCAACTCACTCTTACACCTCTGGGCAGTGCAGTACCATACATTGGGTTGGGGTATTGACCTTGTGGACACTGGGTTGGTTGGGTGCCCAAGGGCCCCTATGTACTTTGGAAGGTGCGAGGCCTGGAGGGTAGTTATACTTTATTAGTGCCATATAGTAACCTGTTATGTTTTCCATGTGTGTATTCTTTATTGTCCTGTAACGGGGTAATTCCACACAGAAGAATCCCATACAGGTGGAGGCGCTACTGAGCACAAATTCAGGTTCACCCCAGGTTCCCAGCAGCAGAGGCTCAGGTTTCCTGTGAGCCACAGGTATTGCATCACACCACCCACACTGTTGGCCCACATCTCCCAGGGGATGGGGGAACGTCTGTTACATTTGTAATAGGTACAAATTGTAGCATGCTGTGTGCAGTGGGTGAGCACACACATTTGGGTGGTAGAACCTTGAATTGTAGAACCTTCAACCACAGAAGTGCAAATGTTAAGTGGAAAGTGTGATGTAAATGGTGTTCCTGTATATTCTTTTATTTTGCTACCCACCTATTGTATATGTTAAACCTTTTCAATTAGAATGGTGGTGAAGCATCCTTACTTGATTGGCTAATTGTTTTGACACATCAGCAAAGTGAAGCTCTTTGGTTCAGACAGAATCTTCACAGAAACATTCTCACATTTGGCATAAGTAGTCATACTGTAGCTTGCTCCTTACTGTCTCTTAATTCTAATTAAATTGGTTTCTAGCCCTATTGCTATTTTTCTGCTTATTGCTATTTTCATAATGATCAAGAAAACCTATAAAGACTTTTGCAACAAAATTGTCTCTATGCTAAAAGGACAAACAAAGAGACAGATTCAACAGTGACCTACCTCTCCATTGCGATGTGAAGTATCTCTTCATGCTGTCCATTATCAAGAGAATGGTAGAAAAAGAGATAAATGTCACTCAACCAATTTGTAAAGAGTAAGTACTGTATTATCAACAGAAATGTTTTGTCACCTTATGTTCTTTTTTAATAGCCTGTTTTTCTTTGCGTATTTTGCTTTGCATACTGGATCTGCTTACTGTATGTTGGTGTTTTTACCCTACTTGCAGGTTTGTCAAGAATCTCGTGAATGAACTGAGTAAAGAGAATGATAAGCATTGTGCCCAGGAGATTAGATAAATTCTCCAAAGTAAACATGGCTTAAAAAGGTCAGAGAGCAGTATAAGATCAAAAGGAAGAGTGCTGAGATAGAGTTTTGGCCCCACCCGGTACAGTAATAGTGTACTGTATTCATATCAATTTTACGCTCTAATTTTATTCCCATTAACTCTACTCTATTCAATGGAAGCATATGTTTAAATTTCACAGTGATCTAATAATGTATAGTTCACAAACTAGTTTTATTAAGACCCAAAGCCAGGGTGTGCAGCGCACAGCAGTAAGAAGGAACAGGTCTTGCAGAAAAATAGTCCTTTATTTAACAATTCATGGTGTGGGACAACAGCAAACCTTCAACGCGTTTCGTTCAAAGGAACTTTATCAAGACCTGTTCCTTCTTACTGCTGTGCGCTGCACACTCTGGCTTTGGTACTACACTCTACTACAGCTGCACGCTTTGGAGGGGAGACTGGGGAAGGAAAGAATACTACAGTGAGTACTATACCTGGGGCTACCTAATGAGGAAAGAGGGGGCTGTCTTCTGGCAACCCACTCCAACCTTCAGGGTACCTTATGCCCGTTTAAAGGCACAGTATCAAGAGTAAAATTGTTGATTACCCAGCTAATACTCCCTTCCTTCAAATACAGTCCCAGCACTTTTTGAGCACCATTACAAACACACAAATCTAGTTTTATTAAGACTGCAGTGTAATGCAGATTCAGGTTTGATGCAACACTATTAGGCAAAATATATTCTGTTCACGCAACACTCTCTAAGTGGGGGAGGGTTTTGCGACAGTGAAACACCTGCAATACAGAATACACCAGCGTTGGTCACAGTATTCACAGTAATCTAATTAAGTGGAGTTAGATACTGTAGCTCTTTTGTGATTTACAAACAGAGCTCGCAAACTAACAAAAAATACTGTTAGCGGGGTGGTGGTATGAGGATATCTGTAAAATGAGCTGAGGTATTGGATTACTCAAGGGCACGGTTTCAATTTGTATGGATTTAACGTCACTTTATATAGACAACACAGAGAAGGAGAAGTTTACACCTTTGTAAACATTAACTGCCGTAAATCTAGAAAAGATAACAACATAATCTGTGATTTTCTCAAATACTGTGCTGGATTACTGCCCACAAGCAATGGTCAAAGGTCAGCAGTGCTTTATAACACTTCTGTCAGCAGCCCTATGGTACAGTAGCTTTGTGAAAAAGACAAAATCAGTCCGGGAGGTTGTGTTAATCCACCAAACCGGATGTACTATATTTGTATTACTGATACTGCTTTCTGCATATCTGTAAGGAATCCGCTCCGCAGTTTACTGGTTGCCTTACCTTGCAGACAGTGCAGTCCTGGAGCACCTCTCCTGATGTTTGCTGCAGCCTGGATTCACTCACCAAAGCAATACACACTCCCTCTGGTATCTATTGCAGCTGTGCAGCCTATCACTGCAACCTAGACTTGCATTCACTCATTGGAGCAGTACCTTCACACCCCCCTCCGGGGATTGGCCTGCTGGCCTTTAAGTACTGTCTTCCCATAATGCTCCCTGCCGAGCATAGTCCTTACTGTATGTCACCATCGTTCTGCCACAAGCCCTCGCTTGTTCTCCTATGCTGATACCAGGTTCCGCCCTGCGTCCTTCAGCTTCCTTCAAGCCGCTTGTTCTCCTATGCTGATACCAGGTTCCGCCCTGCGTCCTTCAGCTCCCTTCAAGCCCGCTTGTTCTCCTATGCTGATACGGAGGTTCCGCCCTGCGTCCTTCAGCTTCCTTCAAGCTCCCGCTTGTTCTTCTGTGCTGAAGCGGAAGTTCCGTCCTGCGTCCTTCAGCTTCCTGTTCTCCTGTGCTGAAGCAGAGGTTTCGTCCCTGCGTCCTTCAGCCTCCTGGATTCCTGCACTGAAGCGGAGGTTTCGCCCCTGCGTCCTTCCGTCTCCTGGATTCCTGCACTGAAGCGGAGGTTTCCCTGTGTATCTACAGCTTCCTGGTTCCTGGGGCCTACTCTTTCCCTAATCTAGAGAGGCCGTGTCCTGGTTCCTGCGCTGCTACAGAGGATTCCCTAGCCCGCTCAGGACTCTTGCGCTGTAGCACTGGTTTAACCGTGCAGCTAGGCGGTGTGTAAATCTGGTCTGTCTTCCACCTCCTGAGACCAGTACCATGGGCCATGGTCGCCGCACGCGCAGAGGCCAACCCTGCGCTCCTAAGCTGAAGCGGGGCTCTCCTGACTACATGTTGCCGAACTATTGCTTGAACAATGTTTATCCTGATGTCTCCTGTCCTGACTCTGGCTTGTACAACGACGACACTGTCTTCTCCAATCCTGATCCTGCGATATATGACAACGAACTGCGCAATCCGGATCAGCCTGCGCGGTCTAAGGTCGGTGCTTTTACAACCCCACCTCAGCCTCGCGGTCCGACCCAGGTTTGTGGCGAGCACAACCGTGACAGTATGCTCGGCCTCACAAACTCGGACCCCGCTGAGGTGCGGGTTGGTAAGTTTTTTCCTAAAAACCTGTCCCGGTCTGTAGACCAGTCCCAGTTTGAGAATGATTATTTGTGCGATATAATACCCCTGATGGAAGATCCGTTTATGTCGGAGGGCTTAACTCCCTTGCAAAAGAAATGCCGTAATGATCTGGTTTGTAAGGCTTACTGCCTCAGAGACTTAAAACAGTATCTGGCCAGTGTTCTGGCCAGTGAAAACAGTGTTTTCTCCCCTGATTCCCCTTTAACTGGGGATAAGGTGAGTCCTGTGGAACTGGTCAACGCCTGTAGTACACTCAATGCCCTGGCTTTATCATTGGACATTCCTTTAGTACTCCCGGACCCTTCCGTCATGGTGGCTCTCGCTCACGACACGCTGCATGTACTTTCCGTGGTATTGGATGATTGCTTGTTAAAACAGGATCGCCCCCTGGCCGCTAACGCCGTCCACTGGCGATTTTTCTATGCTGCCAGTCCTGTCGGTAAACCGGGGGATGTATCTCCCTCTCCGGGAGATGACCAAACGAACCCATTAGCAATATCTCCTAACGTAGTAACTGCCACAGTCCCTAGCTCTGATTGTATGCCCGGGTTCCCTGACACCAATGATATGTCTACGTTAACCCCTGCCGATCAGTCCTGTGAGGTCCCCCTGGAGGATACATATGTTTCTCTACCCAACACTAAGGTTCTAGTATCAGAGAATACGTTCCTTAGTTCTCCTATTTCTAGCTCAGAAGCCCTTTCTCTAGGTCTTGAGGGTTTTCCAGCTTTAACCCCTGCCGATCAGTCCTGTGAGGTTCCCCTGGAGAATACATATGTTTCACTAACTAACACTAAGGTTCTAGTATGAGAGAATAAGTCCCTTAGTCCCCCTATTTCTAGCTCTGAATCCCTCTCTTTAGGTCTTGAGGGTTTTCCAGCTTTAACCTCTGCTAGGCAGTCCTGTGCGCTTTCCCCTTCAGAGAAAGAATCCCTAAGTTCTGTTCCCAGGGTCATTTCTGTATTAACCCCTGTGGGGCAGCTCTCTGAGTTTCCTTTGGTAAATCCCTGTTCTCTGTCAGCCATGGTCACGCCCCTAGCTCCAGAGGAGAGATTCCTGGTCTCTCCTAATACAGAGAGAAGATTACCTATGTTTTACTCTCAGGCATTGTCTGCATTAACCCCTGTAAGTTCTTGCTGCCTCCAAGTTAATGCCTTCGTTTTTGCCTCAGAGAATGAGTCCACAAGTCAGACGGCAGAGGTTGCATTGAGGGATTCCCATAACCGTACGGAGTCCTTAGATATTCTTTGCTATAAATCCCCTGCTTCAGCTCAAGTTCCCGCAGTTTCGCCTCTTGAGACTTCGGCTAAAGTTCTGGTTCCTGATAAATGTAGTCAGGAGTCAGGTTTTTCCCTAAGCTTGGTCGCAGAGTTCCTTCTCCCGGGTATTTCACTGAACCAGCCTGTCGCCCACATAGCGGTGATCCCTGCTTCAGCGCATAGTTCCCACATTATGGAGTCTGCAGTAATTTCTGTTTTTCCAGACATTCCTTACCAAATACCTACTTCAGAGACCAGTACAGTTATGATTAATCCCCGTGTACTGTCTAAGTTCTCCTCCTCTTTAAGCTTAGGGTTAAAAGCATACAGTAGTCTGTATGTCCCTCCTGGGGTTCATATTGTGTTCCCAGGAATGTTTGCTGACGCACGGTTTTCTCCCAAAAGTGACGCTTTTTCATATAGATTAGTAAAAAGCCTGCACACTGTTTCCCTTTTCGCTGAATTGTGTCTTACTAGTTTTGAGACTCTGAGAGGTAATGATTCTCCTTCTGATTCTGAAGCTCTTCCTAAAATGAGTATCCTGACTGGGGGTCCCCCTGATTTCTCTGTCCAGGCTAATTCTCCAGGGATCAGCATATCTGTGGTCACTCCCTTAGTACTGTCTGAGGTCACCATGCATATATTACAAGTCTTGGGGTTTAAATCTCAGCTATTTAGCTGTCCTGCCTTTGCTGAAACCCAGTCCCTCAGTACTGTGTCTAAATATGCCCCAGCAAACATGGGGTTACTCTGGGAAGAAATTAAAGCTCCTGTCTTAAAGGGTATTTTTTCTCACATGTCCAGCAAATCTAAAACCTCAGTAATTGTTTCTAAGTCACTTATCAATACATCTGATTTTTTCTCTAATCAAACCCAGACACCCTCACTATCGGTTAGGAGTCCTGTGATCAGAGATTTTGCACTAGAAAAAACACCTATTCATGTTTTTTCAGGTTAGGTACCCCTGTGGTTAGGGCCATTGCAGTTTCGGAAAAGACTCCTTGTACTCCTAAGGTGCCTGTCATTAAGAGTTTTCATAGTTCATACTTGCTGCAAGTTGATTTTCAGGTCCCTGTCACTGAGGTACAGACTTCAGCTTCTGATGTTAGCTTCCCTCCCACCACTACCATGGCTCTGCCTTTTTCTCAAGCTACTGATATGAAAATTCCAAGGTCTATTCCTGATTCACTGACAATACTATCTTCCAATGAAGATTTCCCAGTATTGGAGAGCTCTACTGTTGTTTGCTTCTCTGCTCCTGCTAAACCATGGTTTTGTCCCTCGGAATTTTCGGTTGCCCCTGTTATTTCCTCTCAGTTGGAAATACTCTGTACGTATCCCAAGATTTCGGTCCCTATGCCTGGTTTACTGCTTGCCTTGTCACCTTCCATACCAATACCGGGAGATGCTTCCAACCAGCCTATACCCTTACTAACCATTACCTGGGAGCCTTCTAGAGGAACAATTCCTCGCAAATTCCAACATGCAGTGGTCAGCCAAGACTTTTTCTGTTACAAAGTTCCTCCTGGTGTATTCGATCAACTATCAGGGCCGCTGATCCTAGATTCCGGTTCCTTTATTAAAGACTGGGCTTTCAGTGGGGGTTCTTCTGCCGTTTCTGCTCTGGAACTCTCTGGTTCTTCACAGCCCTGGATTTCCAAGACATTTTGCGAGGCGAGTCATGTACCAAAGATGTTTCTTCCATCAATCTCATATCCTAGAACTGTACTCACCAAAGAACTGCTCGTTTACGGATGCCCTTTCCACCTAAAGAATTTTAGGAACAACTCAATGTCCCCAAGACCCATGGATGGTCCTGTCTGGCCACAGTTCTCACCGGGGGGTGGGGGTACACTAAGGACTAACCACGAGTCTCTGGACCACGACTCTAACCCCAATCCTAGACGGTTCAGCAACAATTCCCGGTCCCCCAACTCTATGTGTGCTCATGTTCGCCCGGAGGTCTCGCGTGAAGGGGGGGGTACTGTAAGGAATCCGCTCCGCAGTTTACTGGTTGCCTTACCTTGCAGACAGTGCAGTCCTGGAGCACCTCTCCTGATGTTTGCTGCAGCCTGGATTCACTCACCAAAGCAATACACACTCCCTCTGGTATCTATTGCAGCTGTGCACCCTATCACTGCAACCTAGACTTGCATTCACTCATTGGCGCAGTACCTTCACACCCCCCTCCAGGGATTGGCCCGCTGGCCTTTAAGTACTGTCTTCCCATAATGCTCCCTGCCGAGCATAGTCCTTACTGGATGTCACCATCGTTCTGCCACAAGCCCTCGCTTGTTCTCCTATGCTGATACCAGGTTCCGCCCTGCGTCCTTCAGCTTCCTTCAAGCCGCTTGTTCTCCTATGCTGATACCAGGTTCCGCCCTGCGTCCTTCAGCTCCCTTCAAGCCCGTTTGTTCTCCTATGCTGATACGGAGGTTCCGCCCTGCGTCCTTCAGCTTCCTTCAAGCTCCCGCTTGTTCTTCTGTGCTGAAGCGGAGGTTCCGTCCTGCGTCCTTCAGCTTCCTGTTCTCCTGTGCTGAAGCAGCTGAATCCCTGCAGCCATAGACAACATGCTATATTTAGTTTGGGGGGGCACGAGAAAATAAGGTGCATGTGGGAGGAAGAGGGTATTTGGGAGATAGAGGAGAGGTATTTGGGAGGTTTAGGAGTCAGGACTATATGCCTGAATCAAGGCTGCATAGGGTCTGCAGCAAACTGAGATGGTGTCTATCTTTCATCCAATATAGCTGGTGATTATCATGACAGTCCCAAGCTGATCAACTAGCATCAAGGAGAGTAAGGATGAGGCGGTGGCTCCTCCACCTGATTTTTCTATAAGAGTCCAGAGAAAAGCCAGGTTTGTGGAAGCAATGCACGAAAACCTATTGGTTCGGACAACAAGGGTTCCCAAACGAGTGGTGGACTGACCAGACACCTTGGACAAACAGTGATGGAGCACAAGCCATCACAGTACGGGATGTCCAGATGATCTGTGGTTTGTGAGTCCACAGCAATGGAGTCCTAGGATAATCAATGACTGGGGTACTGAATAATCCGTTGCAAAGACTCTGATGAAATACCCCGATGGTATGTGAGAGCAGTAGAGGTTCTCCGACGGGATAATGACAGAAACCAGTGGTTTTCCATCCAGGGTCATGATGGATAGGACAAGACTTCTTCTTCAGTAGTAATACCACTTGATTGCAAAGGTCTGACCAAAATTTCTGTCGGCACCCGAGTTCAAAACAGTCAGAGTTGACACAGAACCCCCTGCCAGAGAGGCTAATGCGTAACATCAGAAGATGGCAGAGAAGGAGGATAAAATGTAATGTGCCCAAGAGAAGTTCTCCAGCTTTCTCTAGGCATTGGTGTCATGCTGGCTTCTTTGGGCAGGAATGAGCCATATGCCCCTTCTCGCAACTGTTAAGACAAACAACACATAGTGGCATTGGAGGTGCTTTACTCCCTCCGAGAGATGCATACCTCGAGAGTCTGACGAAGCGCCGCACAGGCGTGAACCTCGTAAGAGCTACCTCCATTCCTGTCTGCACCTGTCTGCACCATGGTGTCTAATAAAGAAGTTTTTTACTCCACCGCTGTGATCCTGATCATTTATGGCTGTGGCTCTGCCTCACTGCTTCTTCGGCGGAATCTCTACTGTGAAAAATATTATTTGAACTGATAATCCATCATACAGCGCTCTCCCCCTCGCCCCCCACACCCACACAACTACTGCTCTCACAACTTTATTCGAGCAAATACCCAGTATGTACCTGGCAGATACTGGAATGCGCCGCTCTCTCACCCTCTACAAGCCCCGTTGCGTTGCCTTCCAGCCATGGTTCATGCCTGCTGACGGGCGGCTGATCTGTTAATGATAATGATTAGGATTTAATAGGCTGCAATGCTTTTGCGTGTCTACCAGATGGCATAAATTCATGAATTGTAATGCAGTATATATATATATATGTGCAGTATTGCAGCCAGTGGGAATAAAATGCTTTCAATCCCTGCCTGGAAAATAACGCAATGCACTCGGGGCAGAAAACAATCACAAACCCAATACTACATACACCCGAGTATACCCAGAATTCGTGGGACTAGCCGAGCTCGAATAAGTGTGTCGCCAGTGTAAAGATTTCTATTCTTATCTACACCTCTCCCACCATTCTTTTGTAAGGGTGGCTTTCTGGCTGTAATCTTCCCGAGCCGCTCATCACATTTTGTGCATGCATGTAATGACTTCCATGCAATTAAAATTTAAAGTCTGGAAAAAAAAAATTGTTTCGACATATGCCTGCATAACAATTCTGAGATTGCTGAGAATCAATCACTACTGTAGCTTTTTAATTCTAACACTAGTCATGTTACGTACTTTATAGGTGGGGGTGGCATACTGTGATTTGATTCGGGGGTGTGGGGTTCAAAACATTATGATGACCTGTTAAAAAATTTATTTGGACTGATATCCAGCATACAGCGTCTCTCTTCCCCCTCCCCCCCCCCCCGCACACCACATGTCAGATAATTTCTCCTTCTTCTCTCCACGCAAAACATAGTAATCATTATATTCCTTCTCCTCGTAATCGCTGTGATGGGGCTTTCTGGCTCAGTTTAATAGTTTAATCTTCCCGAGCGTGTTATCAACATTTCGCGCATCGTGTATGTCTCATTTGGAACCGTTGTTGATTATTTATGCGCATGCTGTATGACTTCCCATGCAATTAAAATTTAAAGTCGGGGGAAATTTTTTTTGTTTCTCGACAGTGTGCATAATAACATTCTTGATATTCTGATAATCAATCCCTACTGTAGCTTTTTAATTCTACACTAGTCATGTACGTACGTTATGAAGTGGGTTGGCATACTGTGCTTTTGATTTGGAGGTGTAGGGTTCAAAACATATGATGACCTGTTCAAAATATTTTTTGAACTGATAATCCAGCATACAGCGCTCTCCCCCCTCACCCACTGCACACACACAAGGCTAAAGTTTGTACTGTCTTATCGACCCTCTCTCAAACCATTCATTTGTAATGGGTGGTCTTCTGGCTCAGTTCAATATTTAATCTTCCCGAGCGTGTTCTCACATGTGTGGAAAAAAAAAAACCAGATCAACTGCGGATCAGCGGGTGCTGGGCGGCCGACTGCGGCATGATGCGGCATGAATGCGGCATGATGCGGCATGAATACGGCGAAGCGTGGAATTTAGAAAATGCAACCGCTACCCCCCACCCGATAAGTTTTCCAATAAAGCTGCTGCGCAGTACTTGCTGCTAATTATACTTATCGTTATAGACATATGACTTATTGTAGTTTTTTTTCTCTTTTTTCTACTCAACTTTTCTTTTTGATGTGTTTTTTGTTTGAGTGTCTGTGTTTGTCTGGTATATTCACACAGTTTACTCACTTCTATTATCTGAACTTTGGGACTTTGCTCTAGCCATTGGAGGCTTGCTAGATGAGTGCACCTGTGATGGATATTTAACAGCCTACATTCTGTGAGATACTAACTTATATTAGTTATATTGCATATTTAGGTAAATAATATTGTATTATGCTAAAATGTCTTGTGTAAGACTTATTAGACTAGTGCGACAACTGAAAATATCAGCTTCAAGTTTTAAACTATGTGGCAGAAGTAGGATCCTGCCACTCTTCAACTGCATCTCACAAAGAGAAACTACACTAACTATAATTATATAACCAACTAAAATCTTTAAAGATCTAAAAAACTTATCCGGATTGTATTGTATTTGATACACCATAATCAATAGCACTCACGTTATATAATTGCACAACTTGTTATTTATGGACTAGTTTGTTTTGTTAATTCAGGTTCTGTATTTACACTGATTGCTATTTAGCTGATAATTGACACCTTACACTTTAAGAAGTATACTTCAATAGAGTAGCGCCACAAGATAGTTATATTACACTATTGCACAGTTTCATACAATGCATTTTGTTTATTTGATGTACATTACATGAACAAACTGAATACTTAATTTGAACAAATTAAACGTATGTTAAACAAAAACTTTTTTGTGTGATTAAATTACTGCTTTGGTTGCATAAAAAAACACAAAAACATAATGAACTCACTCTGTTGGTTTGCATGTCCAATTAATGCCTTTCTCCTGCATGAATGTTCCGAGGCACTGTGCTTTGGATCATTGTCCTGGAATAGACGGTGTCCAGAGGAAACATGTACAGTGCTAATGCCTTACTTATTATCACTGACACTTTGTTCAGTATTCCTATAACACACATCGGTAAATGTAACAATGTTCAAAGGCAGTATTACATTTACCAAGAATAAAACACCTCATTGCCAAAACAGTTTAAAATAATGCACTGAACCATCAAATATATAATTTGCCGGCCACCCCTTAACAGAATGGTCCCCAAACAAGCCCCTTAATGGCTTCTGTTTCTAAATTATATTTTAGCGAACCTCTCTAGGGCTACTGAAGTTTCATCTGTGAAGATGACATCTTAAAACTTTTCACCAATGTTCATCCAAGAATGAGACTGATCAACTCTTTTTTGTTTATTGACATCCATGATCATGGGGTGAATTCTTTAAAAATAAAATAAAAAGGAAAAAAAATCATTAACTCATAAGGTTTTAAAGGGTCTGTGTTTTTTTTAAATATTTATAGGCATTCCAGGTAATGTACAGTACAGATTTGTCACATACAGTACAACACGTTTTATTCTTTATACTGCTGCGATATTGTCACGGTTGTGCTCGCCACAAACCTGGGTCGGACCGCGAGGCTGAGGTGGGGTTGTAAAAGCACCGACCTTAGACCGCGCAGGCTGATCCGGATTGCGCAGTTCGTTGTCATATATCGCAGGATCAGGATTGAGAAGACAGCGTCGTCGTTGTACAAGCCAGGGTCAGGACAGGAGAACATCAGGATAAACATTGTTCAAGCAATAGTTCGGCAACATGTAGTCAGGAGAGCCCCGCTTCAGCTTAGGAGCGCGGGGTTGGCCTCTGCGCGTGCGGCGACCATGGCCCATGGTACTGGTCTCAGAGGTGGAAGACAGACCAGATTTACACAGCAACTCCTCTCTCACGTTAAACCGTGCTACAGCGCAAGAGTCCTGAGCGGGCTAGGGAATCCTCTGTAGCACGCGCAGGAACCAGGACAAGGCCTCTCTAGATTAGGGAAAGAGTAGGCCCCAGGAACCAGGAAGCTGTAGATACACAGGGAAACCTCCGCTTCAGTGCGGAATCCAGGAGACTGAAGCGCAGGGCGAAACCTCCGCTTCAGTGCAGGAATCCAGGAGGCTGAAGGACGCAGGGACGAAACCTACCCCCGCTGGGGATTGGCCCGCTGGCCTTTAAGTACTGCTTTCCCAAAATGCTCCTTGCCGAGCATAGTCCTTACTGGATGTCCCTATCGTTCTGCCACAAGCCCTCGCTTGTTCTCCTATGCTGATACCAGGTTCCGCCCTGCGTCCTTCAGCTTCCTTCAAGCCGCTTGTTCTCCTATGCTGATACCAGGTTCCGCCCTGCGTCCTTCAGCTCCCTTCAAGCCCGTTTGTTCTCCTATGCTGATACGGAGGTTCCGCCCTGCGTCCTTCAGCTTCCTTCAAGCTCCCGCTTGTTCTCCTGTGCTGAAGTGGATGTTTCGTCCCTGCGTCCTTCAGCCTCCTGGATTCCTGCACTGACGCGGATGTTTCGTCCCTGCGTCCTTCAGCCTCCTGGATTCCTGCGACTGAAAGCGGAGCGAGGACAGGGGGTGGTGGGTTTAGAGAGGAATGGGGTTTCGCAGCCTGCGCCTATCAGTCCCTGGATTCTGCACTGAAGCGGAGGTTTCCCTGTTGTATCTACAGCTTCTGGTCCTGGGGCCTACTCTTTCCTAATCTAGAGAGGCCGTTGCCGTCTGGTTCCTGCGCTGCTACAGAGGATTCCCTAGCCCTCAGGACTCTTGCGCTGTAGCACTGGTTTAACCGTGCAGCTAGGCGGGTGGGGCGAGTGTGGGAGGTTACCGGTTGGTTATGTGGTAAATTCTCGGTATCTGTCTTCACACTCTGAGACCAGTACCATGGGCCATGGTCGCCGCACGCGCAGAGGCCAACCCCGCGCTCCTAAGCTGAAGCGGGGCTCTCCTGACTACATGTTGCCGAACTATTGCTTGAACAATGTTTATCCTGATGTCTCCTGTCCTGACCCTGGCTTGTACAACGACGACGCTGTCTTCTCCAATCCTGATCCTGCGATATATGACAACGAACTGCGCAATCCGGATCAGCCTGCGCGGTCTAAGGTCGGTGCTTTTACAACCCCACCTCAGCCTCGCGGTCCGACCCAGGTTTGTGGCGAGCACAACCGTGACAATATCGCAGTATAAAGAATAAACGTGTTGTACTGTATGTGAACAAATCTGTACTGTACATTACCTGAAATGCCTATAAATATTTTAAAAAAACACAGACCCTTTAAACCTTAGTTAGTTAATGATTTTTTTCCTTTTTATTTTATTTTTAAAGAATTCACCCCATGATCATGGATGTCAATAAACAGAAAAGAGTTGATCAGTCTCATTCTTGGATGAACATTGGTGAAAAGTTTTAAGATGTCATCTTCACAGATGAAACTTCAGTAGCCCTAGAGAGGTTCGCTAAAATATAATTTAGAAACAGAAGCCATTAAGGGGCTTGTTTGGGGACCATTCTGTTAAGGGGTGGCCCGGGCAAATTATTATATTTGATGGTTCAGTGCATTATTTTAAACTGTTTTTAGGCAATGAGGTGTTTTATCTTGGTAAATGTAATACTGCCTTTGACATTGTTACATTTACCGATAGTTGTGTTATAGGAATACTGAACAAAGTGTCAGTGATAATAAGTAAGGCATTAGCACTGTACATGTTTCCTCTGGACACCGTCTATTCCAGGACAATGATCCAAAGCACAGTGCATCTGGAACATTCATGCAGGAGAAAGGCATTAATTGGACATGCAAACCAACAGAGTGAGTTTCATTATGTTTTTGTAGTTTTTTTTATGCAACCAAAGCAGTAATTTAATCACACAAAAAAAGTTTTTGTTTAACATACGTTTAATTTGTTCAAATTAAGTATTCAGTTTGTTCATGTAATGTACATCAAATAAACAAAATGCATTGTATGAAACTGTGCAATAGTGTATATAACTATCTTGTGGCGCTACTCTATTGAAGTATACATTTCTTAAAGTGTAAGGTGTCAATTATCAGCTAAATAGCAATCAGTGTAAATACAGAACCTGAATTTAACAAAACAAACTAGTCAATAAATAACAAGTTGTGCAATTATATAACGTGAGTGCTATTGATTATGGTGTATCAAAATACAATACAATCCGGATAAAGTTTTTAGATCTTATAAAGAATTTTAGTTGGTTATATAATTATAGTTAGTGTAGTTTCTCTTTGTGAGATGCAGGCAGTTGAAGAGTGGCCAGGATCCTACTTCTGCCACATAGTTTAAACTTGAAGCTGGATATTTTCAGTTGTCGCACTAGTCTAATAAAGTCTTACACAAGACATTTTAGCATAATACAATATTATTTACCTAAATATGCAAGTATAACTAATATAAGTTAGTATCTCACAGAATGTAGGCTGTAAATATCCATCACAGGTGCAGCTCATCTAGCAAGCCTTCCAATGGGCTAGAGCAAAGTCCCAAAGTTCAGATAATAGAAGTGAGTAAACCTGTGTGAATATAACCAGACAAACAGACACTCAAACAAAAAACACATCAAAAAGAAAAGTTGAGTAGAAAAAAGAAGAAAAAAAACTACAATAAAGTCATATGTCTATAACGATAAGTATAATTAGCAGCAAGTACTGCTGCAGCAGCTTTTATTGGAAAACTTATCGGGTGGGGGGTAGCGGTTGCATTTTCTAAATTCCACGCTTCGCCGTATTCATGCCGCATTCATGCCGCATTCATGCCGCATTCATGCCGCAGTCGCGCCGCCCAGCACCCGGCTGATCCGCAGTTGATCTGGTTTTTTTTTTCCACACATGTGAGAACACGCTCGGGAAGATTAAACTATTGAACTGAGCCAGAAAGCCACCCATTACAAATGAATGGTTTGAGAGAGGTGTCGATAAGAAGTACAAATACTTTAGCCTTGTGTGTGTGCAGTGGGGAGGGGGAGAGCGCTGTATGCTGGATTATCAGTTCAAAGAAATATTTTGAACAGGTCATCATAATGTTTTGAACCCTACACCTCCAAATCAAAATCACAGTATGCCACCCACTTCATAACGTACGTACATGACTAGTGTAGAATTAAAAAGCTACAGTAGGGATTGATTCTCAGAATATCAAGAATTGTTATTCAGGCACATGTCGAGAAACAAAAAAAATTTCCCCCAGACTTTAAATTTTAATTGCATGGGAAGTCATACACGCATGCGCATAAATAATCAACAAGGTTCCAATGAGACATACACGCATGCGCAGAAATGTGATAACACGCTCGGGAAGATTAAACTATTAAACTGAGCCAGAAAGCCACCCATTACAAATGAATGGTTTGGGAGAGGTGTCGATAAGAAGTAGAAATACTTTAGCCTTGTGTGTGTGCGGGGGGGGGGGGGGGGGGGGGAGAGAGCGCTGTATGCTGGATTATCAGTCCAAATAAATATTTTTAACAGGTCATCATAATGTTTTGAACCCCACACCCCCGAATCAAAATCACAGTATGCCACCCACCTCATAAAGTACGTACATGACTAGTGTAGAATTAAAAAGCTACAGTAGTGATTGATTCTCAGAATCTCAAGAATTGTTATGCAGGCATATGTCGAAACAATTTTTTTTTTCCAGACTTTAAATTTTAATTGCATGGGAAGTCATACATGCATGCACAAAAATGTGATGACGGGCTCGGGAAGATTACAGCCAGAAAGCCACCCATTACAAAAGAATGGTGTGGGAGAGGTGTAGATAAGAAGTAGAAATACTTTACACTGGCGACACACTTTATTCGAGCTCGGCTAGTCCCACGAATTCGGGTATACTCGGGTGTATTGAGGTTTGTGATTGTTTTCTGCCCGAGTGCATTGCGTTATTTTCCAGGCAGGGATTGAAGCATTTTATTCCCACTGGCTGCAATACTGCACAATATATATATATATACTGCATTACAATTCATGAATTTATGCCATCTGGTAGACACGCAAAGCATTGCAGCCTATTAAATCCTAATCATTATCATTTAACAGATCAGCCGCCCGTCAGCCAGGCATGAACCATGGCTGGGAAGGCAAACGCAACGGGGCTTGTCAGAGGTGAGGAGCGGCGCATTCCAGGTATCTGCCAGGTACATACTGGGTATTTGCTCGAATAAAGTGTGTCGCAGCAGTAGCTTTGTGTGTGTGTGCGGGGGCGAGGGGGAGAGCGCTGTATGATGGATTATCAGTTCAAATAAATATTTTCAACAGTAGAGATTCCGCACGAAGCAGTGTAGCAGAGCACAGCCATATAATGATCAGGATCACAGCGGTGGAGTAAAAAACTTCTTTATTTAGACACCATGGTGCAGACAGGTGCAGACAGGAATGGAGGGTAGCTCTTACGAGGTTCACGCCTGTGCGGCGCTTCGTCAGACTCTCAGAGGTATGCATCTCTCGGAGGGAGTAAAGCACCTCCAATGCACTACTGTGTTGTGTCTTAACAGTTGCGAGAAGGGGCATATGGCTCATTCCTGCCCAAAGAAGCCAGCATGACACCAATGCCTAGAGAAAGCTGGAGGAACTTCTCTGGGCACATTACATTTTATTCCTCCTTCCTCTTGCCATCTGATGTTACGCATTAGCCTCTCCTGGCAGGGGGGTTCTGTGTCAACTCTGACTGTTTTGAACTCGGGTGCCGCAGGAAATTTTTTGGTCAGACCTTTGCAATTCAAGCTGGTATTCCACTGAAGAAGAAGTCCTTGTCCCTATCCATCATGACCCTGGATGGAAAACCACTGGTTTCTGTCATTATCCCTCGGGAGACCTCTCTGCTCTCACATACCATCGGGGTATTTCATCATGAGTCTTTGCAACTGGATGTCATTCAGTCCCCAGTCATTGATATCATCCTAGGACTCCATTGCTGTGGACTCACAACCCACAGATCATCTGGACTTCCGGTCAGGTGATGGCTTGTGCTCCATCCTGTTTGTCCAAGTGTCTGGTCAGTCCACACTCGTTTGGGAACCCTTGTTGCTCTGAACCAGAGGTATTTTCGTGCATTGCTTCCACAAACCTGGCTTTTCTGGACGTCTTAAGTAAAAATCAGGTGGAGGAGCCACCGCCTCATCATTCTTTTGACTGCTGATTGATCAGCTCCTTGGGATTCATGATAATCACCTAGCTATATTGGACTGAAAGATAGACACCATCTCAGTTTTGCTGCAGACCCTATGCGCTTGATTCAGGGCATATAGTCCTGCTCCTAAACCCCTCCCAAATACCTCTCCTCTATCTCCCAAATACCCTCTTCCTCCCACATGCCCCTTTCTTTTTCTCGTGGCCCCCAAACTAAAATAACATTTTCTATGGCTCCTGATTCAGAGTCAAGATCACCTTTCACTGGTTTCCCTGATGCAGATACCAGGGCTGACAACCTGCAGGATCCTTGAAGGGCTTACAGGCTACCTGTTCCATGGTGGTGGAGACACAGAAGATAACTGTGAATAAATCCAGTAGGCCTTCACCTGAATACCAAGTTGGTGATGAGTTCTGGCTCTCAAAGCATAATATCCATCTACATCAGCCCTCCTCGAAATTGGGACCACACTTTATCGGTCCTTACAGGATTTTCCAGAAGGTGAACAAAGTGGCCTTCCAGATTGAATACCCCCATAGCTGAAGATTCCCTGAAACCAGCCAGCCTAGACCGTTTTTCCAGGACTCTACCACCTCCTGCCCCAATTTCCGTGGATGGTCAATCTATGTATGTCGCCAGAAGATCATGGACTCACATATCTCTAGAGGGTCCCTACAGTACCTGGTCGATTGGAAGAGAGTAGTTGGGTCAAGGCTTTCGATGGCAGCCATTCTGGATCTCCTTGTCCTCACTCACACTTGCTTTTAACCAGTTGTAAGTTTACTTATGTATCATGTGTACATTTTGTATTTTTTGCCTTATATTGTAATGTGCAGTACTGTCATGGGACTTTTTAAAATACATACCCTTTCATACTTAATCTCAATGCGCTCTCTGTGTTCTTTGTTTTTAAGACCAAAGTGATATTCAACAATTGTGGCAACTCTATAAAGTTTTAAATAAGTGGAATACAACAAGAAGACTTTGAAGACAATGGGGGCTATGCACTAAGCAGTGATAAGTCGTTTTAGTGATAAGTTCCGCCAAGCGCTATTCACTAAGCCGCGCAAAGAGGCACTTTGCGCTCTAAAACTCACTTTTTCTTGAAATTTTTTCAAAGTCCAACTTTGCTCATACGATCAGCTGTTTGCGCTGAATCCTGCCCTTCTGCGGGATTCACTAAGCAACGCAAACTGATCGTACGTGAAAGTTGCGCTGAATAAAGCTCACCAGCTAAAGGCTGGTGATAAAAAAAGCAGTACTTAGAAAAAAATCTTTGTTTACATTTTTGCATGCGCAACACCCATACAACAGGCCGGCGGGTGTCCCCGGCTGACCCCGCGGGGGTCCCCGGCTCACCAAGCGGGGGTCCCGGGGTACCCGCGGCCTGCGGTAACAATGTTGCGCCTCCAAAAATAATAAACAATATTAATAACTAAATACACCCCCCTATCACATACTATACAGTAATGGGCAAAATTACTATTATCCACATATGGATAATAATGCATTTGCCCATTGTACACTGGCGACACAGTTTATTGCAATGCGGCCAGATCCGCAAGCCGGGAGATTTCCCGGCTTGCTAGTGGCCGCCCCTCGGCGTGCCGCGCGTCACCGACGCGCGGTCACGCGTCATCGGGAGCGTGCGCCCCCTGCACGCGCGTCCAGGGCTCCCCGAGGGAGCCCTGGTGTCCCGCGATGTGGGGGACGGCGGCAGGGGGTTCCGGGGGACCCGGCGGACCCGGCAGCGGGAGGGAGAGCGCCCCGATCGGAGGGCGCTCTTCCGCTGCTTCGGCGCGCGCCCGTCACCCTCCGGCGCGCGCCAGGCTACTGCTGCGGCCGAGAACGGGCAAATGCTCGAATAAACTCGGCCGCAGCAGTAAATACACATAACTTTCAATAAATACAGTCAATATATATGACACTTATCTTTTACAGGCACCCACGATGAAGGCCGTCTTCATCTTCATCTTCATCCTGTCGATGTCCCTCTGGTGATGCAAAACATACACAAGAATAAAAACATCCAATGTAATGTCCCCTAACCCCTTAATCACCATAGTGGTTATTAACCGCATCAGTCATTAAGGGGTTAACCCACCCTCACCCACCACTCGGGAGGCCTATATACCCTCCCCCACTAACCCCCACCCTGTGAGGCCTAACCACCCTCACCCACTACCCAGCCTGGAGGCCTACCCACATACCCTTGGGGCCAATACACCCTCCCCCCACCCCCAGTACCCACAATAAAAACAATACACAGCCCCACAATAAACATCATTCTATTTATTAAATGCATAACCCACCACCTGTGCCCCCCCCCATAAATACATGATTTATTATTTTACATACAGGGTTCATACCCCAGGCCCATGTGAGTCCCCGGTGGGCCTGACGGGTCACCTCACAGACCTACAGGTGACCAGCATCATGTATCACACAGGGTCTGGAGGCCTGTTGGTGGTTCCCACCAGGTGCCATGGTCCACCAGGGGGTCTCCGTGGGTCACCGCGGGCCACAATTGGGTCCCCACGGTAGGCCCTCGGATATCTGGGGGCCCCGGGTCAGACCCACAGGTGTCTGAGGGGCCTCGGGTGGTTCCCACGGGGGTCTGGCGATCCACGGGTGGTCCCTACGGGTCTACGGTGCCCCCACAGATGTGTGGCCACCGGTTCTTCCCCGCAGGTGTCCCCCGTGGACCACACAGCCTGATACCCGTGAGAAGCCCGAGGATACCGCAAGTGGTCTCCAGAGGTCTCTCGCAGACCAAAGGAACAAACCAGGTATGTAAAAAAAATTAACCGAGCCTATACATTAAATACATACATCCACACCCCCCCCCTAACACATACAGTACAATAATTTGCAAAATAACTATTATCCAGCCGATTATGAAACACATAAAACATGCATAAATCAAAACATGAATTCTTAATCTTAAAATCACCACATAGCATGTTACAAAAAATCCAGCAGCAATTGTAAATATAAAACAACAAACCGGCAGCTACACAAATGTATATGAAATGTCACACAATTGCATTGAGTGTGTACATGATGCAATTAATCTGTGCCTCATGTAACACTATGCAAAATATATGTAACAATAAAATACACTATGAACAATGTCCCCTAACCACCAATGCCATCATGAAAATCAAATAGAATCTAAGCAACATCAATACAATTAGCATCAATAAATTAATCCATTTCCTCAAACAATTACAATACAATCAATTATACAATTCCCTATTCAATTCCTAAAGCCAAACCATTGCCAAAACAATTCTAATTGAAAGTAACCACCATCATTCTAATCTAAGTACCATAAAGAAGCCATTAAAACTAAGCTGTAACTAAATACAAATTACACTATTCACACCAATGACAAAATAAAGCTGATAAATACATTAGCCATACATGAAGAGAACATAAACATTAGCAAAACAATCAATTATTATCCCTGTATGTCTATCCATATAGATAGATATACATAACATACAGGGGTAATAATAGAGCATAAAAAATAGAGCATAAAGAACCGGTGGCCCCACATCTGTGGGGGCACTGCGGACCCGTAGGAACCACCCGTGGGTCACCAGACCCCCGTGGGAACCACCCGAGGCCCCGCAGACACCTGTGGGTCTGACACGGGGCCCCCAGACATCTGAGGGCCTACCGTGGGGACCCAATTGTGGCCCACGATGACCCGCGGAGACCACCTGGTGGGCTATGGTGCCTGGCGGGACCCACCAACAGGCCTCCAGACCCTGTATGAAACAAGTTGCTGGTAACCTGTAGGTCTGTCAGGTGACCCGTCAGGCCCACCGGGGACTCACGTGGGCCTGGGGTATGAACCCTGTATGTAAAATAATAAATCATGTATTTATGGGGGGGGGCACAGGGGGTGGGTTATGTATTTAATAAATAGAATGATGTTTATTGTGGGGCTGTGTATTGTTTTTATTGTGGGTACTGGGGGTGGGGGGAAGGGGGTATTGGCCCCAAGGGTATGTGGGTAGGCCTCCAGGCTGGGTAGTGGGTGAGGGTGGTTAGGCCTCACGGTGTGGGGGGTTAGTGGGGGAGGGTATGTAGGCCTCCCGAGTGGTGGGTGAGGGTGGGTTAACCCCTTAATGACTGAAGCGGTTAATAACTGCTATGGTGATTAAGGGGTTAGGGGACATTACATTGGCTATTGTGATTATTGTGCATGTTTTGCAGCACCGGAGGGGCATGGGCAGGATGAAGATGAGGATGAAGACGGCCTTCATCGTGGTTGCCTGTAAAAGGTAAGTGCAACGCTGTAGCAATATGAAACAAATGGAGCTCCCAAAAGAGCTGAAAAATAACAGACTAGAGGGCCACAGATGGAGGCTATATGGAGGAGGTGTAATCTCTAAAGAGAGAGACACACACGGAGCCAAGGTAAAATCACACAATTTAACCAAAAACAATAAAAGTGGAGGCTTACAAGATCCCAATGGGATAACAGCATACAACGTTGGTGATCAAAACATCACATCACGCCGTCTTTCCTGCATCAAGCCGCCATGGTACATCACTGCCTGGAGCCGACACGTCCCTTCCGGTTTTGGAGCCGACACGTCACTTCTGGTATTGCAGCCGATTTGAAGATGATGTCACGGGATTCCCAGCAGTCTCTCTCCCTCTCGATTGTAGGGTCACGCGCTACCCGTTTCGCCGTTCTGAATGGCGGCTTCGTCAGGAGTAGCAGTGACCTGTTACAGGGGTCTTTATATACCCACTATATTATCAATAACCTCTCCTCCTATAGGATAATTTATATAACATCCCTAATTGGTGGGCAGATGAACTAAATGCCCTATCAAGCCAGGATATATTCAGATATTTAAACATTTATTTTAAAACAATTTTTATACATTCATTATAAAGATTTTAATAAAACTGATAAATCAAAAATATAAAAAGATTCTCCTTTACATTCATTCCTAATCTTATTGGCTTTGCGCAATACATAAGGGACGACGATTGGTGAATCTCGGAAATATGAGACAAAGAAAATTGATTAAGAAACAACATAAGATCCAATTTCCAAAGTACCCATATATAAACATTTTACCCTAAACACATGAAAGGGAAAAATGTAGATGTTTTTGCGCAGTTGGTACAAAAAGATTTTGAAACATTGGCTGGGTCAGAATACAAATTTGACAACAACCTGAATAAAAGCGAAAGAGAAGCCCCCAAAACCCTTCAAAAAGATAGCAGTGTGGTTATAAAACAGGCTGATAAGGGGGGAGGAGTCGCGATTATTAACAGGGATGACTACATTACTGAGTCCAATAGGATCTTAGGTGATAAACAAACATATACAGTACCGACACACTTTATCCGAGTGTGGTCGGTACCGCAAGCCGGGAAATCTCCCGGCTTGCTAGTGGCCGCCCCTCGGCGTGCCGCGCGTCATAGACGCGCGGTCACGCGTCATCGGGAGCGTGCGCCCCCTGCACGCGCGTCCAGGGGCTCCCCAAGGGAGCCCTGGTGTCCCGCGATCGCGGGACAGCGGCAGGGGGTTCCGGGGGACCCGGCAGACCCGGCAGCGGTAGGGAGAGCGCCCCGATCGGAGGGCGCTCTTCCGCTGCTTCGGCGCGCGCCCGTCACTCTCGGGCGCGCGCCAGGCTACTGCTGCGGCAGAGAACGGGCAAATGCTCGAATAAACTCTGCCGCAGCAGTACACCCTTAAAAAAAGATCCAACCTCAGATTTTTTTGTACGAATTAAAAATATTGTTAGATAAAGGGAAAGCTGATGGGGTAATAACTGAGAGTGAATATAATTTTTTGTATAGAGAACATCCAATTAGACCTATTTTCTATTACCTCCCGAAACTCCACAAGAGTTTAGTTAACCCCCTAGGAAGACCCATAATAGCTGGTATTTATTCCCTGACGTCGAATCTATCCGCATATATAGATACTTACCTGCAAAAATATGTGAAAAAACTTCCATCGTATCTGAAAAATATGACAGATATCCTGCGTATTTTGGATAGTCAAGTGTGGGAAGAAGGGTGGTTCTTAGCAACATGTGATATAACTTCATTATATACTTGTATTAGCCACAAAGATGGACATGAAGCTATAGACAGAGCTCTGTCAAAAGATCATGATATGCCTCATGAACAGGCAAACTTTATCCTTGATGGGATTAAGTTTATCCTCGAACATAATTATTTTATGTTCGAAGGAGTATACTACCTCCAGATGTGTGGCACCGCCATGGGCACAAAGTTTGCACCCAGCTATGCAAATCTTCTCATGGGTTCATGGGAGGAAGACCATTTTTGGTCCATTGCCGAGCTGGGTGCGGACTTGTGCCTGTGGCGGAGATACATAGATGATATATTCTTCATCTGGAGAGGGGATGAGGAAAGTCTGGTGAGATTCATCCATTATCTGAATGACAACTTACTCAATCTTAAATTTACCTGTGAGTATAGTCGGGAAAGGGTGAATTTCCTGGACCTGACAGTTCTCATTGAGGATGGAGCAATCAGCACACAGACTTCCTTTAAAGATGTTGATATAAACAATTACATTTCACCCTCAAGTTGTCATCACCCTAAAAGGCTACAAAATGTGCCATATGGTCAACTACGAAGGATTAGGAGAAATTGTTCTGATACCAACATTTTTCAGAAACAGTCTCTCTTTTTTCAGGATAGACTTAAAGAAAAAAAGTATGAGGATAAGATTATTCAGGATGCAGTAGAGAAAGTAGGGAATCTAGAAAGGAAAGATCTCCTGAGTGATACAGTAAAAGTTAAGACAAATAAAAAAAAAATTTGACTTTTCTTTTCTCACAAACTTTAATAGACAGTCTGATAAAATAGTCAAAATCATACGTAAACATTGGCACATTGTAAAAAGTGACTCAATATTGGGAGATATAGTTCATGAACAACCAATGGTAATTTTCAAGAAAGCAAATACACTCAAGAATAAATTAGCACCTAGTGCTCTGCCTAAAGTTTCTAAAGAGGGGAATAGATGGCTACCTCAAATAATAGTTTTTTTGGGCTGTACAACATGCTTAGCATGTAGACACAGATCTGATGACAAATTTGGATTCAAGTCAAATATCTCAAAAGAGACATTTCAAATAAAACAACACATTACATGTAAGACAGACTACGTGATTTACCTTATACAATGCCCATGTGGGCTACAATATGTAGGCCAGACCACCAGGCCGGTAAAAACACGCATTCTGGAACACATTGTTAATGTTAGAAGAGGAGTTACCATGCATTTTTTATCAAATCATTTCATTTTAAAACATCAGGGTGATACTTCGGGCCTTACGTTCACAGTGCTAGAACACATACTGCCCCATTGGAGAGGTGGGGACAGGAATGTTGCACTGAAAAAAAGAGAGCGTTTTTGGATTTTTTTCTTTAAAAACCTTAGTGCCTCAAGGCCTTAATGTAGACTTTGAATTGGGTGCTTTTCTTTGATGTTTTTCACATATGTTTTTTTTCATATGTTTTTTGCATATGTTTTTTGCATATGGTTTTGTACACCTTTTTTTGTAGATGGTTTGCACATGTTTTTTGCATATGTTTTTTGCATATTTATTTGCATATGTTTTTAGTACACTTTTTTGCATGTGTGTGTACATTTGCTATTTTGCATATAATTTTTGTGTATTTTTTATTATGACTTGAATCCATCTATGTCATCCGGTCTGTGCCTTGCAGAATATCACTGTTTATGCATTGGCCTGATGAGTGTGGTCAAAAGCCTTTTTGTTAAAATATGTTACATCATTATATGCATTTATATATGGGTACTTTGGAAATTGGATCTTATGTTGTTTCTTAATCACTTTTCTTTGTCTCATATTTCCGAGATTCACCAATCGTCGTCCCTTATGTATTGCGGAAAGCCAATAAGATTAGGAATGAATTAAGTGATTTATGTATCTAATAGAATTAATGTGAATTATTTTTATATTTTCTATGTGTGATTCTTGCCTTATGAATGTAAAGGAGAATCTTTTTATATTTTTGATTTATCCGTTTTATTAAAATCTTTATAATGAATGTATAATTTTTTTTTTAAATAAATGTTTAAATATCTGAATATATCCTGGCTTGATAGGGCATTTAGTTCATCTGCCCACCAATTAGGGATGTTATATAAATTATCCTATAGGAGGAGAGGTTATTGATAATATAGTGGGTATATAAAGACCCCTGTAACAGGTCACTGCTACTCCTGACGAAGCCACCATTCAGAACGGCGAAACGGGTAGAGCGTGACCCTACAATCGAGAGGGAAAGAGACTGCTGGGAATCCCGTGACGTCATCTTCAAATCGGCTGCAATACCGGAAGTGACGTGTCGGCTCCAATACCGGAAGTGACGTGTCGGCTCCAGGCAGTGATGCACCATGGCGGCATGAAGCAGCAAAGACGGCGTGATGTGATGTTTTGATCACCAACGTTGTATGCTGTTATCCCATTGGGATCTTGTAAGCCTCCACTTTTATTGTTTTTGGATAAATTGTGTGATTTTACCTTGGCTCCGTGTGTGTCTCTCTCTTTAGAGATTACACCTCCTCCATATAGCCTCCATCTGTGGCCCTCTAGTCTGTTATTTTTCAGCTATAGAGGTGCTCTTTTGGGAGCTCCATTTGTTTCATATTGCTACAGTGTTGCACTATGTCTTTTATTTCTATTTAAGGTACCAACGCTCCCCTGGTTCTTCTTTGTCCTTGTTTGTGTGGACCTTGAAACAGTCCTTCTAAGGGTTTGAGTGTTTATCTGTTCCTTTTTATTTGCATGTGATTACATTTTGCATTTAATTTTTTCTTCTGGTCATTTGTTTACACATTATTAGTATTCACTTGCACTATGTTTAGTTGAAAATATATTGAGCGCCATCTAGTTTGTTTGCTGTAAAAGGTAAGTGTAATATATATTGACTGTATTTATTGTAATTTATATGTATTTAAAATGGGCAAATGCATTATTATCCATATGTGGATAATAGTAATTTTGCCCATTACAGTACTGTATGTGTTAGGGGGCGGGGGGGATGTGTGTTGTATATTGCTATGTTTATTGGGGGCAATTGTCCCCAATAAACATGCTATTGTGCCTTAACCCCTTCATTGCCTTAGTGGTTAGCCGCTAAGGTAATGAAGCTGCTTTAATGTATTTTTATTAATAGTGTGCGGGAGCAGGGGTTCCCCTGAGCTGAACCGCATTGATTTCTGCCTCAGAGACCCCCTGCTTCCCGAGTTACAGGCCCTGGTATGGGGCATTGGAGCCCAGTGTCGCCGCCATCTTTATAGAGCCCACGTAAGCTCAGGGGACCCCTGCTCCCGCACACTATTATTAAAATGTACATTAATGCAGCTTCATTACTATAGCAGATAGCCGCTACGGTAAGGAATTATTGTTTATTGTTATGTGTGTTTTGACAGTAGTGTAGATGTGTAGGGGGTCTCCTGAGCTGAACCACATTGGTTTCAGCCTCGGGGACCCACCAGTTCAGGAGATACAGGCCCCTTTATGGGGTGCCGGTATCCCGTGCAGAATGTAAATAACCCGGTCACGTGATGCGGAAGCTTTAAAGTGCAGGGGATACCGGCACCCCGTAACGGGGCCTGTATCTGCTGAAGTAGGGGGTCCTCGGAACTGAAACCAATGCGGTTCAGCTCAGGAGACCCCCTGCTCATGTATACTATAATTAAAATGTATTTATTTCGTGTACGATCGCCTGTAACAGCCTTGCATGGAGATGGCAAATCTCCATGCAAATGTTACATGCGGCTTTTTTTTTTCTTTCAACTAGCGTACGGGAAGTTTCAGTGCGCTAGCAGAGGGAAAATACATTGCACGCACGATAAGCCAGTTTTGGGCACGTCCGATAGAAAATGGGCTCAGGGCCTTAGTGAATCGCGCTGCCGGCTTCATTTTTTATCGGACGTGCTAATTTTTTTCAGCCCGGCGCGAACGCTCGGAACTTAGTGCATAGCCCCCAAAGTCTAACATGGCCAGCAAGTATAAATAAGTTGGCAACCTTTCAAATGGAATTAATAGGAGAATGAAGATGATTGATCACATTTGGAAGAAACAAAATAACCTTACAAGGTAACCTTCCACTCTGCCTCAAAAGGAAAGTGTTTTCACCATTGTATCCTGCCTTTACAGATGTATAGATGCAAAACTTGCATACTAAATGCGAAAAATTCAGAGGTTTCAAACAACACAAAGAAGAACAGTGAGGTTCATGCTGGGTATTGTATATATACCAGAAAAAGACAGACTAACTGTTTTTTTAGTCAAACAACAGTCTGTGACATCATCACAAGGGTTAAGAAATTAAAATGGCAGTGGGATGGAAATATCACAACATGAAATGACCATTGTTGGACAGGGATGCTACTCAAGTGAAACAGAACCATGGAAAGGCCTTCATCCAACAGTGGATAAACATGGACTGAAGAAGATAGTGTGTGTGTGTGTGTATGTGTATATGTATATGTATATGTATATGTATATATATATATATATATATATTAATATCGATAATATATATATATAGCAGTGCCATCACTGTCCTCTAGGGGCTGAATAGAGTAGCTATAGGACTTTTTCAGCACAGAGAGTTAATCCTCCTTGGAATGGCTATTCAGCTGCTAACTAATTAAGCTAATCAGCCTGCTCTGAATAGTCAGGAAGTGCTTTAAAAGACTGAAAGCTGCCATGCACTAGGAGGCTGTTTTTCCCAAGAGAAGGGGGAGAGACAGAGGTGCTTCCCAGCTAATGGAAGCTAGTTAAAGAAGCTGGTAAAGAGGCGAGTTTCTCTGGACTTGTGGGGCCGAGTTCCCCTAAAATGGAAAGGACAACAAGACTGTGCTGAAGCTGGGATGTCTTCTCCATAAGGACTAAGATAAGCAAAACCCTTTATTATCATATGCAGAGACTGTGTTGCATTGTTACATGTGCCAGGGCATGTTTTGTCTTATGAACTAGCTTAGCTGGCCAAGAAGTTAGTGAGGGCAAAAGCTACCGTATAGTTAGATTTCCCTAATGGTAATAGGATTTGATTTTATTATTTCATTTTTCTTAAAGGGACGGTGGGCCCGTTGGTTGAATTAATCCCTGTAATTAAACCCCTGCTTAGAAAATACAGTGTTTCCGGCCTTAACTTGGGACAAAAGAGACTGCAGCGTGGTGTGGTCATCACAATATGGTGGAGAATGCGGGCAGTCCAAAAGGCACTGAGCAGCGGAAACTGTGGATTTGAAAATAAATGCGGGGTTTTAAAATGGCCGCCCAACTGAAGTGAAAAGCAAGCTAAGTCTGTCCTACTGTGTATGACCTGTTTTGCTTAAAGCGTGCACATAGGATGTGTGAAGTATGGATGCAATAGCACCCAGAGGTCAGTAGATGAAGATATGTTAAGGTGCTGAACTCAAGCAGGAAAAAAAATTCTGAAGAAAGTGTAAAGTCTGCCTGTGGGGTATGAAAAGGATTGCTGTGCTGTGTAAAGATAATGTAATAAGCAAGTGCTGAGTGTAATGTCTACCCGTCTGGTATGAAGAATTGAGGAGATAGTGCCTCCAAGAGGTCAGTTGGTGAAGAATACACCTGAAGGTAGAAAATGGAGGATACAATGTGTTATGTGTAATGCGCCTGGCCACACAAAACAATGTCTTTCAGGAATGGCTATCCCGGCGTGGTCCCGCAAAATGAACTGCACCAGAAATGTTTATGGTGTGAAAAGCTGTACCACACCACAGACTGCCCCTTCAGGCTGGATGATGATGATGATGATGATGATGATGATGATGATGATGATGATGATGATGATGATGATGATGATGATGACTGCTACGGGGCCCCGCAGAAAGGACAGTCTCCATTTTCAGCAGAAGCTCCAGAAAAATGTTACCCCGTGAATTCAGGAAGGCGTGGGTCAGAAAAGACCAGAGATGAGCTACAGCCCAGAACATTTGGCTCAATACTCACGGGAAAGATGACACATCTAGAAATGACAGAGGCTGCCGCTACCAACTTGTGCAGAGAGCTGAGTGAATCGGAGAGAACAAATACTGACTGGAGACTATGCTATGAGATGTCCCGGAGAGATCTGCAAAACTTCATCACAGACTTAGAAGTTTCTCACCAAGAGGCTCGTGCGCTCAAAAGAGAGCTGGAGCTCTCACGCCATGAGGTCTGTGAATGGAAGGATGCTGAAGAAGAGATCCTGATTCGTTTAGAGACGGTAAAAAGAGCAAATACAAGTCTGAGGCAGAAAAATTCAGACTTGACTGACCAGATTAGTGAAGGTGATAATACATACATACATACAATGAAACATAATATTAATTCATTTATTGAAATGCAGAGTTCTAATGAAAAACTGCATTTATATGTAAATCAAATTACTTCAGGGATATAAATAAAAAAAGTCATATTGAACTCCCTACACTTCTCCAAAATATTTTCAATTCAGATTTCCTTTCAGGCTTTCAAACAATTAAAAACCTGCCCAAATGTACAGCAGAATAAACTTAAAGTCTCTGAAGCCTTTAAAGGTATGAAATGTGAGATGTGAAAATGCCCTTGAATTATTTTATTGCAGCTTTTGGAAAATCTAGATATAAATAAACACAAATAAGATGTCATATGCGGAAACATTTTATGCGACTTATATGTATGTTACATTATTATCATAAAACCATGTTTATTAGAACAGGATTACACAAAATATTATTTGTTATGAATGGAAGATTTTCTTTTTGACATAGTTACTGAAAATAATATAGTGATACAATAATATTGAAAGAACACATTGCACGTCAGGAATAATGCAATAAACGAAGAGTGCATATGGTGTGATCATATCTGATAATGAGTTACAAATCCAACATGCTTTTGTTGGTGTCAAAGTGTCTTACTATTTTCAGTTGACACACTTTATATTCCTGTGTGGATTGAAACATCTCATTCTGAATACAAATGAGGTGATCTTTATAAAAAGCATATTGGCAAACACAGCACATCAAAAAATATATTTCAGAGCATCACAACAATGTTCTGTCATTACTAACACCTTCTACTCTGACTGCCTTGGCTGGTACATAGAAGAATAATAGTGACTACTCATTAAACTGTAATAGTGACAATCTGGGACCTGTCGTATAGAAACTCCTATTGGATTCAAATTATAATGACTGTGGCAATGGTAACAGTGTTTGCAAATTTAGAAATAGAACAGACATTGTCCTATATATACAATGGTCTATCAGAGACTGATTAGAGAGCATCATCCTCTTTGAAAAAGGAGACGTGGCAGAAGAGCTACCATGACAGAAAATTAACATTTCAGTTTCAATCAAAAGCTCATATTAAATATTTTGCTATACTGTATGATGTTTCTAAATAATTTAGCCTAATTCTCAGATATTAAAGACATAGGGGCATACTGCACCGACACACTTTATTCGAGCAAATACCCAGTATGTACCTGGCAGATACCTGGAATGCGCCGCTCCTCACCTCTGACAAGCCCCGTTGTGTTTGCCTTCCCAGCCTGGGTTCATGCCTGGCTGACGGGCGGCTGATCTGTTAAATGATAATGATTAGGATTTAATAGGCTGCAATGCTTCGCGTGTCTACCAGATGGCATAAATTCATGAATTGTAATGCAGTATATATATATATACTGTGCAGTATTGCAGCCAGCGGGAATAAAATGCTTCAATCCCTGCCTGGAAAATAACCCAATGCACTCGGGCAGAAAACAGTCACAAACCTCAATACACCAGAGTATACCCGAATTCGTGGGACTAGCCGAGCTCGAATAAAGTGTGTCGCCAGTGTATGCTAGTAGCCTCCATAAAACGTCTCACTGGGCCTGTTACACCGCCAGTTTTGTCAGCGTAGTTATCACGGTTTTCAGAACAACTCTGAAAACCTGCGATAGCTAAATGCCCAAAACTGGCGAGAAGCAGCGATGCGATATTTGCTTCTCTCAAAAGGTCTCACCCATGGATCTGCAGCGATATGGGCGGGCCAGCTGCATAGACAGCTGTCTCTCTCTGTGCATATCTCGCCAGCGATCACAGGGTGTTAATAAAACATTTATTACTAGTGTATGTGAGCAGGGGGTCTCCAGAGCAGAACCGTGTTGATTTCAGGTCCAGGGACCCACTGCTTCCCGAGATACAGGCCCCATTATGGGGTGCCGATATCTCCTATGCATTTAAATGTACTGTGTCACGTGACAGCACATTAAATGCATAGGAGATACTGGCACCCCATAACGGGTCTTGTATCTCGGGAAGCAGGGGGTCCCCGAAACTGCAATCAATGCAGTTCTGCTCCGGAGACCCCCTACTCACTTATATTAGTAATAACATGTTTATTAAAACAGCTTCATTACCTTAGCAGTTAGCCGCTAAGGCAATGAAGGGGTTCAACTTCAATAGCCTGTTTATTGGGGGCAGAGGGGGTGGATGAAGGGGGCAGTAGCCCCAGGGTGGGTGGTTAGGTCTGCCAGGAAGGTTTTGGGAGGAGTTAAACCCTTCACTGGAATCCGCTATGGTAATGAAGGTGTTAACCAGTCTCATTACACACACACACACCCCTCCGGTAGGCCTAAGCAACCACCCTTGGGGCAACTGCCACCTTCACCCATCACCTCTACCCCCAATAAAGAAAAATAAACACAATAACCCTACTACCCACCTCTACCCCAACAACCCTCCCCCCCGCCCCCAACATATATATTTCAGTAATCGGCAAAATTACTATTATCCAGATATGGATGGGCAATGAAAAATATAACATTAAATAAATATAAAATCAAAAAAGCTGAAAAAAGATAATTACATACATTCAATATTTATCTTACCTTTAAAGTCTTCACCCTCCAAATCCCAGCATATCAGGAATCTTTCGAACCGTGACACCATCCACTGTAATCCAACTCCATCCTCCTTGAAGATCAGCATCAGGTACAAAAATCTTCTTTCACCTTCTTCTGTCACTCTTTTCTTCTTTCTTCTTTATTTGTAATCCAATGTACCCCATGGTAAATCCAGCAATGGAAGTTGCCTCATCGTCTTCTTTAGCTAAAATGAGACGGAACAGGCCTTATATAGGGCCTGTAACATCACATTTTAGGGTCAGATGGTACAGGGTAAGGGTGTGACATTATCTTCAAGAGAGGTATGTCACATCCTTAAAATCCCATTGGTTCCTGTACCATGTGATATGTTCCATTAGTTTTAAAGGATGTGACATAATTCCTTAAAGTGATGTCACATTCTTTTTAACAAAAGAACCATATCACATGGTACAGGAACTAATGGGATTGTAGGCAATTCCATTGGCTGTAATACCATGTGATATCAGCCATGTGGTTTTAAGGATGTTTTAAGTTTTCCATTGCCCATTGACTGCTAATGTATTAATCTGTGCCCAATTGATTGTTATTGTTTTCACTAAATTGTTTGGAATTTGGATGGCTTGTTTTTATGACATTGTAGGATTGTTTAGCGGTTTTATTTCTTGAATTGTTTTGTTGGTTAGGTGTGTATTTAATTGTATTTTAGTATAACATAATTTCTATTCTTTTGCGGTTTTGGTGTTAGAATAATTTTATTGATGTGTAGTTGAGGCTTTTTAGTTATTTTATTGTTGTGGTGTATGGGTGCTTGTGTATTTATTTAATTGTTGTGTATTTTTGGCTAGAATATTTTTTGTATAGGTTTTCCATTGACTGTTATAGTGGCTTACCATGCCCAAATTGTATGAGTATGATGTACCACTGTGTTCATCAAGGGGTAGAGGTACTAGTGCCAGGGTGAGTGGTTAGGTCTCCCGGGTGGATAGCGGGGGAGGGTGGGTTAACACCTTAATTACAATAGCGGTTATTAATTGCTAAGGTGATTAAGAGGTCAGGGGCCATTAGATTGTATTTTTTGATTGAACTCATGCTGCTAACGGAGGACATGGACCTTGAGTATGGTGATGAGGATGCCCTTCATCATGGGAGGGGTAAGTAAAAGTTTTTATTTACTTTATTTATGCTGGCTGGTTAATGTTTGATTTTGAATGGGCAAATGAGCTATTATCCATATCTGGCTAATAGTAATTGTGTCCATTACTATACTGTATGTGTTTGGGGGTAGGGGGAAGGTTGTTTGAGGTAGAGGAGGTGGGTAGTAGGGTTGTTGTGTGTTTCACTGTTTATTGTAAGTAGCGAGGATGGGTGAAGTTGGCATTTGGCCTTTGCTGGGTGTTTATACCTACTGGGTGGGTAGCGGGAGCGGTTAAAGCCTTCATCACCTTAGTGGTATTAACCGCTAAGGTAATGAAGGGGTTAACCCCATCCGCAACACACCCGTAAGGCCTAAACACCCACTATGGGCCAAATCCCACCTTCACCCACCCCCACTACCCACATTAAACATGACACTCATAGTTAACCCTTCATTACCTTAGCGGTTAATACCACTAAGGTAATGAAGTTGCCTGTAAATGCATTTTTCATGCATCTGATTCATGCCGGGGTCTCCGGAGCTGATATTAATGTGTATGAGCTCCGGAGACTCCCGGCATCCATCCGATGCAGGAAAAAAGGATTTTTTTTTCCTAAGTCCCTCTCTTGCCACCGCCTCAGAAGCTTCACGCCAACTTTTTCTGGCAAGAAACTCACCATTCCAGAGCTGTGATTGTGACTGTGAGGGGGTACCCAGGTCAATAATAATGGTATTATGCCCGGCTGGGTGCCCCTGAGCCATATTGAGGAATTGTAAAGTGCCAGCTCTGCAAGCCAATGATGGTGGAAACACTGTAAATGTAATGATAATGTACTGTATGTGTGCCTACTATTTCAGGAGTGTCCAACAACGGAGATTTCCCTGCTTCAACAAAGACCAGAGTAGAAAGACCGGGCAGGTGAATGAATTACATTTAAAGGTCCCCCGGTATATGCCCGAAACCCCAGAACTCATATTGAGGTTCAGAACATCTCCCACCAGGTATAAGGTGGCGAGAGTAAGGTCATTTCTAAGTTTAAAGTGTATAAATGTAGCAGTGTTTTCATGTGAACGCATAAAGGAAAAATGTTTTTAAAGTCTGGCGCTTGGCAGCATTGACAGCGGCTTTTTGCTAACTTTAGCTAGGAAGCTCCTAGAGGGCTGAGATTTGCTGTGAGCGCTGTTCGGGTAAAACCATGAAAATTCATATAGCGCAATTTTTATACATTCCTTTAAAAATTGATGAATGGAAGTCCCCCTATTTTAATTGTACCAATATGTTAGGCACATAGGGATTTTCATTTGAAACACCAGAGACAGAGGAAACACTTAATTTATAATCACTGTCATTTAGAAATGCATGGCAGGAAATTCCTGCAAATGAACAGAGCATCTCCAGCCCCGGACTTCTAAGACACCCCGCTGACTTGCGGCCGTGATGTCTGAAAAAGTCCGGAGTTTAAAGGCTCCGACCTACTAAGGTGTGAAGTGGGGAGGGAGAACCCAAGTACCCCCATCTTAGTGTAAAGTCCGAGCAGTCTAGCAAATGGTGACTCGCTCAGACTGAGTGTCGCCAGGTAAGGTGATTGGGTTTCATATGCTAAGCGACCAAGGTGCAAGTTTCGCGCATGCCCTTTGCAGAATGAGAAGCTACCTCTTCCAGGCTTGTAAGGTATTGGCAACTCCAGAATAGGTGGGGAAAATTATCCCCATGGAGTGATTGGCTGCCCAGGTTAGGTATAGGAGTTTTAACCCTATAAGAAATCATGCAACCCATCAGGAACCAGATTCACCTAAGATTCATCCAAGATTAACATCGTAACTAAGATTCGTAACAAACTTCAAGAGTTCGTAAGAACTAAGGTTCCAAGTTCCAATACTACAGCGGCAGAACGAACGAAGCAGCTCCGGCGGAGTAACAGTGGTTGCGAGCTGCGTCACTGACCAAGGACTGTTTCCAGCTCTGTTTGCGAGCAATCACCGCTCCTGGGAAATTGCTCCTAGAGACTTTGTTTTGCAAGATTTCATTTTGGGAACAAGTTATTTTGTTTGCCCCCGTCCCAGTAAGTGTATTTTCAAGTGTAATTGTGTAACATAGTGTGTATTTCATTTGTGGAAATAAATTACAATTTATTTTATCTCTTTGCTTTGCTCAATCAAAGGATCCGGGTATAAGTGTGTTAAAAGTGCTGTTCTCCCGTGACAGCGATAAGCCTCAATAACCTAATCAAGGCTACTAGAATTGCACGAATTTAAAAATCTGCCGATAAGGGACTTATGTGTTTTGGACAACTGCATAAAATGTCGATTAATGCTTTCGCCGCCCACTTATCGAGGCTTTCTGAATCGCTGGAGCCATTTTTGGCAAATAACAGCTAAAAAGCATCAATAAGTGGGTTATGAAGGCTACTAGCATAGGCCTATAGAGGTTAAGAGTAAATCAATCAGGGATATTAATTTGTGAATGAGGTGTTCAGAAAATTAGCATACAATAGTGGGGTATTCTCATATGATGTATTCATCCTAGGAAGAGGTGTTGAGAGAATAAGTATACTCAGGCATGGGAGGGGTATTGTCCTCACTTGTACCGTATCAGTGTGAAGGGTGAATAGAGCGGTAGACATATTTCACTAGACTAGCATATGCTGTAGGTTTGAAACATTTTCATAATCAGTCCTGTTTCAAGCATTTTTCCCTGGAACCCAAAATTCTGATGTACCTAATTTCCCATGTCTTTCTGTTCAAAGTATTGCTGGCATTACAGTACAGTACCTCTTAGAACCATTATTGATAAATCATTAGTAGACATTCCAAGTGGTAAAACATTTATTGACAAATTGACAACCAATGTTGGCTGTTTATAGGCTATGATATGTGTTTCAGTGTTTCATCCTCAGGGAACATTAGTTGTTTGCCCTTAATTATGTTTTTTTAATGGTGATTATATATTATTTTAGGTTATGACAAGTGGTACACGCTCTTTTTTCCCCCCTCTGTATTGGAAAAAGTTCTCCCTGGGTATCCTTGAAGCACGCTCTATTTATCAGCCAGTTTGTCTAGCTGAGGGTCCTTGTTGCATGAAGGATGTGCACAGAAAGGAAAGAGGCTTGTTTCTAATATTTTCATCAGATAAGATACAAAGGTAGCAGATGGCTTAGTTGTAAATTACTGATTTCTTTGTGTGGCTAGTGGGGAAGCTGGTGCTCTAAAGGTATTAGTCTCTGACCATTTATTACAGTATATACAGTAGTGTAAATTCCTCCCCCCTTTCTGGTGCTAGTAGTCAGGGCCGCAGACAGATTTCCTAGGGCCCAGGACTAGAGTTATGACTGCCCCCCCCCCAGGAGGGGGGTTTTCCCCCCCCCCCCCCCCCCCGATTTCACACCTTGCGAGCCCCCTCTATTTCCCTCCCTCTTCCCATGGTTTTTTCTCCCCTCTGTCCCACCTCTGCATCTCCTCCTCCAGCAATTACCCCACTATCACTCAATCCCTGAACCCCACCTCAAATGTAGTTTTCTCCCCTGCGTTCCACTCTTACTCCCTCCCTCCTCTCACTCTCCCCCCATCAATTACCTCACTCTCAATCCCTCATCCTCACTCAATCCCTCCCCTCACACAATCCCCCCACAAAATACATACCAAAATATCCAACCCCTCTAAATACATACAAAAAAATCCTCACCTCCACAAATATATACAAACCCCCACTCCCCCCAAATACATATTAAAAAACAATACAGATAATCCCTCAAGAAATATTGTATTGTATGTCTTTATTTGTATAGCGCCATTAATGCACATAGCGCTTTACAGTTGTAATACACGTGGTAATCATATAAATAACAAATAATATAAATAACAGGTCATGGGAATTACCCCTCCCCCCAAATCCATATAAAAAACAATCCATATATAAAAAAAAACAATACATATAAAATCAACCCCATTACATATAGGCAAAACCCAATACATATAACTCCCTCAACATACAGGAAAAAAAACAATACATAGAAAAAAAACAATAAATTGAAAATAAACCCCAATACATAGAAAAAAAACCAATACATATAAACCCCCTGTGGCAGGATGGCCTGTAGGCGAGGTCAGTCAATTTTCCACACATGTATTTTCAGGTTTAGAGAAAAAGTTGAATGGCTTTATTGCTCCACAGCATAACTAAACATGGGACACACTATCCCTTTAAGGCATAAACAAAACATAGCAAAAAAAAACCTGCTCCACATTGGGAGAACTTATTAACAATCCAGCCTATCTATCAGGCTGGCTGGCTAATCCATTACCAAACCGTTAACATATCAAAAAGTCAAAAAATAATATGAACAGTTCTTACTGTGACTTTTAGAGCTGTAGTTGTGAATCCTGTCTGCATAGAAGCTTGTCTAGGATAGTTCTGAGAGAGAGACACCTGATTACCAGCAATGACTTCCTTATATGTCATGCTGGTTGTCAGGTGTGTTGGCTCCCTTTTGATTCCCTTCCTCCTGGGTTAACCCTCTAAGTGCTGGCTGAAGCACTCAGGCATATGTATCCCTGGCGTAACTGTTAGTGGCTGTCACACACCCGAACACATATAAACCCCCCAAAATACATATTAAAAAAACAATACATATAACCCCCCACCAGTCAGATCGCTATGTCAAGATTAAGCGCAACTGGCGTAAGCCCAGGGGTATCGACAACAGAGTCCGCAGGAGGTTCCAGGGACAGATCCTGATGCCCAACATCGGTTACGGGAGTAACAAGAAGACCAATATATATATATAATACATATACACGTACATATATATATATATAGATATATATATAAATATATATATAAAATATATAAATATAATATATTATATACATAGAAAAAAAAAACCACTACATAAAAACCATTACCTTGCTGCTGGTCACAGGTGTCAGGCCTCTTGCCAGGCCTGCTGGCTGTGGGGGCCCAGTGGCCAGACAAAGCAGTTGGGCCTGACTTCTCGTAGCCATCAGAACCCGGCTCCCAAAGCTGAAGGCCTTTCCTTAATCGGTCTCATGCTGAGCGTCTGACGTTAGCGCGCCGGGCCTCCCTCATGCCGCCAAGCGTAGTCCAGCTTATTTTCGTGCGCGCCGATGTCAGATGTCCCGGAGCGTGCCGATGTCATAGGGCCTGGCATGCGCTGACGTCAGAGGGCCTGGCGTGGGACATTTAGTGAGTAGGGAGGTCGCAGCTTGAGGAGAGCCAGGGCCCAGTGGTCACAAGAGGTCTGGCCCAACTGCTTTTTCTGGCTGCCGGGCCCCACACAGCCAGAGGGCTCGGGACACTTGTCCCAAAAGTTCCCCCTGTTGGCAGCTCTGCTAATAGTTGTATCCAGGAAATTGATATTGTTTGTGAAGTATTTCAGAATGAGTTTTATGGTGGATTGGAATTTGTAGCAATTTTCATGAAACAATGTGACATCTCTCCATCTGTCCAGAGAAGGATTTGTAATAAATCCAAAATTTGGATGCTAGAATAATTTCACTTTATCCCAAAACCGTATCCCCTCATCTCCTTAAATCCTTCTGCTGACTTCCACACAAAATTTAGATCACCTGCAAAGTTCTTCTCTTTACCTTCAAGGCTCTCCACTCATTTGATCCTTCCTACATATCAGCTTTGATCTCTCGCTATGCCCCTGCTCGTCTCGTGCTCACTACACATAACATTCTAGTTTCAACCCCTTTCACCTCTACACCTCTTTCTCGTATTAAACCATTTTCCCTCACTGCACCTTATCTGTGGAACTTTCTCACACTCAATATAGTGTAAACCAAGCACCTTCTCTCTCAACCTTCAAGACAAACCTGAAAACCCATCTCTTAAATGAAGCATCCCAATAGCCTGAAGTCATGGCTACTGTCCCACACCCACAGTACTACATACAAACCATTGCGGCCAAGCACTGCTATCAACTGCACTTATTCCTTCACCTGCTGTCCCTGTAAGTCTCCCAACATACCTTAGATTATAGACTCTACATGGAAGAAGTTTAATTTTCTATTGTCTGCCTTTGTTGCACTTCTTTATTATAATACCCTGTACTGTATTGTCTTTGTAAAGTTCACTGTTGGCACTATATAAATAAAAATATACATACAGTACATACATACAATCAATTAGCTTCCACATGCAAATGAGCACACAGTGCCACCTTGTGTCTCAAGTCCACATTACATTGAAAACCCTTAAGCCAATGCATGCTGCTTTAAACACAGCTTTTAAACATAGCCTGGGATGAGATGCAAAGCCAATAAACCACTCACAGACAGATTGTTTCGACCTTGTGGGTCTCATCAGTGTGAGGTTAATTGTACTGGCTTTGCAATTTGAGACATGAGTACAGTTTGTCTTCACTACACATTATTTAGCACAGTGTGCTCATTTGCATGTCATTTCCCAGAATCCCTTGCTGCAGTGGAAGCACTGAATGCTAGGTGATAATGGTGGAAGGCAGGGTTGCAGACCTGTCTAAGACATGTGAATGTGCTCACAAGTAATATTTTTATATGCTATACAGTGGAGGGTTTTTAGTCACCTTTTCACCGGCTTTGCCCGGGAATGCTGGGGCAGGGGTTGTGAAGGGCGGGGGGTTGAAAGGCAGGGAGGGGGGGGGTGAAAGGCAGGGAGGGGGGGGTGAAAGGCCGGGGGGTGAAAGGGAGGGGGTGAAAGGAGCTGGGGGGTGAAAAGGAGGGGGGGGAGTGAAAGGCAGGGAGGCTGGGGTGAAAGGCAGGGAGGGGGTGGGTGAAAGGCAGGGAGGGCGGGTTAAAGATAGGGAGGGGGGGGTGAAAGTGAGGGTGGCTTGCCCCCCCCCTCTCTCGTGACTTCCTACCCCCCATCCCCTGGACTGGCAGTGGCTCGCTAGTGTGTGAGGGTGCGTGTCCCACTGGTGGGTGCACGGAAGCAGGGAGGTGAGTGCGTGCGCGTTACTGTGCGAGGTGGCAGTTTTGTAGTCCCCCCTTCACCCTCGCGCAGAGCTGTGTCAGCGGCGGGTGGGAAGGCGGCTGTGGTGGTGGCGTAGTCCCCCCTTCAGCCCCCCGTGCGGAGCTGTGGGGGGGCTGGAGCGGTGGCGTGGCCGTCGGCCGCTAAGTAGCGGAGCGGCGGTGAAGGGCGGTAAGTAGCGGAGCGGTGTTGGGCGGGTATGGTGTGCTGGAGCGGTGGCGTGGCCATGAAGCCACCCATTGCGTAGCGGGCGGGAAGTAGAGGAGTAGGTGGGAAGGAGCGGGCGGGAAGGTTGATTTGGTGGTCGGGTAAGAGGGGGGGCTGGAATAATCTGTATTGCATGCGTGACATTTAAATGTCTGTAGTGTGTAAAGGAGTGTTGATTATAAATACAGTTTGTGTTTAATGCGAGCATAGTTAGATGTACATGAAATTTTGTAAATGCGGCCATTTTGTTTAGAGTTCGAGAGGGTGATGATGATGTGGGCAAATAATAATTGTGGCTGGAATGCGGCCATTTTATGAGAGATTTAGATTGTAGGTGGACATTAAATATGTTTTATTGTTATGAAGGTGTACAATAAATACCAAAATGGGTCTGATGATGGTGCAGACATTTACATTGATTAAGTAAATGGTAAAAGTGGTCATTTTTTAACAGCGGCCATGTGGAGGTGTGCGTGAAGGCGGCCATTGATGGGTGGTGAAGGTGGAAGTGAAGGCGTGCAGAGCGGTTGCGGGTTGGTGATGTTTGGGAAGGGCCTGGTGATGTTTGGGAAGGGGCTGGTGATGGTTGTGAACTTGCAGGAGCGGGCATTAAGGTGGCGGAGCGCTCGGGAAGGCAGAGTGAGTGATTTGTAAGCAGGTGCGTACAAAGAGCGGATGAGGACATGACAGTAGCGTGGGGTAGTGCTGATGTGTGAATTTGTGAGAGCGTGGATGGGAAAGAGGGGGTGAAGCGTGGACGGGTAAGAGGGGGGTGAACAGCAGACACAGTAAGCAGAGTGTTGATGTAGCAATTTGTGAGACCGTGGATGGGTAAGAGAAGTGGTGGACAGCAGAGAGTGTATTAAACTTACCAAGGTGTGTGTCTGAGTTTGCAGGGGTGATTCAGCAGGGAGAGAGTGTGAGAGTGTTATGGTGAGTATGCAGGGGTGATTCAGCAGGGAGAGAGTGTGAGAGTGTTATGTTGAGTCCGCAGGGGTGATTCAGCAGGGAGAGAGTGTCAGAGTGTTATGGTGAGTCCGCAGGGGTTAGACTGTCTGTGGAGTAGGTGTGTCCGTGATGTCAGCGTACCTCTTGGCCAATGAGAGCCGTGGGGGAGGCGTGTCCCAGTGGAGTAGGTTTGTCCGTAATGGTCAGCGTACCTCTTGGTCAATGAGACCCGTGGGGGAGGCGGGGCATGGGCGGGCGGAGATATATATAAATGGCTTCACGGACACACCTACTCCACAGACTGTTCCGCCGTCTGTCCGGGACTGTTAGAACACGGTCTTTTAGGGTAGGTTAAATGACGAGGCGTAACGTGCTGTTCCTTTAAACAGGCTATGCCTGGTTTATTCAGTCCCAGGCACTGAGACTGCAACAGTACATACAAAAGAAACACAAGCAAAACAAAAGCCTGCTCACCTGAGCAATAACTTAACTAAGGTTCTCCCTGACTCAGGGTTGGAGTGGCTTTTCCACTTCCAACAACAAAAATAAGGAACTTTGCAGTTTTAGAAAAAAGGAGCAGAATGATTTAACCTGTTTGGGGAGAGGCTTTTCCCCTCTCTGCTTCCAGCAGCCTTCTTGCCTCCGGACTCTTGGGGAGAGAGGAGAGGAACCAGGAAATCAGTCTTAAATACCTGATTTCCAACTAGCAGGGCAGGTGACAGAAATCAGGCAGCAGACAAACTCTGGTCTGGATCCCTCATACCTCAGTTCCAGCAACTATCAAACTGTGGGATGGAGTGCATGTATTATGAGGCTGCACTTTCCAGCCTAAACAGGATAGAAACTGTTCAGTATCCTGGGAGCCCTATATATGGAATTTATTACCATCCCCTGGTTTCTGTCACATATCCTCCCCCCCAGCTCAGACCTCAAGGGATGAGCGACCATGGATATTAGGGAGTGCATCCTTGACAAACCGTCAGCATTGCCATGTTTGTGCCCTGACCTGTGTTCCACAAAAAAATTAAAGGGTTGTAGACTTAGGAACTACCTGGTCACTCTAGCATTATTCTCTCTATTTTGACACATCCAGGTGAGGGGTGCATGATCTGTGACCAACCGGAATTTTCTCCCCAACAGATAGTATTTGAGCGTCTCTACAGCCCACTTTATTGCGAGACACTCTCTCGACTATGGAGTAATTTTTCTCCTGGGGATTTAGTTTCCTATGTAGCCATGCTGTAAAATGGACTACAGTCATCTCTCCTGCTGACAGTAAGGCCTGGTAAGTTATGGGCATGCCAGCAGTAATTATGGAGGTTTGCCCTCAGACCCTGGTGAGGTGCCTTATGTATGGATGGGAGTGGCCACATGCTCTGAATCCATAATTAGTGATGTCAGAGTTGTGCCTGCCCCCAGAGAAGACATAAGGCGCAGCACTGCTAAAAAGTTCGTGTGTTGAGAGTGTTGGAGGAGTTGGTTGTAGTTGTTGGAGGAAGGAGCAAGTCTGAGTACAGACTTGGGAGGAGGCGGCTCATAATACTGTGACCAGGGACCTGGCACAGGGAATATCTCCCTGAGGGGAGATAGGGAATACACCAAATTGGGAAAAGATACCTTGCAAAGGGAAGTGCGGTGAGCATGAGCGGCTAAGTACGACCGCTGTGAGGGGCAGCTTGCCCACCTCACTGCAATAAAGATGATCTTGTTAAATCATACCCTCGTGTGTAAGTGTGGAGTGATTACACAGAGGAGTGCACCACAGATGAGTTCCTCACCAGGACCATCCACAAGCGGACGCTGGGATCCTGATGAGGTGGAGGCGCTGCACTGGATCTAGGTAGGACTCAAGTACACTACCTCAGATGCCTGTTCGGTTTCGGGGGACCACTTTACCATTAGCGGCCCTCTTGCTTTTGTGAGGTCGGTTAGTGGGGTTGCCTTAGTTGCAAAATTGGGAATAAACCTTCTATAGTAACCAATTAACCCCAAAAAGGTCCTTACTTGTTTTTTTGTAACTGGCCTTGGCCAATTTTGTATCGCCTCTACTTTAAGTGTTTGGGGTTTGAGTAAACCTCTGTCAATAGAATACCCCAGATATTTGGCCTCCTCTAGACCAATAGTGCATTTAGCGGGGTAAGCAGTTAGTCCAGCAGACCGAACTGCGTCAAGCACAGCTTGGACCTTTGGAAGGTGGGATTGTCAATCTTCACTATGGATTACCACATCATCCAGGTAGGCGGCAGCATACCGAGCATGTGGTTTTAAAATTTTATCCATCATTCTTTGGAATGTGGCAGGAGCTCCATGTAAGCCAAAAGGCAGCACCCTATATTGAAAAAGGCCGTCTGGGGTTGAGAAGGCTGTCTTTTCTTTTGCCCTTTCTGTGAGGGGAACCTGCCAGTACCCTTTTGTTAGGTCTAGGGTCGTGAGATATCGGGCTTTGCCCAGTCTCTCTACCAGTTCATCAACCCTGGGCATAGGATAAGTATCAAATTTTGACACAGCGTTTAGTTTACGGTAGTCATTACAAAACCTTGTTGTACCGTCTGGCTTTGGGACTAAAACTATAGGGCTGTTCCACCCACTTTGGGATTTCTCAATTACGCCTAGTTTTAGCATTTTTTTAACCTCTAAACTTATAGCCTCTCTTTTGGCCTCTGGGATTCGGTACGGTTTAAGGTTAAATCGGACCCCCGGTTCAGAGACTAGGTCATGTTCAATTACGCTAGTTCTACCTGGCTGTATAGAGAAGACTTCTTTGTTTCTTCTCACGAAATTCTGGACCTCTCGTTTCTGATGAACGGACAGGGTTTCAGCTATGCTAACCTCTGGGTCAGTTTCTCGATTCTCTGATGGACTTGGGGGTACAAGGGTTAACAAGACCTCTCTATCTTTCCAGGGCTTAAGTAGGTTTACATGGTAAATTTGCTCAGGTTTCCTCCTACCTGGCTGTCTCACCTTATAATTTACTTCTCCCACTCTTTCCAAGACCTCATATGGCCCATGCCACTTAGGCCCATGCCACTTAGTGGGAACCAGAACTAGCACCCTATCGCCTGGAAAAAAAATTCTGACTCTTGAGCTTTTTCCATGTGTTCCCTCACAATAGGTAGGACTGCAGCTATGCGGTCCTGCATCTGGGCAACATGCTCTATTACACTTCTCTAAGGGGTAACCTCGTGTTCCCAAGTCTCTTTGGCTATATCCAGTAAGCCCCTTGGGTGTCGGCCATACAATAGTTCAAACGGGGAGAAGCCTGTGGATGATTGGGGAACCTCCCTAATGGCAAATAACAGGTATGGTAACAAACAATCCCAGTTTTTCCCATCCTTATCGACCGCCCGGCGTAACATGCTTTTTAAGGTTTTATTGAATCATTCCACTAAACCATCTGTTTGTGGATGATAGACTGAGGTTCTGAGATGCTTGATTTTTAGGAGTTTACATAACTCTTTTGTTACTTGGGACATAAATGGTGTTCCCTGGTCAGTTAAGATCTCTTTAGGAATTCTGACCCGGGTAAACAGGACTATTAACTCTTTTGCTATGTTTTTAGCAGAGGTGCTACGTAGGGGAATTGCCTCCAGATATCGGGTGGCATAATCTAATATTACTAATATATGCTAATGTCCCCTAGCCAACTTTATTATGGGTCCTACTAGATCCATAGCAATCCGGTTAAATGGTACATATATTATGGGAAGGGGTACCAACGGACTACGATACGCTTTGAACGGGGTGGTGATCTGACATTCTGGGCATGAGGAGCAATAATTTGTAATTTCTGCCAGAACCCCAGGCCAATAGAAGCTTTGGAGAACCTTTTCTTTTGTCTTTTCCACCCCTAGGTGTCCCCCCAATGGGTGACTATGTGCGAGGTGTAATACTACATTACGGAATGTCCGTGGTACCAACAATTGTTTAGTTATAATTGATTTCCTTTTATCAACCCGATATACTAGGTCATTCTCTACCTCGAAGTAGGGGTAGGCAAGTGACCTATCTGGTTGGCCAGGAGTACTATTCTGGTCCCGTGTATTCCCCCTTGCTTCCGCTAATGTGGGGTCTTCCCACTGGGCCTTCTTAAAACTCCCAGGACTGACCTCTAGGTCAGGGAAGGTCTTATCCTGTTCTGGGGTGGTAAGCGCCTGTTCAACATCTTGATTTGGGGTATTCCCTACCAAGGTGGCCATGGGAAAGGGGATTTTACAGCACTCTTCCTCTTTCCCCTTTTTATTTGGGCCCTCGTCAACCTCCATTTCTGAAAAAGGGAAAGGATTTCTTTCTTCTGTTACTTCTTTATGGTCCGCTATTGAACTCTGGGCGCTATTCTGAGAGGAGGACCACATTTTTAGAAAATGGGGAAAGTCACATTAACACATTATGTGCCAATTTGGGTACTATCCCCACTTTGAAAACTAAAGAACCAAACTCTGTTTCAATAAGAACATCAACAGTGGAATATTCGTGATTATCCCCATGTATACAACAAATTGCCAAACTTTGTGAACTGTTTACGTGGTTTTTCCCAATGGGCAACAGGTATTCGGACACTAGTGTAACCATACTCCCAGAGTCAATTAGTGCCCGAACCCTCTTACCATTTACCTTTACAAATGCCCAGAGATGGTTATTCAAGGGGTCCTCTGGGCTAGGGCCCATACATTGAGACCACAACGAATAAGGTTCAACGCTGTTGCATTGCTTCAGCATTTAGTGGGCAGACTTTCGCGGTGTGGCCCCTCTCATAACAATTTACACATTTAGGTACATAGTCTGTGTCTCACTTAGAGCCCTTTTTCGGCTCTCCATGTTGGCTATTGCCCTTAGTATGCGAGCCACTGTTGCTGGTGCTGTGTGAAGGCGGTCATCGCTCTTCAGCCCCCCTTAACCTTGGTACCCTTTTACTGTCTCTGGAAGAGTCCTGGAACCTTGGGTAATGGGGATAATCCATGACTGTGGATTGCAGGTGCTCTTCTGCTGCATTGTACCTTTCTACGAGGGCCACCAGCTCGTCTGCATTGTGTGGTCACTCTGTCTGACCCAACGGCGTAGGGCAGAGGGAGGTTTCCTCAAGAACTGGTCCATGACCAACCGTTCCACGATGTGGCTTGCTGAATTGATCTCGGGTTGTAGCCACTTCCGAGCGAGGTGGATGAGGTCATACATCTGGGATCGGGTGGCTTTATCCAACGTGAAGGACCATGAATGGAACCTTTGGGCGAGAATGGCCGTGGTTATGCTGAGGAGGGCGAGGATCTCGAACTTCAATTTTGCATAGACGTTGGCTTTGGCTGGCTCTAGATCAAAGTACGCCTTCTGGGGTTTGCCGCTTAAGAAGGGTGCGATTAGACTGGCCCACTCAGCTTCTGGCCAACCCTCTCTCTGTGCCGTGCGTTCAAATGTAAGAAGACAGGTTTCAACATCATCCGAGGGCCCCATCTTCTGAAGGTAGTGGCTTGCCCTGGTCATTTTCGGAACTGGGGCTGCCTCTGCCAGTGGAGTCTTAATGATAGTCTCCCTCAGGATCTCGAATTCCTGATGTAAGCCCTGGGCGAACCGTTGTTGCTCCTCTCTCAGCAAGCGGTTTGTCTCTTGCTGGTTTGCATTCGCGATTTGCAGAGCTGCATTCGCCTCTTGCAGGGCTGTATTCGTCTGTTGCTGGGTTGTATTCGTCTCTTGCTGGGCTATTAACAGCTGTTGCTGGATTGCATTCGCGTGTTGCAGGGCTGCATTCGTCTGTTGCTGGTTTGCATTCGTCTGTTGCAGGTTTGCATTCATCTCTTACTGGGCTAATAACAGCTGTTGCTGGGTTGCATTCACCTGTTGCTGGGTTTCATTCGCGTCTTTCTGGGCAGCGACATTGCGTACCAGCGCACTCACCACGTCTTCCATCGTGTTTGGAGAGAAAAAAAAACCCGCAGACCTTTTAGTGTTTTGCCCGCATTCTCCACCATATATGACAAACGGCTTACTCGGGGCTCCGCCGTCTGTCCGGGACTGTTAGAACACGGTCTTTTAGGGTAGGTTAAATGACGAGGCGTAACGTGCTGTTCCTTTAAACAGGCTATGCCTGGTTTATTCAGTCCCAGGCACTGAGACTGCCACAGTGCATACAAAAGAAACACAAGCAAAACAAAAGCCTGCTCACCTGAGCAATAACTTAACTAAGGTTCTCCCTGACTCAGGGTTGGAGTGGCTTTTCCACTTCCAACAACAAAAATAAGGAACTTTGCAGTTTTAGAAAAAAGGAGCAGAATGATTTAACCTGTTTGGGGAGAGGCTTTTCCCCTCTCTGCTTCCAGCAGCCTTCCTGCCTCCAGGCTCTTGGGGAGAGAGGAGAGGAACCAGGAAATCAGTCTTAAATACCTGATTTCCAACTAGCAGGACAGGTGACAAAAATCGGGCAGCAGACAAACTCTGGTCTGGATCCCTCATCCCTTAGTTCCAGCACTTGCCAAACTGTGGGATGGAGTGCATGTATTATGAGACAGTACTTTCCAGCCTAAACAGGATAGAAACTGTTCAGTATCCTGGGAGCCCTATATATGGAATTTATTACCATCCCCTGGTTTCTGTCACAATATATATATACATACATACATACATACAGTCATGTGAAAAAGAAAGTACACCCTCTTTGAATTCCATGGTTTTACATATCAGGACATAATAACAATCATCTGTTCCTTAGCAGGTCTTAAAATTAGGTAAATACAACCTCACAACCTCAGATGAAAAACAACACATGACATATTACACCGTGTCATGATTTATTTAACAAAAATAAAGCCAAAATGAGGAAGCTATGTGTGAAAAACTAAGTACATCCTTACTGCTTCCATAGGAATTAAGATGTTAAGTAGCAGACAGGTGCTGCTAATCAAATGCCCTTGATTAATTGATAATCACCTCTATAAAAGCCAGAGTTTTAGCAGTTTGCTGGTCTGGAGCATTCAGGTGTGTGTTAACACAATGCCAAGGAGGAAAGACATCAGCAATAATCTTAGAGAAGCAATTGTTGCCCATCAATTTGGGAAGCGTTATAAGGCCATTTCCAAACAATTTAAAGTCCATCATTCTACAGTGAGAAAGATTATTCAAAAGTAGAAAACATTCAAGACAGTTGTCAATCTTCCCAGGAGTGGACACCCCAGCAAATTCACCCCAAGGTGTCAGACAGTGCAATGCTCATAGAAATTGCAAAAAAAAAACAACAGTTACATCTCAGACTCTACAGGCATCAGTTAGCATATTACATGTTAAAGTTCATGAGAGTACAATTAGAAAAAGACTGAACAAGTATGGTTTATTTGGAAGGGTTTGCAGGAGAAAGCCTCTTCTCTCTAAAAAGAACCTGGCAGCATGGCTTTGGTTTGCAAAGTTGCATCTGAACAAACAACAAGACTTCTGGAACAATGTCCTTTGGACAGATGTGACCAAAGTGGAGATGTTTGGCAATTATGCACAGCACCATGTTTGGCAAAAACCAAACACAGCATATCAGCACAAACACCTCATACAACTGTAAAGCACAGTGGTAGAGGGGTGATGATTTGGGCTTGTTTTTGCAGCCGAAGGACCTGGGAACCATGCAGTCATTGATTCGACCCTGAACTCCAAAGTATTCTAGAGTCAAATGTTAGGCCATCTGTCCGACAGCTAAAGCTTGGCTGAAATTGGGTCATGCAACAGGACAATGATCCCAAGCACACCAGCAAATCTACAATAGAATGGCTGAAAAAGAAAAGAATCAAGGTTTTGCAATGGCCCAGTCAAAGTCCAGACCTCAACCCGATTGAAATGCTGTGGCTGGACCTTAAGAGAGCTGTGCATAAACAAATGCCCACAAATCTCATTGAACTGAAGCAACGTTGTAAAGAAGAATGGGCCAAAATTCCTCCACAACGATGTGAGAGACTGATAAAGCCATACAGAAAACGATTACTTCAAGTTATTGCTGCTAAAGATGGTTCTACAAGCTATTGAATCATAAGGTATACTTAGTTTTTCACACATGGCTTCTCCATTTTGGCTTGTTAAATTAATCATGACACAGTGTAATATGTTATGTGTTGTTGTTCATCTGAGGTTGTATTTACCTAATTTTAAGACCTGCTAAGGAACAGATGATTGTTATTATGTCCTGATATGTAAAACCATGGAATTCAAAGAGTGTGTACTTTCTTTTTCACATGACTGTATATAGTATTTGTATATCTCTACCATCTCACTGTTATTTTGGAAAGGGTTACTTTAGTTCCTGAGAAAACAACATGCCTGGAATTTTTTGTTTGATTCTGACAAACCATGGACCCATAGTTTTTTATGATATGGATATGTAGCATGACATACTATTCCTGGTACCAGGGCAAGGTGCGAGATTCCTTTTGCAGGAATAGTTTGATTACCGCGGGCTTGCCACAATGAAGCCAACAAAATGAAATTTTGCGGTTATGTGAGTTTTATTTATTTGAATTGAAATTTGAGTATTTATCTGGCAGATGGCACAGTTAATACCTGTGTCGATGACCACAATGAGGCTATTGAACAGCACAGGTACTTAACAGAACAAATCATAATATTTTAATAGTAATATGTTTTTACACACAAATGTTTGTTATGTACGGTTGCTTTTATAGGGTTCACTGTAAGATCATGCCCATTTTCTTAAGGGAAACGAAAATTCTGTTGCACTGTAAGAACCCTTTAGCACAATAACAGTGTGTCCATGCTCCACAGCTCATCCAGGTTCCCAAAACATACCCCACCAAACCAATAAGAGGATAATCTTAGAAGGGTGTCTCTGGCAGACCTTGAACCCTTGTCCTTCTCCTTCCTAGTCGGGAGTTCTCCCACTCTTCCACTGGGACTTCTGTTTGGCTGCTGCTAATTCTTGCAGAGAACTCGCTAAATTTCCAGATTACCTCCAGCTCTGACCTCTGTCTGTTTATGGACCACCCCTCTCTGTCTGCTGCCAGCCCTGACTTCTGCCTTTTTACCGACCATCTCTACTTGCTTACCGCTAGACCTGACCTCTTCCTGTTTACTGACCATCTCTACCTGCTTGCTGCCAGCCCTGACCTCTGGCTGTTCACTGAACACTGCTAGCCGCCTGCTATCCTGTCTTAGCCACTGGACCCCAGCACTACAGTTGCTCCCCATGAAAATGCCACATGAAATGGACCACTTTAAATAAGATTCGCTGCTACCCCTGCAGATGTTAAAATTAACACACACTTCTATATTGCCCACATGCTGCAGTTGAAGCAATATCAGCCCCCCTGCTCCCCAACAAAAAGGGGTCCAGATAGACACCATTCAGATCAGAGGTATTGAACCTGTTGAAATAGAGGAATGGGCGGCCCTCCCGTGGAACCTTCATAACAGTGCAGTGCAAGTCTCCTGTTTCATTCTAAACAATAAATAGATATTCTTTAAATGTAGAAATTCAATATGAGGTGCACATGCAAGTGCAATTACTTTCTGCATTGAAAAATTACTTGCAATGCAGATCATGGCTGCATGAACAGTTGTACACGCATTCCTGTCAACACACATTTAAAAGATTTGTTTTTTTCTTGCTTTTTAATTATTATACACCAACAAAGCTCTCAACCTCCATCATGCAAATTCTAAAATAAAAGATCGGCTCTAGTGAATTGTGACCATTAAAAGCCTATTAACTATGGTAAATATCTTGAAAATATTAATATGGCTTAGTACTGCATTTGTTTGGGGAAGGGGGAATAGCTCCAGTATGTGTGACAAATTAATCAGCATTGAGTAGCAAACTCATCACTTTAATGACCCAGCAGGTGACTTTCCCTCGCAATGATGATTCTGACAGTAGAATGTTGGTGCAAACAAAGGGAATAAACAAGAGTTCTAAGCACCTTTATGCTGTATTGACATTCTAGACAGCGTTGCACCTTCCAAGATAGTACAAGCCAGTTACTTTAACTATAATTCAAGAGTAGTTGTACTGGTACATAATGGAAAACAAAATGATTAGTAATAGTCAGCATGGACTTAAGGATAGGTCATGCCAAACTAACCTTATTAGTTTATTTGAGGTGGTATGTAGGAATATACATGGGTAATGTAGTTGATATTGTCTACTTAGATTTAATGAAGGCTTTTGATATGGTTTCACACAAGAGGTTAGTGTACAAAATAAAGCAAATTGGACTTGGTAAAAATATTTGTACCTGGATTGAAAACTGGTTGAAGGATAGACAACAGAGAGTTGTCATAAATGGAACTTTATCAGATTGGACTAATGTTGTGAATGGAGTACCTCATTGATCGTACTGGGACTCCTGCTTTTTAACTTGTTATCAATGACCTTAAGGTCTGCATAGAGAGCAAAGTCTCCATCTTTGCTGATGACATTAATGGGCCAATGCTATCTGCACCGATAAGCCACGTATTGGGGCCTTTTCACCAAAAACGCCTACAGCAATTCAGTAATCCCCAATAAATAACCGATAAAAATACTTTTCTGCATTTTTTTTGGCGAGAAAAAAAAATCGTCAAATGAGCAGCGAGAAGACACTTATCGGCAGGTTTTCACATTTGTGCAATTCTAGTAGCCTTGAGTAGGTTATCGGGGCTAACCGAGGCTCTAGAATGGCGATTTCCTCTCAAAATCCTCCCACCAGGTAAAGTTGTCATGAGAGTGGTGAGAAGGTGCCGAGAGAGGACTAAGAAAAAAAATGCATTTTTCCTGCTTCGGGAATTCCAGGAGTCTCCGGAGCTGATACACTTAGTTCAAAAGGATGTGACATCACTTTAAGGGATGATGAGACATGCTTTTGAAGTAATGTAACCCATCACATGGTACAGCAACCAATGGAATTGTTCATTTACATGTACCCCGCTGAGATATCTGACAGGGCTCAGGATTAGATAAGAGCTTAGGGAATGGGCTTGTCTCAGTATTTAGTGTTATCTATACACATATGGCATGCCATTTTTATTGTGTATTTTCCCTACACTACAGCTCCACACTTGTTCTATGCTTATACTAACTGTTGCAAAGTGCCTACTACTAGCTGGCATTTGTACACAAGGTTGTGTATCAAGGTAGTAATTGCAATATATGTAACACCCTACATTCTGGATCTAGTCTTGTGCTATACAGGCTGCTGACCGTGTGAACTAGGGAAACCAGTTTCTTCACGGACTAGCAAGCAGGAGTTTACCTTGGGGAACCTGATATATGTTTGTAGATATACTCTACTCCTTATGATTTACATCTAGGGACTAATTCTCGCATTGGAAATAGGATACCTAGTATGGGCTTAGGAGGAGCCTTATACCCTCTACAACACAGTGTCACCACCACCAAGATTTGAATACACTTTTAGTACATATACCCTACACTTCCCCTGTTATATCCCTATTATTATGCATAAATACAATTTTATTGTTTTGCGTCGATAGGCATCTATTAGGTCACTCGCTGGGATTATATTTTGTCTTACCTATTGTTGCCTCCATGGAGTGCAATTGTAGGATTCCTTTTTGGTTAGGACCCTTGTCCTGACTATATTCTTGTACAACAAAACAAATCAAGAAATAAAACCGCTAGCCAATCCACAAATGTACTAAAAACAAGCCATCCAAATTCCAAACAATTTAATCAAAACAATAAACATAAATAGAAAAATACCAATCAATACAAAACAAGCATTTGCCAAAAAATGCATTGCCTGCCACTGTATTTATCTGTAGGGGCACAGATTAATACATTACAAGTCAATGAGCAATGAAAAACATACAATAAATAAAAACAATAAAAAGACATGTATATACATTCAATATTTATCTTACCTTTAGAAGTCCTCACCCTCCGAATCCCGGTGTATCAGGAAGCTCTCGACCCACGACATCATCCACTGCAATCCAACTCCATCTTCCTTGAAGAACAGCATCATGTACAAAAATCTTCTTTCTCCTCCTATGCTCTAGCAGTTGGAGCGTGCTCCAGCAGTGTGTTGCCCCCTCCCCCCCGTCCCCCACCCCGAGCCAGCTCTCCCGTCAGAGGAGGATGATTTTACGCCGGTGCTGCCCGCAGACCAGACCCGTCCCCTGTGCTGAGGTGGGACGTAGGGATACACGTACCCGCAGCAAAGGGAGCGCGTCCGGAGTGTGGTGTTAGTGTTGCCAGGCCAGGTATAGTAATGAAGACAATACTTGCCGGTACCGGTAGTAGAGGAGGAGTAGTATTTGCCGTTGCCAAGATCAGGGATAGGAGAGTTGCGGATGACCGAAGGTATAAGCCGTGTTACAGGGATGCCAGAAGTCACGAAGTCCAAGTAGAGCCGAAGTCGAGAGCCAGAGGGGGTAGTCGTCCAATCCGCGTCAATACCTGAGGAGTCACTGAGAGAGTAGTCAAATGCTTCCATACAGAACTATGTCGAGCGACGAGTGATGGGAAGCACAGGCATAATAAAGCTGGGCAGGCCAATGGGAAAAGGGGGCAGGCCTGGAGGACTGCAAGGAGTCCTCCCTGATAGGAGGGAGGTGTTACAGCCCAGCTGAGTGTAATCATTGATTTGCATGGAACTGTGTGATGCTTGGGGGCGACGCCTCACTGCAGGAGCAGTGGTTAAAAGTGCTCTGTTAGGCGTGTGCTCTGTAAGCTGGGAATGCATGCACATAACGTCTGAGACTGGCATGCGTGTAGGTGTGCGTGCAGGAAGGAGTGGGTGCGCCCAGCGCTTAGCAGAGGAATCGCCGAGGGGAGTGATCCCGCGACGGCGGCAGGGGCGAGGAGCCGTGGAGGACGGTAAGGCAGGATTGTTTTGTGGGTCCAGGAGCTCCCTGCGGAGAGGGGGTGCTCTGTTTGGGAAGCGAGGAGAACGCCGATTCCTGACAGATGGTAGGGAAGGTGCGCGCTCTAGCAGTAGGAGCGTGATCCAGAAGTGTGACGCACTCTAGCAGTGTGAACCGGAACTTCCGGGGTCTGCTGCTAGAGTGCACTTCTAACCTCGCGCTTCTTACCTTCTTGAACTAATATCGGTAGCCACTATTACCTCCTCAGACCCACTTCTGCCACTGCGATCAGGTAGGCATGGGGGTGTTGATGATGAGGGGGACTGCTGAAAGAGACTGAGGGAGATATTATGATGGGGTGGTTAATGATGATTAGGGGAACTGCTGAAAGGGACTGAGGGAGATATGATGATGGCGGGTGGTTGGTGAGGGGTGCTGGTCGAGATGATGATGAGGGTGTTGGAGGAGATGATGAAGGGTGCTGGGGGAGGTGATGATGAGGGGTGGTGCGGGAGATGATGAAGGGTGCTGAGGGAGATTATGAGGGGTGCTGGGGAGATGATGAAGGGTGCTGGAGGAGATGATGAGGGGTGCTGGAGGAGATGATGGTGAGGGATACTAGGGGAGATATGATGAGGGGTGGTGTAGGAGATGTGATGAAGGGTACTGGGGGAGATATGTTGTTTTGTGCATTTTTTGTATGTCTGCGGTCTCACCAAATAAACCCCATTTTATTTAACAATGTTGTCCTGCCTAGTGGATTGATTGAAGCTTGTTGCTGAAAAGAGGTGTCATACCTCTCATTAAGTTTGTGAGATGATTAGGAAATTAGTTAATTTGAATTAAAGTATTTTAAATGTAATTTTGCTTCAAGTAAACATGGTAAATAAATGTATAATTTTGAACAATAAATGCTGTTTTACCCGTACGACCCAAATCTGTTTTCCTGGGAGCAATTCGGCCCTTCAAGTTGTGCAGGCCTGCTATCGCGGTTATTAATTGCTTAGGTGATAAAGGGGTTAGGGGACATTAGATTTTATTTTTTTCATGTACTCTTACTGGCAACAGAGGACATGGACCTGGAGTAGGCAAGGACACACTTCATGATGGCAGGTGTAAGTAGAAAGTTGTATTTACTTTATTTTTGCTGGCTGGCTAATATTCGATTTTTGAATAGGAAGATGCACTATTATCCATATCTGTATAATAGTCATTTTGACAATTATTCTGCTGTACAGACGAGACCACGATTATTGTAAAGCTTGCCTTAAACTAGCCCGGTTAAATTCTGGGTATGTGCTGGGTATGTGCTGGACTAGTTTAAGGCAAGTTTAAGGCATTTCTGCATTGACTAATGACCCATAGGATTAACACAGCAGGGGTCCCTGGCAGTCCCATTCAGTTTGAATGGGACTGCCAGGGACCCCCACTGTTAATCTGATGGACCATTAATCAATGCAGAAATGCTGGGGATAGTTTAAGGCAAATTTAAGGCATGTATTCAGAATGTACCTGGGTTTTTTGGCGATTGGCACTGGTTTATGTTAAAATAGTCGCAGTCTCTGCTGTATGTGTTGGGGGGGGGGGGGTTGTTGGGGGTAGAGGTGGGTAGTAAGGTTGTTGTGTCTGTTTTTGTTTCTTGGGGGTAGAGGAATTAGGGGAAGGGGGTAGTTGCTCCAAGGGTGGATCTTTAGGCCTACCGGGGGGGGGGGGGGGGGGGTTGGTTGCAGGACTGGTTAACCCCTTCATTACCATTCCGCTATAGTAATGAAGGGTTAACTCCTCCCACAACCTTCCAGGCAGGCCTAACCACCCACCCTGGGGCTACTACCCCCTCACACCCCCTCTTCCACCAATAAACAGGCTATTGGGGTTGAACCCCTTCATTGCCTTAGTGGCTAGCCGCTAAGGTAATGAAGCTGTTTAATTAACAATTGTAATACTAGTGTACGTGAACAGGGGGTCTCTGAAGCAGAACCGCATTGATTTCAGGTCCTGTGACCCCCTGCTTCCCGAGATGCAGGCCCCGTTATAGGGTGCCGGTATCTCTTATGCAGTTAAATCCCACTGGCACGTGACGCGAGACATTTAAATACATAGTAGATACCGGCACCCCGTAACGGGGCCTGTATCTCAGGAAGCAGGGGGTCCCCTGACCTGAAATCATTGCGGTTCAAATCCGGAGACCCCCTTCTTGTACACTAGTACAGCTCAACCCCGTTATAGCGTGATCCGCTACAATGCGGATCGCTTATAACGCGGAGTGAGTGTGGTTCCCGCTTTTAAAAAGCTAATTTTTTTTAAAGCTTCATTGCTAACGGACGGACACACACACATCACCCCCGTTCACATCACATCCCATCCCACCTGCCCATCACATTCCCCTTTTCTGCACATCACATCCCCCTGCCGCACATCACCCCCCAGCCTGCACATCACCCCTTCCTGCACATCACCCCTTCCTGCACATCACCTCTTCCTGCACATCACCCCTTCCTGCACATCACATCCCCCTACCTGCACATCATCCCCCCAGCTTGCACATAACCCCCCTGCTCATTACATCCCATCCCCCCGCCCATCAAATTACCCCTTCCTGCACATCACATCCCCCTGCCTGCACATCGCCCCGAGCCTGCACAACACCCCTTCCTGCACATCACATCCCTTCCCCCCGGCAGAGGTACAGGAAGGGAGGGGGAAAGGTGTGTGTATGGGGGGATGGGATGTGCAGAGGGGGTGATGGGCAGGAAGGGTGGATGTGATGGGCAGGGGGGCCTGATGTGCAGGCAGGATGATGTGATGGAAGGGGGGATGTTATGGGCATGGGGGCATGATGTGCAGGCAGGAGGATGTGATGTGCAGGAAGGGGGGATGTGATGTGCACAGCAGGTGATGTGTGTGTGTGTGTGTCCGTCCGTCCATCCGTTAGCAATAAAGCTTTAAAAAAAAAAAGCTTTTAAAAAACAGGAGCCATACTCACACCACATATAAGCAGATACGAGTACAGGCCAGGAACCAGCTCCCTTCTCTCCACCTCCCCCCCTGCGGAGGTACGGGGAGGGAGGGGGGAAAGGCGTGTGTATTGGGGGATGGGTTGTGCAGGGGGGGTGATGTGCAGGAATGGTGGATGTGATGGGCAGGGGGGCATGGGATGTAATATGCAGGAAGGGGGAATGTCACCCCTTTCTGCACATCACATCCCCCTGCCGGCACATCATCCCCCCCAGCCTGCACATCACATCCCATCCCCCCTCCCCATCACATCCCCCCCCTCCTGCACATCACACTACCTGCACAAAAACCTGCAGCCTGCACATCGCCCCTTCCTGCACATCACATTCCACAGCCTGCACATCACCCCCCCTCCAGCCTTCACATCACCCCTTCCTGCACATCACATCCCCCTGCATGCACATAACCCCCTCTGCACATCACATCCCATCCCCCCTGCCCATCACACCCCCCTGCCTGCACATCACCCCCAGCCTGCACATTACTCCTTCCTACACATCACATCCCCCTGCCTGCACATCCCCCCCCCCCCCAACCTGCACATCACCCCCCAGATTCTCTACACAGCACACAGATCTGCTGCTGCTGCTGTTGCAGATGCAAGGTAAGTGCTGTGTGGGGCTGCTGCTGCAATGCCGAGTTCAGGGAGAGCTGGGAGAGTTATCCCAGCTCTCCCCCTTCGGCAGACGCGGAACCCCTGATCGTGGCAGCCATTTTTTTTTAAATCGCGATCTCGATTATAACGAGGTCGTATTGGGTGAACCCAGAGGACCGTGTTATAATGGAGTTCAGCTGTATTAACATTTTTATTAAAACCCTGCGATCGCTGGTGAGATATGCGCAGGGAGAGGCTGCTCTCTCTGTGCAGCTCTCTATGCAGCTGGGCCAGATCACTGCAGATCGCCGGGTGAACCCTTTAGAGAGAGGCGAACATCACGTTGCTGACTCCCTGTAGTCAAGGCTTTCTGAATTCCTTGATAGAAACCCTCAGAAAACTGGCAGCGTAACCGGCCCAGCGATTTTGTTTATGAAGGCTACTAGAATAGGCCCTTTACTGTCTTTGTGGATGTGGAAAACAAAATTAGAACAACCGGGGCCCAATCATGGCCCTTCCACGTGGCCACAAGGACAGCAAGTTTTGCTGGTGGCAAGGATTAACTGCTTTTGAATGGGACCCCACATTGTTAATCATTTGTTAATCCCCTGCCATGGTTCTGATCCCCCTGCCCAGGTTTGTGGTACCCAGCAGACACACATCTAGCACTTATGTTTACATTATAGTTGCACTTTTGATCCTCTGTGGTGGTAGTGTTGACAATTATCACTACACTAGTTGATATATTTTTTGACATATTGTTCCCTTATTAAGTGTTTCTGATGTATTCACCACCTTCTGTGGTCTACTACTAACAACAGAGCTTACCTGTTTTAGGATTCCCTCCCCTTAACACTTTGGCCACTTAGGCTCCTCCTCTCTGCTCTGTCACTCCTGTGACATCACTGGGGTTTTTTGGCTCCAATTTTTTTAAAACTGGGTGTAGTGTAGGGTATATCTGGGATTGCTTGTCACTTGTTTATTTGCTCTTGAGAATTGTCCCAGTGGGGACCGAAACATTGAGTCAATAAACTTCACTTTTTTATCATATAGGAGTGCCTGTCCCTTTTTCCTTTTTATATCTATATATCTGTAAAAAATTATCACAGAGAGAAATAAATCATGAAAAATATCAGAAAAGCTACAAGCATGAAAAGTCAAACCCATAGCAAATATATCTACAGTCCCCAAATTGAGAGATTGAAAACAAGTTGCCTATAGATACAATTTGGGAGAGAATGGACTGTATGGCAGCAGCAGTGGTGAACCGACTATGCAGCACACTTTAATTAATGCATCATTTTCTTTCAATTATCTTACTGGTGAAACTGTACAAGGAACAGCCAGAAGACAATGTTGAATGAAGAAAATTGTATGATTGTATAATTTTCCAAAGTCTATTTATCTCTCTCATTTACTTTAAACTGTCATAATTTATCGATAAGTTTTAGTCATTTTTTTTAGCATAGAAAAAGTGTATGGGAATAAGGGGTTGGTTACATGTACATTGAATTTAGGCTAAAGACATACTAGGACCACCTAAAATTACTTCAAAGTACTACGGTAGTTGCCAACTCTATTTGCAAGCTGCAGGTCACCCACAGTCCACTTTCATCACAGGTCACCATAGTTACCTGGGAGTAGTTGGGCTCCTCATCATCTAACCCCACTCTTGTTACTGGGCAAACCTGGGTGAGCTCTTTCCAGAATAGGGGCAGGGCTTACATGGCAGTTGCCTGAGTTGCAACAATACATTAAAGCTCATTGCCTTGCAACAACTCCCCAGACATTAACCCATTCTATACCTTTAGTAATCCAAAGAGGGGAGGAGGGTTACATACTAATAACATTTTCAACTTGTTTCTACTACTGTAACTTCTGTTACATATCTATTATATTCAAGTATAGGCAAAGTGTAATAATGTATACTTTTTTTTACTATATTAATCAGAGTAGGCACATAGACATACACATTATCATATGTTTATACTATAAGAGTTTCACTTAAATAAAAACTTTGAAACTGCAAAACAATTTAACTGCAATGGGTTGTTTGTTGTGTAATATTTACATGTATTGAGTGCTGACAGTGATGTGGGATTTGGCCACAATACTGATAACTTACCTACAGTATCTACTGCATGGACAGAACCTGAATACATTACCCTGCCTTACCCACTCACTGCTTCCAAAATATCAGTGACTAAAAGTCCCAACTGTTTTTTCAGCCTTTCGTTCATGTGAAGGCCACCCCCAACACTCCCCTTAAATTCAAATGCACGCATACATGTTCCATAGACATGCGAATGCTCAAATAAAGGAGCAAGGCATATTGTACTTGAAATCATTATTTCAAGGGTTCAAATATAAGCAAAGTGAATCAGTGTGATATTTTCTAGTAAGAAACAACAAAGGGATAGGGAGTGATCACAGAACCATACTAATTGAATAAAGTGGTCAAATACATCAATGTGGTAATCAAATAATGGGTGCAAACTGTGAACTGAAAAGTGAATCAGAAAAGGTGAAGGGAAACACAAAATGGATGTGCCCCCTAAAAGAATTCACTTAAATGCACACCAAAACAGTGTAAAATTTTAATAAATTTACTTAAAACATATATTACCAAAGTAATGTGTAATGTGAATTAAAAATATATTAAATCAACATTATCAGGCAACCGTGTCGTCTATTTTAAGTATATACTATCCCATTGAACCACTTGATAATGGTGGGATAAGAGGACACAGGTTGCTAGAATTCAGGGTGTTAACCCCTCTGGAGCAACGATGAGACCCAAAAATAAAGGTATATAAATGTACACAAGTGAGTGGCCAGTGTGTTAAATGTCCAGCTACCTTGCTAGAACAACCAGCACTGCGCACTATAATAGAGACTTTAGTGTGTTAAAGTAAGAGTGCTGGAGTGATAAAGCTGGTAAGTGCAGTGATAATGGTGATACATACACTGCAGCATAGATCTGCCAGAAACAGCAGTGCTGTGCAAGGAAAGCAGGCACACTCACTATAAATAAAGAATAAATAATTAACTAATGGGATCAACAAAGTTAGAGCCAGGAGACTGCTGACACTACATTAAAACAGCTTCAAGTAGGAGACTGACAACATTGCGCGTCCAACGCGCGTTTCCCTCCAGCAAAGGAGCTTCCTCAGGGACAAATTTTACTGGGGCAGTGAGGTCTGAACCTTTTTATACCCTGGCAGTACCCTAATTGCAAAATCAATTGTTAACAGCTGTTGCACATGCGCAGTGTGTTTACACCTAAACTCACTCCATAAGGTACTTATATACTGATTAGACACACTATCAGTCAATTCCTTAGTGTCATACCTTCAGAAAACACTTTTCTCAGTGGTTTTAGGGCTTTGGGAGCAGTTTTTATAACTAAAAATCATATGCTCCGGTTGGGGTGGCTACTGCGCATGCGCGGGGACTTAGAGATGATTACAAACGGTCTTTATCCGTTGCGCATGCGCGACATCTTAGAAAATATTGCTGTATCGTTCCATACGCGTAGTTAGTACCGCGCATGCATTATACAGTTCGGGTCTATGCTCATTGCGCATGCGTTGCGCATGCGTTGGTGTGCATTTAAGTGAATTATTTTAGGGGGCACATCCATTTTGTGTTTCCCTTCACCTTTTCTGATATTTTCTAGTGTATTACTATATTAATCGGAGTAGGCACATAGAGATATATACATTATTACACTTTTATATTATGACAGTTTCACTTACTGTACATAAAAACGTTTTAACTACAATGGGGCTTAGGGCTAAGCTTGGTGTGACACAGACAACAAGATTTTTGCTCAACAATAATGTCTCACTGAATGCCTACATTGTTAAAAAAATTGCCTAAAAAAACTCACATTATGCATGAATCATTCATGTGCCGCCCCCCTCCACCGGGTGTCTATGAATAAGATAGGCATGACATACAGTAGGCAACAAGGTTTCTGTGCAACACTAATGCCTCACTAAATGCATACATTGCTAAAATAATTGTCTAATATCTCAAATTATGATTGAGTCATTTTTGTGCTCCTACCCTTGAGTGTCTGTGGATAGGGCTAATATAGATGTGATGTAGGCAACATAATTTCTGCTCAACACCTAATGCCTCATTTATTGCATAACTTGTTTAAATTATCTCACGTTCAACTGGTCTTTTTTAACCCATGGTCAAATATGATCAAGATTTTCATATGCCAACAGTGTTCGATACTGGTCTGCTGCTCCCGAAACTTAAAACAATACATTATACTTGTATACATATATAATAGAGACATTGAAACAATACATTACTGTTTATTTTAAATACAAGTTCAAATTAAGTGTTTCATTTAAATAAAATCTGAAATAAAATATATAAACCAATAAAACAGTAATATTTTCTTTTTTTACTATATGGATCTGAGTAGGCATATAGAGACATTAAAATCATACATTACTGTTTTATTTAAATAGAATACCTCACTAATTGCATATATTGTGAAATAAAGTTGCTATAATTTTTGCTATAATAATAATATAGCTATTGCTATAATAATTACTATCCATACAGTAGTTATACACTAAGCTATGCATGAATCATTCACGGTACTCCTCACCGAGTGTCTGTGTTTAGGGTTAAGCTAGGTATGACGTAGGCAGGATTTCTGCTCAACACTAATGCCTCAGTGATTGCATACATTATTTAAAGCGAGAATAATTACCTCACCTTTTGTTACCCAATGGTCAAATATAAAAAAGGTGTTTACACCCCATCAGCGGTCGATGTTTGCAGCTAGTACCAAAATTTGTATCTATAAAAGTCCAAAAAAATATAGTAGGAAAATTGTTTAGTTAATCACATTTCTATAGCCATTCCGAATTGCTTAATAACATCTGGTAACATTATTTATAATATTTATGTAATTATTGCAAGTTTTGACACTTATGGGTCTATGCACTAAGCAGCGGTAAATTGCATTCGCCAGGGTTTGAATTTGCCATGTTTTTGGCGTGTTGCCCTCGCTGTATGCAGGAGGGGCCGAATCCCTGACGAATCAATGCGCCACCACCATTTGCCAAGATGGCGAATAGCTTGGCGTGAATGTTGAAATGGCGTGCACGCAACGCCAATGGCGTTCTTTCTGAATCGCGCGAGGAGACAACCAATGGCATGATTGAGCGGCCTATTTAAAGGTTCCATTTGTTTATATTCTTTCTCTGTGTTGTTGGGAGAGAGAGATTGATATACTTGGTGATTGATTTGTTTTGTGCTGTTGTATTTTCTTTACAACTTTGTGTTATTGTTTGTTTGAAAGTGTTTAGTGAGCTTGAGGTTTAATTTATTTTTCTGTTGCTTGTGATTGCTAGAGGTATGGATGGGAGGCGTGTGAGTCAGAGGAGTGATGCTGGGGTGAGTGGTGATGCTGAGGTGAGTGGTGGGAGTCAGGAAAGTGATGCTGGGGTGAGTGTTGGTCGTGTGAGTAGACGTGGGAGAGAGGGGAGTGATTCTGGGGTGAGTGGTGGTCGTGTGAGTAGACGTGGGAGAGAGGGGAGTGATGCTGGGGTGAGTGGTGGTCATGTGAGTAGACGTGGGAGACAGGGGAGTGATGCTGGGGTGAGTGGTGGTCTTGTGAGTAGACGTGGGAGACAGGGGAGTGATGTTGAGGGTAGTGATGCTGGGATGAGTGGTGGTCATGTGAGTAGGCGTGTGAGTGAACATGTGAGTCAGGTGAGTGGTGGTGGTGGGGTGTCTGGTGGTGGTGGGGTGTCTGGTGGTAGTATGTCTGATAGTGCTGTGCTCCTGTAGTCTCTTCCATTGGAAGAAGAGGAATTCAGTCAGCAGCAGCCACGTGCACAGGTTGCACGTGCTCAGAGAAGAAAAAAAAAGTTCCCCGAAATTGACGCTTTAATGCCGATAAAAATAGAGCCCTTGTGACGGGCATTGTGGCCAACTATGATCAGCTGTATGGTCATTTATTAGGTAAGAACATGTTTTCATTGAGTATATCCCAATTGTACTCCTATGATTGATCCTAAATTAATTTGCATATAGCTGATATAAGAAATCTAATCGATGTCACAATGTAAGAAATGCCATCTATGTAAGTATTTCATTAATTTTATGTATGTAACTAATGTGCCTAATGTATTTAAATATAGAATGCTTGGAATATATGTAAGTATATTATCTATCTAAACACATTATCAATGTGTGTTAACAAGGAGTATGTGATTTGAGGAAATAATCAATGATATGTATAATAATTAATAATGTCCTTGCTGGAAGAGTTGAAGGCCGGGTGCGAAGTAGAGGGACTTTAACACATTCACAACATTATTGAGCAGTAATGGCTTCATCGTCGGTGATTATTACTATTATAGGCTAACTGTATGAAATGTACATAAATAATAGACACTTTTGTATAGTTAGGTATATGTATTTTATGAGCAACAAATGGCACATACATGAAACCACCTCAATTGACGCTTACACTGCAGATATCTATATACATTTCCGCTCACTCTGTGTACACACACAACACAGCCGCTCTACACACACAAAATGGAGCTACACACACATACAACAATACGAGACACACACAGCAGCCATCAAAACCAAAATGGACTTTTAACACTTATCATACCCTCCCCCCCCCCACAATTCAAAAGAATGTGCAATGAAAATCTGTCATCTATGGAAGGGAGTAGTCAACTGGTGTTTGCGAGTTTTGACGATATAAGAAGAAATTTAAAGGAAAAAATTCAATTTGGCCGGAGACAAGCTCCTGGCACTGGAGGTGGACCTCCGGCCTCACCTGTAATATTAACAAGGTTGGAGGAGCAGTTGCGCGACAAGTTGTTGCCAGTCCTTATTTCTGGTTTGCCTGGTGATGGGGATATCGACATCTACGAAGAATCATTTCCAGCAGGTCACTAATTTCACATGATTACATGTTTTTTATACAAATATTGTATATAATTTGACACTACACAAATTGTATTGTAATCTTGTGTATTAGATTACAATTTTTATTATATTTACATACTGTACATGAACAATTTTTTTGATGTATTTTATCAATAACTTTTATAGAAGCCTTCTTAAATATATGAATTCACAAATCTTATGTAGTTACATTAACATAGTATATTTCCTTTAGGTGCATAAGTTTGACAAGTGGAACATGTAGCATATACAGATGCTCCTCACAACAATTTTGAAAAATACAATGATAACAATTGTATTAATCTGAACTACTCCCAGTTCAGATACTCTCATGAACAAATGTGTGATTGTCAAAAAAATGTTTTTGTTTCTTCATATAGTGTCCCCTGTGCGTCCGATGAGACAAGAAGAGGTGTCCACACCTGAATCTTCTGTTTCATCATCACTAGTGGAAGGTGAGGCTATAATGTTCTTATTATAGAATGTGTTCATTTATATGGAACAAAAAACAGATGTATGAACATAGATCACATGCAGATCTTGGTGATATCGGCATACTTATTAATAGAAACTTGGCACATATGATGTTGCACTCATATAAATTTCACAAAAAGATAGGAGGGTGTGTGAAGTTATGCCTCACAAATTAGCATTTCAAAATAATATACGTTGCTACTTTTAATAAATACAAACATTCAATAATTTCGTATTACATGAATATATTGCCTCCACTGATATTCGTACTTCATGTTGAACATTAAATACTCACAAACTCTTAATTATTGAAAAAGATTACAGTGAGTCAGCAGAATTTTTTTTTTTTAACATAGTTTATCATAAATGTGCATCTAAAGTAGTACAATCACCAGCATTCATTAGCTACGAATATTACATGATGTAAACCATCGTTGCGCAAAATGTGTATGTAAAAATTAGTTATGCTGGTGTCGCTGGCTCTGCCATGAAACGTGAGTGGGCACAGTAGAGTACGGCGCAGCCCAGCAACTGCACCTACTTTCTGCTTCCCTATGCTTGCACCGTGCATGGGGCTTCTCTCTGCACATAGACACAAGCCATCCTTCTTTTCCTGTCTGTTTTGTCGCTCCACTGTTAAGAAGCATGGGTGATTGGAACTTGCAGTACACTAGTAGTAGTAGTTTCACCTGGGGTTGGGTGTGTGTGTGTGTTTGTGTGTGATTTCATGCATCGGTGCACAAAATGGGGGGCATACAGTCTCCCAACCTTTTGCGCTTGTGGAGTCAAAATGGTTTCACTTTGACTGATGCTGAGTGTGTTTCAATGTACACACACACCAACACAAACACACAGATATTGGGGCGATCCATGCCACCCCGCTTGTGTGCCAAATTATGCAGGACAGCCTGTGTTCATGCTTTCAGAGTTGGTGATGTCACCGCTCTCAGTGGCAGCAGCATAATGTAGCAAAGGAAACATGTCGAAATAAGTATTTACACATTTGTATTTACATTCAATACCCATAAAAAAAAAGGATGATGTTTATCTGGCAGGGGGGGTCACAATAACTTGTATGGATGAAAAGGGGTCTCTGCATAATCATTTACATCACGCCTGATGTAATCATTCACTCAATCAATCATGTTAAAATGTCGGTCAATAATGCCACATCCAAAGTTAGTTATAAACAATTATTTTATATGAATATAATTATAATTTAACTTCTCATGAATTTGAGCAACACACATGCTTACATAAAAATATGTTAACAATGTTACATGTGCCTTTTGTTTTTTTTGCCTTTCTATATACAGAGATTGAACGTAACGATATTCAGAGTCCAGTATTAACAGAAACACGTCAAGTACATCATGCCAGGAACCAACAAGACAGTTTGGCAGCAATTGATGCCTCCGAAGCAAGGATGATTCAAATTCAAAATACCCACCATCAGCAAATTATGGGAGTACACCAAACTATGGCATCAGAAATGCGGAATATTAAAAATATCATCGTCAAAATCCCAGAAGAATTGCATATCATGAATATCACACTCAAAACTCTTGTAAACACTCTAATACAAGGGAATCAACTTCAGACAAAGTCAACAGGAAATGAAGGCCACTTTAGCGCTAGCAATGATGGCTCTTTCTATGGTGGCGTTTTGTCATCACAAACTGATGTGCAACATTTATTCAATGATGACTTCTCTGAAGTAAGAAACTTTCATCTTGAATCACCAACGATGGTTGAAGCAATGCAGACATCTAGTACAGATGAAAATCTTCAAGAGGCACCTGAAATAAGGTAAAAAAAAAGAAAATTATCAACTGCACAAACAGAAAGAACTTCCCTTTGCTGGAAAACATTGTCAAATAATGCTCCAGTCTCTACCCAGGCACAAGGTGCACCTGTCTTTAACCAGCCACAAACTCTTCCAGGCTATACCCAGGCACAAGGTGCTCCAGTCTATACCCAGGCACTAGGTGCTCCATTCTATACCCAGGCACAAAGTGCTCCATTCAATACCCAGGCACAAGGTGCTACATTCTATACCCAGGCACAACGTGCACCTGTCTTTAACCAGCCACAAACTCTTCCAGTCTATACCCAGCCACAAAGTGCCCCTGTCTTTAACCAGCCACAAAGTCTTCCAGTCTCCCAGCCACAAAGTGCACCTGTCTTTAACCAGGCCCAAAGTGCACCTGTCTATACCCAGGCCCAAAGTGCACCTGTCTATACCCAGGCCCAAAGTGCACCTGTCTATACCCAGGCCCAAAGTGCACCTGTCTATACCCAGGCCCAAAGTGCACCTGTCTATACCCAGGCCCAAAGTGCACCTGTCTATACCCAGGCCCAAAGTGTACCTGTCTATACCCAGGCCCAAAGTGCACTTGTCTTGAACCAGCCACAAACTCTTCCAGTGTCTACCCAGGCCCAAAGTGCACCTATCTTTAACCAGGCCCAAAGTGCACCTGTCTTTAACCAGGCCCAAAGTGCACCTGTCTTTAACCAGGCCCAAAGTGCACCTGTCTATACCCAGGCCCAAAGTGCACCTGTCTATAGCCAGGCCCAAAGTGCACCTGTATACCCAGGCCCAAAGTGCACCTGTCTATACCCAGGCCCAAAGTGCACCTGTCTTTAACCAGCCACAAACTCTTACAGTCTATACCCAGCCACAAAGTGCAGCAGCAATTGTACAGCCACAAAGTGCAGCAGCAATTGTACAGCCACAAATTGCATGTCATGACCCCGAAAACCACGACAAGTAACAGAGGAGGTAGGCCACGAAAAACTGAAAGGGAGCCATCAAACAGGTCAGTCACTCGTTCACAAATGAAAAAAAAAATAAACACGATTTTTCATATCAATATTTGTTTGTGTTGTTGTTGTTGTTTGTGTGCCAACAAATGCATACATATTTTATATTTTAATGTGTTGTGAAGGTGTAATTAGATAGAATTCAGAATCATGTGTCCATTAATAATTTTTTTTACATTATTACACATTTTTGCTTGTTAATCAAAAATGCTAATTATGTAAAGATTAAAATAGACAAATGTCCATACAAATGAAACTCAAATGTCATTTTCACATAGACAAATTGTATGTCATTGTAGACGGACGTTCACAGAGGTATGCAAGAGAGACTGATTATTGTGAAATTAAAGAAGGCTTTTTATTGCGCCTGTTTCCTCAACATCAGGAAACCATCCAAACAAGGGGTAAACAAAGCTTCTATTCATTTGGGAGTATTTCTAGTGAAACACTATGCAGTTCACAACTCCCCTAGATAAGCATGTCTCCCAGCCCCAAAACATATAGCATGAAATAAGCAGATATACGAAGTCTCTTAAGAATGAAAGTCTTATCTGTTCCTTGGAGGGAAAATCTTCTCTGTTCCTGGTTCAGCTCCCTTCCCTCAGGGTGTGTCAGCATTCAGGTTTAGAAGTTTTCCCTGTGTCTTAAAAGCAGCTATGCTGTGTCTTCTGGCAGAGCTCAAGACAGGTTGTGAGAGTCAAAGACAATCTCTGCTCTCTCTCCAAAGTTCAGCTCAGGTATGAGCTAAGGAGACACACTTCCTGTCTCAACAGACAGGTTTTTGTAAGCAATCTAAATCAGGCAGGTGGTGTTTATTAATTGACTACCAGCAGTTAACCACCACACTTCTAGATTAAAGGCACATTACATGAACAGGGATTACTCCCCTGTTATATACCTCCCCTGTTTGTGGGAAGCTTGGGCTAGCCACGTCCAAAGCCCATCCTTCCACTCTCATTCTAGATATCTCTGTGACTTGAATGAGAGTGGATGGAGGAAGAGAACCCTCAGTCCTGCTGGGATTGGAGCCCTTTCTCCAGTTTATTCGTGTCTCCTCCTGAAGGTGCTTGAGATCAGCACCCCTCAGTCGCTCGAGGAGGACTTTTTCCAAGTATAGTCTTTTTTCTACGTTGCGGCGGTCATGAGATTTCCCTCGCGTCGGGTGCTAGTCTTATTGTAGGCATACTGTATGGCAGCAGTTGCAGAGCGTTTAAAAACAGCCCTTTGAGTTTTCCGCTCTTGAAGCTGTCTCTCTGCCCTTTTCCCACTCAATGGGGTTGCTAGTTCAGCCTCTTTGAGATTAAGTTGCAATTCCACACCCACTTCCAGAGAATGTCCCATCTTTTCAGCTTCATCAGCTAAAGATTCTTCTGGTTTTAATTCAGCACGTGTTTTATTTTCATGTAAGATCGATTTTAAACTAAAACCCAACTACTGTATTAAATTATATATATTTTTAAATATTTTCTCTCACTCCCTCTTAGTCACTAACAATTACTCACACTCACTAAGAATCACTAACACTCAATATTAATACAAATACAATCACACTAACTATTACCTTACAAACACTTATTATACTGAAACAGTGTAACACTAAAAGGTATATATTTTTGGCATATATGTGTAAGTGAAAGGACTCAGGACACAAAAACTAATTTGGTGTCCTGTAAAGTAAAAACTTTAAACTGAATAAGTGCAAAAGATACTAACATGTAGAATCAAATATGAAAATATAAAATTATATTTCAAACCAACATTCAGCAAGGACAGCAAACAATCAATGTTGCAAGAATCCTAAGAAACTAGGGCTGAAAAATTATATGAAAGTGCTGAAGCAGTACCTCTGGATTTTGAATTAGTAAATTTTGAGTATATTATTACATGCAGTCAACCTGAAGACATTCTTAGGAAGCTCATTGAAGTAATAGATACACCCACCCGATAAAAACACCAGTAACCCCTTAATTACAGTACGTTAGCGATAGTAACCACTAACGTAATTAAGGGATTACTTGTGTTTTAATGGATGAGCATCAGCCCTTTCTTCCATGTTGGTGAGGATGAAGAGGATGAGGACACCTTCATCCTGGCAGGGGTAAGTAAAACATTTATTAATTTAATTTGTATTTGACTCTATATTTGAATGGGCAAAAGTGCTAGTAACCATATTTGTTTGGCTACTAGGGCATTTGCCCATTCCTTTGGGGGGGGGTTGGTGGGGATAGAGGGGGTAGGTGAAGGGGGTAGGTGCCCTGGGTTGGGTGATTAGACTTCTCTGGTAGGTATCAGGATGGGGTTAACCCCTTCATTGCAGGGGTTAACCGCTCCCACAACCCTTCAAATAGGCCTAACCATCCACCCTGGGGAAACTATCCCTTTTAGCCACACATCTACTCCCAACAAACAAGGTTCTTCAGTTTAACCCCTTAATGATCTTAGTGGCTAGCCACTAAAGTAATGAAGCTACTTTTATTATTATTTTAATAATTTTTATCTGAGGAACCCCTGAGGAAGAGAGCAGTTCGCTCTCGAAACGCGTAGGGTTATTTTGTGGGACTCAAATCACTACGCCTGGAGGTGCTTCCCGTGCCGTGACGAATCAGCTGTTTATCAGCTTGTACTCAGAATTATCGCGAATCTGCTGCGGTGTACCTGCCACCAGCCACGAGGAGGTGGGAGTGCCAGGGAGAAGTAAGCCCGCGCAGTTCAGCGTGTGTAACTGAAATCTTGGCCCCGAACCCGGTGCAACAGCTGAGTGAGCAGCACGCAATTGCTGCGTTTTCATCTATCACCAGCTGCGACGAGAAACGAGAGCCAGGGGAGAAACACACGCGGTCTGGCGTGTGCTACTATCATCTTGGCCCAGATTCCTGTGCAGTGGCTGTGTGAGCTGAAAAGAGAGGGGATACTCTCCAATATATCCACCGCTTGCAAACCATTTTCGTCCGGTGAGTGGGCACTCCACCTGGTGTAGCTGAACACGGGTCCCATATTAATTGTCCTTAATATTGTCTTAGATTAATGTGTTATATTATTTGCTATGTTTTTTATGTCCAGTGTTTTTAAACTATTTTATTAAATGTTGTAAAATTCCTACCACCCTTGATCTCAGCTGATATATATTTTTTAATTAATATTAGTATAGTATATGTTGTTTGTTTCTTGTACATACAGTATTACACTATGTTTTGTGTTTTTTGCATTTTCTTTAAGCACATCTCTACCGTCTGGAATCCATTTCGGTTTTCTTCCTGTTGGTGAATATATCCTTTACCTGCTGGCGCCTTTTAACACTATAAAAAATTTTTCTCTTGTTCTGTCACTGACCAGGGGGTCAGTTTTAGTGTTTAGGCAGCCCCCCATGCTAGGGTAATACCTGCATTAGGGTTACATCACATATATAGATAGCGCTACCTACTCTGTGTTTGCCTCTATTTGAGAAGATGCACTTTTTCACTTCTGAGTCTTGAATCTAACATATACAGTAACAGCAAAAAAATAGCTCCCATGGTGTTTTAATAGAAAGTATCACAACCTAAATGATCTAAAAACTGATCCATAGTCAATGTACTTGTAAGTCAACTTATCAGACAAAGTTGACCTACATTTCATACATCAACACAATAACTCCCATGAATGATGCAACTTGCTTTTTCTACAATCATTGATGCAAACTTGAAGTCAAAGAATCTATGCATGGCTGAGCTAAAAATAGTGATCTATTGTCAATACAATATTCACTGCAATACAATATGCTGGTGTACATGGACTGACTTTGTACTGGCTTGCGTTTTCCTTTTCTATGGCATCCACTATTAAAAAATGACCAGTAGTACATTGTCACCCTTGAATGTTGAGTCACAGAGATGGGGATATGGAAGTAAGTCAGTTTATAATTTGTGTTTAGCGGTTCATATATCGACACTGACATGAACCATTTGTTTGTGTTACCCTTGGTAGTGTCTCTGCTCGTTTATGCTGCTTTTTTAATTGTAAAGAAATATACCTGAAAGGAGTTGGCTGTGATCTTTAAAAATAGACAGGGATAAAATAATCCTTCAAGTGCTAAAGTAAATGAACTAAAAACAACCGAGGTTAGGATTAGAGGATACTCTGAATTTGATGAAAAAACTGTTTCAACTGAACCAATTGTTGATGCAGACGATTATTTGGTGAGTAGTAGAAATTAAGAGATTTGCAAAAGGTCACAAACTGTCACAGCATTGATGGTGAGATCTTCGATGGTGGAGTAGATACAGTATGCATCTCTAGTGCACAGCAACTGTGCTAATAAGGAATTTGCCTGAAAGCCAATCAATAACTATGATTATTGAGCTATCTTGATAAAAGGCAAATTTATTTTTCTTAAATAATAACATTTATCTTGATCCCAGGATCTCTGTGTGTAGGACAGCTGCAGTTGTAAAACCACTAGTTCAGACCAATGAGGCCTATGTCCATGGTAGTCCAGTTAGCTCTTTTCATACTGTGGAATCCTGTAGTCATGTACTTCAGAAACATGTCTGTGTTAAATAATATTTGCAGACTCATTAAAAATTGCCAGCACTGACAATTTTCTCAGCATTGCCTCAGTTTCTACATTTCAAGAATTATTAAGGCTGTTCTATGCATTGTTTCAAATGCACTCTTTGTAAAAAAATAGAAAGGACTTACATATTCCCTGCCCTCGCCAACTTGAAATGAGGCCTTTATGCCTCCATTTAAAATGTGTTAAAACAAAGCAAACTTTGATGGGAGCTTCCAATTATGACATCTCAACACAGCCATGCAAAATGTAATTGGTATTTTAAGTTAAATAATAAAATCAGCAGTATACGCTGTGACATTTTAATTTGTCTGACATTATTCTGCAACTGTACTCACGTCTTGCTCAAGGACACATGAGTATAGACCTAACGGTCATGTTCTAATTGGCATCTACTGGTACTTTATCTTTATCAAATAGTCTGATTTTATCCACAAAGCAACAAACAACAATTATGTTTCTTTCTGCTGCTAGCTTTAATAGCACAGCAATATCCAATCAATCTTTACTCATTTTTAGGTTTACACAGAACCAAACAAATAAGCTGCATCACCCTAAGTATTATATTTATTATACTCTTGTTGTTCAAGTTGCTAAATAAAATTGAAGTAAAACTACAAATTTCCTCATACCTAAACAATATAATAAAAAAAACAAATATTCTAGTCACTAAACATGCTCTCTCCTGGATAATCAAGATAAGCTATAGCTATACAGAATGTTGAAGTGGGTGCAGAGAAAAGGCACAGATGAAATACTGTAAGAATTCTTAGGTCTACATTAACTAAAGGTAGCTGTGTTAAAATATGGCATTAAAAAGAAATAGAATTGCTGTGATATTCTTTAGAATTACCACCGTATTCACAAAATAATTATTTATTTATAAATACTGTAGTGATATTCATCTCATTTGCATACACACACTGTTAATTCAGTGTTGCACAGGGCTAGCAATATAAACACGCAATAATTCATACAAAATCAGCAGCAATCAGTGCTTGCAATGCAGTTGCAGAAGTGTGGGAGATACAGTATCACAATTTTCTAGTACAGGATTATAGGATATATTACAAAACCTTATGGCAGAAATGCATGTTCTCAGTAGCATCAGACACAGTTAAGGAAGTTAACATATAACAAAAACACTCTGTAAATAAAAAACAAAAGCATAACATCCATATGTGCAAATATTAACACGTCACTACAGTATGCCTGGACAGTACTGTATGTTCTAGAAACACTGTATTTTGTTACAGTATAAAAGGAGACAATGGAACGATTTAAAACAAATCAACATTTTCTTTTATTGGTGGAGTAAGTACAAAAACATTTATTTACAAATACAATTTAAAAACATTTAAAGTGTACAGCAATTCAAAACATTAACAGGTGTATGGTTTACTGCTAGTGAAAACATTTATGTACAGAAAGTCAAAACATTTACAGTAGGATGGTGTACAGAACAGTCAGTCAGGCCTGCACAACTTCAGTCCTCAAGGACCGCAAACAGGCCCGGTTTTCAGGATAACCTTGAAAACCGGGCCAGTTTGCGGCCCACGAGGACTGGAATTGTGCAGGTCTTGTGTAAGTAAAAACATTTCTTTATTAATTCAAGTTAAAAAAACGCAACATCTCCTTTATTAAAGTACAGAAAGACAAAACATTTACAGCACAACAGTATGGTGTTAGTAAAAAAAATCTTTATTAATAAAATTTAAAACACGCAACATCTCCTTTATTAAAGTACAGAAAGTCAAAATATTTACAGTAGGATGGTGTACAGTACAGTAAGTCAGGCCTGCCCAACTCCAGTCCTCGAGGGCCACAAACAGCCGGTTTTATCCTGAAAACCGGCCTGTGTGAGGCCCTCGAGGACTGGAGTTGTGCAGGTCTTGTGTAAGTAAAACACTTTCTTTATTAATACAGTTAAAACAAGCAACAAGTCAAAAATAAAACAACAGTTGAACATTCACGCAATTTGATCCCCCACCAGATTGTCCTTCCAGGGCTGATGCCTTGATGACGCAAAATGCCATTAATGGAGTCACGAACGATTTTCATTAAGGATCTGAAATGAAAATAGCGCCGCAATTCCTCCACAAAGTCCTTCTTAAATTTTCAGGAAGCGCCCTTTTTTCGGCGATTTCCTTCGTAGTTTAAATTTTTGGCCCACCCGCAGTACACCAATAGACACGTGGTGCTTAAAATTACATGCCAACTTCTGGGGTAAACCAGCACTCATTACCCAAAACTTCTCCCTGAGTGCCGGTGGCAGCTCGCGCAGGATGATGTCGGGCACTGTATTGATGCAAGCATATGTAGGTTGGATTCTGGGAGCGGATGTGCTTCTGGAAGCGGGTGTGCTTGTGGCAGCGGGCGAGGGTAGGTTGTCTGGGAGGAAGCTTTCCTCCTGTCTTGGTCGCCGTGTTGTGTCCTGGCGTGTTCTTGACGGGGTTGTCCTGTTATCCTCATTGTCAACGGCATACATGTACACAATTTCTGCTGGTGGAGGGGGTGCGCTTGGTGTTAGAAGGTGGTCGAAGGTCCCATTCATCACATCCATGCCACCCTCCTGCTCCGGCATCGGGGATACAGGGGGATGAACACCGAGCAAATTATGTATCCCCGCTATGTCAGTATCTCTATCTTCTCCATCCGTTGATCCATCTTCTCCATCCGTTGATCCATCTTCTCCATCCGTTGATCCATATTTAGCATGGTCTCTAAAAGAAGATCTATCTTTACAAGCATAGTAGAGTTCCCGGGGATATCAACACTTAACCCATTCAGCATGCGGTCTAACAAGCTGGTTCTTGTGCATGGGGTGCTGTGAACATCTGGGTGGATGGGTGCTATGGAGGATGAGATGGAGGTTCCCTGGAGAGAAGCGGCAGCGTCGTCGAAGAAGGATGGAGGAGGTGACCTGTGGATTTCTGGGGGAGAAGCGGCAGCGTCGTCGAAGAGGGATGGAGAAAGTGACCTGTGGATTTCCGGGCGAGAAGCGGCACAGTGGTCTAAGTGTAACGGAGAAAGTGACCCGGGAGACCAGCGGCAGCATCGTCGAAGAGTAGTGGAGAAGATGGGCTGTGGGTTTCCGGGAGAGCAGCGGCGGCAGCATCGTGGATGAGTAGTGGAGAAGATGGGCTGTAGATTTCCAGGAGAGCAGTGGTAGAGACGTCGAAGCGTAATTGAGGAAGTGGCCTGCGGGTTCGATGGGTTGGCTGCCATTTGTTTTGCCTTGAGTGTACATCACCAAATTTCTTTTTTACATAATAAGGCTTACGTGTATTAAAACCCTTGGCCTTTGGGGTAAGCAGAAGGTTTTCTTTATTAGCCTTAGCCTGCCGCTTTGGTCTTGGCTTGGAAACGGTTGCCACCTTTCGCTTTTTCTGCGTGACAGGCATGGCAGAGGCGAGTGGCTTCCTGCGTCCATAGAATCGGGGTTGATCCATGGAAGCAGATGGCACAATGCAGTATCTGGACAAGGGCAAGTTCAGATACAGATCATCGAGTGGTGGGCTATGCAAAGTGTGTAACCTTTTATGCATGGCGATGAGGTACAGGTGTTGAAAGTGGGCGTACTCTAATGTGAGTCATTAACGTATAAATACACCATCCATTTTGTGGATTCACTGCACATTGAATACACATCTACTAAACATCGAATATACATTCTTGTGCTTGTATTTCTTTCTACTCGCAGCTATGCCTGTTAAAAAGATTTCAAAGGATCTCAGCATGAGAATTAAGGAGATGTACAAGAGCGGACAACGAATTGCAGATATCCAACGCTGGTTAGCTGCTTCTGGCCTCGTTGTGCCATCAACCACCGTGTGCTATCATGCACACGGAAAAACCAAACAACGCACGAGGACACCAACGGTAACTAACGCGTAAGTATATCTATATAACTATATAATACAGAATATCTATTATTGTTTATATTGCTGCATATTAATATAACTATATAGTATAGATCTATCTAATTTTATAGTTATTTCGGTATATTTATATAATTACAGTATATAATACAGTATATATATATATATATATTATTGTTTATATTGCTGCATATTAATATAACTATATAGCATAGATCTATCTATTTATACTATTTAATTTTATACTATTTTTACTGTAAATAATGTGCTGTACTTGTGCCCTACTGCACTGTAACTTACCGGATTGTTGTTTTTCTGTACACTGTAGGGAGACAACACTTCTGGTCGACAAAATAAGTGAAGAGAATGATGAGAAGAGTGCCTTAAGGGTCAAATACACTCTGCTGCAAAATCACAATCTCACTGTATCCGAGACCAGCATAAAGAAGATGAGACGCAGAATTGGATGGAAATATGGACGTGTGAGGTTAATACTGGACAGTACAGGAGGTTAAAGTGTTGTTTAAGAAACTGTACTGTACCTATAAAATTATTCCTTGTCATTACAGAGCGTACCCTATGATAAGGGACATTAACAAGATCAAGAGAGTGGTCCACACCCAGGCATGGATCGACAGGGGAGAAACGTTCCAGGATTGCATCTTCACTGACGAGTCTACTGTATCGCTGAAGAGATTTGCCACCTTTGCATTCCACAAAAAAGGTCTCATAGCTATAAAGCCGCGTCCAAAACACCCAGTGAAGATGCATGTTTGGGGTGCCATCTCTAGGCATGGACCAGGATGCATTGTCATCTTTGAAGGTAAAATAACTCACACACTTTTGCTTTATGCACTGTACTATACTAGTGTGCAGTTTTTTGAGCACTTTTCTTTTCTTGTTATAGGAATCATGAATAAAGCTTTCTTCCAAGAGCAAATTGTTCCTGAGATTGTGGAATACATCACATGCGAGTTCCCAGATGGTCACCATTTCTACCAGGACAACGATCCAAAGCACACCGCATCAACAGCGCATATTCTTGAGCGCGGTATCAACTGGGTGAAGACGCCAGCGGAGTAAGTGCGGTAACCGTGTCTCATTTTTCCCACTGTTTTTACTGTGTATCTCTTAAACTAATTGTCCTTTTTTTCTTCCTCCAATGACAGATCGCCAGACTTCAATCCTATCGAAATGGTCTGGCATCAGCTGAAGGATCATATCCAAAAAGTCGTGAAACCCTCCAAAAAGGATGAGTTGGCACAAGGCATAATGAGTTTTTGGAACGATGTACTCACCGTGGAACGATGCAATAAATATATTGACCATATTGCGACTGTGTTGCCCATTGTGATCGCGCGTAATGGGCAAGCATCAGGAAGGTAGTATGGTATAGTACTGTACTGTAGTATGGTAAGTACTGGCACACCAAGTACAGTACTGTATGATACAGGTAAGTATGGCACAGATTTTTTCTTTCCTGAGAGAACAGCACTAGCCACCTGGTTACAAAGTATTTAACAGTAGTCACAGTATACAGTAGTTCCAGTATAGACTAGTTTGACAGTTCTAACTGCATACTGTAGTCCAATATGGAATAGCTATACAGTACACAATGCCATAATATGCACCTAACTGCACAATTTTTTTCTTTCCTGAGAGAGCAGCACTAGCCATCTGGTTGCAAAGTATTTAACAGTAGTTACAGTATACAGTAGTTCCAGTATACTGTAGACTAGTTTGACAGTACTAACTGCATACTGTAGTCCAATATGGAGTAGCTATGCTATACACAATGCCATAATATGCACCTAACTGCACTATTTTTTTCTTTTCTTGTCTTTTCAGAGAAAAAAAGGATGGAAAGGGGGAGGAGGGTATCATGTGTACAGTAGAGGCAACGTTTATTCTAACATTTGCCGTAAACTAGCCGGGTTACATTCTGGGTATGTGCTGGGTATGTTCTGGGCTAGTTTGAGGCACGTTTAAGGCATTTCTGCATTGACTAACGACCCATAGGATTAACACAGCAGGGATCCCTGGCAGTCCAATTCAGTTTGAATGGGACTGCCAGGGACCCCCGCTGTTAATCTGATAGGCCATTAATCAATGCAGAAATGCTGGGGCTAGTTTAAGGAAAGTTTAAGGCATGTATTCAGAATGTACCTGGGTGTTTCCTGGGTTTTTTGGGGAATTGCCACTGGTTTTTGTTCGAATAAGAGTTGCCTCTACTGTAGATTGTGTGAACTGTGTGTACAGTAAAGTGTATCTAAAATGCAGTCATGATTTACACAAAACCTCCCCTCTCAATGAACTACACAGAATGAGGAAGAAGATAAAGACGGAAAATGTTATATTATTATATATTATATATTATTAATTAATATTATTATCAATGTGCATTATTCATGATTATCCACCGGCCCTCAATTATCAGATGACAGAAGAACTGAATAAAGACTGCATTTTGTATTATTCATGATTATTTTTATATTTGTATTTTTTGTTCCTGATAAAATAAAATAAATATTTCTTTACATTCATGATAAACATAATCATTGATACCCCCACCCCCCTACACCAAAGAAAAAGAAAGAATGACAAAAAGTGGTAACTTACTGCATCAAAAACATGAATCAGATTATGGTGTTCTAACACTCAATTTCACAGTGCTGTGCAAATCAGATTTACATATCAAATTCGAGAAAGGATTATCACAAGCATTACTGTAAACAAAGCCTCAAAGTGTTGGGGGGGGGGGGTGGATGGGTGAGTCATGCGCAGTAATCATCAGCTAGCTCCCTTGCCAAAGAGGATTACAGAGAGGTGACTCAAAGCCAACAATAGGAAAATTAATGAATGGTTCTGGAGAGGTGTCGATAAGAGGTTCAAATCCATGAGCGAGCCTTGTGTGTGTGTGCATGGGGGAGGGGGGTACAGGGTGGTACTGCAGTGGTGAAGTTATAGACGCATGCGCAGTAATCATCAGCTATGTAGCTCCCATCCCAAAGAGGATTACACGCAGGCACAGAGAGGTGATGCTCGGCTAGGGACAATTAAAAGCACAATGACAAGCTTTAGAAACGGAATGGTTCTGGAGAGGTGTCGATAAGAGGTTCAAATCCTTGTGCGAGCATTGTGTGTGTGTGCGTGGGGAGGGGGGTACAGGTCTGGTAAATCTCCAGGTCCCATATCCCCCTCCCTCTGGCCATCCCCAGCCATCACTTGTGACCTCTGACTACTAGAATGGTCACCTTGAGACCCAGATTTCTGCAACCAGTCCTGTTTGTCCGAGCGTCTTTGCTTCTGAGTCTTTTGAACCCGGTGTCTACTGGGAAAAAGGTCTGCCGAGAAGGGGAACAGTTTGCCAGGGTTCTCCTGAGCCCTAGAAGGTGGCTCCTCATGAAAGACTGGGGCCATTAGGTCCGAAAAGAAAGGCCAGTCCCAACCGAGCACAACGGGGGCAGGGAGCCAAGGAGCGACTCCTACTTCGAGGTAAGCCTCCTGACCTTTTACCTGTAGCCGGATTTTGACCATCGGATAGCGTTTTACATCGCCGTGTATACATTCTATGCTCCATGGGGAGTCAAAAGAACACACGTTAGGCGGTAACAGTTCCTGGAGGACCAGAGTTTTCCCAGAGCCCGAATCTACAAGGGCCTGGACGTTTTTTGCCCCAATCAGGGCTGGAAGTAGCCAGGGCTTGTAATTTTCTCCAGTAAAGGCCGAGGCGACGGTTCTGCTGAATGAACAATCCATCTGTGGACGGTCCACATACCGGTGGCCTTGTTCTCCGCAGGCAGAACATGGTGAGGGTTCCCTCGCAGGAGGGGCCTGTGGATAGTGCTCCGCTGGACTGGTTACTGGAGACCAGGCATCTGGTGGGTCCTGTGGGCGACGTCCTCGGAAGTTCCTCTCATTATGCGACGAGCCGACATCCGGAAGGAGATGAGGGTCTCGGCGGGGACCAGGATTTGGACTCAATCCTTGCTGGAACGACTGCTCCTTCCGTTGGACTTGGCGGTTGCGTATGGACATTCCGTAGGTTCCCCATTGATCCGACCTCCCTCTTTGGGCGTCCGCAAGTGCTGGTGGAGTCGGGTCCAGGACACCCGCCTGCTGCTCAGCCCCAAGGAAGTTCTCCACGAGTCGGACCGCCAAAGGCAGGGTATCAGCAGCGTGGTGTTTTACCCACGAGCGTGCGGAAGGGGGTATTATTTGTAGAAATTGTTCCAAAACCACCTGCTCCAGAATTGCCTTATTAGTGCACTCCTCAGGTTGTATCCAGCGCGTACACAAGTTCAATAATCGCTGAGCGAGGACCCGGGGTCTCATCTTAGCGGTGTACTTCATGTACCGGAACTGCTGCCGGTAGGTCTCTGGGGTCAGACCTAAGCGATCAAGTATGGCGGCTTTTACTTGTCGGTAGTCCATTGCCTGATCTGCTGGGAGACCCTGATATGAGGCCTGGGCTTCTCCTATGAGGAGCGGGGCCAAAGCAGTTGCCCAGCGATCTGTAGCCCAGCCCTGAGCTTCAGCAACTCTTTCAAATGTCAGTAAAAAAGCCTCTGGATCCTCGTTCGGCGCCATTTTCCTCAGGAGTATCGGGGGTCTGTTTGCAAGTTCTGGACTGGCAGACTCTTGGAATTGGGTCAGCAGCTTGGCAATCCGCTCATCCTGTGCTACCTGTATTCTTTCAACTCTCTCCGCTTGCAGCCGGGCCTGCTCTTGCATTAACAGTCCCTGCTGTTTGGTCTGCTCCTGCATTAACTGTCCCTGCTGTCTGGTCTGCTCGCACAGAAACTCTTAAAAAAATTCTTCCATTCTTGTGTGTGTTTGTTAGACCCTTTAACTGCAGGAGCCTTTTGAAAATCCCACTCTGACACCATATGTTGCAGGGTACATGCAACTACACATGCGGGTTTCTTGACAAGGCTTATTTATTTAGCCTTAAAAGATATACAGCACACAAAAACAAAAATAGCTTTTCATCAGCAAACACAAAGAAAACTGTTTTTTTCTTCAGCAGACAAAACAAAACAGTTTCTCTTTAGCCGACAGTGTAAAAATCAGGCAGCTACCATTTTCTATGCAGGAGACAGACAGTTCATAATTCATGTACTTTGATAACAGACCTTGTTTCTGTAATCTCTTCAGTAGCTTACTCCTCTCTCCTCAACAGCCAGCACCCATGTGTCTACAGCCTGGGGTTTTAACACACCTTGATTAGGCATCTGGGATCCAACTAATTGTCCTGAGGTTCCCAGCTGAAGTTAACCTAGTCAGTGCTGCACTGCAGACTAGACATAGGTTTTCCAGGCATATAGCTGGTGGCTTGTATTTACCCTGTCACAGCCTGTATCTCACACAACATGTTAATCTTATTACTAGTGGTAATCTTATTAATAGCTCTGTGGGGGGGGGGGGGTGAAGGGTGTTGTGTTGTTGATAAGCGGTGAACTCCAAGATGACTTGGCACAGCACAATAGAAGAAGCTTTGAAGGGTCCTTGAGCCGTGTGTGTGCGGGGGGAGGGAGGGTGTGGAAGGGGGTGCGAGCTGTGCTAGCTGTATGAAGTTCCAAGCTGTAGTTCAAAGACATATTTTCAACAGGTCATCATAATGTTTTGCTCCCCACACCCCCAAATAAAAAAAAACAGTACTACAGTATGCCACCCACCTCTGAAAGAACGTACATGACTAGTGTGGAATTAAAAAGCAACAGTGCTGTTTGATTCTCATAATATCCACAATTGCTACAGTATGCAAGCCCATGGTGATAACCCCAAAAAATATATACTGCATTTGTAAAACTTGAATCTCAGAATATCCATACTTGCTATGCAAGCCATGGCGATAACCAAAAAAAAAAATACATGGCATACAGTACAGTATATATTTTTAAAACTTGAACTAACTTCCAAATGAATGGGAAGATACACGCATGCGCATTAATAATGAAGAAGGTCCCAGGTCCCAAGCAAAGAGAATTACACGCAGGCGCAGAACGGTGAGAGCAGGCTCTGGAAGATTAATGCAACCACAAAGCAAAGCGTTTGAAAATGGATGCTGCTTTGCTATTCGCACTCGAGTGTACTGTAAAAAGCCGCTCGGCTATTTGCACTAAAGTGGAAATAAAATGAAAATAAAATAAAAAAAAAAAAACATCTGGAAAAAAAAAAAACATCTGAGGCAAGAATCGAACCCTGGTTCACTCTGTTAATGGGCTGCAGCATTACGAATCAGCATAATGGTTGGTCGGAAAGGCATTTAGAATTTTTTTTAATAAGCAGTTCACCTTAACCAAGGAAAGTCATGTAGAAAACAATAAGCGTGAAGTCTATTATTAATGATTTGATTCTACTGGACTACAGTATCGCAGACATGAATGAAATGTGACAGCTTACAGTAGAACGGCTTTGAAATTTGCGCATGCGTGGAAGGCAGCTCAGCGATTTCAGCCAACATGTTAATCGTGACATAGAATTGCTATTGGATTTTGATGACAACAACTCGCGATTGCCCACTTGAGTTTCTCGACGGTATTGCAGAACACGCTAAAATGCCATTTTCTAATCCGGACAAAACGATAATCAAACCGCGTGTTAACTCGGCACGATTAGATCAAATTGCACGCCATCGAATGGGTATTCCGATCTACACACAGCGTTAAGTGTTCAAATAAAGGCCGCTGCATCAGTATATATATATATATAATGTAACACACCCCTTCCCTCCTCCTCAGGGAGATATGCGAGTTACGGGTGTTATGGTTCTATCTGATAGGCTCACAAGAGGCCTAAGCCTCTGTGCTTCGGGGAGCCTGGGGTGGATGGTGCCGCGCCTCAACCCATGAGGATTCCTGCATTGGCGAGATAGCCCCTCACGGGAACCGGTATACCTATTTGGTATACCTCCAATAACCACAATCACAAGAAATATGTACAAGTGGGTTTTCCTATCGTCCCATAGTCACCTGATAACACAATACAGTTTCCCAATACAGTATCCCAATACAGTACTCCTCACAAGACTGAGGGTGCCCTGGGCACCTAGACCCCGATGTCCACAGAACAATCCCACCCAAATATATGTGAGTGCAATGCTACCCTCCCTAGGAGTGTTGGTGCATGTGGCAGTACCTTCCTGGCTTACTCAAGTAAACCAGGGGATTTGTAGACAGGCTGCAAGCGTGGTTTCATGATGTGGGGCCTCCAACACAATCCCCTTCAGACCTTACATCCGGTAGAACCACAGGGTTGATTCCGCCAGGCCAGGGGAATCCTCACACTGTGATTCTGTCTGCTCTGTTGAAACATCTGCACACTAAAGGTGCAAGTCCCTTACTATGGGCCGGCCCTACAATACATCCACTATCATGTAGGGGAAAATACCTAGGGCCTATGGGGAACAGGTCTGGCTTAGTCCAGGGGCTAACTAGCTCCCCGGAAACAATTCTCCCTGCGCTGGCTCTGTCAGGACTGAACACGCTGTCTCCAGTCCGCTGAGGAAATTGTGAACCACAGGACTAAGGTGGCCACTGCCTTACACACAGTCCATATACATGTGGCTGTGCCAACCACAACATGGCCGACACAGCTCACTAAACCCTCCCATGCGACTGGACCACTGTCAGCGAGGAGGCAAGGGATGGTACCCTGCTACACTTTCCCCCTGGCAAAGATCTTATCGACCCTGCATAAGAAAATATAATCACACAGTGCTCATAACACAACACATATAATTGAAAATATATATTTGCTGAACAATATAACAACTTGTATACGGCATAACTTAAATGGCATGATATTCTTCCGTAAAGACAGATATAATAGATGCAAATCTGTCCCTAGAACTCTGCTGAGACCAATAGTGGGCTTGCCCTATTGAATCTTAAACCAATCTAATTGGGGGCACAAGGTTCTTTGACTCTTCCTCAATTCGGGAGCAGGTACATTTGTTAATCCTGAAAGCCCCTCTTCATTTTCTAGGTCGGAGAGGGGTCCAGTGGCTTGAGGCCTTGGCCCTCTCATAGAGCGAATGTCATTGTTATGGTCACCCATTGGGGTGAATGCCAGGTTTCAGGATCTAAGGTCTGGGTAGCAGCACCAGATGAAGTGGGCAGGGGATCGCTAGGTCCAGCGATAGGCTCGTCTTCAATTACTTCCTGCATATTGGGAGAAGAATATGATTGATCAGTCTCACTGACTTGAGGAATGGGCAGTAGATGGTTTCGGTGCAACACTTTTATCCGTCCTTCAAAGTCCTTTAATCCCAGGTATCTGTGACTCCACCTCGAACCAGCTATCTCTCCATCGGTCAGACAGTTTATGCTTTCCGGGCACTCGCAGATTCCTCAGAAGAACCTTATCTCCAAGGCGAAGCTCCCGATAACATACTTTGCAGTCATATCTTCGTATGTTATTATGGTTCAGCTTAGCAGTGGTCCCTTCTGCTAGCTGCTACCCTCATTGCAGGTTGATTTTAAATCGTTTGACATATTTGTAGTGTGCCACATTGGGCATCCCGTCAGTGGAGATTCCCAGACGGATGTCCACCGGTAGCCAGGCTTCTGAGCCATACATCATAAATATGGGGTGAATCCGGTGGACTCGTGGCGGGTGCAATTATAGAGAAATATACAGAAAATACACTGGATGGCGCTCAAACAATCCCTAAAAAACCCTAAATAACCAAGTGATACAAGTACAAATGAACTTCAATATGATAATATGGTGATATAAAGCGCAAATATAAAAAATCTACACCACCAATAAGTGAATAAAGTGTAATACAAATAAAATATATAAACGAGACAACAACTGGACTCAACCCTTAGAAAAGACTGTTACAAAGGTCTTGACAAGCAAATTTCCTCCAAAACATAGGGGAGCAGTGATAGAAGCCAGGTAAAGAAAATAATTACATAGTGCAATAATGAAGAAAACAGTGAAAAAAGTTTATAAAAGAGGCTGCAAAGTCCTACTCACATTTGAGCAGAAAATATTAAGCAGAGATCTAGACAGTGGCAGTGAAGACCCTGAATGGTATGGTGCAGTGGTTCTGGTGGATCTCAAATCAGAGAGACAGAGGCAATAGTGCAGATCAATAAAAAGAGGACATCTATCACAAACAGGACTCACAAATGAATGATTACAGTGTGTGACTGAACAACAGGCAAAGTGTGCAGACTGGTGGTATAGTGTGGTGAGTCGCGAACTCACCGCTCCGCCGTCCAAGCCTTTGGTCACATCCGCATCCGTCACGAACCTCCGACGTCACTTCAGAAAAGTGGAAGTGATGTCGAAGTTACGTGATGGACGCGGACGTGACTGGAGGCTTGGACAGTGGAGCGGTGAGGGTGCATTTATAGGCATGCACCAGGTGCTCCATGTGCTTGCTCAGCTCACCTCAGAGTCTTTCAAAGTGCCCAGCAAGTCCAGCAGTGAACGATTGAACTGTTCAGGCAAGGCACTACCCTCTGGGTGGTAGGGTGTTGTGCGGGATTTCTCCACATTAAGCAACTTTAGTAGCTCCTTTATGAGCCTACTCTCGAAATCACGGCCCTTGTCCGAGTGCATGCAGTTCGGTAGTCCGTAAAGAACGAAACATTTCTCCGACAACATTAGCCACCGTGATAGCCTTTTGGTCTTTAGTGAGAAAAGCTTGGGCATAACGGGTATAGTGATCAGTAATTACTAGTGCATTCCCGATGCCCCTGGAGTCTTGTTCTATACACAGGAAGTCCATACATATTAAGTCCATAGAACCAGAACTCCTCAAATGGCACATTGGAGCTGCACGTGTAGGCAGTGTTTTCCTCTGGATGCACTTCTAGCAGCTTTGGCAGTAATGTTCCATATCCTCCCTCAATTTTTGGCCAGTAGAATCTATCCCTCAGGAATCCAAATGTTTTATCTACGCCCAAGTGTCCATGGTTATCATGTAATGATCTCAACACAATATACGGCAGCTTCCTTAGGAGCACTACTTGCCTCCTTCCAGATGATTATGGTAAGGAACCACTCGTTATAGTAACCCATTATCCAACTGGAATTTGTCCAATTCCTTCATAAGAGGACCCACTGTATGTCCAGGTGCACATTTCATTAAGTTAGGGTTCTTCTTCTGTACTGCCCGCCTCATGGGTCCGCACATGGTATCAGCCAACTGTACTTCAATTATATCCTTCCATCTTATATTGGGCCCTTCCGCACTTGATAGCACTTCTGGGTAGTAATATGCCACAGGTAGAGCATTGGATTGACATCCCAGAGAATCTGCCACTTGAAACTCAGGGAAGGCCACTTTCCCATCTAGAATGGCTGCTGTGGAGTACATAGACCTGGACCCCAACCCTGGTCTTCGGTACAGAGCATCAGCCCCAATATTCTTAGGCCTGGCTTATACTTCAGGGTGAAGCTGTAATTGGATGGGGCAACCAAAACCTGTGACCGGTGGCATCCAATTTTGAGGCTGTCAAAATGTACATCAGGGGGTTATTTTCCGCCCTTACTTCGAAGGGTACCCCGTCGAGAAAGTCATGCAGCTTATCCACAATGGTCCACTTCAACGCCAGAAATTCTAACTTGTGAACCGGATAGTTTTTTTTCACTCAGAGTCAAGCTGCGACTCACATAGGTGACAGGACGCAGCCCAATAGGATATTTCTGATGAAGCACTGCTCTCAACCCATTATAGCTGGTGTCCACATACCGCACATACAACTGGTCTTGATCGGCATACAATATGTCAGAACACGAGCTTCAGTGAGGCTTTTCATTTCACGAAAGCCTCCTCACAGGCGGGAGTCCATTTAGCAGCGAAAGGGGCCTTGGGTTGACGGCCTTCTGGTGAGAGTCCTCGGGACAGGTTTTCAATAGCTTGTTCAACGCTTTGGAGATACAAGCGTACCCGTCGACGAACCTCCTGTATTAGCCACAGAATCCCAGAAAGGAGTGGAGTTCTACCAAGTTCTCAGGGCGAGGCCAGTTTATTACTGCTTCCACCTTGGTAGGATCGGTTGCCACACCTTCAGCGTATACAATATGACCCACATAGGTGACCGATTGTAAATATGTAGTTATTCTTTGTTGCTTGTCTGCCCCGCAGCAAGCGTTCCTCTCCACAGATGCCGAAAGCTCTCTCGAGAGACACCTTGTAACTATTCAATGTGAGCGAGAACAGCAGGCCCGGAGTCAGCAGTTTGAATAAGACACATGCAAGTTCTTGTATCAAATCACTAGACTACATTATTACAGACAACACAGAGTTATATAGCCAAAAACAGTTCTAGAGGTGTTTATTTGCTGAAGTGTCTTAGAGGTATTCGCTGACATTCAACCTAATTTATTGCTACATAGATTAAATGTTGCTTACATTTGTGCCTTTCCCTTGTTATTAGGGAGTGAGGGAAGGGAAAGAGAGAGGGATGTGGGAGTATTAAAGAGTAAACCTTTCTTTATAGAAAGCTAACAAGCTCACATTCTTTCCTTATCTCCAAGGCTAAAAGTTATAAAAGACTCGCCAGGACATCTGAGCAAGTCTTAAAGCAATACATGCATTGAAAGTAAAAAAACAGGATAATAGTAGACAAAATGGTTACTGAAATACAAAATGGTTACTAAAATATAAAATATAAAATGGCTACTGAAATATACATTAACACCGATGATCAACAGAATTTGCATTTGTCAAGGGACAGCTTCAGTCCTTCCTGCTTCAATCGGTCTAGAACCTTCAAGAGACGCTCTTCGCGTTCTTCCAGTGTCCGTACAAACATCATGATGTTGTCCAAGTAGACTAAGCGGTCTCGGGGGTTTAAGTCACCAAGAGTCCTTTCTATCAGTCTCTGGAATGTGGCTGGGGCTCCACATAGGCCTTGAATCCTTCGGATAAACTGGTAGAATCCCAGTGGGCAGATGAACAATGTATTTTCTTGATCTTCGGGGCTCAAGGGGACCTGGTAGTACCCAGAGCGCAGATCCAATACGCTGAACCACTGACTGCCAAACAATGCACCTAGGATCTCAACAATCCGAGTTAAGGCGTACTGGTCAGGGATAGTTCGTCGGTTAAGAGTTCGATAGTCCACACACAGTCATACAGAACCATTTTTCTTCTGTACCACCAAGATGGGTGAGGCGTAGGGACTGCGGGATTCGGTTATAATAACGGCGCTTTTCATTTCTTGTAGAATATTTTGGACGTAGACACTTTCCTCGGGGCTATTCGCCGTGATCGTTCATGGATGGGGTTAGTGTCCATCAGTCTCATAGTGTGCTGGGCATTTTTAGAACATCCCAAATCCATTTCTCGGGTTGAGAAAACTTCTTTCCTCTCTCCCAGACTTTCTTGCCACTCGGCCGGTAGGGGGGAGTCTCCGAAGTCAAACTGTAGAGCAAGGTCACTCTCTGGTATTACTACAGTATTCACGTGGGCCCAGGGCTTCACGTCCGTCACAGGATATATTTTCCCCAGCTCATGATGGTAGTCCAGCTGGACAGGGTGTAGAGAGATGTTTTGTATGGACACAGCAAACCGGGAGGGAAACACAGACTTCCATTCCTTTACCTCCTGCACCACCTTCCACCCTCTCTTCTGGTCCTCCTCAGGTGCTGACCCGAGCACAAAGTACCAGTCACTTCTATCATCGCTAGGGTGGCTGGCTTCAGCTAGTATATGTGTCACGGTAACTTATGACAAGATATAATATACACCAAATAACTGGTTTGAACTGAATGAGGCTTAGATATAATAAAGGATATTTATTCCTTAGATAGGTGAACACAACAAGATAGTACAATTAACAGACAAGAAGGTAACACTTACTTAGGGGTTGGAATGAAGAAGTATCAAATAGCAATTCTCCAGCAATCAGGTATCAATCAAGATGTAACAAGAAGACAAAGACTGTAGGGTTGACAACAGTTTATATATCTTTGCAACCCTATTCTTACCATTGAGTGCAGACTATTGGAGAACAATTATCTGCACCCAATCTCCAACGTGGGAACATTGTTAACCCATGCCCCCCAGCTAGATGGCACATGTGTACTGGGACCCTGAGTGTCTCATTTCTGTAGCCCCACACCCAAATCAGGGGTGCCAGGCAGTCTGCCAGATGGGGTATCTGGCAGGATATTCTTTGTTTGTAGGTGTGAGTTATAGCACCTACAAACCACTCCAGCTTCACGCTTCTCCGCCCTCATGTAAACATTTAGAGTGGTTGATTCTTTGATCAGGGGCCTGGTTCTTAGTCATTGGTTCGCCCCCCTGACCATTTGCATTCCTTAGTGTGCAGGAATCTTCGCTGGCTTTTGTCCCCGCTTTGAAATACAGTATTGTTTTTAATATACAACCATATTAAAATACCCGGTTCTGTTGGGTCCAGAGGGTCAAAATGGCCCAGTTCTTATGCCGGAACTGACTCACCATAGTGACCAAGTTTCAGCCCGCTGCGGCCTACAGAACCGGAGATATACAAATACAAGATTAACTGTTTATTTCTTTATTACAAATTTTTCCGCTGTAAAATAAATCTCAGTTTTTCACTTATTCCCCATTGAAAACAACAGGCTCCGCCGCCATAGACTTTCAATGGTGAACCTTCGCCATTGGCGTCTATGGGAGTCTGCCGCCATAGACTTACAATGGGGCACCGCCGCCGGTGAAGCCTATGGGACTTCTCCGCCATAGCCGGTCAATGGGAAACGGCCGCCATTGAAGTTTATGGGAAAAACTCACAAACCTTTATGGTGGTCCATACTCCGTCGGGTTGGTCGGAGAAGGTCGGGAATGGATCTGCGGTCATGCTGGAACGGTGACTGCAGTCACCCCAAACCTTGGCCCTCTGGACCCTCCAGAACTGGAGATATGGGCTTATGGTTTTCAGGGCTTCGGACTTAGCCGTTTTCTCGTGCTGCTTCTTCCGCTGCCATTGAAATCTATGGCCCGATCCACTCAGCCAGCACAACCCTTTCCGGGGGTCCTGGACTCTTGGACCCGGTGGTGGTCAAGTGAGGGGAGGCCTAAAAGCTAGGGGCAAAAAATTTTTTATTCCTGGGTGCCCTAGGACCTAAGATTCCCACGCCACTTGTCGTTGAACTTGGCCTAATAGTGATTAAACTCTTTTTCAGACAAAGTATCCGCTTTGCGGTTTTGCGGTTTGGACGGCTGCCAACCTATTCCTGGAGATCGCCGTCGAGGAATCTCCATTGAAGTCAATGGGCCCATTGACTTACAATGGGAAACCGCCGCTCCTCCTCTCGGACGCCACCTGCTGGTCTTCGAGGGAAACAGGTCCAAAACAGTTAGATCCACCATTGAAATGAATGGAGCTCCTATGGGACTCTGCAAAATGGTGCCTGAAAAGGCGGGAAAATTAAACAAAGGGCTATAATCACTTTCTACCTGTTAACCCTTGTCCTCTCGGATGGATCCCAGTGTGTGTGGTACAGACACTTACATGATGGAGATACATTACAACAGGGGAACATACATTTTCATGTTATAGCAAGGTGAAAACCACATCCCTGGACCGCAGTCCGGTTAACCCCTTGCCCCTCTGGTGAGGTCAGGGGGTGGCCATATGGGGTGCAACCCCTTTAATACCAGCCAATCCCCCTCTCCCTCTACAATATGCTTTACTCCCCCAGGCAGAATCTCGGTCACTCCTTTCTCTCGATTGAAGAATCGCCAATGCCGCTCTTGGTCCGAAATTCGACTGCATTCTTCCATGAACACAGGGTGAATCTTCATGGAGGACAAAGGCATTCCCCCCGCTTCTTTGGGAATGCCCGGACTAGTGACCGCACTATGTCAGCATGTGCCCAAAGCTGAGGTATATTCATCCGTATTTTCATTACTCCATCTATCAGGTAATCCTGACTGCTGAGTCCCACAGAATCATGGTTTCAGCTGCTCCCAATTGCAGATGCCGGGCCTACCTGTATATCGCATCCGAAGGGTAAGGGTCTGGCAACGGAATCGCTTGCTACCTATCCCTCAAGTGGGGAAAAGTGAACTTGAACCATCCGCAGTAGCGCCATCAAGTGACCCAGAGGAGTCCAGTGAAACCCAGGACGCTGTAATGGCAAATGATCAGGATCCTTTTGAAGGAACATCTGATAACACCAATGGGGACTGGAGGACTCCACCAGAATAAGTAGCAGGTAATGGGCCTGCTCCCCATGTACACTGGCGACACACTTTATTCTAGCTCGGCGAGTCCCACGAATTCGGGTATACCCGGGTGTATTGAGGTTTGTGACTGTTTTCTGCCCGAGTGCATTGAGGTATTTTCCAAGCAGGGATTGAAGCATTTTATTCCCGCTGGCTGCAATACTGCACAGTATATATATATATACTGCATTACAATTCATGAATTTATGCCATCTGGTAGACACGCGAAGCATTGCAGCCTATTAAATCCTAATCATTATCATTTAACAGATCAGCCGCCCGTCAGCCAGGCATGAACCCAGGCTGGGAAGGCAAACGCAACGGGGCTTGTCAGAGGTGAGGAGCGGCGCATTCCAGGTATCTGCCAGGTACATACTGGGTATTTGCTCGAATAAAGTGTGTCGGTGCAGTACTCTCCCCAGTCGCTTCAACAAACCAAACCACTCAATCTAAGGAGTCTGAGCTTTGTAACTACTAGAGACTATGTAGCTCCAAATTCACACCTCATAGAGGGCCAGGGCCTCAAGACGATGATAGCCTCTCCAACCAAGAAGATGTCGGGGAAGAGACTCATAGGAGTCAAAGAGTGAGACGCCCTCCAATGAGAATGGTGTATGATTCATTAGGGGAACCTCACTATGAGTCTCAGCAGCTGTCTCGCAGCAGGATTACCTCTGTTATGACCATGCTCAATGTGTTGTTCAATATCGTTTAGATGCTATTGTACAGTTAAGTTGTATGTGTATGATATGCATTTTTCATTATATAATATTCTGCATAGCGTGTTGTTCGCAAGCGGGGACATTGGATTCACCACCAGGGGGAGGATGTTGCTGACCCTTTCTTACCTCCGGTGCGTGGGGGGAGGTAAGCTGCCAGACAACCGGGTTACCCGCTGGAGCTTTATGCCGTAATGGCAGCTGCCATCTTAGGTGGGGTGCATGCACAGTGGCAAGCGACGTTGCCTGAAAAAGGCATTGGGAACTACAAGTCCCATAATGCCTTGCGGCATATTGTGGTGGCCATCTTGAACAGGCACCGCTTAGCCTGCAGAGGGACTACATGTCCCAGAGTCTGGGTTTTCTTTGATGTTTGCATTTTAATAGTGGTTTATTTTTGGTTATTTGATTTTCAATTATGTTGTTTATTTGGAGATTTATTTTATTTATTGATGGTTTTGTTTTGGTGTTGGAATAGTTAATTCTGGTGTTAATTTGGTATTTGATTAATTGATTGGTTGTAATTTTGTTGTGTTTACTTATTTATTTTTATTTTTAGTAGGTTGACCATAGTGTTAAATCATGCCCATATTATATGGACATGATGTACCCACTGTACCAATGAATGGGTGAAGGGTGGAGGTAGTTGATGGGGAGGGTGGTTAGGCCTCCTGGGTGGGTAGTGGGCGAGGGGGGTTAACCACTTAATTACTATAGCGGTTATTAACCGGTATGGTGATTAAGGGGTAAGGGCCATTAGATTTTATTTTTGTATGTATTCTTTCTGGCAATGGAGGACATGGCCCTGCAGTATGCTGATGAGGATGCCCTTCATGGTGCCAGGGGTAAGTAGAAAGGTTTTAATTTGCTTTATTTATGCTTCCTGGCAATTTTTTTCTTTAATAATGGGCAACTGAGCTACTATCCATATCTGGATAATAGTTAATTTACCCATTACTGTACTGTATGATGTGTTTGGTGTGGGGGGGGGGGTGTATTTATTGAAATGGATGTCATCTTTATTTATTTTACTACAGGGTCGGTACTGTAGGCCAGCGGGGACCCGCGGGGACCACCCGAGGACCCCCGGATACACACTGGAACCACTCGAGGATCCCCACACATCCACGGGGACCACCCGGAGACCCCCAGACACCCATGGGAACCACCCAAGGGCCCCCAGACACCTGTGGGCCCCAGGACACCCGTGGGAACCACCCAGGGTCACCTGCCAGCATATGTTACCAATCCTGCATTAAAATAAATAAATAATGGTTTTATGTGGGGGTGCAGGAGTTGGTTATGTATTGGTGCTTATTACATATTTGATTGTTTATTGGGGGCTGAGGGGGTGAGTGAAAGGCCAAAAACCCACTTCACTCACCTCCTCTGCCCCAATAAAACTGCTGTTGTCCCTTGACCCCTTCATTGCCTTAGCAACTAGCCACTATGGTAATAAAGTTGCCTGTAAATGCATTTTTATTGCATCGGATTGATGCCGCGGGTCTCCTGGCATCAATCCGGTGCAGGAAAATTTAATTTTTGATCTAAGTGCCATCTCGCCGCTTATCGGCAGCTTCACACCACCTTCTTGCCAACTTTTCCTGGTGAGACGATTTGGAGAGGAAAAAGCAAATCTAGAACGGCGATTAACCTCGATAAGCTAATTGGGGCTACTAGAATAGTACGAGTTCCGGAAAATACTTGACCTAAAAGCTCTCTTATCGCCCACTTATTATCGAGGCTTACTAAATAGCAGTAGGCTTTTTTGTCGATAGGCTGACGATATGTGGCTTATCGCTATTTACTGCATGAGGCCATAGTCTTAAACAGTCTGAACCGTTGGCTGTGCTATTCATTTCAGTTCTATTTCCACCCAACTTTGTTTGGGATACGTTCTGGACTGATCTATGCATCTCCAGTTGTCCCTTACATATTGCTTAAGGACCAGTTGGTATCATGCTGCTCCCAATGGAAGATCCACGGACCTGTCTATGAAAAAACCTCGTGAGCCTTAACTGAAGTCATGTGAGTTATTATTTTGACCGATTTTAGATGTGGTCACAATCTTGAGCTCCTTATTGTGAAAACTTGTTTGGAGTTTTGGAGCTCACTTTACTCCAGATCGGTCTCTGTTCCTTGGGCGAGACTGGTCTTGTTGATGTATTGGTTGTATCCGCTTGTACGTCTATGCTCCATTTTTTCAGCAGAGCGTCACCTTCAGCCGGATCTTTAATGGATATTTGTGATCCTTTGTATAAGATAATCAGTCTAAATGGAAATCCCAATTTATATTTGATCTCATGTTTCCGTAATAGCTCAGTAACTCTACAAGGATCCCTACAACTACTTAAAGTTTTGGGGGATATATCTGCATAGATCTGAATGCGTGAGCCCTCAAATTCGATGGATGGGTGATTCCTCACTGCCACCATTAGGATTTATTTTGACTTGAAGTAATGTAGCCTTGTAATTATATCTCTCAGGCTGTCTGGTAACGTGGGTCTCGCCATCAGGGCTCTATGCACCCTGTCAAGTTGAAAGCAGGATTTATCCAGATCCGGAGGCAAGGACCGAAATAGCCTTAGGAGGTACAGTAGAGGCAACGTTTATTCTAACATTTGCCGTAAACTAGCCGGGTTACATTCTGGGTATGTGCTGGGTATGTTCTGGGCTAGTTTGAGGCACGTTTAAGGCATTTCTGCATTGACTAACGACCCATAGGATTAACACAGCAGGGATCCTTGGCATTCCAATTCAGTTTGAATGGGACTGCCAGGGACCCCCGCTGTTAATCTGATAGGCCATTAATCAATGCAGAAATGCTGGGGCTAGTTTAAGGAAAGTTTAAGGCATGTATTCAGAATGTACCTGGGTGTTTCCTGGGTTTTTTGGGGAATTGCCACTGGTTTTTGTTCGAATAAGAGTTGCCTCTACTGTATGAATCAGTTTTGGGGGTTGACTCTGGTTTTCCCCTCACTCTAATGCTGTTCCTCCTTGAGTGGTTATCGAGATCATCCTGTCCTTCTGTTAATTCTTCCATGCGATCTCTGAGGATCTTTCTCTCTTGGTTGGCCAGTTTCTGGGCTTCAAGAAGTTCATTAACTTTTGTCTCAATTGTATCCATTCTTTTTCCCAGTTGATTGTCTTGATGGATTCCTCTGAGAGTGACCTCCAGTTCCATATGGAAAAGGCCTTTGATAATATCAAAAAATCCTTAATGTCTTGTGTAGTGTGTAGAAGAAAAGGGGATGCGGTCTCTTTTTCGGATTCTACTTCAGCACTTTGGGAGTCACTCTGCTCCATCACATTGCTGGGAGTTCCTCGCAGTTTGAAGTATTCTTTAAGTTCATGTGAGGCGGAAGGTTTTTTATTCTTGGCCGATGGCATGGTCGGACTCTCTCTATGTTCCCCTACCTTATTAGTGAGGGCCCGCTGGATAGATCCTTTCGTCGGTTTGAGATATTTATTCCCTTGAGCTCGTGAGATTTTAGGTTATATGGCAGTCATCTGTTCAACGTTCAGCATGTGTCGGATGGGGGTGGCTCCCTCCTCCTCCCTCGTCACCGCCTCCCACCCCCTGCACCTGGAGATGGAGATTCCGCCTCACTGCCGCAAGGACCCGTCGGCCATCTTGGATAGGCTCAATTTGCAGGATAATTCTTTCAGGCCTGTCTGCCCGTGGAACTCTTCCCGATGTCTCCTCTGGCCCCTCTGACAGTCCACTGGAGCCCCAGAGAACTCAGACCACAGCCGCCACCACTGGACTCGCCGTCAGGCCTAACTCCGGCCCTGATCGATGGGGAGAACCTGGACTCCAATCTGTGCTGTCCGTGCCAGCTCCGGTAGGCAACAGGTTGGAGAGGAGGAACCACAAGTGCCTACTAAGGCGCTGTGATTCGATCCTCCGAGGGATCGGGCAGCCCACAGCAGCTCCCCACACCCCACATCTTAAGTGTCACATATACAGTAGTATAAAGTGCATGTGGAGTTAATATTGGAGTTAGACTTGGAGGTGAAAACTACCAGAATAACTGGACTCTGCACTACAACAACTCTGCAACTGTGAGAACTTGACTTTGTAAATGCTCTGATCATTTCTACTCTTCCTAATACATGGGAAGTCTCTCCTTCTGCATCTCATTATGCCCTACCTATTGCTTTTTCTGTTTACTGTTACCTCACTCCTTTGTAAATGTTTCTGTTCTCTCCAACTTCCTCACTCCCCTCTTATCCACATTTCTTCATCACTCCTCGTCTGCCTCTATGCCTGTGCCCATACACAGCACCATTATTTATACCCGTCTCTCCAAACAAGTTTTTTACCCTTCAATAAAAAGCACCCCCACAAATCCTCTATTCACACTCTATCTACTCCTTCCTGCTGTTGGGGATATCTCTCCTATCCTGGACCCAGCCATATAAACACCTGCTCTCACCAACACATCCCTGCCACCTTGTCCCCTGATAATGGTGTTAACCTATCTAATTTAATACTGACTAACCTTAAAACTCACCTCACAAATCAAGCATTCCAAAAGCCTACACTCATGGCAACTGTTCCACATCCACAGTCACTCCTATCAACCACTGTGGCCAAGCATTGCCATCTACAGCACTTATTCCCTCACCTGCTGTCTCTATAAGTCTCCCATCAAACCACTTAGATTGTAAGCTCTTAGGGCAGGTGTTTCCTTTCCTATTGTCTGATTTTGCTGCGCTTATTGTATTATTATATTTCCCTGTACTGTATTCTTTTTGAAGCTCTGATTACACTTTTGGTTCTATATAAATAAAGATATACATACATACATACATCACTGGAGCACTCTATCGTGACATTAGATATATTCAGATTGAACATATTAATATGCCAACCAGAGGGTTGGCCTTTAAATTCTGGGAAGTGTTGATGTTAAGTAAGGACATAGGAGGGGATATTTCCCACCACATCCTAAAGTAGAAAAATAGTCTAGCAACAACACAAACAGCAACAAAATGTCAATGTGAAACAACATTGTTAGTTTTGGAGGTGAATTTGGTTCTAAAAATAGTTTTCTGGTTTTGGCAAAAATGTTAATTATTTGATTTTGTTGTATTACCAAATGATGGAGAAAAAATAAAAAAGCAGGAAAATTATTTTAAAAAAAAAAGAATAATAAAGAATGCAACTTTTCTAAAATAAATGTCAATCAGAACAAAGAAAAAACGTAACTGAAAAACTTCAAAGAATATGGTGAGAGACACTTAGAGCTTGGCACTTGGCTTTGTATTGGGGTTATAAAAAAATGGGTGTTTGGTTCTGAAAATCTTAACGATTTTGGTATTGTATTTAATTTTGGAATGTAATGGTTCTGGTAATTTCTGATTTCACAAATCGGGTTTGCTCATCTCTAGTTGTTAGGATATCTTGAAGATAGATTCTTTTGTAAGTGACCCTTTTCATCTACTGTATTCTTGGATTAGAATGCTCACTAGTGGTACAGTACTGTAGTTGCAGCTGAAATATAAATATGTTCGTATCTTATAGATGTATCTACATGTCTCATAAACTCTTCAATACTTTGGTCTGACTAAGGGAAGTTTTTTGATCAATGGTGATTGGTGACCCTGGATAAAGATATTTTCTAAATTGGTAGAGAAGGGAAGCAGGACAGTTAAGGACAGTTATCAGTTCAGTATATTGTGCAGCAATGAAACAAGCTGCTAATGTAGAAGAGACCTGTTTTTGAGCTTTACAATGTAAAACTGAAAGCAGTTGCAACACCAAATATATTATGGTAAAAGGATAAAATTGTGACAAAAACTACCTTCCTTGAAAGGAATAGTAATTATTAAAGTGGTGGTGCAAAGAGAAAAGACCTGTAGTTGTATTAGAAGTTTAAATAACATACATGGCTTAATGGGTAGCTCCTTGTGATCTTAAGAAGGTAATGAAATCACACTTCTTTAAGCATCAAAAATAAACTACAAGCTCTTTAGGACAAGGATTTATAATCCTGTCAAGGATATAAAACAAAATATCACAGGTATTTTATGAAACGCAAAGAGTCCCATTTAATAAACTCCAAAGCAGGTCTGAAGGGGAATAACATTTAAAAAAAAAAAGAAGTTCAACACATTTTTATTGTATTCAATATTTAAATTTCACGGCAACGATGCAGTGAAAATAGGGCAAAGTGGCTGTGAAAAAGATAGTGAGAAAATCACATTGTCAAATGTGCAAACCTATGTGTAAATGAGCATTTTCAACTTACTGTAAGTATGCATACTGTATGCTATTCAATAAGCTCTGAATAGGGATCATCACTTGGCTACTTGAGATATTTATCTTTATCTTTTCTCACCTGCCTTCATTTGGCAAATTGTGAACCTGCCGAGATTGGTGGTTTCCAACTTTTAAGAACTGCAGAAAATGTATTGTATAGTAGTGAGAACTCCACTCACTCACTCACTCACGGACAACTGGAACCACCACAAAGTGACAGGCACATAAAAGAAGAATGGAAAAATTAAACATCACAATACATTAGCTTTCCCACAAGCCCCAGCTACCGTCCTCGAATTTGTGGTTTCACAAAACTTGTACACTTACGGACAATGTCTCTCATCCAAGTGATATTTAGCAATCATTTTGGAGAAAGCTACTGTAACAGCAGGGATTCAGGGCTGTGTTGTAGATGCAGACACCAATATACTGTGGGCAGAGGCTTCAATTCAGCAGCTCTTCGAAGCAGCCTTTATTTCACCTCAAACATATAGATACTTAAATCATAAAAACTACACATAAAAGTATGCAGCTGGTGCTACCCTTCACGTGCCCGCCAATTGCTCTGTCTGCGTTGTTTCCTCAGCCAACCTCTTACCAGACTTGAACCCTCAAGGGCAGATGTAGCAAGGCGAAAGTGGAGCAATTGTGGGACAAAATAACTGCACTGAAGTATTAAGGAAAAAGTCCCATTGAAATCAATAGGATTTTTTTTTGGATACATATAGTGCAGTTAGTTAGCGCCCCTCAGTGTCGTTCTCTCAGCCTCTTTATGCCAGTGTGGCTAATCAGTACTCACTGCAGTCCACCTATCTACCTACTGTATCATTACATAGAACATACACAGAGCGAACTCTGCTCCTATGCTGTGCTCTGTTTCAAACAACCACACCCGTAAACAACCTTACTGCCACAGCTTCTCTCTCAGCATACTATGCAAATAAGACGTTTATCATAGAAAATAAAAAACAAATCATGTGCTCCTACTATTTGGGCTAAAATATACTAGTGACATGCTTACATTTAGAACCTAAATCTGTGTGTAAAAGGAGTCTTTTGGTTGCATCTTTTGATTAAAACATGATCCAAGCCTGGAAACCTTGTTAAGGTAGACTCTATTTAGCATGTACCTACACTGATTATATGTAATTCCTAAGGCTCAAAATTGATCATGTTACGGAAGACCAGACCTTAGCCCAGCAATCAAGGCGCAGAAAGGACAAAACAGTTCAATAAATCATTTTTATTCCAGCCTGAGCCAGCAAGCACAGCACAAAAACTTCTCAGGATTTAGGCTCCATGGTCTTGGGAATGATGGCTCTCAGATCTGTTGCTGAAATTGCCGGGGTTTTTGTGATGGCAATCCCATGGCTGTGATCGGCGCCAGCTCTGGGTCGGCATGACAGACAAATCTGCCCAGATCGTAGCCCAGCAAAACATCATCGTTGAGGCCTGGAAGTACCTCAACATCCCGCTTCAGCCCACTCCCCAATCAAGGTGAACACAGGTTACTTGCAGGGATCAGAGGCCCAGCGGCTACTCACACCTGAATTTGGGCTAAAGGCAAAAGATTGTCCAGCCCGATCATATTAGGTAAAACCAGAGTTATGGCAGTTCCAGTAATCATCTGTCCGGTCGCTCACCTGGTCCCAATGATCACCGGGCAAAGGAACTAATCCATTACATCAGGAGGTCCCGATCAGACCACGGACACTTGGTGCATGGTGGCACCCATCATAGTTGCAGGGAAGTGTGGCCCTAGAGGGGAAATCGCTACCCGTGGGGCAGTAGGGCAATCAGCCCACAAATTGCCTTGCTGGCGGCATCAATAGCATCTGCACCCAGGGCCACCCTAGGGAACTAGGATCGGGTGTTGGGGGACACTGCAGCTCCCGTCCAGAAGGTTGCATTTGATCTCCACTCTGCTTCTGGTGAGGGTGCTGAATTGGTAAGGAACTCCACAGTCAGACGAGGGTACTCAACCTATTGATTTACCTCAGGGATCTTCATTCATGAAAAACACACTTTTAGAAGGTAGTCCAAAAGGTCCTTAAAAGTGTCCATCTCACAGCAGACTATGCCTAGCTCCTGGGTCAAGGCAGTGCAATGCGCTGCCATCATCCTGGTTGAGTCTTCCATCAACTAAAGTTGATGCTGGGGGGGTGTGGTGAGCACTGACTGTGAACAAAGTGCCTGGAATGCATTGCACCAAGACCAACAGTCCAGAATACCTACAAGTATTCTGACCCTGAGCCTGGCAATCCCCCCACGGTGCCACCAAAAATGTTGGTCATGGAAGACCAGAATTTAACCCATGAATTAAGGCACCAGACAGGATTAAGCAGTACAATAAATAATTGTTATTCCAGCAGTAGCCAGCAAGCACAGCACATAAACACAAATCAAAGCTATACTCACTAAACAGGGGCATACTGGAGAGGGGGCAGGGGCCAGGGGGGAATTCTAGCTAGCTAGGTTCTGAGCGCCACATTGAATGCTTAGCCAGAGTTTGCTTTCACACTAGTGGGCCCCTGACGAAGAGGACAAGGTCCTTGAAACGCGTAGGGCTGACATTGCTAAGGTTGCTGGTGTTTGTACTAAGAGTACTGAGTTACTGAGAGTACGCGCAATAGCTAGAGCTCCCGTATGCTAAGTCTGGAGGGGGAGCAAGTGTCTGTCTAAAGTCCAAACCCCGATTGATGACACACACGCTGATGTCACGAGTCATCTGACGCTGAAGCGGATACACACCACCGATCGAGTGAAGGAGAGAAGGAAGAGACACTGAGCACCCCAACCAACGGACAAGTTGATCACTACTGTTCCAGCGGTCATTCAAAGTACCGAAGTGCATGTATCAACTTATTTTTTGTGAGTGTTTATAACCGTTTTTTATTCATCCTATAAACTGACTATACTACTCTATGGGCTTTGCGCTTTTTTCTCTTTTGTCTTTGTTTTCACACTGGTGGGGTAAGTACTGTCCAGACCTCTCTGGTGCAAATTGCAGCAGAGCACTTTCAAATCTCCAACTGAAAAGTCATGCTCTCCACTTCACCGGCAACACACTGTCCCGCAACACAAATTACTTTGAAATTTCCCACTTGGTTAGGCTCCTAGCCTCATTTTCAGGTGTTTTTGACACAACCTTTTTAGAATACCGCTTAGTTCACTTCCACGTCAGGATCAGAATGAACTCTGGAAGTGAGATCGGCAACTGTTTAAATAGATTTTGGCCTCCACCTGAAGCAATCGAGGAGGGCTGCCAACCAATCAGAGCATGGATGCTATGTAGACCAATCATAGAGCAAGCTATATAGGTCAATCAGGTCCATAAGAAATTCAAACTAACCACTGGGACCTGAGTCAGTTGGGGTTTATACCCAGAACTCAGATTCCAGTTTCAGCCAGATACCTCCTGTGGAGATGGCCTACTCAGACTCTGGGCTGAACAATGGCTCTACCCTTAGAGTCACAGTTCCCCAGGCCTGAGTACACACCCCTTCAGTCCCAGCAATACCCATTTCTCCAGACATGTCGCCTGCACAAACCGGTTCTTAGCAATGCATGTCCAGAGACCTTTGCAATGCATTAAAACACATTTTTACACTCAGTACATTATTACAACAGGAATAAAGAATCACAGTTTACATGGATGCAACGGGCTGCAGGGCATGTAACAACAGGGTAGCTCAATGGTCTGGTGGGCAGATGAGCCCCATGGAATGACGTGCAGTGGCCAGGGACCGGACATAACCTTTACTATGCTGGTCCCTGGGCTCCTTTCCGTCACATATCGCATTTCACAAATATATATATGGTTCTTATTGAATTCGGTGAAAAAAAGTAAAATGCATCACTGCAAAGTGAAGCAATACATTTTGGTAAACACAAAGGGATGTTAACTGACTTTTTAATGAATTCATGCCACCCATGCCCAAAATGTATAATAAACTACTACATAATAAACTACTGCTAATGATATTAACATTGGGCATGTCAACATGAAAATAAGCTAATCTTTTTTTTAGTCTACTATTGTTGGAGAAATATCAACATAACTGTAATTTCTATACATACCATTTGTTACAAATATAACTTACAGTGCAGAAATACTGTATTAGACTACGGCCTGAGTCACTACGCAAGCGCTGGGGTCGGAGCGCCTGGCGGCACGAGCATCTTGTCAAGCAGTGATCTGTGGTCTGTGAGGGGAAAGACAAGATCATGACGGGGGGGGCGAGGCTCGGCTATGATGTCACGTGGTTGGTTCGCCCTCATTGGCTGAACCGCCACAGTGACGTAGCCAGCACTCCGTCGCCGCTATTAAAGACAAAATACTTGTCTTTACAAAATGTAGTCACGCATCATGATCTCTACATGCGTGTGCAGGCAGGTACTGAACCCGGCCCCATTGGGGCGGATCTTGTTCCCGCAGCACACGCCACAGAGCATATCTGGTGATATACTGTGCCAGAAAATCTCGAACACATTTTTGTTAACATATAATTACACAAGCCTGGGTTAAGAAAGCACCATTATTTTTTGTCCTCTTAGACTTTACATGCTAAGTAAGAGAGTATATCCACGTAGGAGCCGAAGCACAGCCACACCAATGGAGAATAGGACACAAAAGTTCTTTCAAGAATTTATTAGCTAAAAAGGCATAAGGACAGACATCCTAATAGCACTCTATGTTTCACGCACAGGGCGCTTTATCAAAGAGTTGAGGCTTTTCCTGCCTTATTGTTCACGCCCGCTCCAGCTGCTTTGGTGCACGGCAACTTACCCCTTGGAGGATTTCGTCGATTCCTGAGCTGAGGAGGATGCACAAATGGACGGCGACGACATCACGCAGGGTGCCATGGAGTCAGCATGATCACCTGACCAACACCCGGGAATACTACCACGAGTGACGCCGCGCTTACCTACCTCCAGGATCTTCGCAGGGGAACCGCCACCAAATGTGAAGGATCGGGGCTCCGGTTTGATTGGGTCTTACCGGTCTGAAGTTGCGTGAGTAAAGCAACCATTGCCTGCTGTATACGAGTGGTTATTGAATTTAACCCTCTATTGCCATTTGCTTGACATTGAAAAAAGCACTTGAAAAAAGCACTTACAAACCACGCACTTGCAGACTTTCCTCATAGACCCTTCATGTACTGGACATATGTCTTTATATTACAGCATTTGATTCCAGCGTGACACCACTATTACTGTTTTTAGAGCTCCGGATATTTTGGTCTTTCTTTAGACCAATTTCTTCTATTACATGTGTAAGGGGGTCACTCCCGGTTTCCCTGATTTTCCTTTGCCCCCTGCCTTACCCCTGTGGCAGTGGGGGAAGAGGACGGCGACTTCTCCCGGTTGGCGCCGCCATCTGGGCGGTGCCATCGGGGTCCTAATGCTCGCGCATGCGCAGATAGCCGCGGCGGCCATGTTGTGGTCGGTGCGAGGTTCGCGCAATGCACAGAGGTTGGCAAGGGTAGTGGTGGCCATTACAAGTGTGCAGGAGCTCACTTGTAATGGTGTTAGGTGGTGTTAGGCAAAGAGGTTGCGTAGGTGCAGTTAAGCGTAGCGGTGGCCATTACAGCTTCACACAGGTGCAGTAGAGATCGCGCACGCGGTCCCCATAGGAAAGAGGTCCTGAGTGGGCTACATCCCCCAGCAGCCTCTGGGGAATGCCCTATGATACCTGTCACCTGTGCCCAGCCAGCCACTGAGACTTGCAGATTCTCTGCAGCGGGGAATATGGGTTTCATTTGGAGGCGCTGCTGAGATCAGACCTGGGGTGCCCCAATAGTTGTAGAGTACCAAAAGTATGCAAGGAAAGATATTACCAACCACAAGCCACGAGGTCCATATCTGGGCCAGTAAGATTCGGGAGCTGCATAGTCAAGTGAAGGCATTGGGGAATGTTCCTGCTCATGAGGAAGGGAGTGCCCTTCTAGAGTCCCTAAAGGAAATCCTGGGCCTAGACGGAATGTTTGCAGATCAGGAAATATGCAGGGAAAATGCCCCACCAGAAGGCTACCCCCTTATCTATTCAAAGAGCCCTAGTGTAGTTAAGAGTGTAATCAAAATGGAGGCTCCATTATCAGGAAATGCTAACAGTGAGTCACACCTAAAATGGCATCTCCCGCCAAGTCAGGAGAGCGCACATGTTGCATGCCACCAGCCTGCACAAAAATGTTTTGCAGAAACTTGTCTGGGTCTGGCGGGAAAACCCGAGCCCCGCCCCTGCGATGTGAGTGGCTCAGCACAGAGACAGAATTCCCCCTTGATAGAATGTGTCCCTCTTTTGGATTCCACCAGGGGGAGGAAGCACAGTGATCCCCAGTCAGTAACTTCTGTTCCCAGTAAGAAAGGTCAAAGCTGCCGCAAACAGCATCCTCAGTTGTATGGGGTCTGGAGAAGAAAGGGAGGGGACGTATCCTTTCTGTTGTGCCCATGTTTACAAAAGGACTTAAAATTGTCTGGTGGTATGGATTTTGACCCCTTTAAGCTACCAGCAGAATATCAGGTGGCAGAAGTGGATGATGAGGGATGCATACGATGTGTCTGTAACAAGTGTGACTTCCCAGGTGGCAAATTGAACTGGGGACCCAAGTGTGCCTGCTGCGGAGCACAGTTTCTAAAGCCTGTGCTGCTGCGGCTTACGGAACCCGCCAAGGAAGAAGCAATCGACTTCCATACTGGACAGGTCAATACAGATAATCAACTTACCCCCCTCACAGAAGTTTCGGAGGGCTCAAGCACTCTAACCGCGGTTCCAGATCCGGTTCCAGAGCCGGAACCAGCAAAGAAAGATACGAATGACCTCTCTACTGGGGTAATCGATGCTGTTAACCCCTCTACCTCAACCACGGAAGTTTCGGAGGCTCCACGTGCTATAACCACGGTTCTAGACTCTGCTCTAGAACCGCAGGATTTTCAAGCTGCGTTGACCTAAATGGACAGCTGCGATGCAGTGGTCGCACAGAGTCAGTGTGCTGTAGCGGATGTTCCAGGGGGTCCGTGCACCCCGGTTCTAGACCCGGTTCCACATTCAGGACTGCAGATTCCTGAATCGCAGATTCCGGAATCACAGGGTAAGGCGTCTCTACCCCCATCCTCTCTTAGTGATTCCAGCGACCAACAACCAGCCGTGGTGATGTGCCAGCCAGCGGACCACCCAAGTAAAGCTGAAGCATCTACTGCGGACCCTGCTGTGGGCCCGTTGCACATCGACACCCCTCGGCAGCAAGCGCTGGTGCGGCCGGAGCCGTGGAAGAGTCCCAAGGCCATGACGACTCCCAGTGTGTCGCAGGGACATCCGGAGATGGGACCGGAGGAAGAGGAACCCATCGCAAGACAGCGGAGTGGTGAGGAACCCCCTTACTCCCCACAGGCTCCGATGGAGGCGGCCGTGGAAAAGGCTCCAACTAAGGCTCATGACCTGACGGTGGGCCCGTGTGTCACCATAACCGCTACCATAACTGAACTGAGTGTGAGTCCGTGCGCTCCAACCCAAATGGTCCCAGGATTGGGATCCAACACTCCCGAGTTTCCAGAAAGTGAGTGGACTGCCCCAGAAGTGCCAGGGACAGGTCCCAAGGCAGCCGAGGTGGGAACTGACAGCGTCTCCGAGGACCTGTTGGCCACCGTGAATCACCGCAGTAGTGAGGCACCAACCCTTTACCCCCTGCAGGATGTGATAAAGACATTGAGTACAGAGACTTTGCTAATCGCTCGTTTCCCAGTGGAAGCCTCCCAAGTGCTTAGGGACAAGGACGGTGTTGTGAGTGATCCAGTGAAATTTGCCTCCTTTAAGCACAAAAAGGAACGCTCCATTCACCATGTGGTGGACCACGGAAAAGGTCAACTGCAGATTTCAGTAAAATACAATAAGTATAAATACTCATATACTGTATTGACAGAAAAACATACTGTATTTGACAGATAATGAGATATTTTTAATATTATATGTTTTAAATACGTCATTTCAATTTATATCACTTTTTTAAATGATTATTATTGTCATTGCCTGCTGTCTCAAGTGCTCAAAAAGTTCCTATGTGCTTGCTTTTTAGTGTATTATGTGTTAATATAATCAACACTTGATGAGCTGGATGCCCTTTTGTGCAGTTAGTGACTTAAGATATTACAAATTATAGAACAATTATGCTTACAGTCTCATTAGTTTATAGAAAATTAAAAATATGTATGTATATATGTGGTTGTTAGTTATACAGTAGATAGTCGTATCTGAAACTGAGGTCAGTTGTATTGCAGGGTGTAGACTGATTTTTATATTACTTTATGTGTACATCTTTACACATTTTTCATGCATTTTGAAACATTAAGACTGTTCAGATGTTTGCCTATTACTGTATGTAGAGAATCAGCTAAGGTCAGTTTCTAGCCTGGAACATGCACACAGACAAAAGCAGATACATATATGCACAGCAAATAATTAATGGAATGCAAATGACCTGCTTGACCCTCATCTAAAAACAAAATGTTTATTTACCAGTTTTCTTTTTTTCCTCTTACCTGCAAATTTCATTAGTGTTCTTATAAGCTATACTTTTTTTACTCCGTGCAGATTCCACACACTGCACATATTTATGGATCATAATAATGTCCTCAAAAACTTCTCATATCAAATAAACCCCATAATTGTTAAATATCTGAAATCCAACATTTGACATGATCCAATAGAGCATTGAGTGGGGAAATCACGTTGAATAAATCTCATAAACTGCTTTTACCTAATGCCTAATATAATAGTATAGTATGAAGTTGTAGAGGTAGCTTATTTAGATTTTAATTAAAGCCTTAGACACTGTTTTACATAGAAGACTGATAAACAAGTTACAATGCCTGTAAGTTGACTCGAAGGTTATTGAATGGATAAGACAGAGAGGTAACAGAGAGCTCCAAATTCTGAGTCCCCGCTCACGCTGAGCGTGCTGGCACTCAAAGCATGCGTAGCGGGTGTCCTGCATCTGCTCACGCACGGAGGGGGGAGGGGTGGGCGGCATTGCCGTATATTGAGTGAGCGGGAAAGTATAACATTTTTATTATTATAAGTGTATGCACATCGCGTCGCATCGCGTGAGCAGGGACTTGCATAGATATATATATATATATATATGCAAGTCACCTCACCAAGCACCGCACGCTCAGCGAGCTCAGCGCTAGCGGGGACGCAGCATAAGAAGACAATTGTATCCAGTGGAGGACTACCGGGATGTGTACAGTACTTTAGTAGAAAAAAGGATTTAGGTATATGTAATGTAACACTATACTATGATGTAAACTATCACAGAGGGAGGGGAGCTAGCAGTCATTATATCAGATGTCTTAAAGCAGGCAATCAAGCAAAACAATGGGTATAAGCCAGCAGGGTGCTAGGTTGTATAAAAAAAAGGTATTAGCAGCAGAAGGAGAGAGATGGTAATGCCACTTCATGGATCATTGGCATTAGACATCATTAGAGTAATGTGTTCAGTTTTGGAGACCATAGTTCAAGAAGGAAATATATAAATTAGATGTTATGTGAAGAAGAGCATCTAAAATGGTGCATGGTCTACTGCGTAAAACTTACCAGTAAAGCATAAAGGGGCTCAACTATCTACAGCTTGGAAGACAGAAAGTAGAAGGGAGACATGAAACATTCAAATATATCAATGGTATCCATAAGTTGCTGGAGGGAAGCGTGGTTAGGTGAAATAAACTGACTGAAACAAGCTGTAAATTGGGAGTCTCAGGGGAAAGAGTTACAGTACTGTACTGCAGCAACGTTGTATAGAATAGTGGGCCAAAATTCATCCACAACAATGTGAGAGACTGATAAAGTCATACAGAAAATGATTACTTCAAGTTATTGCTGCAAGCTATTGAATCATAAGGTATACTTAGTTTTTCACATATGGCTTCTCCATTTTGGCTTTATTTTTGTTAAATAAATCATGACACGGTGTAATATGTAATGTGTTGTTGTTCATCTGAGGTTGTATTTACCTAATTTTAAGACCTGCTAAGGAACTAAGGATTGTTATTATGTCCTGATATGTAAAACCCTAGAATTCAAAGTGTATGTACTTTCTTTTTCACACCACTGTAACTTATGAGGAGGGGCTAGCTAAATTAGATTTACATTAGAAAAGAGGCGGCTAAGAGGGGATATGATAACTATATACAAATGTATTCAGGACAGTACAGGGAGCTTTCAAATGAACTATACAAAAGGACTTGAGGGCATCGCTTAAAGTTGGAGGAAAGGAGATTTCACCAACAACAAATGAAAGGGTTCTTTACTGTAAGGGCAGTTAAAATGTGGAATTCATTACCCATGGAGACTGTGATGGCAGATAAAATAGATTTGTTCAAAAAAAAGTTGGACATCTTTTTAGAAAGGAAAGGTATACAGGATATACCAAATAAGTAAACATGGGAAGAATGTTGATCCAGGGAATAATCTGATTGTCAATTCTTAAAGTCAGGAAGGAATTTATTTTTCCCCTTATAAGATATCATTGGATGATATGTCACTGGGGTTTTTTGTTTGCCTCCCTCTGGATCAATAAGGAAATATATCTATAGGATAAAGTATCTGTTGTCTAAATTTAGCATTGGTTGAACTTGGACATATGTCTTTTTTCAACCTCATCTATTATGTAACCATGTAACATTGGCTGCTTAGTTTTAATTTGAGGAGCGCTTGTGTAATCTCCTCTTCAGATACTGGGACAAATTGAAAGTTGTGAGCTTTTTTGGGAGAGGGTGGGGCTATAGGGGTACTCTCAGAATGAGGTTCATATTTGGGTTGCGTTTCGCTAATAAGTTAGTTGCACACCCCACAAAGTAATCATGAATGCATTTGCAATGTCAGTGGGGTTTGTCAGAGTAATATGTCCCTTAGTGATATTACTTGGTTGCTGATGGTTATTAGGCTGGAATATATTGTTGATAACATTCCAAAAGTTTGCTGGGTTTGATGTATTCTGGAGAAGATTGTCAGAGTAATATTGTGCTTTTGCACGTCTTGTTCACCTTGTGCACATATTCCACAGTCATCTGTAGATATTAAGAGCCTTGGTAGTGCTAGTTACTTTGTAGCTTTTTGACAAGGCATCCGAGTGCTATAATGTCAACCATGGAAGGTGGGTCCCCCGTACTCTTATTCTGCGTAGTGGGGCATGGGTATCACCGAGTTTTATGAAACCGGATAGGAAATAGTCGAGAGCAGAGAGAGAGAGATAGGGGACCCTCGCAGGTGGGCTACAACACCTGGGTTAAGAAAGCACCATTATTTTTTGTCCTCTTAGGCTTTACATGCTAAGTAAGAGAGTATATCCACAGAGGAGCCGAAGCACAGCCACACCAATGGAGAATAGGACACGAAAGTTCTTTCAAGAATTTATTAGCTAAAAAGGCATAAGGACAGACATCCTAACAGCACTCTGACATGTTTCACGCACAGGGCGCTTTATCAAAGAGTAGAGGCTTTTCCTGCCTTATTGTTCATGCCCCGCTCCAACTGCTTTGGTGAATGGCCCACTTACCCCTTGGAGGATTTCGGCGATTCCTGAGCTGAGGACGAACATATGGACGGCGACGACATCACGCAGGGTGCCATGGAGTCAGCGTGATCGCCTGACCAACACCTGGAAATACTACCACGAGTGACGCCACGTTTACCTACCTCCAGGATCTTCGCAGGGGAACCGCCACCAAATGTGTAGGATCGGGGCTCCGGTTTGATTGGGTCTGACCAGTGTGAAGTTGCGTGAGTAAAGCAACCATTGCCTGCTGTATACAAGTGGTTATTGAATTTAACCCTTTATTGCCATTTTGCTTGAGACATTGAAAAAACACTTGAAAAAAGCACTTACAACCCACGCACTTGCAGACTTTCATCATAGACCCTTCAAGTACTGGACATATGTCTTTATATTACAGCATTTGATTCCAGCGTGACACCACTATTACTGTTTTTAGAGCTCCGGATATTTTGGTCTTTCTCTAGACCAATTTCTTCTATTACATGCTAAGTAGATTGTTTGCTTTTCCCTGTGAAGCTGGAATCCGGACAAAAAAACATTCCAACCTTAAAAGTCCAGTAAGGGAGCGATACTCAAGTGTGTCCATGTGGCTTACACAGTTTCCTCCCATCTGTTTTAACCTCCTAAACCCCATAAAATGTTTAACTGCAGATTTCAGTAGAATACAGTAAGTATAAATACTCATATACTGTATTGACAGAAAAACATACTGTATTTGACAGATAATGAGATATATGTTTAATATTATATGTTTTAAATACAGTACGTCATTTCAATTTATATCACTTTATAAAATTATTATTATTGTCATTGCCTGCTGTCTCTCAAGTGCTCAAAAAGTTCCTATGTGCTTGCTTTTTAGTGTATTATGTGTTAATATAATCAACACTTGATGAGCTGGATGCCCTTTTGTGCAGTTAGTGACTTAAGATATTACAAATTATAGAACAATTATGCTTACAGTCTCATTAGTTTATAGAAAATTAAAAATATGTATGTATATATGTGGTTGTTAGTTTGATTTTTATATTACTTTATGTGTACATCTTTACACATTTTTCTTGCATTTTGAAAAATTAAGACTGTTCAGATGTTTGCCTATTACTGTATATAGAGAATCAGCTAAGGTCAGTTTCTAGCATGCAATATGCACACAGACAAAAGCAGATACATATATGCACAGCAAATAATTAATGGAATGCAAATGACCTGCTTGACCCTCATCTATAAACAAAATGTTTATTTACCAGTTTTCTTTTTTTCTCTTACCTGCAAATTTCGTTAGTGTTCTAATAAGCTATACTTTTTTCTCCGTGCAGATTCCACGCACTGCGCATATTTATGGATCATAATAATGTCCTCAAAATCTTCTCATATCAAATAAAACCCATAATTGTTAAATATCTGAAATCCAACATTTGACATGATCCAATAGAGCATTGAGTGGGGAAATCATGTTGAATAAATCTCGTAAACTGCTTTTACCTAATGCCTAATATAATAGTTTAGTATGAAGTTGTAGAGGTAGCTTATTTAGATTTTAATTAAAGCCTTAGACAAGAGGTAACAGAGAGCTCCTAAAGCTGAGTCCCCACTGGCGCTGAGCGCGCTGGCGCTCAAAGCATGCGTAGCGGGTGTCCTGCATGTGCTCGCGCGCGGGGGTGGGGGGAAGGGGGGGCGGCATTGCCGTATATTGAGAAAAAGTATAACATTGGGAAAGTATAACATTTTCATTATTATAAGTGCTGAGCGTGTGTGCACGCGCATACGCGAGCGCGCATCGCGTGAGCAGGGACTTGCATATATATATATATGTATATATATATATATATGCAAGTCACCTCGCCAAGCGCCGCCCGCTCAGCGAGCTCAGCGCTAGCGGGGACGCAGCCTAAGGAGACAATTGTATCCAGTGGAGGACTACCGGGATGTGTACAGTACTATAGTAGAAAAAAGGATTTAGGTATATGTAATGTAACACTATACTATGATGTAAACTATCACAGAGGGAGGGGAGCTAGCAGTCATTATATCAGATGTCTTAAAGCAGGCAATCAAGCAAAGCAATGGGTATAAGCCAGCAGGGTGCTAGGTTGTATAAAAAAAGGTGTTAGCAGCAGAAGGAGAGAGATGGTAATGCCACTTCATGGATCATTGGCATTAGACATCATTAGAGTAATATGTTCAGTTTTGGAGACCATAGTTCAAGAAGGAAATATATAAATTAGATGTTATGTGAAGAAGAGCATCTAAAATGGTGCATGGTCTACTGCGTAAAACTTACCAGTAAAGCATAAAGGGGCTCAACTATCTACAGCTTGGAAGACAGAAAGTAGAAGGGAGATATGAAACATTCAAATATATCAAGGGTATCCATAAGTTCCTGGAGGGAAGCATGGTTAGGTGAAAGAAACTGGCTGAAACAAGCTGTAAATTGGGAGGCTCAGGGGAAAGAGTTACAGTACTGTACTGCAGCAACGTTGTAAAGAAAAGTGGGCCAAAATTCACCCACAACAATGTGAGAGACTGATAAAGTCATACAGAAAATGATTACTTCAAGTTATTGCTGCTAAAGGTGGTTCTGCAAGCTATTGAATCATAAGGTATACTTAATTTTTCACATATGGCTTCTCCATTTTGGCTTTATTTTTGTTAAATAAATCATGACACGGTGTAATATGTCATGTGTTGTTGTTCATCTGAGGTTGTATTTACCTAATTTTAAGACCTGCTAAGGAACTAAGGATTGTTATTATGTCCTGATATGTAAAACCCTAGAATTCAAAGTGGATGTACTTTCTTTTTCACACCACTGTAACTTATGAGGAGGGGCTAGCTAAATTAGATTTACATTAGAAAAGAGGCGTCTAAGAGGGGATATGATAACTATATACAAATGTATTCGGGACAGTACAGGGAGCTTTCAAATGAACTATTCATCCCAATGGCAGTACAAAAGGACTCGGGGGCATCCCTTAAAGTTGGAGGAAAGGAGATTTCACCAACAACAAATGAAAGGGTTCTTTACTGTAAGGGCAGTTAAAATGTGGAATTCATTACCCATGGAGATTGTGATGGCAGATAAAATAGATTTGTTAGAGTCAGGAAGGAATTTATTTTTCCCCTTATAAGATATCATTGGATGATATGTCACTGGGGTTTTTGGTTGTCATCCCCACTCTGGATCCCCAATACGGAAATATATCTATAGGATAAAGTATCTGTTGTCTAAATTTAGCATAGGTTGAACTTGGACATATGTCTTTTTTCAACCTCATCTATTATGTAACCATGTAACATTGGCTGCTTAGTTTTAATTTGAGGAGCGCTTGTGTAATCTCCTCTTCAGATACTGGGACAAATTGAAAGTTGTGAGCTTTTTTGGGAGAGGGTGGGGCTATAGGGGTACTCTCAGAATGAGGTTCATGTTTGGGTTGCGTTTCGCTAATAAGTTAGTAGCACACCACACAAAGTTAGTAGCACATCACACAAAGGACAATTTCAGCATCCTGTCACTGTATCACGGTTGTATTTGTGCACATGAAATCACATGTTAATCGTTAAAATTTTATTACAATTATTTTATGTAGTTGTAAGGGCGCCCCTATCATCTGTTTTTTGTCTGTTTGCATTATCACTCACTTTGGGTAGTTAGTGATCTTTAGTTGGCAGCCCCATTATATACCATTATATATTTTTTATCACTATTGATATATATCATTAATATTTAGAATAGCGCTACACAGTTTGCACTTTTTCATATTGAATCAATGAGTTACTGAAACAAGAGAAAACACAAGACTTAGACACAGCTCAGAGTAACCAAAAAATCACAACATACTTTGTTGCAACAGTATCATATAAAATTGAAATTATTCAAGGTTAAAGCACAGTTAGACAGACATAAATCAAAGAGAACTAGAGCAATTTAGGAGGGCATATAAACCACCAATGGGCTGGGGGAAAAAGGTAAAAAATTAACAAACCAACAAGCAACAGATTAACGTCAGGCTAATAAAATAAATAACTATATCATTAAAAATATGAATTAAAAATATAATACAGTCAGACAAATATCAGAGAGAGTAGAAAGATTCGCCAAATAATCACAAATAACAATTATTATTCATATGCACATTTTTAATATGCCAAATTTGAGTGCAAATTTTATATGTTTTTATGTAGTGTAAAGAAATTTGTAGACATATTACACTATTTCCAGTATTTCTTTAGTTGATATCTGATGGAGATTTTTTTTACCATTGGGAGTCACCTAAGGAGATATTTCATCAGAGGGGAAACCTTTCTCCAATCAGAGAGAGAAAGTATCTCTGATATGCTGTTTACTATTGGGGGAAATGTGAGATAGACACTTTGATATATTTTGGAGTTCAAGTTGTGAATTGATTACACTATTGTATTCTTTTAATCCATTTCATATTGCCACTATGAAATCCAGCGCTCCCTTTACCTGGAAGATATTGCTGCTCTGAAGGACTATTGGAACAGTCCTTTAAGGGTCTATCTGGGCTGCTTTACAAATATAATATCACATAATTTCAGATTTATACAATTTGCCCTACTGATGTTGTTGGGTAAACACTTATTATTATTTATATTTATTATTGTTGTGTATCTATATTTATCACAGTGGTGATTCATGAGTGTGTTAAGTATTTGTTCACATCACATTTAATATTTTCACACTATCACATTGTTTTTCTTTTTATCACTAAGTTTATTAATTGATTTATTCTGTATTCACTGAATACAGCGTTATTAGGAGTGCCCAATTACACCCTCTTCTAGTCCTGTTCAAAAATACACTGAAATTTGTGTACAGGTACGTATATGAATCAGCTATTTTTAAATAAGTCATATCACGCATTGGCCGGGAATCATTAAAATGATTCACACTCAAATCGGAAATATCTGTCATTGACTTTAATGGCAGGTATTGCTGATTCACCCATGATCACGTGGATCCTACGTTGATAACTCACGATCATTGTCTCCTAGTACATCTTCCTGTTTAGGGTCCCCACAGAGGAATTGTTTCTGCAATAAAAACCTCTACTTTCAGGCCCTAGCTGGCAGCACCAGACATGCACCAGTATTGCTAGATCCTAGCCATTTACCCATTTTCCTATTTCCCTGTGCCTCGTAGCATTTCAGTCTCATTCATGGTGCATTCTCCTTTCTTATCCCTATCTTGTATTTTCTTGTGTTCTCTTTAGCTTCATCCTTAACAATTAACAATTCTGTCTTTTTCTTCCCTGTGCCTAATTTTTCTTAATTTCTACCTTGTGACTCTTTTTATAACTCTCCTCTGGATTCCTTTTATTTTTAGCATGTACTGCTAGTCCCATACAAACACTAAAAGCACATCTTGCAGTAAAGGTGTAGGTAGAACTGTTCTGCAACTACCTATTATTATAATTGGGTTGGTTAGACAGAATTAATGACCTTAGTAAAAGCCTATTTGTATCCTGTGAGAAATATTTTTTTAAATATTTTAAGCACATACTGTACGATACAGTGAAATCAACTAATATATACACATTGTCATATATTTTTTACCTGCTTGGCTAATTTAAACATAATAAATACTTTTCATGTTAAAAAGATAAAGTTAAAGAACAGGGGTTGATAGTTTTCTAATGGATCTAATGTTCTACATACAGTCTTTTCAAAAGAGCAGAGATACTGTATCACCTCCAAGGACCGAGGTCAGTGAGACTCCATTGAAATCTATGAGAATGATGACTCTAATCTTCCCAAAGCATGTGGTCACCATGGAAGTAGTAACAGTTTCCCCCAAATACTTTAATATTCACAAGATTATCTGATATTTGCATTTTAAAATGTGCCAATCACCTGCTGTATGTTTACTAGTTTCCAGCAACTGTGCTCCCCACAGTCTCTCCCCCCTAGACTCTCTCTCCCACCTCCTCCAGTTTCTCCCCCTCCTCCAGTTGCTCATGCCCCCCCCCCCCCCTCCCCGCTCCCCCCCCCCCTTTTCCCCCCCCCCCTATCTCTTCACTATCTCCCCCCCCCTCCCGTCTCCCTCTTTCTCATCACCTCTCCAGTCTCTCCCCCCTACCTCCAGTCTCTCTCTACCCACCCTCTCATCTCTCTCACCACCCATTCCAGTCACTCTTTCACCACCACCCCCCCCAATCCAGTCTCTGTCACCACCACTCTTCCAGTCTCACCAGTCTCTCTCACCACCCCCATCCAGTTTCTCTCCAACCACCCCCCTCAAGTCTCTCTCTTTCACTACCACCCCTCCAGACCCTGCCCCTCCCTCCACTCACTTCCTCTCACCACCACCAATCCACCAGTCTCTCACTCCCACCTTCAGGCTCTCTATCTCACTTACCAACCCCCATCCTCTCCCTCCAGTCTCTCACCTCTTCCCTTCAATCTTTCGCTCACCACCACTCCTCCAGTCTCTCTCACAACCACCTTCCCAGTCTCTTGCTCTCTCTAACCACCACCCCTCCAGTCTCTCTCTCAACACCCATCTCCTCCAGTTTCTCTCTCCAGTCTCACTACCTTCCCCTCCAGTCTCTATCACCCCCTCCAATCTCTTTCACAACACCCACCTCCAATCTCTCCCTCATCACCCCCTCCAATATGTCTCTCACCACTACCCCCTCGAGTCTCTCTCAGCACCACCCCTCCATTCTCTCAACCATCCCCCCATTCTCTACCCCTCCCCATTCTCTGACCCCCTGCATTCTCTGTCTCTCACCCTTCCTCCATTCACTCTCTAAACCCCCTTCAATTCTCTTTCATCCTCTCCATTCTGTCACACCCCTCCATTCACTCTCCATCCCTCCATCCATCACTCCATTCTATTTCTCATCTCCCTCCATTCTATCACCTTCTTCCATTCTCTCTCTAAACCCCCTTCATTCTCTTTCACCACCCCTGCATTCTCTCACCTCCTCCACTCTCTAACCCCCCTTAATTCTCTCTTACCCCCTCTTCATTCTCTCTCTCGTAAAACAAATATATATATATATATATATATATATATATATATAAAAAAATAATATAAAAATGCGCTTCTCTGTGTAAGGAGCATGCTGCGGGTGAAAAGATTGGCCATACATATGTGAAAAAACAGAAAGTGAATCCCTGCGCTTCTCCCATTGGGCTAACAATAATGGGGGGAAAAATATACATAGTAAAACCTAAGTCTGTAAGACAAAGGAGACTTTTGGTTACATTTTTTGATCAAATAATGACAAACCTGCTAACCAACGCCAAGGTAAGTCTCAGTAGCAGGTCCCTATGCTAAATGCATACAAATGTTCTGTGAAATATACCCTGAAGGGGTTAATAAACTAAGCATAAGTGTATGCAACTTAGTGCAGTTAAAAACTGGTATATACCAATGAAGATACTTTCTCTCTCTCTCACCCACCCTCCATTGTCTCTCTCACCTCCTCTCCATTCTTTCAATTCAACCTCCATTCTCTCTCATCCCTCCTCCATTTTCTCACCCCCTCCATTATCTCACCTCCCCCATCCATTCTCTCTCACCCCATCCGTTCTCTCACCCCCCTCCAGTCTCTCACCCCCCTCTAGGCTCTCTCTCAACCCCCCGTGCTCTCACCCCCTCCATTCTCTCTCACTCTATTTCACCACTCTCTATTCTCTGTCTCACCCCCATTCTCTCCCTCCCCCCTCCATTATCTCTCTCACCACCACCCCTTCAATCTTTCTCTCTCAAACCCTCCCCCCTCCCATCTCTCACCAACCCTCCCTCCCTCACCACCCACTTTCTACAGTTTCTTTACTGACACCAACACGCGGCCGACGCCAGTGACGAGCGCATGGAGCAGACCGGCGATCTATGAGAGGGGATACTCTCTAATTATCCACTGCGAGATATCATCCATCATCTGGTAAGCGGGCAATTCAGCCCCAGCAGGATTATTTCAGTGGGACCTATGTCACTTTCTTGATATTCATTCATTGTGACTATTTATTGCATTTTATTTACTGTGCTTATTTTATGTGATTTATTAAATGTGTTATATATCAGTCACCTGTCCGTTTTCAGCAACAGTTGTCAGTCTTGTTTAGTCTGTGCGTGTACTAGAAACTTTACAGTATTACACTATGTTTTTTTCATTTTTTTATATTTCATATCTGACTACCCCTTCGTGGAGTTTATCATTGGATCTGCCAGCCCCATCATCTGGTTGTATTTATTCTTTTTATTCATATTTACCCAGCCTTGCCGAGCACCAGAGATATAATATCCTTTCCATCAGATTTAGACGACAGATACTTATCCTATATTTGTATTTATAGTATATTGATCCAGAGGAAGGCAAACAATAAATCCCAGTGCAACATCATCCAATGATGTCTCATAAGAGGAAAATAAATTCCTTCCTGACTCCAATAATGGCAATCAGTTTACTCCCTGGATCAACATACTTCGCATGTTTACTTATTTGGTATATCCCTGTATACCTTTCCTTTCCAAAAAGATGTCCGACTTTTTTTTAAAGATATCTATTGTATCTGCCATCAGTCTCCATGGGTAATGAATTCCACATTTTAACCCTTTCCTTTGTTGCTGTTAAAATCTATGTTCCTCCAACCCTAAGGGTCTCCAACCAGTGTCATTTGTACTGCCCTTGGGATTAATAGTTATTTTCAAAGCTCCTTGTATTGACCCTAAAATATTTGTATATAGTTATATTCCCTCTTAGACGCCTATTTTCTAATTTAGCTAGAATCTCCTCATAATCAGATTTTCCAACCCTTTTATTAATTTGTTAGCTCTTATCTGCACTTTTTCTAGTTCCATAATGTATTTTTTACGGAGTGGTGACGAAAACTGTACTTCATATTCAAGATGTGGTCTTACTAGTGCTTAATACAGTGCTTAATACAGTGACATAATTATGCTTTCATCCCATCCATCGATACCCCGTTTCAATGCAATAAATAAGCAGTAAGGTCTTATTCGCCTTTGCAGCTACCACCTAACATTGGGCACTATTGCTAAATCTGATGTTTACAACCACTCATAGTTATGAGATGACTTACCATTTCTTACCATTTCTGCTTAAAGCCCTCTTTATAACTGCCTGTAACGTTTGATCCGTAAATGGGATCAGGCTTGTTTTCTGAAGTTTCATGAAAATCAGATAATTTTCATATATAAATACATAGCCTACAACCATTTCATATGGTTTGGGATTTAAAGATGAGCACTAATATGGGGGATTATGGGTCAGATTAACTGCTAATTTTAATAAAACAGAAACGTCTATTCATGTGCAAATCTTTGTTACATTTTAGAGAGAAAATACATATATTTAGATTCTATTAAATCACCTGCACACAAAGTCCTTGGATCCCAAGACACCACGTTTTCAAAACGTATGTGTGGCACAGTTTAAACAAGCATGTAATTTAAGAGATCTCTTCTTGCCCTCTCACACTGTTTTTATTTTTAAATCTGATCCTTTCAGGCGATATAAGCATTTGAAATACTAAGAGGTTCAAATTGAGTTCTCCCTAGAGCCCAGTGAAGTCTAAACTAAAGACTAAGAAAATCATGATCTTTAACAAAAAAAATTAAAAAAATAGGACACGGGGGGCAAGATTTGGTATTATCTAGGGGGCTGAGGGGGATTTCTGCACCATGAACAAGCTCTGATATTTTCATTAAAAGTGTATGGAAAATAAGAGCATTTCCCGTTGATCCATTAAAAAAAAAAAAATCATTATATGCCATCTGTGCAGTTTTAGTGTAACGTACAGTACATGTTCTGAAAGCTCTGCAAAATGCCAACTACCACGTCAATCTTCTACACCCATGAGACATTTATAAGCTTGCTTAAAAAGGTGATACGAAGTCTACAGAAGTTTTTTTTTATGACACAGAAATCAGAAAATCGCAAAACTATATAAAGTTACATTTATTAAATAGGCATGAAAGAGGAACATATGTTAGGACTGGAAGAAGTTTGGAGTAAGTATATTTTGCTCCAAAGAAATGTTCTGTTTACTGTAAAGCATTAGAGTGTGGTTTAAATTAAATGTTAGGTTGACCTATAAACAGGGTCATTCCCAGTTGTGCCCAGAGGTTGGGCACTTAGTAAATATGATGGTACAAAAGTGCTGACCTGTCCTAAGCATTAGGCAATAAGGAGCGGTAAGTACAGCATTTGCTTGATTAGGTTGCAGCATATGGCACCAAGGAATCATGCTGCCGCAGTGAATTCTGGGGGACAAATCTCTACGGCTTGGTGATGATTGGCAGTTAAAATCTCAAACAACCAATTAACAATGAATTTGGGAAAGTCATACACCAGAATTAATTGTGGCTCCCAGGAATTGCATGGTATGCTGTGGATCACAGAGGAAGAAGCAGAGCAGGCTAGATTATATATTGTGTTGGGCCCTGCCCAGTCAGAGCCTGCACTCAGTACACCACTGCATGAATCTACAGCAGGGGTCCCCAACACGGTGCCCATGGGCACCATGGCACCTGCCAAGCCTTTTGTGGGTTCTCACAATCGTAGTGTTGCTGACAGCTGCTGTGTGGCAGTCAGCACCAGAAGCCGGGCCCAACTTCCGCATCCGCGGGACCGGCTCAGCACTGGAGGACTCCCCCCAAGGTAAGTGTGTTGGTAGTGTATTATACTTTAGGTGTATTGTGTGTGCAGTGTGTTTGTGTGTGTAATGTGTTTATGTGTGTAGTTTGTGTTTTTTTATGTGTTTGTGTGTAGTGTGTAGTGCGTGTCTATTTGTCTGTAGTGTGTGTGGTTATGTGTGTAATGTGTGTTGTGCACCCGTGTGCATTGGTTGGTGCCCACCACTCTCTCCTGAACACTTAAGTGGGCCCTCAAGGATAAAAGGGTTGGGGACCCCTAACCTACAGTGTACCTGTATGTCTGTGCTACTAAATATGGCTGTGCATTTCCTGTGCCTTTGGTATGTCACACTACACTTGAAAAAGAGACCTATGAGGTTTCAAAAACTCTGTACACTCTAATTTAATACACGAAGAACACTCATGTTAGAATCACAATCTAAGCTACAACAAATGTAAAATATGAGAAGAAAGAGAAATGACCGAGTGACTTTTATTGTTCAGTGATTCAATCTGATGTGTCTTATATTTGGGAAATATTATCTTTTATAGCTCAGTTTTATTTTATTTGTGGTGGTGTGTATGGGTGAGGACACAATGATGTAGGACATGCCATGTGTTGCTTAATCTGCTGTTTCTATTTTCTATATACAGAAGCTGTCAACATTAATTCTGTTTTATAGTCACATTTAAAATGACTAAAAACTATTGGTATGCTTTTAACAAATAGCTTTAAAATATGTGCAGCATGAAAACAATGTGTGTCACGAAATGCTAAAGACCATAGTTCATACCTGTAAAATATTGGTGACTTTGCCTGGTGTCCATACTTTTTTCTCTATTTTGATTTACCTAACGTTTATTACATTTATATTTCACATGAGGTCCACAGAGATGTTTCATTTTACATGTATTTTACCTTTCATTTTAAATTGGTTATGGATCAAAATGCATTTGAATTCTGAAATAGTCATCCAAATGGATGACTATTGTCCCAGCTGATCACCGGAGAGTGGAGGAGATGCGGGAGGAAGGAGCCCTGACAGACACTTGGAAGTGAACAGACGAGCGCAGCCTCATCAATTGTGAATTCTGAAATAGCAACAAAAAAAACATCAGTTCACATAACAGCAACGACAGAGTAAAATCTTTTTGTAAAGCTGAAATGTCTATCTTATATTTGTCCAATTTTGTGGTTTGAGTGTTTACCTCTGCATACAATTTGATTACTTTAGGGACTCTGAATGCTCATAATACAAAAATAATCAGACATGTGGTATGCATGCTATAGAATAGTTTGACTTTAGTTATAGAAAAACGAGCAATTGGAAGAAAACGCAATCATTTAAACCTTGTGTAAATTATGCATGTGTTTGAATTGGTAAAATCCTGTATACTTTTACAAAAATATTATTAATAAAGAATGACTAACATATATTATTAAGATATCCCTGCATCTGTAAGGAGTATGCAGTCTGGTGTTCTTTATTCTGTGCAAGTGCATGCCACATTTTTTAGAGTCTAGATAGACTCTCTCTATTGCTGCATATGAAGATGTGTGGACATACAGTACAGTATGTACATTCTCTATTGGACTTAATGATCAACAGTGATGCTATAAGAAAGAAGAATGATTAAAAATTGTGCGTGACTATCACCAACCATCGGTAAATTCATATTCATTCTGCATGTTAACCTCTTCAACTAAAAAATACCTGGTTGGATCCTTTTAGTATCAACTATTTTTGTTCTTTAATGTTGAAAAAGTACAAAAATCAAAAGGAATTAGTCTGCAGAGACACACACTGTTACCACGGTAAAATTAACAATGCTTCAAGGCCCCCTGGTCAGGTTTAATTATAGTGCACATCCCATGGGGTTTATCTAGTCCCTGTAAGTACCTTCAGGTCTGCAATCAGCCTTTCATCAGTCCTCCTGCACTTCCTGTGTATGAAACGCTCTGTGGAACGCAGAGAGCTCACACAGAGCACACCTCCCATGTGTTTCAAGAATGCTGGCAAACCTGACCAATCAATCCCCAAACACAGCACCAGTGTAACATAAATACATTATAATGAACAGAATTGAATTAAGAAGAAATAGCCGTGTTAGTCCAGTTGCAATAGTGAAGAGTAAATGAGTACTTCACTATTAGGTGATACTTTTTTTTATCACCTAATACTGAAGTACTAATGAATAGAATGAAACATCTTCTGAGACAATCTGACTAGAACTTACATGCATTTTACTGTACATACATATAGTTTTACATCATTTGTGCTATTTTAGGTAGTGTATCCCTCCTATAAGTTCCAGGTGGGAGGATAGTAGTTGCAATAAAGGATACTTTGGAAAATAAATTACTGTCATGTTCCTCATTAGGAAACCAACAGTGTTTAAATTGTATGTTATATGTTAGTTGTATAAAGTAGGATGAGTGCTGTGCTTTCAGTTTAGATGTTCTGGATGATTACTGTATATTTACATTAGTGTTCAGGTGAAGACTACAGCTTGAGTGGGGTTAACTCATCTGACTGTGGCCGGATTGCAACCACTGTAAGGTACATCCCCGGTAAGGTAAGTCCTGGTACAGTCCTTGTGTTTATTAGTAGCGCTGCTGCAGAAGTTTCATTTGATTCATTATACTCTATGTATCTATGTTACACTGATGCTGTGTTCAAGGTTCGATTGCTCAGGTCTGATTGCAGACCTGAAGGCACTTACAGGGACTAGATAAACCCCCTGGGACTATGGTTAAACCTGACTAAGGGGCCAGGGGGCCTTGAAATGTTGTTCATTTGACCGTGGTAACAGTGTGTATCTCTGCAGATTTTTTTTATATGTTTCTGTACATTAAAGAAAAAATCTAGTTGGTACCAAAGGAAACACGTGAGTGTGTTTTTCTCTATTCTTTTTAAATTACTCAGTGCTGATCCCCAACCAGGTATGTTGTTATTACACGCGTTGTTATTACACGCGGCGCAGGATCATAGCACCTGTTGATGTTGCTAGACCACAAACCAGTGAGTGCAAGTTCTACCATTTTTTTTAATGTTTTTTTTTCATCATTACCTTTTCAACTGCAGGCACCGCTGGGGAAATCTGTCTAGAAAACAAACACACACACAAAAAAAGCATTAGACACTAGATCTGAGTGATGGAAGATAGAGACGTGCCTGCATCTGGCACCAGGACGGCTATCCACATGTCCATATTTTTGTCCCTCCCTTCTATATCCTATTTCACGAAAAAAAAGTGCCATTAAAAAAAGGAATCCACCGTTACAATGTGGTGGGGGGGGGGGTAAACATGGAGATGCATGTATGAGGTATTGATCAGCATCGGATTCTGTTGGCTAGTGGCTGCAGGGAGTCTGGAGAGAGACGGCGCTGTCCATGGTGCTGCAGAGCACAGCAAAACCCCGCCTCGGTCTGCAGACTGACAGTGGCAGGCGTCACGCGAGCCCTCCCCTCCTCTCCCCAGCCCCTCCCTGCTTTACTCCTGGAGATAGGAGCACAAGCCTAAAGCTGCTGAAAAGGAACAAGCACTCGCCTCATCCTAAAGACCTAGGCAATTTTCTTTGACCGACACATACTTAAGACCTATTACAAGCTACGGGGAAAACCGACGCAGGTAAAGACCGATCTTAGTTTTTTTTATAAGGGCTACACAAAAAAAAGTGGAAGATACATCTGTGTGTGTTGTGTGTGTGTGTATGTGTGTATGTGGGTGCCAGTGATGCACAGGGCTGGGTGCATGCAGCATTTTGAATAATGTAGGTACAGCTAATGGCAAAAGAGATGAGATGATGGAGCATAGGTAGCAAGTTGGAGCGTTGGATGCGGTGATTTATTATTTACCGTAGTGAAAAATACATGAATATTGACGGTTTTAAGCACCGTGCATCTGTGAATGTTGTCTATGCGACGGCATAAAAACAACCACAAAAAAATATGATTTGGGAGGGGTAGGTGGATTAAATGAATGTGGAATGTGTTGCATCTCTAGTGATCTATAAAGCTGCATTTATCATTTCCCTGATCATAGTATATGTTTTGAGGGGAGAGGAAGAAGAAAAAGAAAAATGTAACTGCAGACACGGTCCTGTAGGTAACAAATCGATCATTCTGGCAGGGATGAATCTTGATTCAAAGAAATACGATGAAATGAGAGAAAAGATTTATGATGCCCATCCCCGGCTTTTAAATGGAAGTGCAGATCTCCTGGCTGCACCGTGGCTCTTATTCTGTGTGTTTCATTTCATCCTGTAATTTGTGGTTTCTTCAGGTCTTTCCCACACATAGAGAAGTCTATACAATAAGGAGTCCCCCAAAGAATTGTAAATGCCTATCGACGTGTCGTTTATGTGAATGTATTGTTGCGAGGCATTCTTCTGACTCCTTATCTCAGCCTATTGGGGGTGTAGATATGGCATGTGCCACTAAAATTATGGGGTCTTTTTTCTCACTATCTCAAACAGCTAAAGGTAGGATCAATCCACATTTCATTCACAATGGCAATATTTATTTTCTAGTGGTCATACACACACGTACAGTGTATTTATATCTATATCTATATCTTGCTCTATAATACATATATACACACACATACACACACACACACACACACACACACACACACACACACACACACACATACATACACACACACACACATGCATGATTCATGTTGCTGCATTTATATGCATTAACTTAACCATTAATTGAGGGGGATGATTTATACACCACGATTTATAATGTTTCAGTTCTGTTGATGAATTCCATATGAAACTGCAATGGTGGTGCTTTTTTTTGCAATGCTGGTGCTGTTGTGAAGGGTGCCTGTTTGCTGGATAAAGATTGGTAGTGCAAATAGGGCTGGGCTCCCTCCTTGTGTTTAAGGTAGGGAGCCAGTCTGTGATGCCAGTTCTCTGCTTGATGGAGGAAGTTTGACTAGTAGCATCCTCGGGGTGTGTGGGTTTAGGTGACTCCTGTTAAGGATCATCCCGCACTAGTAAGAGCTTTCTTCGTGAAGCAGTAGCGCGATGCAGTGCAATAAATTACAGCTAGTTTCTGCTTGTAAAAAAAAGGTGTTAATTAGACGTTGAGCTGCCGTGTCTAGGTTATAAATTAGAAGGACAAAATGCATGCAAGGACTTGCAATGGCAGCTTAATATGTTCAACTCCTTGTTTAGCACGTTGCTTCTCCCTCTTGTACTGTGTGGTTCAAGGGGACTGTATTTCTAACCCATCGGTGCAAAAGGGGTTAGTAAATGTGACCCAGTTTTGCTCACCCGCGCTCACATGAATCCAGAGCAGAAGCAGCAGATGTGCTATTGATGGGTGGGTGCTTATTTACATGTGGATTTACGTCCAAATCCTGGAACATAGAAATTAAAGTGAAAGATGTGACAGCTGCATTTATGTTTGGTATTCTCCTCTCTGGGCTAAGTGACGCTCATGAAAGGCTTTATAGAGAACCGATCGTTGGGGTGTCCCCTTAATGATGAGTGAACGATTAGCAAATACGGCCTCCTCCTACAGAGGATGAAACACCTGATGTGAGATGAGCGAGATGTGGGGGATGTTAAGAGCGCATGAGCCAAATCCGATTCCTTTTAGCTGTAACTGCAATCGTTGCAATGCTAAGGGAAAGCAGGCGAGGTGGCGAAGGAAAGCATACAGTATGTGATATTCTGATTACATATTTTCAGTATTCATTCATATTCTATCTCACCTCTTGAAAATAAAATGGTGAGAGACTGAAACATCTCAGCTTGCAGGCACCTGCTGGGATTGTCCTTTACCTCATCATGTTTCCAAACACATTGGAAATGACTGATAACTTTGTATGGATTTCTTCGTAGTGTTTGCGATATACTGTACAGTTGAAAAATGGATAAAGTGCTGATGGGAAAATATTATTATTATTATCATTATTATTATTATTATTATGCATATGCCCTGTACTTAGCGCAAACATGCAGTATGTCTGCACATAATGAAAATTATTTTGTGCTACAGTATAAATGACCGGATACAACTAAAAATAGAAAAGGATGCTTTTTTTCATACATGTTATGTACTGTGCTGCTTATTAATATTGTAATTATTTTCAGATTGATTGGTCATATTTGACCGAATGTGAAGGGGATCTCATTATTATTGTGGACAGGAAAGAAGAGGAGCTGTTACAATTTTCATGTCAAAAAGCTGCTTCTGTTTGACAGTGCATCATCTTCTGCCTGACTTGGAGAGAAGAAGCTCAGGAAACCATGAGTGATGATTCATGTCATCTTTTGTAGTGCCATGGCATCTTGTCCATGATCCACTCTTAGTATCTGTCTTAAATGGAATTTTAGTTGGCTCACAGAAGAGAAAAAAAAGTGTATACTCCGCGTGTGGATAATATAGAAAAAACATCCAAATTTGGATGTTCAAACTGTACTGCATTGTGTTATTGTTGGTTAGTTGGAAACCCACTATGCTTGCTACCATGGGACATTAACGCACCATTTTCTTTTTGCCAACTAGTTTGTAGTCAAACATAGCAATCAGTGGATCTCTTATTTTTTTTCAATAGTTTAACCACCATAATAGGGGATTATACTGTTTTGGATAGAAACACAATATAGGCAATCTGGAAGATCTACGCAATTTAAAGGACCCTCAAGACATTAAGTCATTAACTATGGCTAGTGTTCTTAAGCAAGGGGGCCTCATTATTTGGATGGCCTTAATCCTTGGATGCATGGTGGACATGGGCTGTGGTCTGGAGTTCCCTGGAACAGAAGGCCAATGGACTCGCTTCCCTAAGTGGAACGCTTGTTGCGAGAGTGAAATGAGTTTTAACATGAAGACCAAAAGGTCGAGTGGACTTGTTATTTACTTTGATGATGAGGGTTTCTGTGACTTCTTGGAGCTGATTCTATATGAAGGCCGGCTGAAGCTGAGCTTTTCCATCTTTTGTGCTGAGCCTGCCTCTCTCCTGACAGATCTTGCTGTTAATGACAACAATTGGCACTCTGTAGTCATCAAGAGAAACTTCAAGAACACCACTTTGATTCTAGACAAAGAAAGTAAGTGGGTTGAGGTGAAATCAAAACGGAGAGACATGACCGTGTTCAGCAGCCTTTTTATAGGTGGGATCCCCCCAGACCTACGCACGTCTACCTTAAAATTAACATTTCCAGCAGTGAAAGACCACAATCCTTTTCAAGGCTGGATAAGGGACGTCCGAGTTAATTTCACAGACTCCTCTCCTGTGTCTAGCAATGATATCAAGATGGAGGATGACACAAACCCTTGTGCCAAAGACAAAGTGTGTCTGAATGGCGGAATATGCTCGGTTGTGAATGAAGAAGCTATGTGTGACTGTTCCCAGACTGGTTTTCAGGGAAAAGACTGCAGTGAAGGTAAGGGTATATTCCCTCTTGTCCTTCTAAATGTTAGAACATGAGGTTTGCTTTTAAGACAAAATGAGCCAAGGACACCTGCATGTTTGTAGATATTTTCTTTTAGCCATCTTACCCCTGTCCAGACATTGGCTATTGTCATCTGTCCCTTCTAAATCTTTTCTACCAAAAAAGACTTTGAAGAGGAGTGTCTTCTATTTCTACATTTATATTGCACACGGACAAAAAGGTCTAGTTGAAGTAAAGAAAAAAAAACTGGTGTACTACTTACATATTCTCAAATTTAATGGTCACAATGAATAATACAGGGAGCCACACCAAATAGGGAGATAGGACATCTTCAGTCATTTAAGTTGTCAGTAAAACATGAAGAGAACTCCCAGCACACCAAACCTATTGTGAGAAATAACTACATATATGTTCACAAAACATTAATTTCAGGATATCAACTTTGTATTCCATTCATTTTCTACAAATTTAAGCACTTTTAATAATCTGTTTTTATCATTGTACAGACAAAACATACCGCTTCAAAACTACAATAATACTCCATGGCAAAAGTATTGAATCATTGGATTAAAACGTACCTTTTATTAGCTCACCATATTATTTTTGTCTCCTAGGAACATGTAAAGCTGCCGTCCATTTTATGTGGTTCAAAATATAAAAATGTGAGAACATTGTTCTCACTATGCTCACGTTCTGGTTGCTTGCATCCTTGTGAAATCCTGCCATACAGTAGGTTCCCACAAGAGATAGAGCTTATATGAATTTATATTTGCAAATTAATATTAAATATACACGTCTCATTAAATTTGGCTACTGTTGTGAATTTTCTCAGAGCTTCCTATCCGGTACAAATTAAAATCTAGTAGTTATACAACAAAATAAACGGGTGTTTATAATTATATTTATTATTAAAATATTGTGTTTAATGCCCAGGTTGAAGCCTGTCTGTGTGAGAGGTGCCAGCAAACACACTGCAAAGTAATGCATTGCTTCAATGCTCTCAGTGACAGGTTGATATGATCTCTTCTGCATTTACATTTGCAATTGTAATAATACTGTAGGTTTAGACTAGCGTGCTGATTTTTGTGAAACATTTTTTAAAGATGACATATTGTAGCTTTTGTTTCACCTGTTCATTTAAGTGATCTTAGTCCTGCAGAACTCATATACAGTATTACTCCACTATATGTGTAGTGAAGGTCAAGGACTGTATTTTCACTTAATAGATTTTTGTATGCTTTTTGCATTTCACATACAGTACAGTATGTGATTGTATAGAATAATTTCAGACATGCAACATGACGTAATGTCATGAAATGCTAAATAGATTAAATGAGCAAGTATACCTTGCTAATAGGAAGACAGAAGGCATAATGGTAGTCATAGTAATGGCATGCTAATTTGATACTTCAACGTGTCACCAACATTCACTAAAACAACTACATACTAAGTACTACAACAACATACGTTGCATATACTGGGTGTGGTTGAAATGAATGATATGTAAATATGCAGCATCTATATATGCAAACTGCCTAATCTAAATAATTTTCAAATATTAAATACATAAAATGCCACCATTTTCAGTTATTAATCAATTAATAGAACTAAAGCATAAATATTTTTTTTCCCAAAACATTGCTCGTGGATAATATCTAAAAGTAATAACAACTCTTATTTATTAGTAAAATAACTCTCTTTTATATAGAATCTGAACCATTTAAGTGAAGTGTTATACATACATTTCTATGTTTACTATAAAATTTATGTGTACTCTAACCATTCATGTTATTAAAATATTTAACTGTATTTGGAAATATCCCTTTTTTATGAACGCCAATAACTGTACAGTTGTGTTGTGAGGACATGGATGATAAATACATGTGATTAGAATCATTCAAATTAGCTTGTGTTTTCATAAGTTAATTCTGGACCAGAAGAAGAAACATACAATATAAACTATTTAAACTGAATTTATTACAAAAATCACAATAGTTTTGTTGCGCTTTATACAGTATATCAGAAATTGCTAATAAATATAGTGAAAATCCCCAAATAGTATACAAGGATTGAGTACTCCAGTATTCAGAAAATTGCAAAAGTGTATTTGTGATTCCAGTAGATAAAATACCAGTTACTAAAGAAACATTTGACAATGATAAATATATACCCATCATAAATACAAAACCCGTTCAGATAGGCTCAACGTTTTGGGCCTATGCCCTTTGTCAACACTTTTGAAAAAACGGTTTCTTACAGTTCTTGGTGCAGTTCACTTCATGTTTTTTTCAAAGATGGCACTGGTGGTCATCCAATAGGAAGCCCCGTCATCCATTGCAGCTTCCTATTGGCCCAAGCTTTTACAGCCATTTTGTTTCCTCATTACAGAGATTGCGGCTTGCCAACAAAGACTACGTTTCGGTGGATCCAGTGGGTTCCCCGTAAATGTAAATAGCTCAGTTTAACTCTGGGGGCCCCCTAATTCAAACACAGTTTTTATTTCTAGTAAAAAGAGTGGCTGTGATTTTTGCATTAAACCATGATACTGCCAATCTCATAGCGTTTGTGTGAAAATTGCCTTTAACTAGAATGGCAGTTTTCCCGCAATCATGCAACATAAGGCCCTTTCAGTAACTTTTGACTGTTTTACTGCTACAGTTCTATAGGAATCGTTAGAGATGGTTTTCCCAAACAACATTATATAACGAGCTGTTTCAAGTTATTCATTTAAGTCAATTTTTTGTTTGTTTGTGAGTCCCCAAAATTCAGCCACATCTGCGTGCCCAATATTGAATGCATATGTAGTAATGTAGATATGCAAATATGTGAAATAGGCACTCACAGGTTTTAAAAATGGTTTGATTTTTGTTAAAGGATCGATGTTTTGGTCCTCTCATGGACCTTTATCAAGAGGAGTGAATGAGAGAAATGATCCTAATATAAGACAAAAAAACGCCCTCCTCCTGACAGATTATTGAATGCATACAGGATTTTATTGATACTTTAGGTCTGCTCCAGTTTCACAATAATCCCACATTGAGTGATTACATTTCTGTTGCCATGCATTGAACATTTGATCACATCATGTATTCCAGATACCAACTTGTGATTAACCATGCCAAGTTATATTTTGCTTTTTTATTGGAGCACTATATTTATAATAACATAGATAACAAATTCTACTGATCTCTTTAAAAGACCACTGATTTAAACTTGTATACTTGTATTCAATTTACACAGGCAGTGTTATTTGTTAGGGTCTTTAGGACAGACCTACTAAAAGTTTGTGTTATTAATTTTAACACGCCTAGGTGTTCAACATATTGTAGTACAAAGCAGTAATTTGGGCCGTTTTCGGACGACAACTTCCATTGAAGTCAATAAGAGTTTTCATCCAATAAAGTCAAGATTAGCAACTTCAAACTATATTGAATTACTTCCTAAGTGCAGCAGGGATCTCAAACCCATTCCATGTTTTCGACTTTGGAACTAATGGTGTCTAATGTACATTTAATAGAGTTTAGTATAAATTAGTTTCTGCGTTGAGAAAAAAAACAGTCTGTTTTTAAATATGGTCATGATTTTTTTCCCATTTCTCTCTATTTTTATTTTGTTTTACTGTTGAGATAGACAATATGTATAGGCAGGTATATTGTGCTTGGTTTAGAGGATACATTTTTTTAAACCTTGGGAGATGATTATTGTGGCCTAGTAAAGTCCTTTTGCATGTCATATATTTAGCCTTGAAATAATATTCTGAACATGTCTGTTCCTCTTCTGAGCCAATTTTTCTTAACTGACAGCATAGTGGCTTATCTTGTCTCAGAAAAAAATGGATTGTCTCTTCTTTTTCAAGATCGGATGCAATGCTTGTTCATAAATCAGTCATCAGGGATTTTAGCTGAAATGGTGTGCTGAATCCCAGTCCCCCATAGGAGACTGAGTGCATCACCTCAACCAGGCTAAGGAGCAAGAGCCAAACCATTAATCTGGCTTGGTTTGCTAGCTTAAGTAAAAAGCACTATACTTAAAACCTAATGGATATGGTTTACACAAGCAGTTTTGTATATCAGAGGAAAATGTTTTCCAGGCTTCATAATATACTAGAAAAGTTTAAGTGGGCTTATTAAATTAATATTGTTCTTTACTCTAATCAGAAGAAATAATAGCAACTTGAAATATTAATCAATGAGCAGATATTATAGCAATGACAAAACAACTATATTTGAAAAGCAAGCAGCATTCTACAGTACAGTATGTGTATGTCAATATTTTTTTTTGCTATCATATGACTCGTTATACAAATGTATCAAAACCATTTCCAGACCTTTATTTTGTCATTTCTTTCTACATTAAAACACTTTTTTTAAAAAGTGAGAAGATACGGAAAATAGGGGAGGGAGAAGCTGCATTAATGGAAAACAATGATATAGGGCAGTATGACATACAGTACTGTATGATGTGTCAAAAAGGAACCAATGTACAAAGTAGGTACAAAGGTGCAGAGTCTCCTATTGATTGACTAAGTGACTTGACTAAACCGTTTCCTCTCATAGCAGTGACAAACATTTTAGATGGGTGCAAAAGAGAGACCCGGTGCATTCAATGTTTACATATCCCATCGCCTCTTTTTAATTGCTCCTTTACACTTGCTGTAAGTTGATGCAGTAGGCACATTTTTACTTTTACCTATAACCCTTCCAGCAATATATACAATTCTGAGAAATCTTGTTGATGACAATGAGTCCAGAGATACAAAGAATGTGAGATCAACAAAACAGTTGTGTGTGTGTGAAGGATGTAACACTTACAGAGAAAGTGTACACTATGACAATGAAAAAGAATGCATGTGGCTGGAGAAACAGTAAGAGAAAAACGTAGGGCTGACAACCAAATAATAATATTTATGACATGATTGCAAACAAAGAATGTAATAAGGATTGTGACTTTGGGGCAGCGACTGTATGTAGAGTATGATTCAGAAAAAACGAGAGAACATGTGTGTGTTTGGGGTTGTGTGGCAACAGAGAAAGTGTTAGATTGGGAGTGTTGCAGTGAAAGAGAATAATGTGTGATAATGCAGCTATATTGATGGTATGTGGTGGAGTGAATCTGCAGGCAGAGGGGAAAAGACAATTTCTCTAGAGACGAAGTAGTTGTTGGATAGAGATGATATCTTTATTGGATAGCTAATGTTTACAGATTAAATCTTTTAAGACCACTCATGTCTCTATCTCCAAGCATATATTACAAAAGAGGCTCATGTTCCTTATATTTAAAAGAGCGAACAATGGAATAAATCAATTTCAGCTTCACTTGTATTACATACAGTACTTGAAAAAGGACCTGAGCGGTCCTGAAAGCGTTCATCTACTATACACACATTGGCAAAAGAATGCATACAAGCATTTGGAGTCTTTTCTCATGAATCATACAACTGTTGTATATAACAGATTTCTTTTAGTGACACATCATAGGGTAAAAGGAAAAAAAAGAAATATAAAAACTGAACATTGGGAACTCATTAATTATTCCCTGTATATTGTTAAGAGTGGACCTCAGAAGAGGGAAGCCTAGAATAGTGTTGGAATTATTCTTGTTTTACAGGTTCTATGGTCATTCATAAAACCATATTTTCTTTTTGAATATCAAATACTTTAGTGTAAAGACATAATTGAATTCTATCAGGAAAATAACCTGTAAAAGTTTGAAAATAGTGACTCACATTTTGTTTACATTTTAATTGATTATTTGCTGGAGTTTCAGAATCTGAAGGTAATAAACCTACTTTAAAATATGTATCAAGTGGTATGATCTTAGTTTCTGGCATTTTTTATAGGTTATGCAGACATTTATTAGCCAATATACCAAAAGGATGCAGGTTGTTAAAGATTTATGTTTACTGCACTGAACTGAAATTTGTACTATGGGACTACCTCATATAAAATGAATAAGAATCTTCCCATATTTGTTAGTGTATTAGGAGAATAAGGTGTCCTATTAGGCAGAAAAAACACAGAGGAGCTATCCTGGGAGATCTGAGAAAGATGTCACTGGGTATGGAGCAGGTGCAGAAGGAAGATCGCACATTATGTTTGCAGGGTGACACTTGCATGTCCTCCTGCTTACATTATTAGCCATTCACTTGCATGTGAAGTGACAATCCCAGTAGCAAATAGATCAAATGTTTTCTGTTCACTATACCTCTGCGGAATTGCAAGCCCTCTTTTATTACACAGACACACACACACACAGAGTCACACACACACAGTCACACATACACACACACACGGAATTCGCAGTTAGTATAAATATAGAAGTGCATATAGCCAAGACCGGGGAGGTGTGCCGAGCAAACACGTTCTATGTCAATCTTCTTTGCATTTTGTCACTGAAATTGTGTTTTGATTTTTAATTAAAAACATCACCATCACAAATACAATTTCTGTGACAAAACAGTAATAAAAGACAAAGAAGTTTCACTTAAAATGTGTGTGCTCAGTACACACACCCTTTTTTATTTTTTCATAATTCTCAATGACCACAAATTATACTCACTTTTGCAGATTAACTAACAGCCTATATATAAAGTGTGTGTGTGTGTGTGTGTGTGTGTGTGTGTGTGTGTGTGTGTGTGTGTGTGTGTGTGTGTGTGTGTGTGTGTGTGTGTGTATGTCTTTATTTATATAGCACCATTAATGTACATAGCACTTGTGTGTCAAGAGGCTTTAGGGACAACCCAGAAGGGTGTACCTGGGATCTGCAGGACTCTGCAGCTGTGAACAAGGTTAGGCTAAGGCCCCGCTCCCAGAGTCAGCGCGCCCGCACTGCATACAGGCGGGGCGCTGACATACACAGACCGCGATATGCGGTCTGTAGGGAGCGGGAGCCGGAGCGGGAGGTGGGCGGGAGTGGGAGGCTTGAGTGGGAGGGGGGGCGTGGCTTGAGCAGAGGGACCCGCTACTCTCCCCCCCCCCCTCCACGGCTTGGGCTGCTGATTTAAGGTAAGTAAAGCAACACACACACACACATACACACAGAAAGGCACAGGCACATACACACAGACAGGCACACACACACGCAGGTACTCATACACACACACACACACAGACAGAGGCAGGCACTCACGCACACACATACACACAGACAGGCACGCATGCACTCAGACACACACACAGACAGGCACTCAGACACACACACAGACAGGCACTCACGATGCTTTCACTCCACACTCCTCCACTCCACACTCCTCCCCGCTCCCCGAAGCCTCTCCTCCTCCCGAAGCCTCCCCTCCCCATTTGCTTACAGCCACACCACGTGACGTGTCAACGCTAGGGATCAATATTCTCTTGTATCCCATAGCGGCTGACGCGCCACAGCTTGTAGTAAGCTGTGCAGCCAGGGGGGACTGGGAACGGCTTGGCAGGATTCCCCTGCTGGTGGGGAACTTGCGTGTGGCCGCCTGGGCCGCCGGGCGTACCGGGTCCCAGGCCTTAGCAAGGAGGAAGTC